>OU466863.1:17420000-18659770 GCA_911865555.2 Thlaspi arvense | reverse complement strand
TTACTCAAGTGGCTCAAACTGTTGGGGCTATGAAAAGGCAGGATTGATTCCTTCCAGGAAGGACAGACACCAACCCAAGACACTCTGTTAATGCCATCATGCTGAGGAGTGGAAAGAATCTGCAACCAGTGCAGAAAAAAGGCCTTAGTGCAGAAGATTTCGAGCAACTGCAGGAGTTTGAAGATGAGGATTTCGAAAATTTTGAAAGGTGTCGATCGACACCAACCACTCAGTGTCGATCGACACCAGAGGAAATTTGACATTCTTCGACTCAAAGCGAACAGATATCGACCGAGGTCGACAAGCAGCTCGACACCTGATCGACACCACTTCCAGGAGCTAGTGTCAATCGGCACCCACCCCTGGTGTCGATCGACGCTCACCACAGAAGCAAACTCCGAATTCTCAGACTCCAGAAAGTGCAGAAAAAGGGTCTATAAGCCAAAGGTAGCTTATCCAAGGAACCAAAGGAAGACTAAGCAAGAACTGGAGGATGCAAGGATCAAAGCTATCATGGATAAGCTTGTGGTGGAGATTCCCTTGATAGATGCTATAAGGACTACTCCTGTGATTAAGAGATATATGAAAAGAATGATGACTAAGAATCTGGGAATTGAGCAAGGGACAATGCTGATTTCAGAACAAATGAGTGCAGTGATTCAGAACAAGATACCAGAGAAGCTGACTGATCATGGGAGCTTTGTTCTGGATTGCACAATATTTTCTGAAAGGTTTGAGAGGTCATTATGTGATATGGGGTCATGTGTCAACCTGATGCCTCATTCAGTTGCTGTCAAATTGGGTATGACTGATTTCCAGCCAACCAGAATATCTCTTATCTTAGCAGATAGGTCTGTAAGGATTCCTGAAGGAATTTTAGTAGATGTACCAGTTAAAGTGGGAGATTGTGTGATTCCCACAGACTTTGTGGTTCTGGCTTATGGTGAAGAACCAAAGGATCCCTTGATTTTGGGAAGACCATTTCTGGCTATTGCATGCGCCATCATTGATGTCAGAAAAGGGAGCATTGCTTTGAATGTGGGTGATTTGGTGATGCATTTTGACATGGACAAGTTGATGCAGAGACCAACAATAGATGGTCACACATTCTATGTAGACTCCCTCACCAGTCTTGCAGAAGAGATCTTCCAAGAGATGCATCCTGCAGACCCCTTGGAGAGGGCATTGACAATCTCTACAGAAGCAACAGAGCATCTGGACAACATTGCTGCTGGTTATGTCAGAATGATGGATACAAGTGAGCAGGTCATGCAGCTAGTAGGACAACAGGAACTGGTTGGAACATCTGTAAAAGCTGCAAAGTTAGGCGATTGGAGTGAAGAAAAAACTCCCAAAATCGAACTCAAACAGCTTCTTGCAGGTCTAAGGTATGCTTTTCTAGGACCTAACTCTAAATATCCTGTTATAGTTAGTGCTACCTTAAACAATGCAGAGCTCACTTTACTGCTAAGCAAGCTGCGCACTTTTGGCAAGGCTCTTGGCTATTCTCTTGATGACATTTCAGGTATCTCTCCAGAGTTGTGCATGCACAGGATACACCTTGAGGATGAGTCAAAGTCGTCAATTGAGAACCAGAGGAGGCTGAATCCGAACTTGCAGGATGTAGTGAAGAAGGAAATCATGAAGCTTCTGGCTGCTAGGATCATTTATCCGATTTCATACAGCACTTGGGTCAGTCCAGTGCATGTGATTCCCAAGAAAGGAGGAGTAACAGTGGTAAAAAATGAGAAGAATGAGCTGATTCCCACAAGGACCATCACTGGGCACAAGATGTGTATTGACTACAGGAAGCTACACGCTGCTACAAGGAATGATCACTTCCCACTGCCATTCATTGATCAGATGCTGGAGAGGTTGGCGAATCACTCCTATTACTGCTTCCTGGATAGCTACTCTGGCTTCTTTCAGATCCCCATCCACCCAGATGACCAGGAGAAGACAACATTTAATTGTCCTTATGGTACATTTGCATATCGCAGAATGCCATTTGGACTTTGTAATGCTCCTGCGACATTCCAGAGATGCATGTTGTCCATCTTCACAGACATGATTGAGAAGTATATGGAGGTCTTCATGGATGACTTCTCAGTGTATGGATCCTCCTTTAAAGACTTCCTTGACAACCTCTGTCAAATGCTTGCAAGGTGTGAAGAGAAGTATTTAGTTCTGAACTGGGAGAAATGTCATTTTATGGTCAGAGATAGGATTGTGCTTGGGCATCGAGTTTCTGGAGAGGGTATTGAGGTAGACAGAGCCAAGATCGAAGTGATAACCAGTTTACAGCCACCAGATTGTGTGAAGTCAGTCAGAAGCTTTCTAGGACATGCTGGATTTTACAGGAGGTTCATTAAGGATTTCAGTAAAATTGCAAGACCACTCACAACTCTGCTTCGCAAGGATGTGAAGTTTGAATTTACTGAAGAGTGTCATTCTGCCTTCCAGCAAATCAGGCAGACTTTAGTGAGCGCCCCTATTGTGCAGCCTCCTGACTGGAATCTACCATTTGAGGTGATGTGTGATGCTTCAGACTTTGCAGTGGGCGTTGTATTTGGTCAGAATAAGGAAAAGAAGCTTCATGCAATCTACTATGCAAGCAGAACCTTGGATGATGCTCATAAAAATTATGCAACTACAGAGAAGGAATTGTTGGCTGTAGTATTTGCATTTGAGAAGTTCAGGCAGTACTTGGTTGGAGCTAAGGTCATTGTGCATACTGATCATTCTGCTCTCAAGTTCTTGATGCAGAAGAAATATGCAAAACCAAGACTGCTAAGATGGATTTTGCTGCTACAAGAATTTGACATTGAGATAAGGGACAAAAAAGGGGTTGAGAATGGAGTAGCAGATCATCTCTCAAGAATCAGGATTGAAGACAGCGTCCCCATTGATGATTACCTGCCAGAGGAGAATATATGCCTCATTGAGGCAAGGCTGCAGTCTTCAAATGTGGAAGAACTGCAATTTTCTCGAACTGCAGACAGGGTGTCGATCGACACCCACCACTTGGTGTCGATCGACACCAATCTCGACGCGAGCCATAATCAAGCAGGGTCGACATCGCCCTCGTCACCAAGTCGACACAGACTTGGTGTCGATCGACACACCCCATCTGGTGTCGATTGACACCAGTCCCGAACTGCAATTCTGCTTCAGCAGATCCTGCGTGATGTTTTCTCACAGCCTATCTTCGCAGTTGCAATCTCTTCTAGGCATTGGTATGCTTATATTGCCAACTACCTAGCTGCAGATGAGGTCCCTGACACTCTCAAAGGGTATGAAAAGAAGAAATTCATGAGAGAACTAAGGAGATATTACTGGGATGAACCTTACTTGTACAAGCACTGTTCAGATGGAATCTATAGAAGATGTCTTGCAGAAGCTGAGGTTCAGAATGTGCTGTTCCATTGTCATGGCTCTGAGTATGCAGGACATTTTGCTACCTTCAAGACTGTCTCAAAAGTTCTACAAGCAGGTTTCTGGTGGCCTACAATGTTCAAGGATGCTCAGACATTCATCTCACAATGTGATGTCTACCAAAGGAGAGGGAAGATCAGTAAAAGACATGAGATGCCACAAAACTTCATACTTGAAGTTGAAGTCTTTGACTGCTGGGGTATCGATTTCATGGGACCCTTTCCTTCATCCTATGGGAACAAATACATCCTGGTTGCAGTGGACTATGTCTCCAAATGGGTGGAAGCAATTGCCAGTCCACACAATGATGCTGCAGTGATCCTGAAACTGTTCAAAAGCATCATTTTTCCCAGGTTTGGAGTGCCACGGATTGTGATCAGTGATGGTGAGAAACACTTTATCAATAGAGTTTTTGAGAAGCTGCTGCAGAAGTATGGAGTTCATCACAAGGTTGCTACACCTTATCACCCTCAGACAAGTGGTCAGGTGGAAGTTTCTAACAGGCAAATCAAGGAAATCCTGGAGAAGACAATAGGGAAGACAAAAAGGATTGGTCTGCCAAGTCAGATGATGCACTTTGGTCCTACAGGACAGCATTCAAGATACCACTTGGCGCCACACCATTCCATTTGCTTTATAGGAAAGCATGTCTCCTTCCAGTGGAGCTTGAACACAAGGCAAATTGGGCTGTCAAGAAGATGAACTTTAACTGGAAATCTGCAGCAGAGAGGCTCCATATACAGATCAATGAGTTAGATGAAATCAAGCATCATGCATATGAGAACTCAAAGCTGTACAAGGAGAGGATTAAAGCCTACTATGACAAGAAGATCCTTGCCAGACACTTTGAACCAAATGACCAGGTACTTTTGTATAACTCACGTTTACAATTATTTCCTGGAAAATTGCGTTCTCGTTGGTCAGGTCCCTTCATAGTCAAGGAAGTCAGACCATATGGTGCAATTGTTCTATCAACTCCAGAGGGCAGAGAGTTTGTTATCAATGGGCAAAGGGTGAAACATTACTGGGCGCAAGCCGCGATTCCCGAAGGACAGATTGTACCTTTGGCAGATGCACCCACAGCCTGATCCTGAGGACAGTCAAGCTAATGACGTTAAATGAGCGCTTAGTGGGAGGCAACCCACTGGTAAGTGTACATACTTAGTCTAATTTTTGATTTTTACTAACTTATTTTCGTGTTATTTAGCCTAAAAAAAACAGGAAGGGTGTCGAGGCGAGCACATGTCGACCACACTCGACACCCTGGTCGACACTGACCAGTGTCGATCGACACCACCTACCCGGTGTCGATCGACACCCTCATTAATCAGGTAAGTCTTTTTAACCCATCGGGTTTCTTCTTCTTCCTCATTCTTCTCTCAAACCTGAAAACCCACAAATTTTTCTCCAAATCACAACTTCCTTGTTTCTTGACAGATTCGAGTGATTCAAAAACCTATCTTGGGCGGAATTTTGTGCTGATTCTGAATATATAACTCATTCATCCGATCTGCAAGGTATGACACTCGAAACTCAATTTTTCAGTTCGACCCCAAGGTTTGAAACTTCTGATTTGACCTGTTTTAGCTTGATTTAGTACTTGGATCATGCTTCTCTAGGTTGTTTAGGATGTATTAGACCTTGCCCCTCAGTTATTACAGCTTGTTTTGCAAAATTTTAAAATTTTCGGATTAATGATCAATTTTGCAAAAATAGGTCCGAATTTGGGGATTTAGACTGGTTTGTTTGTGTTTAGAGATCATTAAGTTGCTGTTTAGGTTCGCCATTGATGATATAGGCCAGATATTGAATTTTCAAATTTTCAGTTTTTGGTCTAATTTTGGAAATTTCTGTGTGTTCTTGGTTTTCTGCGTGCAGATGGCTCCACGAACCAACAAAAGATCACGCACTGAGACCGGAGAATCCTCCAACCCAGCACCTGCTATACCAGCTCTACCTCCATGGCCTTGGAGAGAGGGGTTGAGGATCCCGATGGAGAGGGTTTTGGAGGATACTCCGGCGAAGGAGGTAGCGAAACGCGCTTGCGTTTTCCGGGACATCAGTGAGCACTGGGACGATTATAACACATTGTTCTACAAAGCCTGGCTCAAGATGGACTTTGCGCCTACACGGTTCGCAAATGAGGCTACACTTCGCCGCCTCGGGCTCAAGGAGGAGGCTCTACGAGTGCTGCACAAGATTGGCTAGGGTACCATGGCGACCAAGCAGTACGATTTATTCACTGAGTTAGTGCGCCAGTTCATTACCACGGCGAGGGTGTATTACACCAATGACATCGTGAGGAGAGCAGATGATGGCACTCTCACATTCCTCATCAGAGGCACCAGGTACAGGATCACATTCCCTGAGCTCTGTACCATCTTCGGGTTTGACTCAGAGCGCACTAGCGTCTCTCTCCCGACGCCGTTTCCTGACCTGCAGAGTTTCTGGTCCCATTTCGGGAATTGGATGTATAAATCCAAGAGGTGTACTCAGACTGATGTACGCCACCCTTTGCTGCGCTACCTTGTCCGCCTCATCTCCACTACTCTCCTGTGCAAGTCTGAGCCTGTGAAGATGAGAGTTTCTGAGCTGACTCTCCTGTATTACGGCATTGAGGATGTGTTGACAGAGGAGTATCCGGTTGACAGCGACGTCAACATGGGAGCCATTTTTTCCCATCACTTAGCTTTGCTGAAGACCAAGGCGTTCACTGGAGCTCGGGACAAGCCCGAGAGTATTGGCAGTCTCCTCACTCCCATCTTCCCCCACTGCTGCATTGACACTTCGACTTGCAGAGTTGTGTCTGAGCGCCACCTCATAGACATGGATTACTTGAGGAGGACACACTGGATCGCAGGAGATGAGCCGCTATGGAGCTTCGTTAGTCACACTGGTCAACGATGCCTTATTCCGCTACCACAGACTGCTCTCACTACACTGCAGACAGACTCTCTCAGCTTCCAGTCTGATGCTACATTGCTACGATCCGCGCCAGATACTAGGCGCCAAGGAGGATCTTCCCGAGCTACTGCTTCTGCTGCTGAGGATGCGCCTGTTGAGGGCCTTGCTGGAGGTTCCTCTCGTTGAGCGAGCACACCACGGACCTACAGGCTGCCTGTGCCGATTGGTCGACATGAGCTTCCCCCGACTCCCGATATTCCGATGGAGCAGGCCACTTTTCAGCGTTATATGGTGCACAGTATTCAGGCGTTGTGGAACGCCGTCTCGGTGCTGTCCAATTACAGTTGTGTTCGCCCACACTCACCTGATACTGAGGATGAGGATTAGTTCCTCTAGCTATCCTGGTTACTTTTTCTTTTCCCTTTGTTCTTTTTCATTTTCTCTTGAGTCAGTTTTTATGTCTTTTTCTTGAGTCAGTTTGTCAGCTTTGATTATGTTTTGAAATTTGTTTGAACTGATGAGATTATGGATTATGTTGTTGCTTTTAATTGTTTGCTTGAGTGTTCCTAACAGTCTTGACTTGGGAGAACTTCAGCTAACAATCTAACTTGGAACAAGTACACATGTTTGGGTCATCCCATTCTGTTTTCGGACAGGGTGTCGATCGACACCAACCATGTGGTGTCGATCGACACCACGCGCAGTCACTGGTACCACTTTCTCCTCTCTGTACAAACTGTTTCATTGCCTTTTTTACCAACTCCTTGCTTATTAACACTGGAGACAGTGTTGTTTAAGTCTGGGGGAGATCGTTGCTAACATTGTGTACATTGTTTTGTATTTATAGAGTCTCAAAGTTGAGTCAAAATCGGTTTTATTGAGTCAAAATTTTTGAAATCGTCAGTTTTTCTTGGAACCAACCACAAAACATTGATGCTTATAAGAACCATTGCTACAGTTGTTTACTGCAAGTCTTACTAAGCTGAAAGTCATAGGTAGATCAGTCTAGCAATGAAAGTTTGAGTTCTTAAAGAATCTGGAAAATTTGCTGTTAGCTCCACTTAAATGAACTTAAAACTTCTTATCTTGGTGCTTAGTTCCCTTTGATCTTGATTCCCTCTACTAACACTGATAGGTATGTTAAAACACAGTTTTTCTTTAATCTTCCCTGATAGAGCTTTAAAAGTTTAAGTCAAAAGAATGGTGCATTCATGACCCTGACTCCTCACAAGGAACAACAGTAATGAACACACTCAAGAACCTGTCTCCTCACAAGGAACACAAGTATTGAGTAGCACCATAACTTAGACTGTAAAAGAATGAGATAGAGCATTTAAAAATATATATATATATCAGAAAGAAAGATCAGGAGAAGAGAAAATAGGAGAACTGTGTTGAGACTGCTTTGTTCAGTTGTTTGGGAAGGGAAAAGAATCTATAAGTGATAGAGATGATAAAACCTTGATGAGATATCACTTAGATAGAAATAAGGAGTTTAACAGTAGAAATTTCGGATTTCTTGAAGGAGCTTGAACTGGATTTGAAAGATTTGCTAAGCCTGTGATGATTAGACTGAAATTTGATCTTGTGTTGACTATGTGGTATGTGGATTCGAAAGTGTTAATCAATGTGGTGTTCCTGATGTCTGACTGACTTTTTCTGTGTTTTCAAAGCTCTACTCTAGGCTGTGTCTGATGTTTGCTTGAGGGCAAGCAAAAGATAAGTCTGGGGGAGTTGATATATCATGGTTTTTGCTGGTTTTTAACCATGATATAAGTCTTGTTTATAGAGTCTTTTTGGTATTTTTCGAGTCTTTTAGAGTCTTTGCAGGTCTAGATACAAATGGAGCATAACTGTGGATTTTGGAACCTTTTGGAGCTATACCGAAGCTGATGCTGAAAAGACCAAGTCGAAGGGCATTAAGGAGCAGGGTGTTGATCGACACCCACCACTTGGTGTCGATCGACACCGGTCGTGGTCGCGAAGAAGCACATAAACTCATTGGAAGAAATTGCAACTTAGCCCAGAAGTTTCCCACTATTTGCACTTTTGCCCCAGTTCGTGTTTAGACTTGTATTTAGGTTTTCTAAGCCATTATTAGGCGATCTATCTTGTTATCATTGAGATCAAGAGAGAGATTAGATTGAGAGCTTTTGGGGAGACAAATCTGTAATCTATAGAGAAGAATTTCGAACCCCTTCATCTTTTACTGTATTTTCTTAATGCAATTTTATTCAATCATGATTTGTGTTTCACTTGCTATGTCTGAGTAATCTGCTAGTTAGGTTTTGGGTTATTCAAAGGTTGATAATGAATTGTTAGAACTACAAAACTGGAAGGATAAATCATTTGGTTCTTCATCTAGATTGCTTTAACACTGGTTTTAAGATTGATCTCCTAGAAATCAGATCTTAGGTTGTTTAATAGATGTGGAAACATTGTTAATCACCAGAACTATCTTAGATGAGCAAATAACTAATTGCAAAGGAATTTGGATTAGTGATTTTGTGAACATATCGAACCTGATCTATAATGCATGTTTAGGTTGTTAGAATTTGCAAAGAAATTTGGAATTCTAGAATCTGATCATAGTTAATCTCTGCGATGGAAGTCGATTGGTTTTACACTAGTGTTTCGAGTTCTAGAACGGTTTTAATATATATTCCTTTTAGTCTGTAGTCTGCGATTTATGTCAACCTGCGAATTTCCCATTGCCTAGCGTCTTGTCTTTATTGATTTTAAGAACCTACAATCCGCCCCTGACATCATTGCTCTCGTTGCTATTTTAATTTCATTTCATTATTGATTGCTTAGCTTTATTTGAATCTAAAATCTGTTGAGTGATAGCCTTAAGTCCTTGTGGATTCGATCCCTAAGTACTACAATGATCTCTTAATTTGAGAGAGTAGCTCTAAGGGTTGATTTGAGTGTATCATCTACCTCAATACCCTTCTCTGAAATCTTCTGTCCTAAGACAATCTCATCTCTGACCATGAAGTGACACTTCTCTCAGTTAAACACAAGATGCTTTTCCTCATAGCGTTGAAGCACCCAGCACAAATTTGAAAGACAGACAGAGAAGGAGGATCCATAGAGTGAAAAATCATCTATGAAAACCTCCATTATGTCCTAAATATAGTCAGTGAAAATTGACATCGGATAGTGCTCAGGTTTTACCCAAATAATTTACTATTGCAAGTGCACATCAAAGCAGTTGTAGTATAAGGGGTTATCTAATCCCAATGGAGTAAGTAAACTACACTAACAACTATAGATTCGGACTAGGCTAAGTAGTAGATAATAAATGTAATGCGAAATAGTTAAAACAATGAAAGCAAGCGAATTTTGATTGATCTAAGACTCAGAAAACTAAAGGAATCTTGCAAAAATTACTCATAAATTCAAGTCAATTGCTAAACTAACCTCCCATTTTACCACTTTTGAAATTAACCACTTTATCTCACTTATATTCTTATCAGTTCTATTTATTCACGAAAATGCCATTAGATTATTGTTTTTTATTATTATTTCGGAAATCTATTTTACCAAGCAATCCTCATCTTTCTCACTTATTCACGAAAATGCCATCACCATCAATTCATTCAACCACCATTTTCAACCAATTTGAAGCTTTTATTGCTTCAAAGACCCATTTTTTAGCTTTGTAACCTCATTTCCTCTTCTCTTAACCTTCTACTCTTCCATTTTTTCACCATTTTCAGCACAAAAACTCTCTAATCTAAATTTTTGAAATTTGATGTTTTAATATATTGCCATATTTGGTGATTTGGTCTGGCAAATCGTTTGGGCTTGTTTGGTGGTGGCTGAAATCAAAGAAATCGGTGGTTGAATAAGTTAAATACCACTGGTAGGTGATTTTTCAGTCAATTTTCGTGAGTTTTCAGATCTGTGCCGTGAAAGTAGACTTCTTAAGAAGTCTACTGTCGGTAGTAGACTTCAAAAGAAGTCTGCTGGTCAACACACAGATTAGTTTTGCAATTGACCGAGTGTACTAATTTCTGACAGTAGACTTCAGTTGAAGTCTGCGCCATTTCCTTTGACAACAAAAAAAAAATAGTGTAAACTTCAAAAGAAGTCTACGTAAAAAGGGGTTAGTTTTGCAATTGACCAACCTTTGACTTTTTGGTAAGAAGTCTACTCGCAAAAATAGACTTCTTCGGAGAAGTCTACTTTGAACTTAGACTTCTTAGAAGTTAGTTTTGCAATTGACCAATGTTGACTTTTTCGAGTAGACTTCGCTTGAAGTCTACTTTTCCGAGTAGACTTCGTTTGAAGTCTACTTTCTGAGTAGACTTCAAAAAAAGTCTACTCGAAAATAAATTCAATGTTTGGTCAACCCCAAAACTAACCCAAGTAGACTTCGTTTGAAGTCTACTTTTGAAGTAGACTTCAAACGAAATCTACTTTGAAAAGTCAACATTGGTCAATTGCAAAAATAACCTCTAAAAAGTCTACTTTAAAAGTAAACGTCTCCGAAGAAGTCTACTTTTGCAAGTAGACTTCTTACGAAAAAGTCAAAGTTTGGTCAATTACAAAACTAACTTTTTTTTACGTAGACTTCTCGAGTAGACTTCTCGGAGTGAGTAGACTTCTTTGAAGAAGTCTACTCATCTTTTGGCAATTGCAAAAGTAACCTAAAATATAGACTTCATTGCAAGTCTACTTTTGTAAATTTCGTTGTTAGTCTACTATTTCACCTTTTTTTATAAACGCATTTTTATCAAATTTACAACGAATTATTAAGATTTTTTTGGTCTTACGATTGTTTTAGTAAGTGTACTAACATTTATATCAGTTTTACATGTTTATATTATATATATATATATATATTTGGTGAAATTAAGTTTCTTGTTTTATTTGGTATTTAGCTTATTAGTCCGTAGACTTCGTTTGCAGTCTGCGATATTAATTTTTTTAATAAATTGATTGACCAGATATTTGTAACAAATAAAATTTATTCTTTGACTCTTAAGTGTGTATTATTTATTTTTCTTACTTATGTAGGAGTTTGACATGTTTATATGTTATAGTTTAGCTTTAATTAATTTTCTTATTCTAATTGGTATTTAGCTTATTAGTCCGTAGACTTCACTTGAAGTCTATATAGTAGACTTCGTTTGCAGTCTGCAACATTAATTTTTTATAAATTTAATTGATCAGATATTTGTAACAAATAAAATTTATTATTTGATTTTTAAGTGTGTGATATTTATTGTTCTTGCTTATGTATGAGTTTGAAATTTTTTTTGTTACAGTTTAGCTTTAACTAATTTTCTTCTTTTATTTGGTATTTAGCTTAATAGTCCGCAGACTTCATTTGAAGTCTACATAGTAGACTACGTTTGCAGTCTACTTTTTCGACAATGATTTCTAATGTGGTTTGAATTTTGTTTTCTTACAAAGAATGATTCACATACCCACTGTTTATTGAGAATGTGTGAAGAAAGACTAGTTGTGGTATTTCTAAATAGTTTTACATGTTTTTTTTTTTTGTTATGAGTTTTACATGTTTTTGTATAGTTAAATTGAATTAATTTTCTTGTGTTATTAGAGGTTCAAAGATGGTGATGACTAAGTCTGACAAAGAAGTCTGCATATGAAATCTGAATATGATAAAACACACATAATTTAAGAATATATAAAAATAACATTAATTGCAATCCAACTTTACATATAAAATAGATCTTCTAATCAAACAAACATTTAAGGATCACTAATTATAAATCTTAAAATTAGCATATAAAAACAAAATGTATGAAATAGATGTATGTGACTGAAGTCTGCTCGAGAAGTCTGCTCGAGAAGTCTACTCGAGAAATCTGTAGCTGGAGTCTGCTTCCAACAAAAACAAAAGAGAAATAAATAAGCTCATGTCTGCACGATAAGAAAAAAAATGTTAAAATTCATATTTCAACAAAATATGCTATATTTACAAACATCATATCTGCAGCAAAAGGGAAAAAAAGAAATCATCTATGCAACAAAAAAAAATTATAGATCTGCAACAAAATAAACAAAATTCAGATCTGCAACAAAATAAAAAAAAATCAGATCTGCAACAACAAAAAAATCAGATATGCAACAAATTCTACAAAATTTATACCATAAGAAACGCATATTTGCATGAATAAACTCAGATCTACAACAAGAAGCTCAAATATGTAATAATAAACCCAGATTTACAATATAAACACAAAACAAACAACAAAAGAAACACAAAACCTCAGATTTGCTTATCATCACCATAATTGAGATAGAGAGGATGGAGGATAGAGATGGGTTTGATGGCAAGAGAGGAAGAAGAAGAGATTCATGGCCAGAGAGGAGGTAGAGGAGAGAGAGGCGTTTTTTAGAGGGAGAGAACAACTTTATTTTTAACCCAATTAGGTTAATCTCCTTATATATGTAGGAAAATTTTCGGTTAAGTAGACTTCTTAAGAAGTCTACTGGAGAAGTCTACTCGAAAAGTCTACTCCGGTATATTTTTCGATTTCGATTCCCGCCTAATTTTTTCCGATTCCCGCCCAATTTGTTAAATAATTTTGATTTCCCGCTATGTTTTTTTTAAGTCTACTGGAGAAGTCTACCCGGGAAGTCTACTGCATACATATGTTTTCTGTAGTAGACTTCTAAGAGGTTGTATGTTTTCTAGTTAATTTTCTTTCTGCATTTAAGTTGATTCATTTGTATGAAATTTTGTATTCTATACATGTCAAATATATATGTCTTACTTATGTTTACCAATTTTTTATTTTTTATTTTCTAATTAATTTTTAAAAAACTAATTATGTAGTAGACTTCTTTTGAAGTCAAGTCTACAACGATTGTAGACTTCTTACGTAGACTTCTCGAAGGATAAAATCGTAACTGTGGCAGACGTTTTTTGTTTAGTCACAAAGGACTGAGCTGTAATTTCACTACCCCTTTGGGTTAGTTTTGCCAAACATTCAATAAGGGGTCTACATATTGAGAAAAAATCAACTTTTAGGTTATAAAGAGGAATTCCCCCGAAAACTAAAGGCACTAAGTCAGTGATATATCATGGTTTTTGCTGGTTTTTGACCATGATATAAGTCTTGTTTATAGAGTCTTTTTGGTATTTTTCGAGTCATTTAGAGTCTTTGCAGGTCTAGGTACAAATGGAGCATAACTGTGGATATTGGAACCTTTTGGAGCTATACTGAAGCTGATGCTGAAAAGACCAAGTCGGAGGGCATTAAGGAGCAGGGTGTCGATCGACACCCACCACTTGGTGTCGATCGACACTGGTCGTGGTCGCGAAGAAGCATAAAAACTCATTGGAAGAAATTGCAACTTAGCCCAGAAGTTTCCCACTATTTGCACTTTTTCCCCAGTTCTTGTTTAGACATGTATTTAGGTTTTCTAAGCCATTGTTAGGCAATCTATCTTGTTATCATTGAGACTAAGAGAGAGATTAGATTTAGAGCTTTTGGGGAGACAAATCCATACTCTGTAGAGAAGAATTTTGAACTCCTTCATCTTTTACTCTATTTTCTTAATGCAATTTTATTCAGTCATGATTTGTGTTTCACTTGCTATGTCTGAGTAATCTGCTAGTTAGGTTTTGGGTTATTCAAAGATTGATAATGAATTTGTAAAACTAGAAAAACTGGAAGGATAAATCAATTGGTTCTTCATCTAGATTGCTTTAACATTGGTTTTATGATTGATCACCTAAAAATCAGATATTAGGTTGTTTAATAGATGTGAAAACATTGTTAATCACCATAACTATCTTAGGTGAGCAAAATAACTAATGGCAAAAGAATTTTGATTAGTAATTTTGTGAACATATCGAACCTGATCTATAATGCATGTTTAGGTTGTTAGAATTTGCAAAGGAATTTGGAATTCTAGAATCTGATCATAGTTAATCTTTGCGACGGAAGTCGATTGGTTTTACACTAGTGTTTCGAGTTCTATAACGGTTTTAATAAAAATTCTTTTCAGTCTGTAGTCTGCAATTTATGTCAACCTGCGAATTTCCCTTTTCCTAGCGTCTTGTCTTTATTGATTTTAAGAACCTACAATCCGCCCTTGACATCATTGCTTTCGTTGCTATTTTAATTTCATTTCATTATTGATTGCTTAGCTTTATTTGAATCTAAAATATGTTGAGTGATAGCTTTAAGTCCTTGTAGATTCGACCCCTAAGTACTACAGTGCTCTCTTAATTTGAGATAGTAGCTCTAAGGGTTAATTTGAGCATATCAAATTTTGGCGCCGTTGCCGGGGACTTAGATATTACTTTCAGATTCTTAGTTTTAGAATTTTGACTAAGCTTTTATTTTCTGTTTACTAACTTTGTTCCTTTCTCTGTTGTCTGTTTCAGGTGCATGCATAATCGCAGTACCAGGAGCAACAAGGACAAGCAACTCGTGACTTTAGGCATCAAAGATCTCGCTAAGCTAGAAAGAACCATCAGAAAAGCCAAGAAGCAGGATAAGATGGTTGGACCAATTGTTTTGAGGACAGATGTCGAGGGTCATTTAGTTGACAGAGAAGGGAATAGAAGGAATGAGGATGGTCAGAGGATATATGAGGATGGCGATGTGATTGAGGAACAGGATGTGCAACCAGTTGTGCGAAATGTACAACAACAAGCTTCTGGAAATGCTGATGGGCGTTTTCCACAGAGGACCCTGGGAGATTACAACAGGCCTGATCAGTTCTATGCAAATAGAGCTGCAATCCACCCACCTACCTTTCAGAGGAATGATTTTGAGCTGAAACCCAGTTACTATCAGCTTGTGGGTCAGCATCCCATGGGCTGCCACATGAACACCCAATAGACCATATAGAGAAGTTTGAATACTTGGCTACAAGTGTTAAAGCTAATGGAGTCACCAATGACTTCTTATTCTGCAAGCTCTTCCCTTACTCTTTGGAAGGTGATGCAGCACATTGGCTTAAACAGCTGGAGCCTGGCTCTTTGACCACATGGGAGGACACCAAATCTGCCTTCCTCAACAACTTTTATGATGATGCAAGATCAGAGGAGTTGAGGACAAAAATCGCCACTTTCTCCCAAGGTCCAGCTGAAGCTTTCAAAGCAGCCTGGGTAAGATTCAAGCTGTACCAAAAGGATTGCCCACACCATGGGTTCAATGAGGTACAACTGCTGGGTATCTTCTTCAGAGGTGTGGATTGGAAGTACCAGATGGCTCTGGATGCAGCAAGCAATGGGAACTTCAACACTAGAATCTCAACTGATGCCATCAAACTGATAGAGAACTTGGCTTCCAGCAATAGCACAAAGAATGCTGATTTTGAGAGGCAGAAAAACGCTGGCAGTGCAGGGAGCAATCAGTTTGCTGCTGAGATGAAGGCTAAACTGGATTATGTTCACAACCTCTTGATGGGTAAGAAGTCTGTTCAGTTTGCTGCTGAGGTTGAAACATTTGAACCAGCTGAGGAGTTTGAAGAAGAGGATGTCAACTACATCAATGGAGCTGGTTTTCAGGGATAAAGGTACAACAATCAGCAGGGAAACAGAGGATTCAGTGGGAATATGCAGAGAAACAACTTCACAGGAAACCAGAGTTCCACCGGCTACACTCCCAAGCCTCAGTTCCAGAAGCCTGAGTACCAGAAGCCTTACCAGAACAATAACTTCAACAAGAACTATGGTTCCTCATCTTATCAGCCTGCACCAGCACCATCAGCTTCAAGCAAAATGGAAGCCATGCTTGAGCAGTTGCTAGAAGGTCAGCAGAAGATTCCAGTTGATTTCAATGGCAAGATTGATGCCCTGTATCAAGATTTGAATGGGAAAATCGAAGCTCTGAACACTCATGTGAAGACTTTGGATACTCAAGTGGCTCAAACTGCTTGGGCTATGAAAAGGCAGGATGGATTCCTTCCAGGAAGGACAGACACCCACCCAAAACACTCTGTTAATGCCATCATGCTGAGGAGTGGAAAGAATCTGCAACCAGTGCAGAAAAAGGGCGTTAGTGCAGAAGATTTCGAGCAACTGCAGGAGTTTGAAGACGAAGATTTCGAAAATTTTGAAGGGTGTCGATCGACACCAGAGGAATTCGACGTTCTTCGACTCGAAGCGAACAGATATCGACCGAGGTCGACAAGCAGCTCGACACCTGATCGACACCAATTCCAGGAGCTAGTGTCGATCAACACCCACCCCCTGGTGTCGATCGACGTCCACTACAGAAGCAAACTCCGAATTCTCAGACTCCAGAAAGTGCAGAAGAAAGGGTCAATAAGCCAAAGGTACCTTATCCAAGGAACCAAAGGAAGACTAAGCAAGAACTGGAGGATGTTAGGATCAAAGCTATCATTGATAAGCTTGTGGTGGAGATTCCCTTGATAGATGCTATAAGGACTACTCCTGTGATTAAGAGATATGTGAAAAGAATGATGACCAAGAATCTGGGAATTGAGCAAGGGACAATGCTGATTTCAGAACAAGTGAGTGCATTGATTCAGAACAAGATACCAGAGAAGCTGACAGATCATGGGGGTTTTGTTCTGGATTGCACAATCTTTTCTGAAAGGTTTGAGAGGTCATTATGTGATATGGGGTCAAGTGTCAACCTGATGCCCCATTCAGTTGCTATCAGCTTGGGTATGACTGATTTCCAGCCAACCAGAATATCTCTTATCTTAGCAGATAGGTCTGTAAGGATTCCCGAAGGCATTTTAGAAGATGTACCAGTCAAAGTGGGAGATTGTGTGATTCCCACAGACTTTATGGTACTGGCTTATGGTGAAGAACCAAAGGATCCCTTGGTTTCTGGCTACTGCATGTGCCATCATTGATGTCAAAAAAGGGAGCATTGCTTAGAATGTGGGCGATTTGGTGATGCATTTTGACATGGACAAGTTGATGCAGAGACCAACAATAGATGGTCACACATTCTATGTAGACTCCCTCACTAGTCTTGCAGAAGAGATCCTCCAAGAGATGCGTCATGCAGACCCTTTGGAGAGGGCATTGACAGTCTCTACAAAAGCAACAGAGCATCTAGACAACATTGCTGCTGGTTATGTCAGAATGATGGATACAAGTGAGCAGGTCATGCAGCTAGTAGGACAACAGGAACTGGTTGGAACATCTGTAAAAGCTGCAAAGTTAGGCGATTTGAGTGAAGAAAAAACTCCCAAAATCGAACTTAAACAGCTTCTTGCAGGTCTAAGGTATGCTTTTATAGGACCTAACTCTACATATCCTGTTATAGTTAGTGCTACCTTAAACAATGCAGAGCTCACTTTACTGCTAAGCAAGCTGCGCACTTTTCGCAAGACCTCTTGGCTATTCTCTTGATGACATTTTAGTTATCTCTCCAGAGTTGTGCATGCACATGATACACCTTGAGGATGAGTCAAAGTCGTCAATTGAGAACCAGAGGAGGCTGAATCCGAACTTGCAGGATGTAGTGAAGAAGGAAATCATGAAGCTTCAGGCTGCTGGGATCATTTATCTGATTTCAGACAGCACTTAGGTCAGTCCAGTGCATGTGGTTCCCAAGAAAGGAGGAGTAACAGTTTTGAAAAATGAGAAGAATGAGCTGATTCCCACAAGGACCATCACTGGGCACAAGATGTGTATTGACTACAGGAAGCTCAACGCTGCTACAAGGAAGGATCATTTCCCACTGTCATTCATTGATCAGATGCTGGAGAGGTTGGCGAATCACTCCTATCACTGCTTCCTGGATGGCTACTCTGGCTTCTTTCAGATCCCCCATCCACCCAGATGACAAGGAGAAGACAACATTTACTTGTCCTTATGGTACATTTGCATATCGCAGAATGCCATTTGGACTTTGTAATGCTCCTGCGACATTCCAGAGATGCATGTTGTCCATCTTCACAGACATGATTGAGAAGTATATGGAGGTCTTCATGGATGACTTCTCAGTGTATGGATCCTCCTTTAAAGACTTCCTTGACAACCTCTGTCAAGTGCTTGCAAGGTGTGAAGAGAAGTATTTAGTTCTGAACTGGGAGAAATATCATTTTATGGTCAGAGATAGGATTGTGCTTGGGCATCGAGTTTCTGGAGAGGGTATTGAGGTAGACAGAGCCAAGATCGAAGTGATAACCAGTTTACAGCCACCAGATTGTGTGAAGTCAGTCAGGAGCCTTCTAGGACATGCTGGATTTTACAGGAGGTTCATTAAGGATTTCAGTAAAATTGTAAGACCACTCACAACTCTGCTTCGCAAGGATGTGAAGTTTGAATTTACTGAAGAGTGTCATTCTGCCTTCCAGCAAATCAGGCAGGCTTTAGTGAGCGCCCCTATTGTGCAGCCTCCTGACTGGAATCTACCATTTGAGGTGATGTGTGATGCTTCAGACTTTGCAGTGGGCGCTGTATTGGGTCAGAGGAAGGAAAAGAAGCTTCATGCATTCTACTATGCAAGCAGAACCTTGGATGATGCTCAGAAAAATTATGCAACTACAGAGAAGATATTGTTGGCTGCAGTATTTGCATTTGAGAAGTTCAGGCAGTACTTGGTTGGAGCTGAGGTCATTGTGCATACTGATCATTCTGCTCTCAAGTTCTTGATGCAGAAGAAATATGCAAAACCAAAACTGCTAAGATGGATTTTGCTGCTACAATAATTTGACATTGAGATAAGGGACAAAAAAGGGGTTGAGAATGGAGTAGCAGATCATCTCTCAAGAATCAGGATTGAAGACAGCGTCCCCATTGATGATTACCTGCCAGAGGAGAATATATGCCTCATTGAGGCAAGGCTGAAGTCTTCAGATGTGGAAGAACTGCAGTTTTCTCGAACTGCAGACAGGGTGTCGATCGACACCCACCACTTGGTGTCTATCGACACCAATATCGACGCGAGCCATAATCAAGCAGGGTCGACATCGCCCTCATCACCAAGTCAACACAGACTTGGTGTCGATCGACACACTCCATCTGGTGTCGATCGACACCAGTCCCGAACTGCAATTCTGCTTCAGCAGATCCTGCGTGATGTTTTCTCTCAGCCTATCTTCGCAGTTGCAACCTCTTCTAGGCCTTGGTATGCTGATATTGCCAACTACCTAGCTGCAGATGAGGTCCCTGACACTCTCAAAGGGTATGAGAAGAAGAAATCCATGAGAGAACTAAGGAGATATTACTGGGATGAACCTTACTTGTACAAGCACTGTTCAGATGGAATCTATAGAAGATATCTTGCAGAAGCTGAGGTTCAGAATATGCTGTTCCATTGTCATGGCTCTGAGTATGCAGGACATTTTGCTACCTTCAAGACTGTCTCCAAAGTTCTACAAGCAGGTTTCTGGTGGCCTACAATGTTCAAGGATGCTCAGACATTCATCTCACAATGTGATGTCTGCCAAAGGAGAGGGAAAATCAGTAAAAGACATGAGATGCCACAAAACTTCATACTTGAAGTTGAAGTCTTTGACTGCTGGGGTATCAATTTCATGGGACCCTTTTCTTCATCCTATGGGAACAAATACATCATGGTTGCAGTGGACTATGTCTCCAAATGGGTGGAAGCAATTGCCAGTCCACACAATGATGCTGCAGTGGTCCTGAAACTGTTCAAAACCATCATTTTTCCCAGGTTTGGAGTGCCATGGATTGTGATCAGTGATGGTGGGAAACACTTTATCAATAGAGTTTTTGAGAAGCTGCTGCAGAAGTATGGAGTTCATCACAAGGTTGCTACACCTTATCACCCTCAGACAAGTGGTCAGGTGGAAGTTTCCAACAGGCAAATCAAGGAAATCCTGGAGAAGACAGTAGGGAAAACAAGAAAGGATTGGTCTGCCAAGTTAGATGATGCACTTTGGTCCTACAGGACAGCATTCAAGATACCACTTGGCGCCACACCATTCCATTTGCTTTATGGGAAAGCATGTCACCTTCCAGTGGAGCTTGAACACAAGGCAAATTGGGCTGTCAAGAAGATGAACTTTGACTGGAAATCTGCAGCAGAGAGGCGCCAGATACAGCTCAATGAGTTAGATGAAATCAAGCATCATGTATATGAGAACTCAAAGATGTACAAGGAGAGGACTAAAGCCTACCATGACAAGAAGATCCTTGCCAGACACTTTGAACCAAATGACCAGGTACTTTTGTATAACTCACGTTTACAATTATTTCCTGGAAAATTGCGTTCTCGTTGGTCAGGTCCCTTCATAGTCAAGGAAGTCAGACCATATGGTGCAATTGTTCTATCAACTCCAGAGGGCAGGGAGTTTGTTGTCAATGGGCAAAGGGTGAAACATTACTGGGCGCAAGCCGCGATTCCCGAAGGACAGATTGTACCTTTGGCAGATGCACCCACAGCCTGATCCTGAGGACAGTCAAGCTAATGATGTTAAACGAGTGCTTAGTGGGAGGAAATCCACTGGTAAGTGTACATACTTAGTCTAATTTTTGATTTTTACTAACTTATTTTCGTGTTATTTAGCCTAAACAAAAAACAGGAAGGGTGTCGAGGCGAGCACATGTCGACCACACTCGACACCCTGGTCGACACTGACCAGTGTCGATCGACACCACCTACCCGGTGTCGATCGACACCCTCATTAATCAGGTAGGTCTTTTTATCCCATCGGGTTTCTTCTTCTTCCTCATTCTTCTCTTAAACCTGAAAACCCATAAATTTTTCTCCAAATCACAACTTCTTTGTTTCTTGACAGATTCGAGTGATTCAAAAACCTATCTTGGGCGGAATTTGGTGTTGATTCTGAATATATAACTCATTCATCCGATCTGTAAGGTATGACACTCGAAACTCAATTTTTCAGTTCGACCCTAATGTTTGAAACTTCCGATTTGACCTGTTTTAGCTTGATTTAGTACTTGAATCATGCTTCTCTAGGTTGTTTAGGAGGTATTAGACCTTGCCCCTCAGTTATTACAACTTGTTTTGCAAAATATTGAAATTTTTGGATTAATGATCAATTTTGCAAAAATAGGTCCGAATTTGGGGATTTAGACTGGAATTGTTTGTGTTTAGAGATCATTAAGTTGCTGGTTAGGTTCGCCATAGATGATATAGGCCAGATATTGAATTTTCAAATTTTTAGTTTTTGGTCTAATTTTGGAAATTTCTGTGTGTTCTTGGTTTTCTGCGTGCAGATGGCTCCACGAACCAACAAAAGATCACGCACTGAGACCGAAGAATCCTCCAACCCAGCACCTGCTATACCAGCTCTACCTCCATGGCCTTGGAAAGAGGGGTTGAGGATCCCGATGGAGAGGGTTTGGGAGGATACTCCGGCGAAAGAGGTAGCGAAACGCGCTTGTGTTTTCCGGGACATCAGTGAGCACTGGGACGATTATAACACATTGTTCTACAATGCCTGGCTCAAGATGGACTTTGCGCTTACACGGTTCGCAGATGAGGCTACACTTCGCCGCCTCGGGCTCAAGGAGGAGGCTCTGCGAGTGCTGCAGAAGATTGGCTAGGGTACCATGGCGACCAAGCAGTACGATTTATTCCCTGAGTTAGTGCGCCAGTTCATTGCCACGGCGAGGGTGTATTACACCAATGACATCATGAGGAGAGCAGATGATGGCACCCTCACATTCCTCATCAGAGGCGTCAGGTACAGGATCACATTCCCTGAGCTTTGTACCATCTTCGGGTTCGACTCAGAGCGCACTGGCGTCTCTCTCCCGACGCCGTTTCCTGACCTGCAGAGTTTCTGGTCCCATTTCGGGAATGGGATGTATGACTCCAAGAGGTCTACTCAGACTGATGTGCGCCACCCTTTGCTGCGCTACCTTGTCCGCCTCATCTCCACTACTCTCTTGTGCAAGTCTGAGCCCGTGAAGATGAGAGTTTCTGAGCTGACTCTCCTATATTACGGCATTGAGGATGTGTTGACAGAGGAGTATATTGACAGAAATGTCAACATGGGAGCCATTTTTGCCCATCACTTGGCTTTGCTGAAAACCAAGGCGTTCACTGGAGCTCGGGGCAAGCCCGAGAGTATTGGCAGTCTCCTCACTCCCATCTTCCGCCACTGCCGCATTGACACTTCGACTTGCAGAGTTGTGTCTGAGCGCCACCTCATAGACATGGATTACTTGAGGAGGACACACTGGATCGCAGGAGATGAGCCGTTATGGAGCTTCGTTAGTCACACTAGTGAGCGATGCCTTATTCCGCTGCCACAGACTGCTCTCACTACACTGCAAACAGACTCCCTCAGCTTCCAGCCTGATGCTACATTGCTACGATCCGCGCAGCTGATCTTCTCGAGCTGCTGCTTCTGCTGCTGAGGATGCGCCTGTTGAGGGCCTTGCTGGAGGTTCCTCTCGTCGAGCGAGCACACCACGAACCTACACGCTGCCTGTGTCGATTGGTCGACATGAGCTTCCACCGACTCCCGACATTCCGATGGAGCAGGCCACTTTTCAGCGTTATATGGTGCAGAGTATTCAGGCGTTGTGGAACACCGCCTCGGTGCTGTCCAACTGCGGTTGTGTTCGCCCACACTCACCATATACTGAGGATGAGGATTAGTTCCTCTAGTTATCCTGGTTACTTTTTCTTTTCTCTTTGTTTTTTTTTTATTTTCTCTTAAGTCAGTTTTTATGTCTTTGTCTTGAGTCAGTTTGTCAGCTTTGATTATGTTTTGAAATTTGTTTGAACTGATGAGATTATGGATTATGTTGTTGCTTTTAATTGTTTGCTTGAGTGTTCCTAACAGTCTTGACTTGGGAGAACTTCAGCTAACAATCTAACTTGCAACAAGTACACATGTTTTGGTCATCCCATTCTGTTTTCGGACAGGGTGTCGATCGACACCACGCGCAGTCACAGGTACCACTTTCTACTCTCTGTACAAACCGTTTCATTGCCTTTTTTTACCAACTCCTTGCTTATTAACACTGGGGACAGTGTTGTTTAAGTCTGGGGGAGGTCGTTGCTGACATTGTGTACATTGTTTTGTATTTATAGAGTGTCAAAGTTGAGTCAAAACCTGTTTTATTGAGTCAAAATTTTTGAAATCGTCAGTTTTTCTTGGAACCAACCACAAAACATTGATGCTTATAAGAACCATTGCCACAGTTGTTTACTGCGAGTCTTACTAAGTTGAAAGTCATAGGTAAATCAAAAAGACTCAATAAAAAGGACTTATACCATGGTTAAAAACCATAAAAATCATGATATATCAACTCCTCCAGACTTAGCTTTTGCTTGCCCTCAAGCAAACATCAGACAGAGAACAGGGCCGAGGTTTGAAAACAGAATCAGTCAGCTAAATATCAGGAACACCACATTGGTTAACACTTTCAAATCGACATAACACAGAGTCAACACAAGATCAAATTCCAGTCTAATCATCACAAGCTTATCAAATCTCTCAAATCCAGTTCAAGCTCCTTCAAGAAATCTGAAATCTCTACTCTTAACTCCTTATTTTTATCTAAGTTTGATATCTCATCCTGGATTTATCATCTCAATCACTTATAGGTTCTTTTCCCTTCCTAAACAACTGTACAAAGCAATCTCAACACAGCTCTCCTATTTTCTCTTCCCTTGATCTTTTTCTTTGGATATTTTTGATTTTTCAACTCTTTTCTCATTTTTTTACAGTCTAAGATATGGTACTACTCAATACTTGTGTACCTTGTGAGGAGACAGGTTCTTGAGTGTGTTCATTACTGTTGTTCCTTGTTAGGAGACAGGGTCATGAATGTACCATTCTATGGACTTAAACTCTTAAAAGCTGTATCAGGGAAGATCAAAGAGAGACTGCATCTAAACATACTTGTCAGTGTTGAAAGATAGAATCAAGATCAATGAGAATCAAGCCCCAAGATAAGAAGTTTAAAGTTCATTAAGGTGGAGCTAACAGCCAATTTCCCAGATTCTCTAAGAACCTAAACCTTCATTGCTAGACTGATCTACATATGACTTTCAACTTAGTAAGACTTGTAATCAACTACTGTGGCAGTGTGATATATCATGGTTTTTATGGTTTTTAACCATGATATAAGTTCTTTTTATTGAGTCTTTTTGGTCTTTTTAGAGTCCTAGAAGAGTCTTTGCAGGTTATAGCATGTCTGGAGCATAATTGGAGATTTTGGAACCTTTTGGAGCATTCTGAGTGGAAGCCACGAAGCACCTAGCTCGAAGAAGAAAGTATGCCATATGGTGACGCTCGTCACCAAGCTGGTGACGCTCGTCACCCAGAAAGGAAGGGGTCGTGGCTTGTTTTTAAAAGATTGGGAAGAAATTGCAGTTTTGGCCCAGAAGTTCCAGTTTTTGCAAAAAGGCCCCAGATCGTGTTTTAGCTTGTATATTAGGTTTTTCAGCCATTCTTTTGGCATATATCTTGTATCTTATTATTTTTGAGAGCTTTAGAGAGAGATTTGTAGAAGAGCTTTTGGAGAGACAAATCAGACTCCTTCAGAGCAAATTTTGAACTCCTTTACTTTCTACTTCTTATTTCTTTTATGCAATCTATTCTTCTCATGATGTTTTCTCAAATCACCATGTCTGAGTAGTTTGTTAGTTAAGTTAGGGCTTTTCAAAGGTTGAAGAAGAGTTTGTAGAATTGCTAAAAACTTTTAGGAAATTCATTGGTTCTTCATCTGTGCTTGCATTCATATCGATTTCTTAGACACATCATCTGGATTTCGAAACCCTAGGTTTTTGATAGATGTGAGAGCATTATTAATCATCTGAACTAGTATTAGATGAGCAAAACGCCCTAGTACAAAGAGATTTGGCTTAGGAGTTTTGTGAACAATTGAACCTGATCATTACTGCATGTTTAGGTTGTTAGGGTTTGCAAAGAGATTTGAAACTCTGTGATTTAGACATAGATAACTTCTGCAATGAGAATTGATTAGTTATATCTTTGCGATTCATGTTCAAGACGGTTTTAATTCATTCCTGATTGCATGCATTCTACACTCTCGGATTCAACCTGCGAACTGTCCTGACTTAGCGCCTTTAGCCTTCTGAACTTTAAGAACAAGCATAAAAACGCCCTCTTGCATTTATTTTACTGTTTTGCATTACATTCATTATTTATCGCTTAGCTTAATCCGAACCTGAACTCTTTAGTGTAGTTTACTTACTCCCTTGGGATTCGATAACCCCTTGTACTACAACTGTTTTTGCTGTGCACTTGCAGTAGTTTTGTTTGGGTAAAACCTGACCCTATCAAGTTTTTGGCGCCGTTGCCGGGGAGTAATAGCTGCCTATCGATTTTTAGTATTAGGATTTTGTCTAAGTTTTTATTTGTTTACTGATTTTCAGCTACTTTTCTTTGTTCCTGTTTCAGGTGTATGCCTAATCGCAGAACCAGAAGCAACAAAGAGAAGGAGCTTGTGATTTTGAGCATCGACAAGCTTGCTAGGTTGGAGAGAACTAACAGGAAAGCTAAGAAGCAATCTACAATGGTCGCTCCACTGATCTTGGTTGAAGATGCAGAAGGTCACTTGGTTGACAGGGAAGGAAATAGGAGGAACGAAGAGGGGCAGAGAATTGATCAAGAGGGGAATGTCATTGTTGAACAGCAGGTTCAGCAAGTGGCTGAGAACGTGGGAGTCCCTGCTGCTTTCAATAACGCTGTTGGGCGTTTTGTTCAGAGGACTCTAGGCGACTACAACAGACCTGATCAGTTCTATGCCAACAGAGCTGCAATCCGACCTCCTGCCTTCCAGAGGAACGATTTTGAGGTCAAACCTGTCTACTACCAGCTGGTTGGTCAGCATCCCTTCCATGGTTTACCTCATGAGCATCCTATGGATCACATAGAGAGATTTGAGGACTTGGCTTCCAGTGTCAAAGCTAATGGGGTTAGCAATGACTTTCTGTTCTGCAAGCTGTTTCCTTACTCTCTTGAAGGAGAAGCTGCATATTGGCTGAAGCAACTGGAACCTGCTTCATTGACCACTTGGGAAGACACTAAGAACGCCTTTCTGAATAACTTCTATGATGATGCAAGGTCAGAGGACATGAGGACGAAAATTGCTTCCTTTACACAAGGCCCTACTGAAGCTTTTAAGGCTTCTTGGATCAGGTTCAAGTCTTATCAAAGGGACTGTCCTCATCATGGCTTCAGTCAGGTGCAATTACTTGGGATTTTCTTCAGAGGCATTGACTGGAAATATCAGATGGCGCTGGATGCAGCAATTGCAGGAAACTTCAACACCAACAGACCAGAAGAAGCTGTAAGATTGATTGAAAACTTGGCCTGCAGTAACAGCACTAAAAATACAGATTTTCAGAGAAAGCAGCAGGCTGGTTTGAATGATGGAAACCAAATAGCTGAAGTTAAGGCTAAGTTGGACAGCATGCACAGCCTTTTGGTGGGAAAGAAGTCAGTTCAGTTTGCTGCAGAAGTGGAGAGTTTCGAAAATCCTGAAGAATTTGAGCAGAAAGATGTTAATTTCATCAATGGAGGGGGTTTTCAGAGCCAAAGGTTTGGAAATCAGCAATGGAACAGAGGCTACAACAGCAATAATCAGCAGAGTACCTTTACAGGAGGACAGAGCACGCCTGGTTACACTCCTAATCCCCCATTCCAGAAGACTGAAGTTGAGAAACCTTACCAAAACAGCAGGAATTATGGTTCTTCTTCCTACCAAACTGCACCTCCACAAGAAATTAAAATGGAAGCTATGCTGGAGCAGGTACTTGAAGGACAGCAGAAGATGACAGTGAACTTCAATGGCAAGCTAGATTCGCTGTATCAAGACCTGAATGGAAAAATTGAGAGTCTGAACTCTCACATGAAGAAGCTTGATGTGCAGGTTGCTCAAACTGCAGGAGCTGTTCAAAGGCAAGAGGGATTCCTTCCTGGAAGGACTGATATCAATCCCAAGCATCAGGTTAATGCCATCATAGTCAGGAATGAAAAGGAGCTTAAAACAGTGCAGAAAAAGAGGTTGAGTGCAGAACAGATCGTGCAACTCATGGAGTCTGAAGATGAAATTTTTTCTGTCTCAGAGGTGAGTGACGAGCGTCACTAAGGAGGAGTGACGCTCGTCACCAACATAGAAGAGAATCGGGGGTTGTCACAGGTGAGTGACGAGCGTCACCCCCCTGGTGACGCTCGTCACCCACCCCAGAACGAAACTGCTTTGCCTGTAACTGCAAATTATGACCAGGAACGTGTCTATAAACCCAAAACACCATTCCCCAAGCATCCTAGGAAGTCTAAACAGGAGATAGAAGAAGCCAGATGTAAAGCTATGATAGACAAGCTGATGCTTGAGATTCCACTTGTCGATGCAGTCAAGCTTTCACCAGCTCTGAGAAGGTATGTAAAGAGAATGGTTGTGAATGGTGTAAGTCCTGAGGAAGGAGCATTGCTTACCAGAGACATCAGTGAAATTCTCTTAGGCACAGTTCCAAAGAAGAAGAAGAAGGTGACTGTTTCTGAACAAGTCAATACCATCACTCAAAGCAGAGTTCCAGAGAAGCTATCTGATCCAGGGACCTTTGTGCTTGATTGCTCAATATTTGCAGGACGTTTTCCCCACTCTCTATGTGATCTAGGGTCAAGTATTAACTTGATGCTTTTCTCTGTTGCTGCTAGACTTGGAATAACTGATTTCAAGCCAGCTGGGATCTCTCTCATCCTAGCAGATCGATCCATAAGGACCCCAGAAGGCATGTTAGAGAATGTTCATGTTAACATTGAAGGCTGCATAATTCCTACAGATTTTGTGGTTCTGAAATATGCTGAAGAACCTAAAGATACTCTTATTCTGGGAAGACCATTCTTGGCTACTGCTGGAGCCATCATTGATGTTAGAAGGGAGAACATTGAGCTTGATCTTGATGATGCTGTCATGAACTTTGACATGGATAAGTTAAGAAAGAGTTCTACCATTGATGGTCAGACCTTTTCTGTAAGAGCTTCCAGAGATAAAGAGACTGTCATGGAGCATTCAGAAGATATTATTGCTGAGTGTGTCAATGAATCAGATATTAGTGGGCAAGTGAGCAAGATGGCTGTTGAATAGCCAATATCTGAAACTTCTGCAGAAGCTGTTGGGTTTGAGGATTGCAGTGAGGATCATATCTTCATGACTGGGCTTGAAAAAGAGGTTCTAATGAATGCCAAGTTGCTGGAGGAAGACGTGTATGTGATGGAAGCAACACTTGCAGAGCTGAATTGCAGGAAAACTGCAGAAACTCGAACTGCAGAGTCAGTGACGAGCGTCACTGACCTGGTGACGCTCGTCACCAACCTGAACACAAAGCAGCAACGAAATTTTACAGCTACAAGTCCATCATATGTTGCCAATTCGAAAATTCACCATTCCACAACCCAGAAACCTGCAACTAAGCAAAGGTATGCACTTCCTGGAACCAGTTCCAAACCTCCTAATCTCATCAATAAGAATTTAAAAGGTAAAAAAGCTGCTTCACACTTATGCAAGCAACGAGATTCTCGTAGAATGCTTGGTGTTTCTTTTGATGATTCTGCAGGAAAAAGAAGTATCCCACCCACAGTCACGATCCACTCTGCTGATGTTCCTCACTTCCTTGGAAGTGTTCATACATCTACTCCTTACAAACCACCATGGATGAGGAGACATTCTTCTCCAGGGCATTCACTGCCACCTTCTGCTCCACCAGCTGTCTGAGCAGCATTCAAAGTCGAGCTAATGACTTTAAACAAGCGCTTAGTGGGAGGCAACCCACTAGTAAGTTTTCTTTTTCATATATTAGTTTAGTTTTCTATTACATAGCTAAAAAAAACCCAAAAACATGAAAAAAAAAAAAACAGAAAAAAAAAGGAGAGTCAGTTTGTCAGTTTGCTTGGATGATGTCTTGTGAACTTGTTAGACCATGGATTATGTTTTGTTTGGATGTTTTGATGTGTGTTTTTAGTGCTCTTACAGTTTGACTTCGGAGTACACGTGATGGCATAGCATTTAAACATCCAACATGTCGATTTCTGGAGTATCAGAGATGGTGATGCTCGTCACCAATCTGGTGACGCTCGTCACTAGCTCCTTCACGAGGTACCACTTTTCCACCTTGGTTTTACACGTTCTCATGCTTCATTTTGACCAACTCTTGGCTTAATAACACTGGGGACAGTGTTGTTTAAGTCTGGGGGAGGTGGTTACTGACGTTGTGTGCTTTGTGTCATGTTTATAGAGTCTTAAAGTTGAGTCAAAAACCTGCTTTTATAGAGTCAGAATTTTTGAAACTGTCAGTTTTTCTTGGAACTAACCATAGGACGTTTTTGCTGATAAGAACCATTGCCACAGTAGTTGATTACAAGTCTCACTAAGTTGAAAGTCATAGGTAGATCAGTCTAGCAATGAAGGTTTAGGTTCTTAGAGAATCTGGAAAATTTGCTGTTAGCTCCACCTTAATGAACTTTAAATTTCTTGTCTTGGTGATTGATTCTTATTGATCTTGATTCTCTCTTTAAACACTGACAATAAGGTTAAAATACAATCTCTCTTTGATCTTCCCTGATGTAGTTTTTAAAAGTTTAAGTTCAAAGAATGGTGCATTCATGACCCTGTCTCCTCACAAGGAACAACAGTAGTGAACACACTCAAGAACCTGTCTCCTCACAAGGAACACAAGTATTGAGTAGCACCATTTCTTAGACTGAAAAAGTTGAGAAAAAGAAGTGAAAAATCGAAAATATCCTAAGGAAAAAGATTAAGGGAAGAGAAAATAGGAGAGCTGTGTTGAGATTGATTTGTTAAGTTGTTAGGAAGGGAAAAGAATCTGTAAAGTGATTAAGATGATAGAACTTTGATGAGATATCACACTTCGATAAAAATAAGGAGTTAACAGTAGAAATTTCGGATTTCTTGAAGGGATTTGGACTGGACTTGAGAGATTTGCTAAGCTTGTGATGATTAGGCTGAAATTTGATCTTGTGTTGACTCTGTGGTATGTGGATTCGAAAGCTTTAACTAGTGTGGTGTTTCTGATGACTGACTGACTGTTTCTTGTTTTCAAACCTCGACCTTATTCTTTGTCTAATGTTTGCTTGAGGGCAAGCAAAAGCTAAGTCTGGGGAAGTTGATATATCATGGTTTTTATGGTTTTTAACCATGATATAAGTTCTTTTTATTGAGTCTTTTTGGTCTTTTTAGAGTCCTAGAAGAGTCTTTGCAGGTTATAGCATGTCTGGAGCATAATTGGAGATTTTGGAACCTTTTGGAGCATTCTGAGTGGAAGCCACGAAGCACCTAGCTCGAAGAAGAAAGTATGCCATATGGTGACGCTCGTCACCAAGCTGGTGACGCTCGTCACCCAGAAAGGAAGGGGTCGTGGCTTGTTTTTAAAAGATTGGGAAGAAATTGCAGTTTTGGCCCAGAAGTTCCAGTTTTTGCAAAAAGGCCCCAGATCGTGTTTTAGCTTGTATATTAGGTTTTTCAGTCATTCTTTTGGCATATATCTTGTATCTTATTATTTTTGAGAGCTTTAGAGAGAGATTTGTAGAAGAGCTTTTGGAGAGACAAATCAGACTCCTTCAGAGCAGATTTTGAACTCTTTTACTTTCTACTTCTTATTTCTTTTATGCAATCTATTCTTTTCATGATGTTTTCTCAAATCACCATGTCTGAGTAGTTTGTTAGTTAAGTTAGGGCTTTTCAAAGGTTGAAGAAGAGTTTGTAGAGTTGCTAAAAACTTTTAGGAAATTCATTGGTTCTTCATCTGTGCTTGCATTCATATCGATTTCTTAGACACATCATCTGGATTTCGAAACCCTAGGTTTTTGATAGATGTGAGAGCATTATTAATCACCTGAACTAGTATTAGATGAGCAAAACGCCCTAGTACAAAGAGATTTGGCTTAGGAGTTTTGTGAACAATTGAACCTGATCATTACTGCATGTTTAGGTTGTTAGGGTTTGCAAAGAGATTTGAAACTCTGTGATTTAGACATAGATAACTTCTGCAATGAGAATTGATTAGTTATATCTTTGCGATTCATGTTCAAGATGGTTTTAATTCATTCCTGATTGTATGCATTCTACACTCTCGGATTCAACCTGCGAACTGTCCTGACTTAGCGCCTTTAGCCTTCTGAACTTTAAGAACAAGCATAAAAATGCCCTCTTGCATTTATTTTACTGTTTTGCATTACATTCATTATTTATCGCTTAGCTTAATCCGAACCTGAACTCTTTAGTGTAGTTTACTTACTTCCTTGGGATTCGATAACCCCTTGTACTACAACTGCTTTTGCTGTGCACTTGCAGTAGTTTTGTTTGGGTAAAACCTGACCCTATCACAGTGGTTCTTATAAGTATCAACAATTTGTGGTTAATTCCAAGAAAAACTGACAGTTTCAAAATTTTGACTCTATGATAAGTGATGTTTTTTCTATGATGCAAAGATGATGTTAAGATGCAACAGAGAGGTTATCAAAACTCTAATGCACACAGAGATGTAGTATAGTGAGCAAGAGAGGAATCAATCCACACCTAGGGGTAGCAAGATCACTAAGAATGCAAAAGAATGAGCAAATCTAAGCAGAATATGAAAATGACTAGTAGAATCACAAAAAAATAAATGCAAGTGTCAAATGCAAAGCAAAATAATTTTAAAATCCCTAGAAGAGGGTTAACTATCACGAGAAACAAGCAGAGTACTTAAAATGCAAGGCTATGAATTACTAAAAATCGACTAGTGGATCGACCACAGGATCGACCACTAGATCGAGCAACAACGATCGATCTCGTCTAAAAGTTCAACAGAAATGAATCTAATGACCAGGATGCGAACATATAGCAAGCGAATGATTAACAGAGATGCGAAAATACTAAGAAAGAGGGTCCAGGGTTGAGAATCATGTTCAAGGGTTTCAAAGGTTCAAGCTTGGTTTGAAAACTTTAGATCTACTCACTTTGTGAGGGTCTCTAGGCCTTGAAAACAAAACAAGATCCATCCATGGCGTGTGGTATGGATCACTCCTTCATTCTCTTCTCCAAACCCATGGCTTTTGGTGGAAAAAGAGTTTGAAGGGCATAAAACATAGATTTCAAACACACGGCCTAACTAATCCCTTAAACAACCATGGCGTGTGGGAAAGGAAGGATTAGCCTCTAGGATTTGACTTCTCCAGGACATCTGAATCCTGTCAAGGTAAGTTATCACTCTGATCATAAAGATCTTGGCGTGAGAGTCTTTAAGCCTTAAGTGCTCAAATCCTAGAAAAGAAGGCGATGAAGAACTAGAAAACACCAAGTTTTAACCCTTTTCAACCCCTTTGAATCCTCTCAACCCCGAAAACCCGATGAAACTACTCACTACTAATAAAGTAAACCGAACAAAACGCAATAGATGATTGACTAAACATGGAAAACGACTGATTAAAAGCAAGGATCCAATATTCAAAACGTAAAAGCAAGAAAACTCAAGGTTCTACAATGGCGGAGATAATCGCCCCCAAAACTAGAGAGAAGATGATAATAAGATAAAGGGAAATGCAAGTGTCAAAAGCAGGATCGCCGCCTTCCCAAAATGAGCAAACAGCTCGATGGTCCCCCCCCCCCCTCGCTAAAAGCCAAAAACGGTTAAAGTAGTCTGGAATCGAGCAGGAGGCTCGATCTGGCTCTCGATCTTTGGCTGGGATCGGGTGACTTTGGTCGATCTCTGAGTCGATCTTGTGCTGATCAGGTTGAAAGCTCGATCCTGTCTTCGATCTGCATGTCGTCATTTACGTGCGTACTTCAGATCGATCTCCCATCTCGATCTTGGTCTCGATCCATTTCCTTGCATCGACTCGGCTACTCGATCTTCTGGTCGATCTCGTCTAGATCGACCTGCCTTGCTCGATCTGCTCCTTAATCTCGGGTCCTTAGCATGCAAACCTGATCTCTCCAAGTCTCCATGAACTTCCTCACGAGCCTTAGCACGTCCACGAATCCTCCATAGCTCCAAAGTAGCCGAAAACAACCTGAATGCGATGCAAAATGCAAGAAACATGCAAGTGCTGGTGCAAAAGTACTCTAGGACCTAAAGTGATGCAAACTAGCCTAATATGCAAGGTAAATGCATGAGAAACTATCTTATATGTATGCAAAACACATGAAATATGTAGCAATATCAACTCCCCCAAACTTGCCTTTTGCTTGCCCTCAAGCAAACAAAATTCAAGAAGGGAGAGAGGTTTCAAAACAAACGGGGGTTTAAGCTTCTTGCAAAAGTGTCTTTCAAATGAATCGATCTCAATGTCCTAGTTCTTAATTCTAAGACGCAATGCACATGCTCATACTCCAAAGAACTTAGCTATACTCATCACACAATGAATTTCAAGTTATGACTCTCCTATTCCAAACAATCAAAGAATCTCATCCTTTAACATTCATTAATGATCAAACTATGAATCAAACTTATGCACTTTAAAGCAGAACACATTTGGCTAAGGGTGGAGGCTATGAGCATAGAATGATCTCATTTTAAAAAGGTTTCTCTCAAGAATGGTATGAACTTTATGCATAACGCTAATAGTAAAGGCAATTGATGCATACATGATCAGATTCTCATACCCATACGCTAATCAATCATCCTAAAACCACTCTCATTTCTTTTATTTTAAGCTCACTCACCCTCTTAGATACTATCCTTATCAACAAAGCATTAGCTTAGCAAACCCCAAATCAAAACATGAAACATCTTTACTCTCTAGGCTAGTGAAAAGGCTTGAAAATATTTTAGCTTCTTATATTTTTCTTATTGATAGCTCTCTATTCTCTCTTTTTTTTTTTTTTTTTTTTTTCTTATTGATAGCTCTTTTTTTTTCTTTTTATTCTACTTGAGAGAGCTATCTTCTGAAATACTTAGAGCTTTATACATTTTGAAAACAAAGCTTTTCACTTAAAATCTTTTATTCATTTCAATCACCAAGACTTTTTGAAACCCTAAGCATATAAACAAGATAGCAATCCCATCAAACCCCCAAACTTATCATAAACCTATACCTAGCTTCAAAATGCAAAGCTAGCAATCATACGAGAACCTAATCATGTCGCCTAAACGTAACATGTTATGCTAAGTTCAAACCGAAAGGAGGCCTCACAAAGATGTCACACAAGAATACTTGGCTTGAAAGAAAGGTAAGGGTAGTGGTGGGAGTTCTACTTAGGCTCACAAAGAGTGTTAAAAGGAGGAAGAGAGCCTAAATATGTATAAGATCCATGTGTTCATTTTCAAATGCATAAGAATGATATTTAAAAATCAGATTAAGGTTCTCACTTATTAGGACAAGTTTCAAATCATGAATGTTCAAGTCAAGCCACGAAAATTAAAACAAGTGATCCAAGCATGGTAAGGACTTACTTTCAAAGCGTGAGCAAAGCATCAAACAACTACTAATTAGGGCATTGAAACAATTCATGAGCTTAAAACACCTTTTTAATAAAATCTTTAACCCCTTATGCAAATGTAAACAACCTAGATGCTTAAAAATTCTAGACTCAATCCTAAAATGTTTAACAAAGTGAATGCAACTACATGAATTTTTTTTTGAAAATTTTTAAAAAATTTTACCAATTTTTTTGTTCTTTTCTATGCCTTAGATGCAATGAGATGTAATGCAAGACTCAAAGGATGTAAATAGAAAATAAGAGCAAAATAAACATGTCAAACCACACACATACTCCCCCAAACTTGAATGACACCGTCCCGGTGGCAAACAAATTCGAGAGAGTTTAAAAACACTAAGCAAAAACCAAGAAAATAAGAGCGGTATGTACAATGGAAGGTTGTTGTTACCTTGGATCTAGCCTCGGCTGGAACTTGAGGATGTTCCGGACGAGCTAAATACTATGGCTTTGCCTTTGGAGGCTGGCTCTTGGAGGGAAAGACGCGCCGGCTGGATGTTGCTCCCTTGAGTCTCACGGATGACTACTCCACCGGTTGAAAGCCTCCTCTTCTCGGGCTGTTGAATCTCCTCACTCGCAGCTTGCTTTGGCGAAGCTCCTTGAAGCGCCTTGACTTTCTTTGCAAGCTTCTTGATGACCTTGCTTTGCCATTTGTTGATCTTCCTTTACATCTCCACAACAGAAGCAAAGAACTTCTCTGTCTTGGTCCGCGGCTCAAAATCGATCTTGGGGAGGACAAAGGCTTCGGGCATCTCATCATCCGTGGCAGGAGACTCTGATCTTGGCCGAGTAGCTTGGCGAATGGCGGCTGTGACTCCTAGAGGAGCCATACACTCCTCTACGCTTGGGAGAAACTCGATGTTCCCAACTCCCAACAGCTCGGTTTTGGTTTTGTTTGGCAGGATACACGCCCTCTTCTCATTCTCCGCATCAATGAATAGGTATTCAAAGAAGTCCTCGGCTGGCGTGCGTCCCAAGCTGTCCGTGTTCCTTAGGTATGTTCGTCCATGAAAGCTCTATCCGGGACGGGAGTGTAGTTCTGAAGAGGGACACCGACTTGCACGAACAAAGGCATGAGGAAGCCTCCAATAACTGACGAGCTTGCCTTGCATCTCAAGGCATACGCCTTGTATTTCACCAATGAAGCGGCCAGGATGCATCCGTAGTTCACATCATCTCCTAGCTGGTCTTCCAACAGCTCATCATTCTCATTCGGGTCACACACGAGATGCTTAATGCCTTGGAACAAGAAGCAAAGCTTCGTCTTGGTGACCGTGGGGGCTACTGACCGTCCGCTGAAGGTGTTGGCCATCAGCTTCAAAGTGTAACGCAGCACCGGGTGCCTCACCCTCTTGATCTTCGCGGTATTTGCCTTGTAGTCAACGTTGGCTATGAGGTCCCAAAGATCGTTTGCTTGAGTGAAGGAGGGAAACTCAACCTTCGTGGCAGCTGCATCGAGGCCATAAGCTTGACAAAGCTTGGGGATTGAGAGGCTGAAGGCTTGACGTTTGATCTTGAAAGAGAGACGGCCTTAAGATGGAGTTGGGACGTTAGGGTTCTCGTACGCAAACTCCAAAGTGGCAAGGAAGTCGATTGTCACTTCGGGAAAGGCTGGGCAATCCATCCGTGACAAACACATCAGCCCTATCTTCAGGAAGAGTTGATCAAAATCCCCCAAAATCCCCACCTTAGACAGCAAACCTCTGTCCGCAAACTTTTTTGGCTCGAACTTCAGCCTTTGAAGCAGTTCCTTGTCTCGTTTCTCTTCTTTAGACCATCGGACCCTCTCTTGAACAACCACTTCTTGACCTTCTCCCTCTCGTGCTGTCTCTTCTCTCCTTCTTCTGGGATCCATGGTGCCTGAAACAAGATTCTCAAACAATAGAATGAGCAAGGCAGCGAAAAATCGAGAAAGAGACAAGCAAGAAGGAAAAATTTATAACTAATACCCTAGAATTTTGGGGAATTTATAAAAATCCTAGCAAGATAACAGAGAATCAAATCTAGAGATACAGTTAAATCTAGAATTATTCCTAATATCAAGCTAGTTTTAAAAAAATATAAACCGCCCTAGCATCTAAAACAATCAAAGCGAATTAAAAGGAAATTTTCTTAAAAATTTTCTTGAAGATTCGAAAATACTTTTGCAAAGATTGAAAAAGATTGCTGTTAGCCTTTAGAAAATAAAAAAAATTCACTTCTCTTTTGCTTAAGAACTCGCGAAAATAGAGATGGGAGAGTGTGAGAGATGTTCTAAATATAAAGGCTAACAATTTTACAAAACTATGGGTAAAAGAAGTGGTTTTCTGACAAAAGTTGTGGTCAAGGCACATCTTTCATAGTCAAAGATGCTTGCCTTGACCACTTTTTGAATTTAAAAACCGGAGGGAAAACAGAAAAGAAGGAAAAAGAATTGTTACCTCGGCACGAGATCGAGTCCATTTGATCGATCTAGGACTCCATCTCATGCCCATAATGGCGTGGATCGAGAAGGTTGCTCGATTTGGGACTCGATTCAAGTTGAATCGAGTCTTGGATCGATAGCACCTCTCGTTCCTTGATTTTTGGCACGGTGGCTAAGTCCTCGTGATCGAGCCACGTTCTCGATTCAGGGGTCGATTTGAGATTGGATCGAGTAGCGGATCGAGTAGACTATTCGATCTAGCCTTGTGAATCGAGTGACTCAGTCGATCCACCTCTCGTTTGCTTTTCAGGCTAAGCGTATAGGGCGTTCGTCCTCTCATGATCGACTGTGTCACACGATCTGTCTAGTCGATCTCGTCTAGATCGACTAACTCCTCTCGTTTCACTAGCTCGATCTAGCTAAGATCAAGCCAAGATGAGTCGATCTAGCACTCGATCTCTAGCCTATATTCGCCCCTTCTTACTCCTTTTGGATCTAAGATTATGCTCTGCAATACCTTATACCTGTTCCTACACACTCATAAGATAAAAACATAAAACTGAAAGAGAAGTAAAGCAAAAATATATACAAGATAGACATGGGAATGCCTTCCAAGTGCGCTTTCTTTAACGTCTTTAGCTAGACTTTACTTGGTTTAGGCAGATGGTGGGTCTTGGAGAAGCATTGAAGTGCTCTCCTTGTTGAATGCACTGACCATGTATGGCTTCACTCTATGTCCGTTAACTGTGAATGCATTCCCACTCCTGCCTACCAACGTGACAGCTCCATCAGGTAACACCTCTTTGATCTTAAAAAGTCCGCACCATCGTGACTCTAGCTTTCCTGGAAAGAGCCTAAGCCTAGAATTGTAGAGTAATACCAAGCTACCTTCCTTAAGCTCTTTGCGAACCAACTTCTGATCGTGAGCTTCTTTAGTACGCTCCTTGTAGATTCTAGCACTTTCCTAAGCATCTAGCCTTAGCTCATCAAGTTCGTGTAGCTGGATCAGGCGCTTCTCCTGAGCTGTCTTTAGATCAAAATCCAGCCGCTTCACAGCCCACAATGCACTATATTCCAGCTCAATGGGGAGGTGACATCCTTTACTGTAGAGAAGAGTGAAAGGAGTAGTACCAATGGGCGTTTTGAAAGCAGTCCGGTAAGCCCACAATGCGTCGTCTAACTTAGCTGCCCAATCCTTCCGAGTAGTACCCACTGTCTTCTCGAGTATGGCTTTGATCTGTCGGTTAGAGACTTCCACTTGTCCACTCGTTTGAGGGTGATACGGAGTAGCCACCTTGTGCTTCACACCGTACTTCCTTAGAAGGCTCTCAAACAACTTGTTGATGAAATGGCAGCCACCGTCGCTGATTACAACCTTGGGGACCCCAAACCATGGAAATATGACTGTTTTGAAGAGCTTTATCACCACCTTAGAGTCATTTGTAGGGGAAGCAATGGCCTCAACCCATTTAGAAATGTAGTCAACAGCCACCAAAATGAACTTGATGCCGTAAGAAGAAGGGAAAGGCCCCATGAAGTCTATGCCCCATGCGTCAAACACGTCTACCTTAAAGATGGGAACCTGAGGCATCTCGTTCCTCTTCGTGATGTTCCCTGCTCGTTGACAAGCTTCACAACTCTTCACGAACTCATGGGTGTCTTTGAAGATGGACGGCCACCAGAAACCGGCTTGCAAGACTTTTGTAGCGGTCTTGAATGAAGCAAAGTGGCCGCCGTACGAAGAGCCATGGCAGTGAAAGACTTTTGTAGCGGTCTTGCAATCTTGTTGAAGTCCTTGATGAATCTTCTGTAGAACCCAGCGTGCCCCAGAAAACTCCTCACTGCTTTGACTGAATCAGGCGATTGCAGACTTGTCATCACTTCAATTTTCGCCTTATCCACTTCTATGTCATCTCTAGAGACTCTGTGACCAAGAACAATGCCATCTTGTACCATAAAATGACATTTCTCCCAATTCAGCACCAAGTGTTTCTCTTCACATCTCTGCAGAACTGCACAAGAGTTATCCAAACAGCTCCTGAATGAAGACCCATAAACTGAGAAGTCATCCATGAAAACCTCCATAAACCTCTCAATCATGTCAGTGAAAATTGACATCATGCATTTCTGGAAGGTTGTATGAGCATTATACAGTCCAAAAGGCATTATGCGATATGCAAAGGTGCCATAAGGACAGGTAAATGTGGTCTTCTCCTGATCATCTGGATGGATGGGGATCTGAAAGAAGCCTGAATAGCCAACAAAGAAGCAGTAATACTTGTGATTCGCCAGCCTCTCAAGCATCCAATCGATGAAAGGTAGAGAGAAATGATCTTTCTTTGTGGCTGCATTCAGCTTCCTGTAATCAATGCACATCCTATGTCTTGTCACTGTTCTGGTTGGAATCAGCTCATCCTTGTCATTCTTCACCACTGTAACTTCTCCTTTCTTAGGGACCACATGTATTGGACTGACCCAAGCAGTGTCTGATATGGGATAGATGATCCCAGCTTGCAGCAGCTTCATGATCTCTTTCTTGACAACATCCTGCAGGTTCGGATTCAGCCTCCTCTGGTGCTCCACTGATGATTTCGATTCATCCTCCAAATGTATACTATGCATGGACAAGTCTGGAGAAATCCCTGAAATATCATCAAGAGAATAGCCAAGAGCTTTGCGAAATCTGCGCAGCTTACTTAGCAAAAGAGTGAGCTCTGCATTGTTCAATGAAGCATTAACAATAACAGGATAAGTGGAGTTTTCTCCAAGGAAAGTGTACCTTAGCCCTGTAGGGAGCTGTTAAAGCTTAACTTTTGGTGCTTTTGCTGCACTCCAATCACCCATTGCAGCAGCTTTCGCAGATGAAGTGACAAGTTCATCCTGTGCAACCAGTTGCATCACATGTGCAGTAGCATCCATCATCTTTGTGTAGCCAGTAGCAGCTGCATCCAGATGCTCATAATCTGCTGTAGAAGTGGTCAACGCCCTCTCCAAGGGGTCTTCTGATCTCATCTCTTGAAAGATCTGATCAGCAAGGTTGGTAAGAACATCCACATAGAAAGTCTGTCCATCTATGATTGACCTCTTCATCAGCTTGTCCATTTCGAATTGCACCACCAACTTACCAACATTCAGCTCTATTCTACCCTTTCTGACATCTATAATAGCTCATGCAGTAGCCAGGAAGGGTCTGCCAAGAATCAAAGGATCATTGAGTTCTTCTTCATATTCCATAACCACAAAGTCAATAGGAATCATGCAGTCTCCTACTTTGATAGGAACATCCTCTATCACATCTTCAGAAACTTTGACTGATCTATCAGCTAGGACAAGAGATATCCTGGTAGCCTTAAAATCGGTCATTCCTAAACTTTTGGCAACATAATGAGGCATCAGGTTCACACTAGAACCAAGATCACACAATGATCTCTCAAATCTGTCAGAAAATATTGTGCAGTCTAAAACAAAGCTTCCTGGGTCTGAAAGCTTCTCTGGTACTCTGTTCTGAATCACTGCACTGGCCTGCTCGATGATCATCATTGCTCCTGCCTCTAAGCTCAAGTTGTTGGTCACTATCCTCTTCACATACCTCCTTATAACAGGAGTAATCCTCACAACATCAATCAAAGGAATCTCAATGACCAGCTTATCCATGATAGCCTTGCATCTGGCATCTTCAAGCTCTTGTTTACACTTCATATGATGCTTAGGAAAAGGTACCTTAGGCTTATACACCGTTTCCTTAGCATTGTTTGAAGTCTCAAGCAAAGCAGCTATTGATCGCGCTTGGTGACGAGTGTCACTCGTTTGTGAAGAATTCGCGTCGGGGGCTTCCAAAGTTGGTGACAAGCGACACCCCTCCTGGGTGACGATCGTCACCCGTTGTTTTTCAGCAGAGATTTCATCATCTTCAAACTTTTCAAGTCCAACGAATTCTCCTGAGCTCAAATCCTTCTACAACACTGGTTGCAGGTTCTTTCCACTCCTCAATGTGATGGCATTCACATGATGTTTGGGATTAGCATCAGTCCTTCCAGGAAGGAATCCCTCTTGCCTCTGAACAGCTCATGCAGTTTAAGCAACTTGAACATCCAGCTTCTTCATATGAGAGTTCAGACTCAATTTTTCCATTCAAGTTCTGATACAAAGAATCTATCTTGCCATTGATGTCCACTGTCAGCTTCTGCTGTCCCTGTAGGAGTTGTTCTAACATAGCTTCCACCTTGTTGTCTTGTAGAGGTGCAGCTTGATAGGAAGAAGAACCATAGTTATTGTTAAAGTTGCTGCTGTTCTGGTAAGGTTTCTGGAACTCTGTCTTCTGGAACTGAGGCTTGGGTGTGTAACCAGGAGAGCTCTGATTCCCTGTGAAGGTACTCTTCTGATTATTGTTGTTTTAGCCTCTGTTCCATTGCTGATTCTCATACCCTTGACCCTGAAATCCTCCAGCATTGATGAAATTCACATCTTCCGGCTCAATCTCCTCTGGATTTTCGAAAGTCTCTACCTCTGCAGCAAAGTGGACTAACTTCTTTCCCACCAAAAGGTTGTGCATACTGTCCAGCTTAGCCTTGACTTCAGCAATCTGATTCCCATCAGTCAAACCAGCTTGTTTCATCCTTTGAAAATCTGCAGACTTGGTGCTCTTGCTGCAAGCCAAGTTTTCAATCAGAGTTATTGCAGCTTCTAGAAGGTTGGTGTTGAAGTTCTCATTGCTAGCAGAATCCAGCGCCATCTGATACTTCCAGTCAATGCCTCTGAAGAAAATCCCAAGCAGTTGCACCTGACTGAAACCATGATGAGGACAGTCCGTTTGATAAGACTTGAATCTTAGACAAGAAGCTTTAAAAGCTTCAGCGAGGCCTTGGGAGAATGATGCAATTTTCGTCATTAGGTCCTCTGATCTAGCATCATCATATAAAATGTTCAGAAAAGCATTCTTGGTGTCCTCCCAAGTGGTCAGCGAACCAGGCTCCAGTTGCTTCAGCCAATAAGCAGCATCTCCTCCAAGTGAGTAAGGGAAGAGCTTGCAGAACAGAAAATCACAGCTGACTCCATTATATTTGACACTTGAAGCCAAAATCCTCAAACCTCTTAATATGATCCATAGGATGCTCATGAGGTAAGCCATGGAAAGGATGCTGTCCCACCAGCTGATAATAAGCAGGCTTGAGCTCAAAATCATTCCTCTGGAAAGCAGGAGGGCGAATTGCAGCTCTGTTGGCATAGAACTGGTAAGGTCTGTTGTAATCTCCTAGAGTCCTCTGAACAAAACGCCCAGCAGCATTGTTAGCAGCAGGAGCTCCAGCGTCTTGTGCCATTGGTTGAACCGCCTGTTCAACTATGACATTCCCCTCTTGATCCAGTCTCTGCCCTTCTTCATTCCTCCTGTTTCCCTCTCTATCAACCAAGTGACCTTCTGCATCTTCAACCAAGATCAGTGGAGCAACCACTATAGACTGTTTCTTACTTTTCCTTATCGTCCTCTCCAACTTAACGAGTTCGTCAATGCTCAAAGTCACAAGCTCCTTCTCTTTGTTGCTTCCGGTACTGCGATTAGGCATACAGCTGAAACTAGCACAAAGAAAAGTAGCAGAAATTTAGTAAACAAATTAAAACTTAGACAAAATCATAATACTAAAAATCGATAGGCAGCTATTACTCCCCGGCAACGGCGCCAAAAACTTGAAAGGGCTCAGGTTCTACCCAAATAATTTACTACTGCAAGTGCACAGCAAAGCAGTTGTAGTATAAGGGATTATCGAATCCCAAGGGAGTAAGTAAACTACACTAACAATTATAGATTTGGACTAGGCTAAGCAGTAGATAATAAATCTAATGTGAAATAGTTAAAACAATGAAGGCAAGCAAAATTTGATTGATCTAAGACTCAAAAAACTAAAGGCGCTAAGTCAGGACAATTCGCAAGTTGAATCCGAGAATGTAGAATGCAAGAAATTAGGAATGAATAAGAACCATCTTGAACATGAATCGCAAATATATAACTAATCAATTCTCATTGCAGAAGTTAACTATGTCTTAAACACAGAGTTTCAAATCTCTTTGCAAACCCTAACAACCTAAACATGCAGTAATGATCAGGTTCAATTGTTCACAAAACTCCTAAGCCAAATCTCTTTGCACTAAGTCGTTTTGCTCATCTAATGCTAGATCAGGTTATCAATAATTCTCTCACATCTATTAAACAACCTAGGTTTCAAATTTCCAGATGATGTGTCTAAGAAAATCGATTTTAAAGCAAGCACAGATGAAGAACCAACAGATATTCCTAACAGGTAGCGATTTCTACAAACTCATCATCAACCTTTGAAAAGCTCTAACTTAACTAGCAGATTACTCAGACATGATTATGGAATCACAAAGAATAGCTGAATAAAATTGCATTAAAGAGAAAGAGTAAGAGTTAAAGGGGTTCGAAATCTTCTCAAAAGAGTACAGGATCTGTCTCCCCAAAAAGCTATGAATAAACCTCTCTCTAAATCTCTCTGAATTCTAAAATATAAGATAATAGCCAACAATGGCTGAAAACCTAATATATAGAAGCTAAAACACGAGCTGGAACACTTTTATAAATACTGGAACTTCTGAGGCAAAATTGCAAATAATCCTTCATCTTTTAAAAACAAGCCACGATCCTTCCCTGCTACAAGTGACGAGCGCCACCCTTGAGTGGTGACGAGCGTCACCTAAGCCAAAATTCGCCTTCTGGGTTGCACACTTCGTGGTTGTATCTTGCAATGCTCCAAAAAGCTCCATAATCTCTAATTGTGCTTCAGACATGCTATAACCTGCAAAGACTCTACTAGGACTTTAAAAAGACCAAAAAGACTCAATAAAAATGACTTATACCATGGTTAAAAACCATAAAAACCATGATATATTAACATCATGTATCGCTGGAAGGTTGCTGGGGCATTGCACAAGCCACATGGCATTCTACGATAAGCAAAAGTGCCATAACGACAAGTGAATGTGGTTTTCTCCTGATTATCTGGGTGTATGGGAATCTGAAAAAAACCAGAATAACCATCTAGGAAACAGTAGTAAGGGTTGTTAGCCAATCTTTCAAGCATCTGATCAATAAAAGGCCAAGCGAAATGATTTTTACGAGTTGCCGCATTCAATTTTCGCTAATCAATGCACATCCTATGCCTTGTAACAGTTCTAGTTGGAATCAACTCATTTTTATCATTCTTAACAACTGTTACACCACCTTTCTTTGGCATTACATGGACAGGACTAACCCAACTACTATCAGAAATAGCATAGATTACTCCTGCTTCTAGAAGTTTCATTATCTCCTTCTTAACAACATCTTTTAGATTTGTGTTTAACCTCCTCTGATGTTCTATAGAAGTCATTGATTCATCCTCTAAATGTATCATATGCATGCAAAGATCAAGTGAAATCCCTGTGATATCATCTAACGAATAACCTATGGCTTTGAGATACTTTCTAAGTTCACACAAAAACAAGGTAGTCTCAGCATTATTCAGTTCAACATTGATGATTACAGGATATATAGAGTTAGGACCAAGAAAAGCGTACCTTAGCCCAGCTGGAAGTGTTTTGAGCTCGACTTTTGGAGATTTCAGCTCACTCCAAGTGGATGCTAGTGGCTCTGGTTGAGTCCTCGCTGGACGTTCACATTCAGCCTCATCTAGACTCAGGTAGGCGACCATCTTCTCTATGGTTTTGCTGGAGTCCATCATCCTTGCATATTCTGCTGCATCTTCATTCAAAAATCCATGTTCACCTGCAACTTGTGTCAAGACAATATCTAATGGATCATCTACTAGAATTTCTGCAGCAACATCATCAGAAATCTCAAGAGAGTCATCAACTGAGAAGGTTTTGTCTACCAAGAATGGGTTTCTTCAGTATTTCATGATGATGTCTCCAAAGTGGAGGTCAATTCTCCCATTCCTCACATCTATGATGGCTCCAGCAGTGCATAGAAAAGGTCTTCCTATGATAAGAGGGTCCTTTAGTTCTTCATCTAGCTCAAGGACCACGAAATCTGCAGGTACAAATGCATTGTCTATCCTCACATTCAAATCTTCAAGGATTCCAACTGGCAATTTCACAGACCTATCAGGAAAGACTGAGGAGATATTTGTTGGCTTAAACTTTGTGAATCCAAGCCTTTTAGCCACAGAATATGGCATCAAGTTGACACTTTAACCTAGATCACACAAAGAATAAGCAAAAGTCATTGCTCCAATCTCCACTGAAAGGGCAAAACGCCCAGGATCATCTAGCTTCTTAGGCATTTTGTTTTAGAGAACAATACTTTAATTTTTTGTCACCTTGATGAAGTCTTCTCTCCAGTCATCTTGCTTGTTACCAAGATCTTCATATATTTCTTCATAACATGCATCATCTGGATTGCATCAGCAAGAGGAAGCTTCACAATAAGCTCATTTAATATCTCCTTGCATTTTGCTTCCGCCAAGTTCTTCCTAGACTTCTTTGGAGGAGAAGGGTAAGGAACTTTGGGAACATAGACTCTGGCTGGTGGCAGCAAATTCTTCTCTTCTGCAGTGTGTCCATCTGTAGTATCTTTGTCCTTCTCAGTTTCTGGTTCCTCTTTCTCTCTTCTAGATCAACCACAACATCAGCAACATATCCTTTTTTAGCCACAGGTCATATGACCTTTCCACTTCTGAGTGAAATGGCATTCACAAACTCTTTGGGATTATGTTCACCTTTCCCAGGAAGAAAACTGTGTGGTCTCTTGATTGCTTCAGCAGTTTGAGCTACCTGAGTATCCAGCTTCTTCACATGAGTGTTCAAAGCTTCATACTTGCCATTCAGGTCATTGTATATGTTGTCAACCTTAGTGTTGATCTCATGAGAGGACTTCTGCTGATTGACTAGGAGTTGTTGCATGAGAGCCTTAAGTTCATCCTGAGAACCAGTTGCAGAGCTTGTAGAAGCTTGGAAATGAGATGGTGTTGTAGGCTGAAAGTTGGTGAATGGTTGTTTCTGCTGTAATCCACTCTAAAATCTGTTATGGCCTTGGTTTTGTACAAAACCCTGATTCCCTTGAAACCCCTGAGAAAAGTTTTTCTGAAAATCCTGGTTTTGCACACTTGTTTTTCCTAAAAGTCCCTGAGAAGTACCACTGACGCCTGTGTTTTGCACATACGGCTTTCCTTGAAACTGAGGACCCTGAGCGATCATCTGATGTGGGTAGACTTGATCTTGAGGATTTTCGACATTTGTGCTCCTATAGGACAGATTTGGATGGCTTATGTAGTTCTGATTAAATCCCCTATTCTGCACAAACCCGTGTCCATTCACATAATTAACCTCCTGCAGCTCATTGTTCTTTTCTTCAGTAAACTCTTGACAAAGAAAAGCATCAGACCCATTTTCACAAATCTGCCCTCCCTCTGATTTTCCTTTAACAAAAGGCTCACCTGAGCGTCAGCTCATCTATCTTCTGAGATTCCACACTACTGACTCTTCTAGATCTGTCATATTCAGGACATCGATTGTTAGAACTTGCAGCCAAGTTCTCTATCAGCTCATATGCCTTATATGTACTCCTGGTCAGAAAATCTCCATTGCTTGCAGCATTGAGATTATTTTTTAACTCCCAGTCTACCTTATCATAGAAGATGCTAAGAAACTGCTCATCTGAATACCCATGGTGGGGGAATTCCCTCCGATACTCCTTAAATCTCTCTCATGCTTCACAGGAAGATTCCCATGAATTCTGCTGGAAAGTGGTGATTTTGTTCCTCAAAGAAGCAGTTTTGGACTTAGTGTAGAAGTGGTCCAAGAATGCTGCTATGCATTGTCCCCAGCTTGCCAAAGATCCAGGAGGAAGGGATTTGAGCCATCTATGTGCTTTGTCAACCAAAAATAATGGGAAGAGTTTGCATTTGAGGTAGTCAGCAGGTACCCCATTTGACTTTGTTGTACTGCAGATCTCTTCAAAGTTCTCAATGTGGTTCATTGGAAGCTCAGCAGAACAGCCACAAAATACATACTGCTTCACCAGTGCAATCATCTGAGATTTTATCTCATAATCTGCTCTTTCAATAGCTGGTGTGCAGATGGCAGCTCTGTTCCTATAGAAGGTGTGAGGTGTGTCCACATCCCTGATATCTTGCTGTTCTTGCTGCTGTTTTTGTTGTTGCAACAACCTATTCAGTTGTTGTTGCAACAACCTATTCAGCTGTTGTTGCACACTTTGGAGATCTGCAGCATGGTTAGCTTGAGCCTCAGCTAGAGCTTCATTGTCGATGTTATCACCCATTGTGACTTGGTTCGACTTCTTTTTCACTTTGTTGTTAGTTCTTTCTGTTCTTGCAAGTTTCTGGTTGTTGAGATTAAGAAGGTTGTCAGAACCTTTACTTCTTCTCTACATACATCTGAAATCCACAAAAGAGAAAGATAAAACTAGTTAGTAAATCTTAGACTAAATTTCAGTCTTAGATTCACAGATAATGCTATTGGTCCGCTCAGCGACGCCAAAAACTTGATACATTCAGGTTTTAACCCAAATAAAATACTGCAAGTGTACAGACAATCGCAGTAGTATAGATGAGATCGAATCCACAGAGACCAAGGTTAAACTATGATTCTTTAGGGTGAAATTAATCTAAGACAATGATATAGTTTTTTGGATGCAATGTAAAACGAAAATAGCAAATGAACGGTAGGAATATCAATTAAAACAGATGTTAGGTCAAGGGCAATTCGCAGGAATCAAAGATCATGAACCAGACAATTATTCAGGGAACAAATAGGCAGTCTTGAACTCAAACATGAATGTATAACTAATCCACTGTCGTGGTATCAGAGACTTTATCTAGCAATCTAAGATTCTAAACCGTCGTTTGAACTTAGAGTTATAAACAAGAATTAATGATCAGGTTCGATTTGTTCACAGATCGCCTTAGCATCAGCTTTCGTTGGCTAAGGAAAATCTGATCATCTATGTTCTTATCATGCAACCTATAGCACTTTTGATGAATAGATAAACCCTAGATCAAAGACTAAGTGATCAATTCAGTCTAAGCAATGAACACAGCAATAGATGAGGACAACAGATGAATAAATCTCTATCTATGTATGATTCAATGATTCATAGTCCCTTTGAAACCCTAAACCTAACTAATGGATTTCTCAGTCATGGAAGAAGAAGAACAATAAAGAGATGAAGAGAAATTCATAATAAATAGAATAGAAATCAACTGGGGTTCAGAAATCTTCTCAGAGATGTAAAATAGAAAAGATCATCTCCCCAAAGCTCACAAACTGTAAAAAGCTCAAAATCTTCATGTAGAAGAAGAGGTGGTTGAAACAATGACCAAAAATAATGATATATAGGTCCCAGGTCGTTTTAGGTCGAAATAAGGAAAATAGCTGAAAATTCTCATGGGCACTGAAGTGGTCGATTTGCAATTCTGGCATCCCCTGCTTTGGTGCTCTGGGATAGATTTTTATATTAGTCTTCACGAAAATTCCCACGAGCACTGGAGTGGTCGATCTGCTTTTCTGGCATCCCCCGCTTTGGTGCTTTCGGGTAGAATTTTCTGCCAGACTAACATGTCTTAATAAAAATCGCCATAACTTTATATTGCACCATTGTATTGACTTCAAACCACTTCCAAATGAAAACTAATTCAAACATATAGATTGTGTCCAAAAATCAGAACGATCCATCGGTGGGAAGTTCCTCAACGATTTCCAAACTTCAGGCGTCTATGCATAGTTCTGCATCTCCATATGTTTGTTTGTATCCAAAATGATTATTTTCTCCCAAAGCAACCTAAATCCTGAAAAGACTCGATGAAAGGACTGAAAGACTCTAAAAACAAACTTTGACTCGAAAAACCATTAGAAATCTTGGGTTAGAAAGCCTCAAAAACGCAATATATCAGTGGACAGAAAGGATCAAGCTGGAAGAGGGAAGAATGCACGTTCAGTATGGAGATCAACCACGGCTCCCCATGGTACGATCTGCACCGTGGAAGATGATGTCCGTTCACCGAGTTTTCTCCCCGGAGGCGATCATATCGAGGAAATGGCCGCCATACACCGATATGTTTCCACGATGCGATCAATACCGACGAAAGGCATGCCGAACACCAAGGAGTCTGACCGGTACAAGGAGCCACAGGACATACCGAGCAAATGCACCGAGAAGACCAACACGTGTCTTGTCCGGTACGTCTTGAAGCGGAAGAGCCGATCATCCATGCCAAGCCAGAGCATCCGATACGATCATCTGAACGCACCGACATACTACACCACTGAGATCAACAGACGATCTGCTCGGTATAAGCTCGCCTGAAAGTTGACTTTTTGTTGACTTGGCTACTTTTTATCTCTTCCTATAAATACTTAAACCTAAGTTTATTTTTGGGTTATTTAAGTCTTATCAGTTCAAAACAGAAAACTATTCCTTTCGTAATCTCTTTAAGAATCTTGTTGATAGTGGATCTTTTTAATTAAGTATTTGCATTTGTCTTTGATTATTTATCCTTCTCTAATCATGCTTGATCTTGTGCTTATGTTTTCAAGTATGATTAGTGAGTATTTCTTTAGGTTTTGAGATGGGGTGATTAGGGTGATTAGATGGTTGATTTGTGATGTCTTGATGTTAGTTCTTCCATTTCCTTGCTTGATTAGTGTTCTTAATGCTAGATTGGCCTTGGAAAAGGTATTCTAGATCATAGGATTTCTCTGCATTGCAAGTATTTGATGAAATGCCTGAGTGAGCTAATTAAGTAGTTTGCATTCTTAGCCTAAGGGATTAGATGTTTAAGATGATTATTATGCTTTGTAGAACTGAATCTTAATGCTTGGTAGTTATATTTTCCACCATTGAAAGTGGGTTAGGATTTGTGATTAGTGAAAGGACTATTGCCAATTGGATTAGTCTAGTATTGATGTTCTTTGCATAAGGATTAGCATGTCTATGTTATTTGCAGCATCATGAATCACCATTGAAATCATCCTAGTGTTTAACCCCATCTTAGAACCATTTCGCCCCTTATTGTTTAGACTTGCCATTGTTCTGTTTCAGTGCTCTGTTCTTGAATTCATTTGAGTTTAAGTCACTCGCTTGATTTTATTTTTAGTTTGTTTGCTTGTCACTTTGTTTTCACTTGTTTGATCATTTAGTATTAGTTTCTTAAAACCCCTATTTTAGGCTCCTCTAAACAATCTTCGACATCTACTCTATTCTAGTCACATGAAGGATGAATAACCCTTTATGTTGCAATGATCTGATTTCAGACAGGGAAATTGAGTCATAAGAGTGTAAAAACTCTTGTATCAGGCCACGAGTTAGACTATTTGCCTACTCAAAGTCTTTTTTATTTTAACTCATGTAAGACCATTTTAATAATTATTCAACTTTTGTCAAATCTTTTGAAAATGATTTTCTTTTTTTCTTTGTAAATATTTCTGATATTTGGTGTGTAATATTTATAGATTAAAATTTGATATATTTTGGTACGTCATGTCCAATGGGCTAAGAAATTGTTTGGTGCATCATATGTATTCAATCAACAGTAAATTTTATCTTAATTTGCTATATTTAAATAATTCAAATTGAGATAAATCAAAATTTATTTCATATTTTGTGTACAACTTTTTGATCCATTTCACCTTATTCTTTGAAGTTCATTGCTTTTAAATCATAAAGCTTATTCATCTATCATTCGAACATAATAGTGACAGTTTCTGTGAGAGGATCTATCATCTTTTGTAGTCAAAATGTCAATGCCCATGACTTTGCTATAAAAGCAAGAGCACGAAGTTTCATTATTGTTTTGGGGATAAAGAGGTGTATAGCAATGTTTGGGGTATTTTCCCAAAAAAAAAGCAATGTTTGGAGTTTTAATTAGGGAATTGACAAGAGATATATAGGCTAGAAGAAAATAACAAAAGGGTGCGAAAAGGTAATATTTACTTTATATATTTACAGCAACTGCCACTTCCTGTGTGGGTTTGCAAATTAATGAGGAGCAGGATTTTATTTCACCGCCTGACATACGCATGACATATATCGAAGTAATGGCTAATTAATGCCAGTAAGTAACGATTGAACTTAAAATTTGGTGGGATGGACAGAAAAATTAAAAATATATAAATATATTTAGGTTTGTGGATTGTCCATAAATACTAATTCACTATATTTAATGGCACATAGAGCTAAAAGCTAAAAAATCAGAAAACGTATATTTTGAAAAGTACATATTGTATAGATGGCAAACATATATGTATATTATGTTGTAGTGTGATATATGATATAATGGCAGTTTAGCCCTGTCTTAATAATTTTAAGAGTTTTGGGCTAAATACAAAATATGGACCTTTTATGTTATATTAAAAAGTATATAATAAAATTTTAAAATAAATTAAAACATGAAGTTTTGATATCTTAAAATATAAAAAATTCTAGTTTATTAAAAAAAATACATAACTAATTTATTATAAATTTTTTGACATAGTACTTCACTTTATTAAGTGCATCATTCCTGTAAATTGCATCAAAAGATTCACCACACCTAAAAAATATAAAAATGAACAATTCTTTCTAAGAAAATAAAAGATCATATTAAACATTTCTTTCTAGCTTTTGTTGATGCAAAATCATTGATAATTGTTAATTAAAACTTACTTTAGATACAAAAAGAAAATTTGAAAAGGTTAATCAATACAAATAAAAGGATTTTTGATCTGTTTGTGAATTTTTTGTGATTTTGAATAACTGGGATGGTTGTTGTTTTGTTGTGTCTGAATCTCTAGAAAAAGACAACTACAACACTGCTTTTTAAAAGTTTTTATGATATGAATATAATCTTAATTGTGTAATTAGATGATGGGTCCTTTATTTTTAATTAAATAGAGTGGACTTTATAAACTGAAAATTAGTTACATATTTTTAAATAAGTTAAATAACATATGTATATCAAAGTTTACAATATATATATTATAAAAAAAATTAGGCCTTAAAATTTTGGACACATGGCCATCGCCCCTCCCGCCATGGCTCAAAGTCGCGGTTGTGGCAATTTATAATTATACAAGAGTAAAGTAAACTAAATGTAAATCTATAAGATGTTATATATTTATTTATGGCATGCTATTGAATTATGATATATATATATAGATGTCTAGTATGATATGTATATATATATATATTTATTTATAGAGTAATATTGAATTACATCATTTAAGAATTGAAGATGTATATAGTGGTAAAGAAAGACCCGACAGCATAGAAAAATCAACGAGATTTTTAAAGCAGTAATACATACATCTAGAAACTCGAATCGATGAGATCTCCAATAACCTGGAACAAGTGAAAGAATTTCAAACCTAAAATTTCAAATATGAAAAATTAATGTTATATGACGGGCAATGAATGAAAAAAGAGAAAATTACTCCCAGAAAAAGTAATATGTGATATAAACAATTACTATTAAAAGAGAGACAAAATAAATAATTGTTGTATTTAATTAATACTCAATTAAATAATAAGTGTATTTTTTAATTAAGAAGAAATAAAATAATTGAATAAGAGCAAGGGATAAAATAGACTAGATAAATGGTTAATTATTTATATGTTGACAATCTGAAATACCTCTTGTTATTTTCTTAATTGACGACCAATCTTATGCCATCTAGTGATATATATCTCTTTTTTTTTGTAAGTCTTCGGTTAATTGAAGCAAGCGTAATCTTCGAAACCCGCTCATATTAACCAAACTTAAATTTAATTTATGGTGGTTAGTTGAAAAGAAAAAAAAACTTGCTTTAATTGTACATTTGTCTTCTTCACCAACCCCTTTCTCCTTCTGCTTCGGACAGATTACAATAGTCAGAGACTCAGAGAAAGAGGCATACAGATCGCGCCGGCACAATCTGCATTTACCGGAAATCGACATGTTAAACACTCTGGCTTTGTTGTTTTTAGCCATTATTTTCCTCCAAACCCACTTCTCAATCTCCGATGCCATCCCGATTCCGTCAACGAGCGTAGAGATCGAGTCGATGCTGGTTCGAAACAGCCTCATCGGAGAAGACGAAGAGGTAATGCCGTCGGAGATCAGCCGGAGAGTACTGATGGCTCAGAAACGTTACATCGGCTACGAAACCCTAAGGAGGGACATGGTTCCTTGTCAGAAACCAGGAGCCTCTTACTACGATTGCCGCTCAGGACAAGCCAATTCTTACAACAGAGGCTGCGACACCATTACAAGGTGTGCTAGAGACACCAACGACATCACCACTTGAAGAAATTTGTAAGCTTTTTGACGTTTTTAATTGAAATTAAGAGGGAAGTAAATTATTTGTATTTCTGTTGTATGATTTTGTATTGTTTTTATATACATGTAACCGTGCAACTATTTGGTTATTAATGCTTAATTATTGAGATCTATATAATTATATGAAGTTTTTTCAGTAGATTGGTAGATAAATTTGGGTAATTGATTTGCTTGATTTTGGTGCTTATGTACTAAACAGGAAGCTATTTACTGAGGATGTAGAGAGTTCTTGATGGTTCTTGAATAGTCTAGTGGAAGTAATTTCAGTTTCTTGCCTTGCCTATATGTTGATTTCAAAAAGTTATCACTGAGCATATTTGTGTATATGTGCTATTGGATTAAGGAAGGTATTGGTATCAAAAGGCTATAATAATGTAGATTGAAATTTTAGAAAAACATTGTCTCTGCTTTGTGTTGGATTTTATGGATTTATCATGTTGACTGTTTTCAGTTCTGAGCCTTACGCTTATGTCCTCTGCTCTCGCCTAAAGCAGTTTGTTCTTGTAAATTTATAACTAGTGTATGTATTTGTTCTAAGTTCATGTCTGTTTGCTAATCCAAACGAATTTCGAGACCTATAATCGGTAGGTTCACAATGTTAGTCAGAGGTCATGTGTGCGAACGAGAGGGTTTTCTCGACTCAACTGGACATCGAACCCAGAATCTCCAATTTGGGAGTTATTTAAAAATGTCAGTATGTTTTTGGCCTTTACAAACGGGAAAATAATACTCTATATTATATAATCCGTTTATCCCTAAAAATAAGGGGGTTTTGCGTTTTACTGATAATCATTAGGTTAATTACTAATTAGTTCCATCTATATACCTTGGATGCTCGATACAAAGACGGAGTGACTCGCAACTAATAAAACATCGCTAAATTATTCTGTTTTCTCAATTTTTTTTTATCTATACTATTAAAAAGGATCATTTCAATGTTTAAATATAAATCATGTGTTATATTATATGAAATGCTATTGCATTTTAACATTTTCCTTAAAATTTCATTAATTGTACTTTAGTCATTTGTTAATATAACTAATTAATATTCATTTTATTTTTTCTTTATTTAATTCTTATATTCTTATTACCAAACACATTTAAATAATTTAAATATTTCCATAAAGAGTTATTTCGAAAATTCTAATTAATCTTAGAATTAATTACATCCAAGTTTATATAAAACAAAATTATAATTATAATTAATATATGTGTATAAGATTAAATTATAAACAATTATATAATTTAAAACATTTTGCAAAAAATAACAAATAATAATTTTCAAATATTTATTATTATGTAACAATATAAGAAAATAAAAATTGTAATTAATATAATTAAATTATATACATTTACACAATATAAAAGAAAAATCGCAAAAAAATTATTTGAAAAACAAAAATCATATTTTTATTATTATGCAATAATATAACCAAACACATATATTTATAGGAAAATAAACTAAAACCTAATTTTTATGAATAATTATATATTATTTGTTATATGTTTAGTGTAATCTAATATTAAATTAAATTTTGATTAAATTAATTTCAAATTTAAAAGCATCATGATCAAATTTAAAAAAACTATGATTAATTAACAGTAAATTATAATAGCCATATAATTTTATTTAAATTATATTTAGTTCTATAAATATCTAATAAATCGATTTTGTAATATTTTATTAATATTCGATTACTAAAATTATGGAGCAAGCTTCCCAAATAAAAATCAAAATATTTTTTAATTAAGAAACAGTAACTGCATAAATTGTAAGCATATTCTAAAAAATATAGATTTTAGCATATTTTCAAAAATATTACAAACAATATTGATAATTTTTTTATTGTAGATGTAATAACATATTAATAATAGGAAAAGTCAGTAAATTAATAAAAGATTTTCATAATTTACAATTAACATAATAAAACTATTTATGATAATAGTATTTCAATAAACTATAAGAGAAATAATAACAGTAACTCACATTATCTCATTTTCTCTAATTTGTTGTGGCTAATTTTGTTCCTTATTTAGATTTTCAAAAAAAAAAATATCTTTGCAAACATCAATATTTTTTAGTCGAAATTAATTTTGTATATGTTAAATATTTTGTTTCAGTTTGTTTACTATGTATATGGTTGTTATTTTTAATCTTTTTAGTTTTAAATTTATCATTTTTTGTTTGACAAAGAAGAAAAAGAACAAATAAGAGGGAGGAGAATAAAGAGAAGGGATGGATGAGAAAAAGAGTAGATGAAAAGGAATAACAATAGAGAAGAAGAAAGAGAACAAAAAATAGAAAAACATGAGAAGAAGGAGAATAAGTGATAAAGAAGAAGAAGAAGAAGGAAAAGAAAGGATAATAAGAAGGGATGAAAAAGAAAAAAAGAAAAAAAACATATAATAGAAAAAAGAAGAGAAAAAAAACATAAAAAAAGAAACATATAATAGAAATGAAGAAGAAAGAATAGGAAGGGAGAAGGAGAAGAAAAAAAACTAAATACAATATTAAAAAACATAAAGTGCATATAAAACCAATAATATATTATCATATTTTACAATAACAACTCGTCTGTCTACAATATTGAATTAGTTGCACATAACTTATATTATCTTATTTTTAATTTTATATTTTTGTATTTACAAAATTTAATTTTCATCCTCATAACACATAAATAAACAATATATTATTAATATAACTATAGTTTTTTTGGTAGGGGGGGTGGGGGAGACATTGTCTCATGATTTTATTCAAAACATAAAAACTAGCTACACACAAACTCTTCTTGGGCGTGCAGAATCGATCATACCGTAACTGAAAATCGAAACTAAACTAAGTGAAACCGAATCTAAAAACTGGACACCTAGAAGAAGAAAAAAAGTAGAGTTAGCTAATCCATCAGCAAGACAATTAGCTTTTATGTTAGCAAAAAAAAAGACAATTAGCTTTTCTATACACATGAAAAACAGACTATCCATTCTCTCGAAATAAAGTCATGATACATATGTACCAGAAAACAAATTATCTTATAATATTATATATAATAAATATTTTTATACTATATAATTTAAACATTTATAAAATTTACATCAAGAATCATATACCTGTGCCGACGCGCAGGTCCAACATCTAGTTGAAAGTTTAAAACAAAGATGCATTTGATGTAAGAATAAAAAACAGTTTGTTTGAAAATATTTAACATTAATAAAAGATATTCCGATTTCAAAAGAGAACATTGAATGTCTTAAACGTAAGTCCAAGACAAATTTAATTTGATGTCTAGCCTAGTCCATGTGTGTAGGGTTCTTTACATATGTTTTCATATAAAAGCTTTTCCAAGATTATGACCCCAAAGACATAAGCTAGACTAGACATCATAATTCTGAAAGCGCAATAAAAATGATTTGGTAAGAATATATGTTTATTTTTATTTTTCTAAAAATTTTTTTCATAGCAATATATGTTTTTTCACTATATACCAATATATGATATGAATATAAAATAAATTAATCATATGTTAGATATTTTAAAAGACCCAAACTTTCTGTCAAAATTGGTTGGCATAATTTTTTCACCAAATATTTGAATCTGTAAATTGTGTCAAAAATTTTATATTGAAAACAAAATATGATTTCAAAAGATTTTTGTTCATAATGATGTTATAATTTTTTTTTGTTAAAAAGTAAATATGTGAATTTTCTGCCAAAGATGCTAATGTATAAATCACTTGTCAAAAAATAACTTTACAAATATGATTTCAAAAAGTTTTGTCAATTTTAAATTTGTGAATTCATAAATTTTCTGCAAAAATGTGGTTTCAAAAAATTTCTGGTGAAATCAGTTGCCACAGTTTTTCTGCCAAATATTTAAAATTCGAAAATTTTCTGAGAAATTGTTTTTGAAAATATGATTTCAAAACTATATAACCAATCTTGTTTTCCAAAATTTCCACTAAAAACTTAAATATATCATATCATAATTATATTATCATTACACATCAATGTTTTTACGTCACATTTAAAATGTTCAAACTAAACTTACTAACTAGCAGAATTAAAATAAATCAGTGTTTTTCATTAAACTATCTTATCAATTAATATGTGGAGGGTTTTGGTTTTCAAAACTAGAAAGAATTCGAGCCTAGGTCCTAATTGTTATGACAAAATGTATCATGTAAATGTATATAGTTTATAACTGGACCTTTTTCTTTGACCAATTGTGTAACGGTTATCAAAGGATATATAATTCATACTAGGTGATTGGTCTGCACATATGTGCGGGTATAATATTATTGATATACATAGTTAATTATAATATTTAAATATTGATTATTTTTTTCAAATATTGGTATATATATATATATACATATATTATTTTCATATTTCACAAACTTCTTTCTGAAACCAATGTATTTTAATATATTTTATTTTTATAATGTTTGTAATAATATATAATCACAAATATAAAAGTTATATTAAATAATAATTATTTTTTTATAATATTTTTTGAATATTTTTATAATATGCTTTATTTCTCCTTACACAATCCACAATATGTTTTTTTGCGTCTTACATAATATGAATTTGCAAATACATATATAATATATTTTAAGTATATATTTTTTCTTAATTTATTGTAAATTAAACTGAAATATTTTTTACTATTTTATTTATTCGTAAGAGCAGATAGATGGTTGGCACACATGTGCGGGCATACAACCATTTCACTACACTAATAATAGATAAAAAAATTAAAAAATATAAATCGTATAATAATTAAAATGAAAATTAGACTGTAATCAAACTTAACAAAATACATGCGAACTTTTTAAGTGACTTCAACTAATGCATAATTAATATTTATGTTTGTACGCGTATTTGTAAAAAAGTCCAGATATAGCTCTTATGTGTTAAAAAGTTTTAAGTGACTTTGTAAAACAAAGTGAAAGATATTTATTTTTATATACTTCTATTTTTATTTCTTATTTATATTTGTTTCATCTTATTTTAATTTATTCTTTCGTTCGATTATTTTTTTATTTCATTTATGATCTCAAATTTTTGATATACAATGAAAATAAATATATATATATATATATGTGAATATGATATAAAAATTTATTTTTATTTAAAATATTGTAAGAGATAAGATGAGATGGTAACATAAGTTATGTACATTTTAGAAAACAACAATAAAAAGATGATAAAAGTTATAGAAAAATATGTTCCTATGAATATTATAAAAAAATAATTAGTATATACTTTATTCATTTAGTAAATATTAGTTTGAAAAGAAAAATTATTTTAGATTACGTTTTTAAAAAAAATTCAAAAAAGTTAATTATATTTTATTATTTTTAACATTCTATTCTTTAAATTATTTTTATCATGATTGTATTTTATTTAAAATTTTATTATTTAATAATTTGTATATTTAAAACTTGTTTAGATGTTATTACTCTTGTAAATTAATATCTTTCCAAAATAAAAATATATCATACTTCAAGTATTATTAATATATAGAATTTTTACTATTTTATTGGATATTTAGTATTATTTTTTTGTTTTTATATGAAGTTGAAAAAAATTTGTATTTTTTAGGAAATTATGAATATATGTAAAAAATTGAAATTTTAATAATAATTATTTTCTGTTAATTTAAATTTGTTAATTTTAGTGTTATAAATATAATCTAGTGTTTTTATGTTTTAGTTTTACAATTTTTTTAATTTTACTTCAACCAATCAAAACATTTCATTTATTTTAGAAAGTTTGACATGTCACATTTATATGTCATCAATTAAAAACACTAACTTTAGCTATAGTGTTGACAAATCAGCTAATTTTAATGATGTTACTTCTCAAAATAATATGTAGTGGATCGAAACATATTTGAATACATCTTAATTATTCTGATAATAGAGAATACTTATAGAATCTATCATGAATATGGAAGACTCTTAAGATTCAAATCTAGGATTGCAGCAACAATAGCCGTTCTTTGAGCCACCATAATATTGAAAAATTCTACTTCCTAATGCGTATCCTTTGAATCTGTATCCTTTGAATCTGCAAAATTCGTTGCATGTCATTGTGTTGTGACATGATGTTTGCAGAAAACATCGGGTGTTTAGTTCATAAACAAAAACTGATCAATTAGTTCTTTTTAAGAAAAATTCACAAATTTGCATACAAGGATCTTGTGGAACCAGTCGACTAATCATATTTTAGACCAAACTGTATAAGACATATGATTGGCAATTTGACTGTAGAAATTTTTAAAATCAGATTTTATCCCATCACATTTTAATGGTGAGTCTTAGAAGTTATAAAATTTATCCTAAAATTTTCTCGAGTCATTTGTTGTTTGTTTATAACGGATACTTTTTTTAACGCCAAAAAACATGATTTTAAATATTTTTAAAGTCACAGCCGTAATTTAAAAATAGAAATTTTCACAGTTACAGTTCAAAATAAAAAGAGATAATTACCTAAACCAACACCTTAATAAATAGAGTATTAACTCATTCCCATCTGAATGTAATCAGAATAATCTTAATAAATTTGTAAAATACCATATAGTCCAAAATATCTATGAAAAAACGAGTTTGTTATTCTAGAAAAAAAATCAATAATTAAAATATAATTGAAATAAATCAATAATTAAATTAAATAAAAATAACAAAAATAAAAAAATAAGAATTGAGAAAAATTCTTCATTTCTTAAAAAATTCACCGCCACGGGATAAACTAGATCTCTCTTGTGTAGTGGGCGATTCTGATGTTTCTTTGCCAAAAAGTGTGGTGACAGTGGCGTTTTCTTAGCGGTGTTTTCTTTGCAGCGGCGGTGGCGTATCTTTAGAGGTGAAAGAGTTTTCATTTATCATCTTCGATAAAATGTCGAGTAAGTGCTTTCATCCATCATCTTCGATTCGACTCGATTTGTAGATCTAGGATTTTTGTTGTCAGTGTAGCGGATTGACGAGAATGTCATAAGCCGGTTTTGGATTTGTAAAGATTCGGATTGAAGTAACCCTAGATTTCTTCTTTATTTGCAGTACAACGATGACGACCATGAAATCTGGTGAATATTGAGAAAGTGAGCCGCAAAAAGGTAACCAAAAGTAAATTATTCTATTTTGAGTGAATTATCGGGGTAAAACCCGGTTATGTTATTATAGATTTGTTCGTCGTAGAGAAGTTAGGCATGATATAGTTGATATGGTGATGGTAGACTTATAAATATCCTCACCGTATTTTCTTTCTATTTAAAAGAAATCCAGCAAGGACGATAAGGCAGCGGAATTTGGTGAGGGAAGAGAAAGTAAAGCGTTCAAAAGGTAACCGGAAGTAAAAAATAGTCCTTGTTTACGGTGAATTGTCTGAGTAAATATACGGGCCGCAGCATGGTAGACTTATCTTTTTATTGACGGTTGATATATCATAGTTTTTATGGTTTTTAACCATAGTATAAGTCTTTTTTATTGAGTCTTTTGGTCTTTTTAGAGTCCTAGTAGAGTCTTTGCAGGTTATAGCATGTCTATAGCACAATTGGAGATTATGGAGATTTTTGGAGCATTGCAAGATACAACCACAAAGTATACAACTCAGAAGCGTTGTTCAGCACTTGGTGATGATCGTCACCACTCAAGGGTGACGCTCGTCACCCGTATCTGGGAAGGAGTCGTGACTATTGTTAAAAGATTGAGAAGAAATTGCAGTTTTGGCCCAGAAGTTCTAGTATTTGCAAAAGTGTTCCAGCTCGTGTTTTAGCTTATGTTTTCAGCCATTGTTGGCTTTTATCTTGTATCTTATTTTCTAGAAAGCTTGATAGAGAGAATTGTAGCAGTGCTTTTAGAGAGACAAATCAGACTCCTTTTCGAACTCCTTTATCTTTATTTTTTATTTCTTTTATGCAATCTATTCTTTTCATGATGTTTGTTTCATTCACCATGTCTGAGTAGTTTGTTAGTTAGGTTAGGATCATTCAAAGGTTGATGAAGAGTTTGTAGAATTGCAAAACTGTTAGAAAAATCCATTGGTTCTTCATATGTGCTTGAATTCACATCGATTTCTTAGACACATCATCTGATTTTGAAACCCTAGGTTGTTTAATAGATGTGAGAACATTATTAATCACCTGAACTAGTATTAGATGAGCAAAACGCCTACTTGCAAAGAGATTTGACTTAGAAGTTTTGTGAACAATTAAACCTGGTCATTAATGCATGTTTAGGTTGTTAGAGTTTGCAAAGAGATTTGAAACTCTGTGATTTAGACATAGATAACTTCTGCAATTAGAATTGATTAGTTATACCTTTGCGATTCATGTTCAAGACGGTTTTAATTCATTCCTGATTGCATGCATTCTACACTCTCGGATTCAACTTACGAATTATCCTGACTTAGCGCCCTTTAGCTTTCTGAACTTTAAGAACAATCTCAAAAACGCCCGCTTACATTTATTATGCTGTTTTGCATTACATTCATTACTTATTGCTTAGCTTAATCCGAACCTGAACTCTCTAGTGTAGTTAACTTACTCCCTTGGGATTTGATAACCCCTTATACTATAACTGCATTGTTGTGCACTTGCAGTAGTTTTATTTGGGTAAAACCTGAGCCCTATCAAGTTTTTTGGCGCTGTTGCCGGGGAGTAATAGCTGCCTATCAATTTTTAGTTTTAGGATTTTCTCAAAGTTTTTATTTGTTTACTAACTTTCTGCTACTTTTCTTTGTGCTGGTTTCAGGTGTATGCATAATCGCAGTACCAGAAACAACAAAGAAAAGGAGCTTGCGACCTTGAGCATCGACGAACTCGCTAAGTTGGAGAGGACCATCAGGAAAACTAAGAAACAGTCTACAATGGTTGCTCCACTTGTCTTGGTCGAAAATGCAAAGGGTCCCTTTGTTGACAGAGATGGAAACAGGAGGAATGAACAAGGGCAGAGACTGGATGAGAATAGCAATGTCATAGCTGAACATATGGTTCAGCAAGCACCAGAAGAAGCTGTAAACATAGCTGGGCGTTTTGTGCAGCGGACTCTTGGAGATTACAATAGACCTAATCAGTTTTATGCCAACAGAGCTGCAATCCGCCCTCCTGCTTTTCAGAAGAATGATTTTGAGCTCAAGCCTGCTTATTATCAGCTGGTGGGACGGCATCCTTTCCATGGCTTACCTCATAAGCATCCTATGGATCATATCGAGAGGTTTGAGGATTTGGCTTCAAGTGTCAAAGCTAATGGAGTTAACAATGACTTCCTGTTCTGCAAGCTATTTCCTTACTCACTTGGAGGAGATGCTGCATATTGGCTGAAGCAACTAGAGCTTGGTTCGCTGGCCACTTGGAAGCACACCAAGAATGCTTTTCTGAACAATTTCTATGATGATGCCAGATCAGAAGACTTAAGGACGAAAATTGCATCATTTTCCCAAGGTCCTACTGAAGCTTTTAAAGCTTCTTGGCTGAGATTCAAGTCTTATCAAAGGGAATGTCCTCATCATGGTTTCAATCAGGTGCAGCTGCTTGAAATTTTCTTCAGAGGCATTGACTGGAAGTATCAGATGGCGTTGGATGCTGCTAGTAATGGGAACTTCAACATAAACCTTCCTGATGCTGCAATCAGACTGATTGAAAACTTGGCATGCAGTAACAACACCAAGAATACAGATTTTCAGAGGATGAAACAAGCTGGTTTGAATGATGGGAATCAGATTTCTGAAGTCAATGCTAAGCTGGACAGTATGCATAACCTTCTGGTGGGAAATAAATAAGTTCACTTTGCTGCAGAGGTAGAGACTTTCGAAAATCCAGAGGAGATTGAGCCAGAAGATGTGAATTTCATCAATGCTGGAGGATTTCAGGGTCAAAGGTTTGGGAATCAGCAGTGGAACAGGGGTTACAACAACAATAATTAGAAGAATACATTCACAGAAAACCAGAATTCGACTGGTTACACGCCACAACCACAGTTCCAGAAGACTGAGTTTGAGAAACCATACCAGAACAGCAGCAACTTTAGCAGAAATTGTGGTTCTTCTTCCTACCAAACTGCAACTCCACAAGACAACAAAGTGGAAGGAATGTTAGAACAACTCCTAGAAGGACAGCAGAAGATAACAGTGGACTTCAATGGCAAGCTAGATTCGCTGTACCTAGACCTGAATGGAAAAATTGAGAGTATGAACTCTCACATGAAGAAGTTGGATGTTCAGGTTGCTCAAACTACAGGAGCTGTTCAAAGGCAAGAAGGATTTCTTCCTGGAAGGACTGATATCAATCCCAAGCACCAAGTTAATGCCATCACAGTCCTGAAAAAGAGCTTGAAACAGTGCAAAAAAAGAGGCTGAGTGTAGAGCAAATCGTGCAACTGATGGAGTTTGAAGATCAAAATTTCGCAGTCTCAGAGTCATGTTACGAGCGTCACCAAGGGGGGTGTCGCTTGTCACCCACTTTACACAAGCCCGACACTCAAAGCTCGTCACAGGTCAGTGACGAGCGCCACCCCCTGGTGACGATCGTCACCCACCCCAGAACGAAGCTGCTTCGCCTGAAACTGCAGATAATGGCAAGGAACAAGTTTATAAACCCAAGACACCCTTCCCCAAGCATCCTAGGAAGTCTAAACAGGAGATAGAAGAAGCCTGATGCAAGGCAATGATAGAGAAGCTGATGCTTGAGATTCCTCTTTTTGATGCAGTCAAGCTTTCGCCTACTCTAAGAAGGTATATTAAAAGAATGGTTACCAGAAACATTAGTGCAATTCTCTTGGGTACAGTTCCAAAGAAGAAGAAGAAGGTAACTGTTTCTGAACAAGTCAGTGCCATCATTCAAAGTAGAGTTCCAGAGAAGCTACCTGATCCAGGAAACTTTGTGCTTGATTGCTCAATCTCAACATGACGATTTCCCCATTCTCTATATGATATAAGGTCAAGTATTAACTTGATGCCTTCCTCTGTTGCTGCTTGACTTAGAGTGACTGATTTCAAGCCAGTTGGGATCTCTCTTATCCTAGCTGATTGGTCCATAAGAACCCTAGAAGGCATCTTGGAGGATGTTCCTATTAACATTGAAGGCTGCTTGATTCCCACAGACTTTGTGGTTTTGAAATATGCTGAAGAACCTAAAGATCTTCTTATTTTGGAAAGATCATTCTTGGCTACTGCTGGTGCCATCATTGATGTGAAAAAGGGAAGATAGAGCTTGATCTTGGTGATATTGTCATGAACTTTGACATGGATATGCTGAGAGGAAAATCCACCATTGATGGTCACACTTTTTCTGTAAGGACATCCAGAGATGAAGAACAAATTAAGGAGCAATCAGAAGACATTACTACTGGGTATGTCAATGAGTCAGATGCTAGTGGGCAAGTGAACAAGCTGGCTGTTCAAGGAGCAATATCTGAAACTTCTGTGAAAACTTTTAAAGTTTGAGGATTGGAGTGAAGATGATATATTCGTCGCTAGGCTCGAAAAAGAAGTTCCAATGAATGACAAGTTGCTGTAGGAAGACGAGTTTGTGATGGAGGCAAAGACTGCAGAGCTGAATTGCAGAAAAATTGCAGACACTCGAACTGCAGGGTCAGTGACCTGGTGACGCTTGTCACCAGTCTGGACACAAAGCTGGGACATGATCTTTATGCTACAAGTTTATATGATGTTGCCACACCGGAAATTCAACATTCCACAACCCAAAAACATGCAACAAAGCAAAGGTATGCACTTCCTAGAACCAATTCCAAACCTTCTAATCTCATCAATAAAAACTTAAAAGGTGCAAAAGATGCTTCACACTTATGCAAGCAACAAGATTCTCGCAGAAAGCTTGGTGTTTCTTCTGATGATTATGCAGGAAAAAGAAGTGTCCCACCCATAGTCACAACCCACCCTACTGATGCTCCTCACTTTCTTGGAAGAGTTCATGCATCTGCTGCTTATACACCACCATGGATGAGGAGACATTCTTCTCCAAGGCATTCACTGCCACCTTCTGTTCCACCAGCTGTCTGAGCAGCATTCAAAGTCGAGCTAATGAATTTAAACAAGCGCTTGGTGGGAGGCAACCCACTGGTAAGTTTTCTTTTTCATATGCTTAGTCTAGTTTTCGTTTACATAGCTAAAAAAAAATCAAAAACATGAGAAAAACCGAAAAAAGAAAAAAGAGAGTCAGTTTGTTCAGTTGACTTTGATGATGTTTTGTGAACTTGTTGAACCATAGGTTATGCTTCGTTTGGATGTTTTTGATGTGTGTTTTGAGTGCTCTAACAGTCTGACTTCGGAGTACACATGATGGCATTACATTAACACATCCAACAAGACGATTCTGGAGTATCAGCTGCGGTGACGATCGTCACCAGTGAGAGTGCTGCTCGTCACCCATTCCTTCTCGAGGTACCACTTTTCAGACTTGTTTCTACACGTTCACTTGCTTCTTTTTGACCAACTCTAGGCTTTATAACACTGGGGACAGTGCTGTTTAAGTCTGGGGGAGGTGGCTACTGACGTTGTGTACATTGTGTTTGATTTTTAGAGTCTTAAAGTTGATTTAAAACCTGTTTTATAGAGTCAAACTTTTGAAACTGTCAGTTTCTCTTGGAACTAACCACAGGACGTTAATGCTTATAAGAACCATTGCCACAGTAGCTGATTACAAGTCATACTAGGTTGAAAGTCATAGGTAGATCAGTCTAGCAAAGAAGGTTTAGGTTCTTAGAGAATCTGAAAAATTTGTTGTTAGCTCCACCTTAATGAACTTTAAACCTCTTACCATGGGGTTTGATTCTCATTGATCTTGATTCTCTCTTTCAGCACTGACAAGAATGTTTAGATACAGTCTCTCTTTGATTTTCCCTGATACAACTTTTAAGAGTTTAAGTCTGCAGAATGATGCATCATGACCCTATCTCCTTACAAGGGACAACAGTAATGAACACTCAAGAACCTGTCTCCTCACAAGGAACACAAGTATTAAGTAGCACCAGTTCTTAGAGTGTTAAAAAAATGAGAAAAGAAGTTGAAAAATCGAAAAAAATCAGAAAGAAAAAGATCAAGGGAAGAGAAAATAGGAGAGCTATGTTGAGATTGCTTTGTTCAGTTGTTTAGGAAGGGATATGAATCTGTAAGTGATTGAGATGATAAAACCTTGATGAGATAGCACACTTGGATAAATATAAGGAGTTAGCAGTAGAGATTTCAGATTTCTTGAAGGAGCTTGAACTGGATTTGAGAGATTTGATAAGCTTGTGATTATTAGACTGAAATTTGATCTTGTGTTGGCGCTGTGGTATGTGTATTCGAAAGTGTTGATCAATGTGGTGTTCATGATGTTTAGCTGACTGTTTCTGTTTTCAAACCTTGGCCCTGTTCTTTGTCTGATGTTTGCTTGAGGGCAAGCAAAAGCTAAGTCTGCGGGAGTTGATATATCATGGTTTTTAAACATGGTATATGTCTTTATATTGAGTCTTTTTGGTCTTTTTAGAGTTCTAGTAGAGTCTTTGCAGGTTATAGCATGTGTGGAGCACAATTTGAGATTATGGAGATTTTTGGAGCATTGCAAGATACAACAACGAAGTATACAACTCAGAAGCGTTGTTCAGCACTTGGTGACGATCGTCACCACTCAAGGGTGATGCTCGTCACCCGTATTTGGGAAGGAGTAGCGACTATTGTTAAAAGATTGAGAAGAAATTGCAGTTTTGGCCCAGAAGTTCTAGTATTTGCAAAAGTGTTCCAGCTCGTGTTTTAGCTTGTATATATTAGGTTTTCAGCCATTGTTGGATTTTATCTTGTATCTTATTTTCTAGAGAGCTTGAGAGAGAGAATTGTAGCAGAGCTTTTGGAGAGACAAATCGGACTGCTTCAGAGCAGATTTCGAACTCCTTTATCTTTATTTCTTGTTTCTTTTATGCAGTCTATTATTTTCATGATGTTTGTTTCATTCACCATGTCTGAGTAGAATGTTAGTTAGGTTAGGATCATTCAAAGGTTGATGAAGATTTTGTAGAATTGCAAAGCTGTTAGGAAAATCTATTGGTTCTTCATATGTGTTTGCATTCACATCGATTTCTTAGACACTTCATCTGGATTTCAAAACCCTAGGTTGTTTAATAGATGTGAGAATATTATTAATCACCTGAACTAGTATTAGATGAGCAAAACGCCTACTTGCAAAGAGATTTGACTTAAGAGTTTTGTAAACAATTGAACCTGATCATTACTGCATGTTTAGGTTGTTAGAGTTTGCAAAAAGATTTGAAACTCTGTGATTTAGACATAGATAACTTCTCCAATGAGAATTGTTTAGTTATACCATTGTGATTCATGTTCAAGACGGTTTTAATTCATTCCTGATTGCATGCATTCTACATTCTCGGATTCAACCTGCGAATTATCCTGACTTAGCGCCTTTAGCTTTCTGAACTTTAAGAACAATCTCAAAAATGCCCGCTTACATTTATTTTGCTGTTTTGCATTACATTCTTTACTTATTGCTTAGCTTAATCCGAACATGAACTCTTTAATGTAGTTAACTTACTCTCTTGGGAATCGATAATCCCTTATACTATAACTGCATTGCTGTGCACTTGCAGTAGTTTTATTTGGGTAAAACATTAGCCCTATCAATTGGTGGTAGATTTGTTGGGTTTTTGGTGGAATTGATAATTTGGTGGTAGATTTGATGATTTTTTTGCTACGTAGACGTTTGATGGTAGACTTGTTATGTTGGTAGACTTGATGGTTTAAATTTTATTAATGGTTGGTTGACTTGTTTTCTAATTGTTGTGATGGTAGACTCGATAAGTTAGGACTTCAAAATTCACGTTTGTTTTGGTAGACTTGTTTTCAATCGTGTCGGTAAACTTGTTTATGAAATATATGTTATACTTTTGCAGCTTAGTGGATGGGTCTTCAAGCGAGAAGAGTGGAAAGCTGAAACACCCACCCCGATTTTTTTCCCACAGAGAAATCTCCTGTTCAAAAGAGAACTTTGAACAACTATTTTCATTTACCAAGTTCAGTAGTGGCACAGACTGGATTAAGACGTGATGTTACTGCAGCTGGACCCAGGTTTCAAAGTCGGTATGGTATCCAGAGATATTGCTCTGTTTGGTGGCTTGTGGTGTGAGTCTTTTTTTTCTCTTGTACAAGGGGTTTTTGTAGAAACTCGAGTGTTAAAGTTCCTTTTAAATCGATTCTGAGTTTAGAATGTGGAGATGCTTTTCTAAAGCACTAAAATATAGTATTTCTTATCTGTTATAATTTGATTACAACCCTTAACAAAGTTCTGTGAATGAAAAACCAGCTCGCAGAGTTGCTTGTCTGCAAATTAAGAACAAAGCGAATGAAAAAAATGCAATTTCAAGAAGTAAAGTATGGAAATTAAGAATTTCCCTCAGCTATAATGAACTTGTCGGTGATGAGGCAAAAAGCTGGAAGCATACAATAAGCAAGGAGAGGGATGGATGTAATTTGGCAGACAATGGTGTTGACATAAGCAAGTCTCTCCAAAAGCTTCAGTCTTCCATTATAGCCATACTATATATAGGACAATGCTTGCTCAGAAGAATCTTCTATAGATCTCAAAGCCCATCCAAGAACTTGGTTCAAACAATCAGAGAGATTGATGGGTGAGAATCCTCTAAACGCAGGTCGTGGAGGCACACAGTAGATTGATATCCAACCTCTTGCTTGAATCTTGAACCCAGTAAAGATTTCCTCTGTTACAGAACCATATATCCACCCAATCTAAATATCCAAAAAGATGAACAAGTTATCAAGAACAGAACAAAAGAAATGGCTTTCTTGTTTTAAAACTGTCTTCTAATACCTTTTTGCCCCATTCAATATTGGCCTCACAACCACAACTTATAACATGAATCGCCTTCTTGACAAGAGTTGCAGGGTTTGTTGTTTGTTGAAGATCTACTTGCTTCATGAAGGTAGCTGCAATAAATACCAGTGACTGACTAAAACGTTTCTCCAGACTTTTCTGAGCGCTCCCTATTCATTCAGTACCAACTCCTCAAATCTGAATTCTGACGATAGTTGTCGCTTGTAATGAACCTATCTCTATGTATTCCTTTCCTTATCTCTATGTATGTCTCCTAGAAAGCGTATGACTTATGCGGATGAAGATCCTCATTTTTTTCAATGTAATTGAATGGCTCTTTAACTTAGTAATCACTCTCTTAATCACAAATATCACTAACATATAACACAAAACAATGGAATCACTAATCGACATGTGCCATAACTAAAGATTAACCAAAGAAAAAATCACATTTCATAGTATATTTATTTGACAGATTTAAGTTTTGAGGTTTAAAAATTCAAATGTCTACCACCATCTTTCAACATACAAAAGTCTACTGTAACACTCTAACACTAAATCTATCGACGATGTTAGTCTAGTAATTACGAAAAGATATACTCTACCATTATACAATCACTATAACTCTACCGTAACTGTACATAACTTGACCAGCACTATTAATTAAGTCTACTGTCACATTAATTACTCTACCAGTACGGTGATATGAACCATATGTATACTAACCAGGAAATAAATCTCCCACTAAAGCAAATATATCTACCATTCAAACGATAAATCTACCATCATTACTAGTCAAACAACCTAAATATTCATACAAATATCATCAAATAGAATAATTCTACCAAAAATAATTAACAAGACTACCGATAGTCTAACAAATCTTCCATCAAAAGCAGAAAACCAATTGAAATCTACAGGTCTAAAACAAATCTTCTACAACGTAACAATATATCTACCAAAATAAGTCTATCAACGAAAAATAAATCTACTGATCTCACTCAGTATTGACCGTATCCAATAGGAATCCACACAGAGTTGAGGCTTCTTAAGGTGAAATTATTACAGCCTATTTTACGTTTCTGTTCAAATCGACAAGAGTCAACAACTTTGATAAGTTTTCCGAATGCTTTGAGAGCCGGGTAACAGTTGACATGATTGCATCACTAACTAGTGAGGTTTCCTCTAAGGAGATTGAACATGTGCTGCTTGTTATCAGAGCTGTGAGTGCTCCAGATGTTGATGGAATGACATGTTTCTTCTTCCAAAAATATTGGGATGTAGTTGGAGCTCAAGTGACAAAAGAGGTCAAAGAATTCTTCGTAACCGGTGTATTCCCAGTTAAGTGAAATTATAATCTATTGTGTCTGATTTTTTAAGTAACAAATGCAGACAAAATGAGTGATCTCCGCCCCCATTAGCCCCTACTCTGTTTTCTACAAGGTTATATCCAATATTCTGGTGAAGCGTCTAAAATCATTCCTTTCAGAGATTGTATCCCCGATGCAATCGGCTTTTGTGCCTGAGAAATTGATCACATACAACATTCTAATAGCTCACAGAATTGTACACAGGCTTCGCACTCACTTGAAGATTTCAGCGGAGTTCATGGCTCTAAAAATGGATATTTCCAAAGTCTATGATCGAGTGAAATGACATTCCTTATCGAGCCTACTACAAGTGCTAGGATTTAATCAGAAGTAGATCAGTTGGGTGAAGGTGTGCATCTCTACGGTAATATATACAGCCTTAATAAATGACCAACCCCACGGTTTGATTTGTTTGGTTTGCGACAAGGGAACCCCATGTCACTTGCTCTCTCTTTCCTGTGCACTGAAGTTTTATCTCATTTCCTCTGCAAAGCTGTAAAAGAAGGCCGAATTAAAGGAATAAGCTTCTCAATCACAGGACCAAAACTACATCACCTGATTTTTGCTGACGATAGTCTGTTCTTATGCAAAGCAAATTTACTCCAGATTCTTGAGCTCAAAATGATCTTACTCGAGTACAGAGAGGCTATAGGACAGGTAATCAATCTTATCAAATCTTCTAGTATGTTTGGGGCTAGAATTGGAGAGGTGAAGAAAGGATAAATACAAGATATCCTTGGAATCTTTAGTGAAGGAGGGGCCGGTACTTATCTCGGCCTCCCTGTGTGTTTCGGTGGTTCTAAAAACGAGCTTCTTAAATTCATAATTGACGGCTTAAATTTCGCATCTCTGGTATGCAGGTTTTCCCATAGACGGAGGGAGGTCCTTTTAAAAGCATGTGCCCTAGCTATGTTATTGTATGTTATGTCTTGCTTTAAACTCCCAAAATCCACAATTGCTAATCTTAATAGGGAAATGGTGACGTTCTATTGGAATGCGGTGGGTCATAAAAAGAAAATTCACTGGCTCAGCCAAGAAAAAATTTGTCTCCCAAAGCATCTTGAGGGTCTTCGCTTCAAAGACATTGAGAGATTTAACCAAATTCTTCTTCCAAAACAGGTTTGGAGAGTGCTTCACGACCCAAATTACCTCTTCTTAAGGGTGATGCAAAGTAGATATATTGAGAAAAAGTGTTATTAATCTACGCCTTTGGGAGCTTGTCCCTCGTATGCGCAGAGGAGTATACTCTTTGGCCAAGAGCTCCTTGCTAATGTTTTGCATAAAAGGGTGGGTGACGGTAGATCTCTGAAGGTTTGGGTTGATCTGTAGTTGGAGGATAATGGACCACGTGTTCCATGGTTCCAGAGCCTGATTAAAAACCTCAACATGATGGTTAACGATCTTATAGATGTCAGGAACAGAGACTGGAACAATGATCTTCTCCATGAACTCTTCTTTTAAAGAGATGTTGAGCTGAACTTGAAATATAAACCAGCTCACGATCATGAGGATTTCCTTTTATGGATATATAACAAGTGTGGAGATTTCTCGGTTAAATCAATTTATTGGTTAGCATCTTCCTTGAATTCCAATAGCGCGTGAGACAGCTCAACTGCCATCTCTCAACCCCTTGAATGTGTAGGTGTGGCATCATTTAACTGCTCCAAAGATAAAATCCTTCATTAGTGAAGTTATTCCAGTGGCCCACAATATTGTAAAGAGAGAAATGAAAATTGACCCAAAGTGCCAAGCATGTGGGGATGACCAGGAATCTCCAAACCATGTCCTTTTCACTTGCCATATTGTTAGGTAGGTATGGGCTTTATCTGATTTCCCAACCCCCCCCCCCCCCCCCCCCCCCAGAGAGTTTCTGTAGCATCCGTATCCGAGAAAATGTGGAATGATTGTACCGGACAGGGTGTTGTCCGAGGAATGACCAAGCCAAGGGTCGGATACTGGCTGGAAAATGGAGGTTTGGACTATGGTCGGGTGATGACCGAGGAAATAGTCGGGTATGGGCTGGATAGCCAAGCCGGATGGACCATATCCGAGGGAAATGGGGTCCAGTCCGAGGAAAATTGGGATTATCCTAAGGGAAATAGGATTTATCCGAGAGTCTGGGAGGTTAGTCCGAGTGTCTATGGACTGTCTCCGTGGGGGAATAGGAAACCTCCGAGAGAAATAGAGGATTAGCCGAGGAGGGACAAGTTGTCCGAGAGAGATAGGATTATCCGGGTGAAAAATGGAAAACATCTCGGATAAGGGCGGTTTATCCGAGTGGGAAGGGATTTGGACCGTGGGCCAAGTGTTTGGTCGGCTATTTTGGGGTTTATCGAAGGAATGGTCGAGCCGGTACGGGGAATAGCCGAAAGAATCGAATCGGACCGGGATAAAACTTACTGGAACCGGGAAAACGTGGGATAAGTCCGGGTTACCTAGGGTTTTACGAGTATTTAAGGGATTTTGAGACTTTTCTCGGGAGAGTTGTGTTTATTCGAGAGCAATAAAGCAAAGAAAGAGAATAGTCGAGAGAAAACCCTAAGAAAAACAGTTTATCCCGAGGACATCCGAGAGAGATCAGGTTATCACCGAGCAGAACCGACCATCGCCGAGATAATTTGGTAAGCGATCGGATATTTTCCTAAGTGTTGAGTTTTCATCAGATAACCTCGAGCTAATAGCCTTGTTTTGTGGGGTTTCTGAGGGAAAACAGAGTTTGGCTCGAAGAAAGGTGAACGGATCAAAAGATAGCCGAGGGGATAAGGATCGGATCGTACCGTGAGCCGAGAGATTCTTAGAGAGATCGGATATCTTCATTTTGGTGCGGTTTTCATGGGATTTCTTCTGACCAATCTGTTTCCAGCCTTGTCTAAGGTGAGTGCGTGACTGTGGTTGGTGTCTAGGACCGTAGGATTGCTAGGGTTGAATGTTTGCATGTTGATTGTGTGATTTTCATGTTATCTGTTTAGAACTGATAAGCAATCCTTGTGTTGTGATATATTGTGGTGTTTACCGTGGCATATATGATGTTTAGCTAACCTCAGGGTAATCCGGATCATGTACTAGCTTAGGGGATGTTGTATTCTCGCTGAAGTAGACATGGGTCTTAAAAAGGGATTGATCTTGGTTGGTTAGGCTAGATGATAATTTGTATTGATATTGTTATGTCTATTGCGAATTGATTGTGTTGAATGTTGAATCCAAAAGTATGACTGCGTGTTTGGTACTGACCAGGTGTTACGGGATGACCGTACTCACTAAGTATTTATGAAATACTTATGCCTCTCATCTTGAGTGTGCAGGTACTAAGCAGTAAAGGGGCGAGACCAGGCGGCAGTGATGGATATGGATGGATCGGGACTAGGTTTTATTTATGTTTAAGACTTGTGTTTAGAGTCTTATGGCTTTGGTGTTTGGCTATTAGGTTGCTAGATGATTGTTGTATTCATTAGGGAACCATTGTGATTTGTTTAAGTTAGCCCCGAATCCTGTTTAAGTGTTTTATGAAAGTTAAATGAATGAAATGAGTTGCTTTATATTCCGATGTGTATTGATAAGAAAGAATAAGAATGAAGAAAAAGTTCAAAAGTATGGCTAAGTATAGAAACAGACTTAGAGGATGTAGTGGGACACAGCCGCGGTACGGTTTACCGGGTTGGGTTACCATAAGTTGGTATCAGAGCGTTTTAACGCTTCTAGGACTGAAATTGGTGACTGCTGTTGTTTGTTTGTTTGTTTAGGGTTTATGGGGGTCCGATCCATTCTTCACTGCCAGGGTCTCGCGGTAAGTTGTTGTGTGGTGTTGTGAAACACGTTTTGAGGTAGCTTCGGCTAACTGTCATTGTGTACTTGCAGATAGTTGATACCAGAAGAACCGTGAGAAACAATAGGGACAACCAGGCTGCGGGGTCTGTGAACTCAGTCAACGGTGATGTTGCTGAGAGGGCAAGGGAAGCCGAGAGACAGGCAGCTGCGGTTGCGAATGAGGCGGCTAGAGTGGCAGCCGTGGAAGCAGCAAGGAATGCTGCGGATGCTGAGAACGTGGCTAGGAATGCTACGGATGCAGCTGGGGTTACTGCGAATGTGGCACCAGTGGGGTTAGAGGCTGTGCTTGGGATGTTAGCACAGGTACTAGCTAGGCTACCTGCGGTGGCTCCTGCTCCGGCGGTTGCAGCAGCACCACATGTAGTACCACCGGTGGGGGTTCACGTGGATGTGATTGGAGAGGAAGTGGACCAAGTGGAGAGGGTTCCGAGTTACCTCAAGGTTTTGGATCACATGGTGCGGTTGGGAACCAAGTTCTTTGCTGGAGGTTCTACACCGATTGATGCAGATGAGTGGAGGATGAGGCTGGAACGGAATTTTGAGTCTATCTGATGTCCAGAGGGTTACAAGAGAGACATTGCCGTGCACTATTTGGAGGGTGATGCACACACGTAGTGGAAAGGAATTGTTGGAAGGCTGGTGAACGCGAATTGTTCTTATGAGACATTTTCAGCGATGTTCAGGATTAAGTACTTCCCACAGGAAGCTTACAACGAGTTAGAGAAGGCGTTTCTGTACCATAGCCAGGGGACGCTTACAGTGAGGCAGTATGAGACTCAGTTTAATCAGCTGAGGAAGTATGTGTCTCATGAGTTTGACACGGAGGAGAAGCTGATTCACAAGTTTATGAGTGGACTGCGAGTTGAGCTAAGGAAGTGGTGGAGCAAGCCGTGGTTCAAGGGAAGAGAGCAGGGGAGGCGCTTGCATCACAGGCCAAGAGACAGGCCATTATGCCGAGGGTGTACACGACGAGTGCAGCAGCAGCCGAGGAACCGAGCACTTCTCATCCGATTACTGGTACGTGTGGTACATAGTGTTTTCTTTAAAGTGCTTTTGCGTGATGTGTGTTAGTATAGAGTCTTAGCATTCTAAGGAATGAATGTGTAGGGACCTTGCTAATGGGTGAGGTTGAAACCCATGTTCTGTTTGACTCAGGAGCGAGTCATTGTTTTGTTAATCCGGACATGATCGGAAAGGGACAGTTCCGGAAGGAACCCGGAGAGGACTTTGGGTTAGTTCAGGCAGCTGGAGGCCAAGTGATGTTTTCACTAGGAACGGTCAAGAATGTTCCAGTGATGTTTGGCGAAGTGAACATGCCAGCGGATCTAGTGATCTGTAGGGTTAAGTCCTACGATGTCATTTTGGGAATGGACTGGTTAGGCAAGCACAGAGCTCACTTGGATTGTCACCGTGGAAGGGTGCGGTTTGAGAGAGAAGGAGAGGTCTTGGTTTATCAAGGAGTTAGGCCAACCTCGGGAAGTTTGGTGGTTTCAGCTATTCAAGCAGAACGGCTGATAGAGAAGGGTTGTGAGGCGTATCTAGCAATGATCACTACTACCGAAGGAGGACCGGATGTAGACTTAGGCAGTATACCGGTGGTGCAGGAATTTGAAGATGTTTTTCAGGCGTTGGCAGGACTACCACCAGCTCGTTCAGATCCATTCACGATTGAACTTGAGCCGGGGACAGCTCCATTGTCCAAAGCACCATACCGGATGGCGCCAGCGGAGATGGCTGAACTGAAGAAGCAGCTAACGGAGTTGTTGGACAAAGGATTCATTAGACCTAGTAGTTCACCGTGGGGAGCACCAGTGTTGTTCGTGAAGAAGAAGGATGGGAGCTTCAGGCTTTGCATTGATTACCGCGGATTGAACCGTGTGACCGTGAAGAACAAGTATCCACTTCCCAGGATAGACGAGTTGTTGGACCAACTCAGGGGAGCTACTTGGTTCTCTAAGATTGATTTGGAATCAGGGTACCATCAAATACCCATAGAGGAGACAGACGTGCGTAAGACTGCCTTTAGGACAAGGTATGGTCATTACGAGTTTGTGGTCATGCCATTTGGTTTGACGAATGCGCCAGCTGCATTCATGAAGTTGATGAATGGCGTATTCAGAGAGTACCTAGATGAGTTTGTGATCATTTTCATAGATGATATTCTAGTATACTCAAAGGATGAGGAAGAGCATAAGAGTCATTTGCGGACTGTTCTAGAGAAGTTGAGAGAACAGAAGTTATATGCCAAGCTCAGTAAGTGTAGCTTCTGGCAACGACATATAGGGTTCTTGGGTCACATTGTTTCGGATAAGGGAGTGTCCGTGGACCCAGAGAAGATTCAGGCTATTGCGGATTGGCCCAGACCAGAGAATGCTACAGAGATAAGGAGTTTTCTCGGACTAGCTGGTTACTACAGGCGGTTTGTCAAAGGTTTTGTAAGCATGGCTCAGCCAATGACAAAGCTGACTGGTAAAGACGTGGAGTATGTCTGGACGGATGAGTGTGAAGAGTGCTTCTCAAAGTTAAAGGAGTTACTCACTAGTGCACCAGTATTGGCATTACCAGAACCGGGTGAGCCATACGTGGTATACACGGATGCATCCAGGAAAGGACTAGGTTGTGTTCTGATGCAGAATGGAAAGGTGATAGCTTATGCTTTGCAGCAGCTACGGAAGCATGAAGGAAACTAGCCTACGCATGATTTAGAGATGGCGGCTGTGGTATTTGCACTTAAGATATAGAGATCTTACTTGTATGGGGAAAAGGTGCAGATATACACGGACCATAAGAGTTTAAAGTACATCTTTACTCAACCGGATTTGAACTTGAGACAGCGTAGATGGATGGAGTTGGTAGCGGACTATGACTTGGAAATAGCATACCATCCAGGAAAGGCCAACTTGGTGGCGGATGCGTTAAGTAGGAGAAGGGCTAGCGTATCATCTGAACAGAATGTTGGAAGCATTGTGAACATGCTAAGGACATTGCAGTTGAATGCAATAACGTATGGGGTTGAACTGTTGGGCTTGGAAGCTGCGGATAGAGCTGACTTGTTGACTAGAATTCAGATTGCTCAGGAGCAGGATGAGAATCTGAAAAAGGTGTCACAGAATGACAAGACAGAATATCAGACTTCAAACAATGGGACTATTGTTGTGAACGGACGGTCTGTGTTCCAGATGTGAAGGAGTTAAGGGATGAGATCCTTAAGGAGGCACATCAGTCAAGGTTTTCTGTTCATCCGGGAATGACCAAGATGTATCAGGATTTGAAACGGTACTATCATTAGGTTGGGATGAAACGTGATGTGGCTAAGTGGGTAGCCGGATGTGAGACGTGCCAATTGGTTAAGGCAAAGCATCAGTTTCCGAGTGCTTGTTGCAAATGTTGCCAATGCCGGAGTGGAAATGGGACATGATCACCATGGACTTTGTACTGGGATTACCTAAGACTAAGAAGTTGCATGACGGGATATGGGTCATTGTGGATCGTTTGACCAAGTCTGCTCACTTCTTAGCAATGAAAAAGACTAATGGAGTACCAAAGTTGGTAGATATGTATATTGATCAGATCATGAAGTTGCATGGAGTGCCAGTGAGTATCATCTCAGATCGTGATCCGAAGTTTACTTCGAGGTTCTGGAAAGAGTTCCAGGAAGCGTGTGGAACGCGGTTGCATATGAGTACAGCGTATCATCCTCAGACTGATGAGCAATCAGAACGGACGATCAGGACATTGGAGGATATGTTGAGAGCGTGTGTACTGGACTGGGGCGGTAGTTGGGAAGACTACTTGCCGTTGGCTGAGTTCGCATACAACAATAGTTACCAAAAGAGCATTAAGATGTCTCCGTATGAGGCGTTGTATGGCAGGCCGTGCAGGACACCATTGTGTTGGACACAAGTGGGAGAGCATAGCGTAATGGGGCCAGCAGTGGTCGAGGCTACTACAGAAAATATCAGATTGTTAAAGGTTAAGCTGAAAGAGGCTATGGACATGCAGAAAAGTTATGCAGACAAGCGTCGCAGGGATTTGGAGTTCAGTGTGGGCGATATGGTTTATCTTAAGGCACTGACTTATAAGGGAACGGACAGGACAGCTAAGAGTGCCAAGTTGAATCCTAGGTACATGGGGCCGTACCGGATACTGGAAAGAGTTGGCACAGTGGCTTACAAATTGGACTTGCCATCGGAAATGGGAGCGTTCCATAATGTATTCCATGTGTCACAGCTAAGAAAGCACATTACCGAACGGGAAACGGTTATAGAGGAGCCGCCAGAAGACATGCAAGAAGACCTTGCAGTAGTGGCTAGGCCGGTTCGGGTGATAGATCGGAAAGAAGAAACTAAGCGTGAGAAGCTGGTCAAAATGGTTCAGGTCGTATGGGACTGCGACGGGCAGGAACAGGTTAATTGGGAAAATGAAGCCAGGATGAAATCTGAGTATCTCAAATGGTTTGACAAGTTGCAAACGGATGAGTTGGATTCGAGGACGAATCCAGAACGGGTGGGGGAGAGTTGTAGCATTCGTATATGAGAGAATTCGGAATGATCGGACAGGACAAGGCATTGTCCGAGGAATGATCGAGCCAAAGGTCGGATATTGGCTGGGAAATGGATGTTCGGGCTATGGTCGGGTGATGACCGAGGGAATAGTTGGATGGTTGGCTGGATAGCCGAGCCGGACGGACCATATTCGAGGGAAACAGGGTCCAGTCCGTGGGAAATAAGATTTATCCCGGTGCAGTGGGATTTATCCGAGAGTCTGGGAGGTTAGTCCGAGTGTCAGTAGACTGTCTCCGAGGGAAGAAGGAAAACCTCCGAGAGAAATAGAGGATTAGCCGAGGTGGGACAAGTTGTCCGAGAGAAAAAGGAATATCCGAGTGAAAAAATAGAAAACACCTCGGATAAGGGCGATTTATCCGAGTGGGAAAGGATTTGGGCCGTGGACCAAGTGTTGGTCGGCTATTTTGATGGTTTATCGCATGGATTGTCAAGCCGGTACAGGGAATAGCCGAGAGAATCAAATCGGACCGGGATAAAACCTATTGGAACCAGGAAAACGTCGGATAAGTCCGGGTTATCTAGGGTTTTGCGAGTTTATAAGGGATTTTGAGGCTTTTCTCGGGAGAGTTATGTTTATTCGAGAGCAATAAAGCAAAGAAAGAGAATAGTCGAGAGAAAACCCTACGAAAAACAGTTTATCCCGAGGACATCCGAGAGAGATCAGGTTATCGCCGAGCAGATCCGACCATCGCCGAGATAAACTGGTAAGCGATCGGATATTTCCCTAAGTGTTGAGTTTTCATCGGATAACCTCGAGCTAATAGCCTTGTTTTGTGGGGTTTCTGAGGGTAAACAGAGTTTGGCTCGGATAAAGGTGAACGGATCGAGAGATAGCCGAAGGGAAAGAGATCGGATCGTACGGACAACCGAGAGATTCCTAGGGTGATCGGATATCTTCGTTTTGGTGCGAGTTTCATCGGGATTTCTTCTGACCAATCTGTTTCCAGCCTTTTTTTAAGGTGAGTGCGTGACTGTGGTTGGTGTCTAGAACCATAGGATTGCTAAGGTTGAATGTTTGCATGTTGATTGTGTGATTTTCATGTTATGTATTTAGAACTGATAAGCGATTCATGCTATGATATATTAAGGTGTTTACCGTGGTATAGATGATGTCTAGCTAACCTCAGGGTAATCCGGATCATGTACTAGCTTAGGGGATGTGGGATTCTCGCTCAAGTAGACATGGATCTTAAAAAGGGATTGAACTTGGTTGGTTAAGTTAGATGATCAGGGCTGTTTGATATTGTTATGTCTATTGCGAATTGATTGTGTTGAATGTTGGATCCGAAAGTTTGATTGCGTGTTTGGTACTGACCAGGTGTTACGGGATGACCGTACTCACTAAGTATTTATGAAATACTAATGTCTCTCTTCTTGAGTGTGCAGGTACTAAGCAGTAAAGGGGAGAGACTAGGCGGCAGTGATGGATATAGATGGATCGGGACTGGGTTTTATTTATGTTTAAGACGTTGTGCTTTGTCTTATGGCTTTGGTGTTTGACCGTTTAGGTTGCTAGATGATCAGTTGTAATCATTAGCGGACCTTGTGTTTTGGTATTTGATAACCCCGAATCCTGTTTAAGTGTTTTATGAAAGTTAAATGAATAAGATGAGTTGTTTTACATTCCGCTGTGTATTGATAAGAAAGAATAAGAATAAAGGAAAAAGTTTAAAAATATGGCTAAGTATATAAACAGACTGTTAGGATCTAGTGGGACACAGCCGCGGTACGGTTTACCGGGTTGGGTTACCACACACTTCATCGAACATTTTTGGCCCCCATGAGTGTGTTATCTGTCCCCTGTCATTGATAAAACCATTCAAGTCCAGTGTTTGGAGAGGTCTCCTTCCAGGATCCGTCCATTTTGCATATTAAACTCAAATTCCCCATAATATCCGAATGTGGGATATCATGACATACCGGTTGAACTTCCTCAGTTTGTGCGAGTGCCCAAACCTCAGCTTCTACTATAGACAGCTTTAAAACTTGCCTCGAATCCCGATCTATATTTGAATAAATTTTGTTATTTCTGGCCTTCAATATATACCAGAGTTTCCACGGGAATACTTCTATACCGCTTATGTTTGGTAATTGCTAAAACAAATATACCATATTTGTATATATGGCTGTCGTGGGAAAACCTGATTGTGGTGTAGGAATTATTTAGAGAGCCCACACTTGAGAGGCTGGTGGACATTCAAATAAAGTATGATTGGTTGTTTTTCGTTCCGCACCGCATCTTTGGCATTGAGGATTGCAATTAATTCCCCTACTTCGAAGCCGATCCATTACCGAGATACATCCTGAAATAATTTGCCAGAGAAAATGCTTCATTTTTGGCAGACATTTGACTTTCCATACATGTCTTTGCAAGTGACCTATATCTGGTCCGATAAGCCGTTGTTCACAATTATTTGTGGAGAATTCCCGTTCTATGTTGTACCCTGACTTATCCGTATATCTTCCCACTTTTGTATAGTACCAATTTAATAAATCTGGTATGTCCATTATTGGGATTAGGAGTCGAATGATGAAAGTGATATCCGCTGGGTCAATTAGTTGCTCAATAAGTGGTATATTCCAGGTTTTTGTTGATGAGACTATTAGGTCTCTAACTTTGAGTGCATGATAGATAATTAATCCTCTGCAGGTTGCTGATCTCGGGCGAGTAGCCGGAATCCAGAGATCATTCCAGACTGAAATAGACCCTCCTGAAATGACCCTTTTGATTAGTCATTTTTGTACCAGAGATCGAGCTAAGATTATACTCTGCCAGCCATAAGATGGCGAATATGATTGAAAAGAATCCAAGGGCCCCCCATTACGATAGTATCGTCCCTTGAACACTTTGGCGAATAAAGAATCCGGATAATCAATAAGTCTCCATAGCTGTTTTGCCAACAGTGCCATATTAAAATCCTCTATTATCCGAAAACCCAAGCCACCTTGTGGTTTTGGTCTACACAATTTCTTCCATGCCATCCACTGCATTCCCCGCGACTGGCCATTTGCACTCCACCAAAATTGGGCTACAGTGGATGTCAATTTATTAGTGATACTTTTGGGCAGGCGAAAACATGACATGGTAAATGTCGGCATTGCTGATGCTACTGACTTTATCAGCACTTTCTTTCCTCCTTTTGATAGTAACCGTGATGTCCAGCCATTCACCTTTTTTTATTGTCGCTCTATCAAGAAACTAAAAATCTTCGTTTTAGCGCCACCTAAACTCTCTGGTATCCATAGATAGTTGCCCATCCCCCCAATGTTCAAGATACCTAGTGTGCGGTGTATCTCATCCTTAATTGTTGAGTCTACAGTATAAACAAATTAGACCAAAGACTTGTCAAAATTAATTTGTTGTCCCGACACCATTTCATATTGTTTCAATATACGTAATAGGGCCTTTGTTTCCTCCTTATTTTCCTTACAAAAAAATAGGCTATCATCCGTAAAAAATAGATGTGAAACCGGTGGGCACGCACGAGCTACTTTCATCCTGGTCAACAATTTCAATCGTTTTTGCTTTTTTCAGGTTAGTTATTAACAATTTCAACCGCATATCCCATTTTCCTGAGGATGTGTTCAATGAATGGCCATTCTACACGATCATATGATTTACTCATATCAGTTTTCACCGCCATGTATTTTCCTTTACAGGAGTTGTTAGTCCGCAGACCATGGAATATTTCTTGGGCAATTAATATGTTATCCGAGATAAGTCTTGAGTTTCAGAGACGAGTCTAGGAAGTAGACGTTGCAGCCGCTGACACATACATTTCAAAATGATTTTATATCCTACATTACATAAGCTTATTGGACGGAGTTCTGTCATTCGAGTTGGTCTTTCAGTTTTTGGTATAAGATAAATATTTATCATATTTAGTCTTTTATCAAAAACTCCAGATGTGAGGAAATTGTTCACCATATGTACCACCTCGTGTTTAATTATGGGCCATGATTGTTGATAAAAAAGTGCTCATCCCATCGGGCCCTGGTGCTTTTTTCTGGATGCATCATAATTAAGGCCGTTCGAACCTCTTCTTCTGTTACTGGCTTTGTCAGCGTATCATTATCCATTTCTGACACCTCCGATCTGACCTCTTCTAATGCATCATAAAACTGTGTAGGTGTCGTAGATGTAAATAGCTCATCGAAATAGTCAATTGCGACCGTTTCCATGCATTTTGCCCCCACCACCCAATCTCCATCATTATTATATGAGCCCACTAACCGGTTTATTGTCTGTCGTTGTCTAGTCGTTGCATGGTAGAATTTTGAATTTAGATCCCCATCTCGGTGCCACAAGTTTTGACTTTTTGTTGCCAGTACTGCTCCTCATTTCACAGTTTATTTTAATAATAATTTCACTATTGTAAGAAGTTAAAAGTTAGACATAAATAATTTATTTTCTGAGGTTTTGGAACAATATAAATAGTTTTGAAAAGACACAAATAACAGTTGTATAGTAAAATTATTACTAAAATAAACTGTGAAATCTTGAAATTTTTTTATGTCAGCATTATTTTTTTATGAAATAGAATCTAATTATTCATGGGTTGTGTTTTGATAGACTATTTGCATTATGATAAGTTGTATGGTTTCAAAACTTGTGGTTGCACCTTTTCAATATAAATGGTTGCGTTCTTTTCATTATTAATTATTGTATTTTTTCATCACAGATAATTTGTATTTTTTATAATTATTTATATAATTCAACTCATATAAAAAAATTATTTGATAATAATTTTTACTTTCTTATTATAATTGTTTATCATAAAAATATCTTATTTAAATGGTTTACTATAAATAAATAAATAAATAGTAGAAATTTTAACATATAGTCGTTTTCCAACAATGCTATTAAAAATCACTATCAAATTAGATACTGATTGTGAAGGTATCTCATAACACTCAGACAAGTTTTGTATTTTAATTATATATATATATATATATTTTATAAACGTTATTAATATTTGTATTATCATTATACTTTTGTTTATAACTACTAATTTTATTAAAAATTTATTTAATTTAAAATTAAATAAATGTCAATCATCGTTGTGTTTTTTATTGTAATTTTTTCATAACTATAAATAAAGTTCATATTTTTCAGTATTTATTAGATAAAAATTTTGTTATAACTGTTTATTTTATAAAAATTGCATTTTTTATTATTTATGTCCTTTCAACTTTATATATAAACAAAAAATATGATCATTTTCATTATTTTTTTTTTATATGCATATTTAGCAAATAAAATTATTAAACTAAAATGAATGAAATTTATTATTAATTTGTCGGTCTTTATCTCAAATTTAATTTCAAAAATTTGTTAATTCAATGAAACATGCTTAATATACTGCAGATTAACTCCGCGAAGCGGGATCCTATTCCTAGTGATAATAGTAAATATGCAAATATATTACGGCAAGTTATAAAAAGGAATATAATATAAAAATGTCTAATTGTTAATATTCCAAAACTTCCCAACATTGAAATATGCAATAAAATTTTGCATTTAACTTGAGATATTTATTGATTAATCATAATAATAGCATATGAAAAAATTTACAAATGTCAGATTTATTTTTATAATTTTGACTTCGATTTGAGACTATCCATATTAAATGACAAAAGTCATATGCAAATATATATCAATGAGTTTTTTTGTTTACCCGCAAATGAGAAAGTCAATTAATAGTAAAATATAGCTACTATTATAAAACATCTAAAAAGGAATAGAAGGAAGAAATGTCTAATTATTATTACAAAAGTTTCCAACATTGAATTATGAAATTAAATCTTGATATTTATTGACTGATCATAATAATAGCATGTGCAATAAATTATTTTGACAAAATTTACAAACGTTAGATTTGTTTTTATAATTTTGACTTTGATTTGAGACTATATGTATATACAGGCATATTAAATGATAAAATGTAAATATGCAATTATACACCAATGACTTTTTTTTGCCTAAAATAACTTTTTACCCCCAAATATGAAAGGCAATTAATAGTAAAAAATTCCTACCAAAAGTTATATAAAATAGAACTTCTCTCTAAGTTCCAGAAAAACTAAGAAAATCTTAATTTCTCAATACTTTTAACAAAACAAAAGTCTTCATTTCTCAGATTCATACAAAAAAAAAATTATGGGTATTACAAAAACTCCAGTGACTTGTTTACTCATAGTAATATTAACAGTTCCGTTGTTCAGTTACGATGTTTTGGCCTCAGGTGGTATTTAGCAATCATTTTAAAAGCAATAGCTTAACATTCATACCATTTTTTTAAAAGAGCATGTCGTCTTTCCTTTTGTTGTGTATACGTTTAGTCATATAGACATGCATATTCTAAAGTTTCGTAACATATATATATATATATATATATATATATATATTTACAATTAGAATTATATCACTTTGGCATGTTATATATATAACTGTTTTTTTTTGTTGACATATTATGAGCACATATACACATACATTTTTGTATTAATTACAATTAAATTTTGTATGAATTTGTGTAGGTGCAGAAATAGAAAAGTATTCATATGACCACTGCGGTAGATTGTGTACGTATGCTTACGCATGGCATGAATGTGATACTGGTTGCTCATTATTCAGGAGGTGGAGAATGTCTTTCGCGTTCTTCTAAAGATCCTTTCAGATGTTGTTGCCAAAATTAATACTCCAAAATTCCTCTTTATATCTGTCGTGATTATTTATAATAAAATGCGTACTCTATTTTTTTAAAAAAATATATTCTTGTCGTTTAACCTAGACGTTCAGTTTAAAACTAAATGAAACTGAACCGATCAAACAAAAAAAAAATCAATTTTTGGTTTCTACTCGTTTTAACCAAAAAAATGAATCCGACTGTTTAAACAAAAAAAAAACTGATTCAAACGAAAAAAATAATAATCTACTGTATAAATGGAAATACAGAAACCTAATACTATGTGTTTCTTCCCATTTTCTTTAGGGCCACACACACACAAATGTTTCCCCTGTCTCTCTCTTGTTAGAGATAGATTTGTAGCATCTCTACAAGCCTAAAATGAATTCTGGTCGGCTCACTTCCCAGGGCTCAGGTCAGTCAAATAAATGAAAATCTTCCATTTATCGGACGAACCTGGGAAAAGCGGAAGTTTAGTCTTATCGTCAAGGAAACTTTCCTATTCCAAACCGACATAGAAGACTGACCTGATCGACTATAAATAGGGGAAGTCCTCGACTTCTCAGATCATCCAAAAATCATCTATCGAGGCCTAGGGCAAACTAAGCAATCTGATTGTTTTAGCTTTCGATTTACTTTCCATAAAATTTTAGGTCGGCATTCTTATTCCGACGACCTAAACCTCCGTGTATTCATTCAAGCTCCGGCTTCTTCTAATAAAAGACTTCTCTTTAAACCCACAAACTCAAGTTGGTATGAGACTATGCTCGGCTCATTCTATGATATGATTGCGAAGTGTGCTCGGCTTTTATAGAGTCGAATACGAACGTGCGATGCGATATCGGCTTTAAATTGTTCGTATGACTTAATATTTCTAAGTCTTTGTTTGTTTACATGACTTATAAATTTTTCAAAGTCGAATGCAAAGTGCGATCAGGTCGGCTTAATAGTTTTGCATGACTTAGAAAATGCAGAGCGGTTCTGGCTTTTTAAAAAAAAAGTGTGAATACAAATGTGCGAGAAGCTCAGCTTACATTTGTTTGTACCACTTAATTTCTAAGTGTGAATACTAATATGCGAATCAGCTCGGCGTTTTTCTATTAGTACCACTTAGAAATATCCGACTCAAATATGGGAGCAAGACTGGCTTGGCTTATGACCATCGTATGATTTGGACTTTGCGAAACAGGTCAGCTTATATGCAAGTTAACTGCTTTATGCGCAAGAGAAGTCTTGGCTTGGAAGTTGTCGAGCTAAAGTAGATCAGGCTTTAGCTTTAGGCGAATCGAGCATCTGGCCAGGATGCTGATGTGTAATCAGCTCAGGAGCATAGTAAGGAGATGAATGTTGTTCGGGAGCAATTTAGCCGATCTTGAAGATTTGATAGCTTCGTGTAAGACAATGGAGTTGTCCGATGAAGACACTAGAGATGTCCGGGTTTGGGTCTTTGTTGCTTTTCTTTGGTCATTTCTTCTTTGTTTCGCAGCTCGGAAAAGAAGACGAGTTGTATGGTAGGTCGGGAAGACGAAAAGTAATTGGTAACGTAGCTCGGGAGCTCGGAAGCTTGCTAATATGTTACTTGAAATAGAATGGTGTTTCAGTCTCATGCAAGACGAGCTGTGATATAGGTTGGGGTAAAGAAGAAGACAAGCTGTGATATAGCTCGGTGTAGAGAGAAGCTGTGTTGAAGCTTGGCGAAGAAGATTTCAGGTTGGCGAGGAAGATGAGCTGTTGGTGTAGACCAATATCACCCCAGCTATATTGTAGCTCGGGAATCCTTTAGCTCGGGAGCGTGAGCGTCTTTTTTTTCTACTTGTAAGAATAGTCCGTATGATGGATTGACGAGCTCATAGTAACACTTGACGAGCTGAGGTTAGAGAATTATCACGAGCTGTTGAACTTGCTAAAACATGCCGAGCTAAAGTGTGCGACGATGTTATTAGGTCGGCCACATGATGATGTGATTAGGTCAGTGACGTGATGATGTGCTTTTCTATGATATCATTTGTGATCTGATCACATCGGATGTAGTTGCGACCAAGTCAGATCGGCTTAAATTGTGAACGTGTGAGATCGGCTTTTATTGCGAACATGTGAGATCGGCTTCTGATGAGTCCAGGAACTAGAATTGCAAGGCTTGCGATGCTTGCTTGACGGAGGCTTTACTTCTGCTTGGCTCATTTTTCTTGGTGATTTGAGAGCTCGTGTATGAGCTCGAGATTTTCGAATGACGAGCTCATAAAGATATGACGGTTCAAACAGAACGTGAATTGGCGATCATGTGGAGACGAGCTCTCGTAAAGAACATGCAAAGTATAATAAGCTGATTTTACGACGAGTTCTCGTAAAGAAAACAAGCTGATGAGTTGCACTTGAGATTTCATTTGCGATCTGAAGAGCTAAGTAGCGGAGCTCGTCGCTGGTGGGAGTTCCGATAGAGCTTGCGAGTTTGTTTGCGAACTTGTGTCGTCTTGTTTTTGTGATAGTAAAACCGAGCAGATCGGTATATCTTGAAAGAAAAATATGCTCGAGCTGACGAGCTAATAAGCAACGTCAATATCGTGAGAGCTCGTAGAAGCTACGGCTAATTAATGGGATGAAGTGTATCTCTTGGGCTCGTTGTTGAAGTGAAGCGGAGTTTAGGGACTTGTTTACGAGCTAAAGTGCGAGTAGTCCTCCTCGAAATTCAACTAGTAATGTAGCTCGGGGAAAAGGTCATCAAGAACAAAACTCGTTCTTGAGATTGGAGAACAAACGACTTGGAGATTCTGGACGAGCTGATGGAGATGAGCTCATGAATATGTGGGCTACATTGAATTGATGAGGTGAAAACCGGTGGAGCCATTGATGATGAACCTCAGATGCGAGATGACGAGCTCAAAGCAATAAATTGACGAGCTAAGGTTGGTGACGAGCTGGTGAGCTCACTTATACATGACGAGTTTTGTGATGTAGCTTGGCGTTGAAAACGAGCTGTGATATGGCTCGGTGGAGAAGATTACAGCTCGGTGAGGTAGATGAGCTTTGGTGAAGCTCAGTAATAAAGTAGAAGATCGGGACTTCGACTGAGAGTTTGGAGTTGAAAGCAAAGACCACGTTGGATTCGTCAAAATCTTGATGTGATTTTTTTACGTCGGAGTACAGGAAACTCGTGAGTTTAAGAGCCTATTTTTTCTCTCTTGCTTTGGGTCTCGTATCTTGCTTGATATCTTCGTTGTACCTTTTGAATCAGAACTATGGTAACGTGTCGCCATCGTGACTCATGGTGAACTATTGAAGAACTTCGCTTGAAAGAGTGGGAGCCCGTACAATAAGCTCGTCACTATTTTTATTTTACATCGGTTGCTGTTTTTTGATGCCATGAGAGAAACTGTTTTCAGCAGCCTGAAAAAACTTTGGATCAAAGAGAGGGTATGGAGAAAGCACAGAAAACTGAAGGGTGCCACAAATCAACTCTTGAGATTTCGGACAGAAATCAGAGCGTAAGAGATTGTTTTTCTTGCAGGTCGGTTTGTTTGAGGATGATTGAGCTGAGCTAGAAGCTGTGATGAACTGTGTATGACGAGCTAACAGAGTGACTCGCTATGAGCTCATTTCCCAATAGCAGAACTTTGACATATGTCATTGTTTTCTACTGTATGTAGCTTCAAGAAGGCGTGAATATATAGAAAATTCACCGTTCGTTTTGCAATCCCACCGTTGATTATGGAGTTCGACCTGCCACCGTGTAGGATACCGAATATCAGCTTGATCGGAAGTGATTTGAGCCTCCCGCGTTCTTCTGAAGATGATGCGTTGAATTTAGTTTTCTAAAAGTCTCAGATTAGAATGTTTTTTTCTCAAATTGTGACGCGATTTGTGGTTTGGGTTTAACTCCGATCGAAGTGCCGTAAAGTCCTGTAGATTCTTTGAAAATAGATCTTTCCAAAGACACCTTTTACGCGATCTGAATCTTCCTGGTAATCCTGGAATTCACCTCGAAAAACCTTAACCCGCACTGTTTCGGTTTTGGTTTCAGATTGCAGGTCTCAGTGATTTTTTGCCAGGGAAGAAAAGTCTCCAAAAGGTTTTTCTGCCATAACTAGAGTTCCGACCTGTTCCGTTTGGACTCCTGGACTGATGGTGAGTACATAAGGACCTTTTTTTGCACCTAAAGAACGTTTCCTTTGTTGTTGGTGAGCAACCAAAGTAGCCTCTTCTAGGTTATTTTTCTTTCTTTTTTGATTTTGCTCAGTTTTTTTTTTTTTTTGGCAGAGCTTGTGCTCGTTCGTCTCTCTTGCTGGAGGTTTTGTATCTCTTGTCATCAAATCTCGTGTGGTGGAAGCCATTGATAGAACGCTTGACCTGATTTGAAGGTCCCGACCTGAGTAAGAGCCAATCGAAGAAGACGACCTGGTCTTTGTGTTCATCGTCAAGGTATGTCTTTTTTTTAATTAAGATTTTGCCCTTTTTACTTGTAAACAAGGCACAAATGGAGATATCAATGAATGTCGGAAGGTGGAAGCGAGTCAACATCTACTCGATAGCTGGTGGGATATGTTGTTTGTTGTCTTGTAAGAGTATCTTGGAGAAGAGTACTTGAAGTCTCGAGATCCCGAGTATAACGGAGATTACGTCGGAGACCTCGATGATGATAGAACGTTGTTTTTTTTTAACATTGGGTTTCATCGGGGGTAGGCCATTCCGCTAGGCCGATCTGAAGAGAGCTACGAGCTGTACAGCTGCAAGGGTGGCGAGCAGCTAGGGCTACGAGCAGCAAGGGCGACGAGCAGCAAGGGTGGCGAGCAGCAAGGACGACGAGCAGCAAGGGTGATGAGCTGTGGTGTTTTCTTCGGTGAGACTGGTGGTATTAGGATCGATGGGTGGTGTTTCGAGCTCCACTTCTTTTAAAGATTGAGTCTCTTATTCCCCCAGACGGCGCCAACTGTGAAAACTCAAGTTCAAAGAACTAGGGTTTGTGGGTTTAAAGAGAAGTCTTTTATTAGAAGAAGCCGAAGCTTGAATGAATACACAGAGGTTTAGATCGTCGGAATAAGAATACCGACCTAAACTTTTATGGAAAGTAAATCGAAAGCTAGAACAATCAGATTGCTTAGTTTGCCCTAGGTCTCGATAGATGATTTTTGGATGATCTGAGAAGTCGAAGACATCCCCTATTTATAGCCGATCAGGTCGGTCTTCTATGTCGGTTCGGAATAAGAAAGTTTCCTTGCCGATAAGATTAAACTTCCATTTTTCTCGAGTTCGTCCGATAAATGGAAGATTTCTATTTATTTGGCCGACCTTAGCCCTGCGAAATGGACTGACCAGAATTTATATTAAGCTTGTAAAGATGGTACGAATCTCATTTCTAATATCTTTCCATCTCTTATCTCTTTACTTTCCTCAGCACTACTACTCTCTTACCACATTTTTCTATTTTTTACTGTTGCATATTTTTCCTTTCTCCTGTTTTTCTTTGTTTTTCTCACCGCCGTGAATAGCACACAAATTCCGTCTTTCTTGGTTACTTGTCAATAAAGCTCAGTATTTCCATAACATATTTTATTATTTTGAAGATGAAGAATGGTGAGAATTAGTCAAGTTACAATTATGATTAAAATCTTTTATCAAATAATTATTTATTGGTTGATGACTTTAATCAATTGATAACAACCAAAAAAGATATAGAATTAATTCATTTCCCGAAATGTAGAAAGAAAACCTTGGGAGATTCTTTTGTTTCGATGTCTGTATTATATTATTCTACTAAAGTAATTATCCCCGTCGTATGTGGAAAGAAATAGTTATGGAATATATTTAGTGTTTCGGGAATTTGTTTGTCCTATAGGAACAAGTCGTATACAAAGCAAGAGATGACGGCGAAGCCTGGAAAATGCGATAGTGACATAGTGTAGTGTTTTCTAAGATATTTCCAACGGCTAAATTATAATACAGGAAAAAGAAGTTTTTTGTTTAATTGTGGTTGTTTTTGTTTCGGTTTCTCCCCGTCTTTTGTTATTTCCGTAAATTTTTGACAAAAACATTAAAACAGTATAAAACTTAATAAATAAATAAAAATCATTAAAAAAACCATTTATCAGATTCTCAATCTCACAAGAGCATTATTAGATCAAACGTGAGATACGAGAATCAAAATTAATTATAGAGAAAAGGATAATTAAGTCTGAGTTTTCCCATTAATTAATAAATATCATATAGTACAAGTTACAATATCTATTACAATCGTATAACAGACTCTCTTATTTAATACTACCAAACAGTATCTAGATACAAGCAAAAAAGTAAAAGAGGAAGAAAATGCCGAAAGTAAAATGTAGATACATCGAGTCCACTCGAAGACGAACACCTCTCGCATGCTGAGGCCCCCCCAAAGAAGAAACAAGTATCGTTCGTCTTTTTGATTTTGTAATAGCTGGGTTAGTTGCTTTTACCTCGAGGCCATAGAGTGGCTGGAAATCACTTTTGTTCGCTGCGATTTCCAGGTGGCACATGTAGGCGGCTGTTTCAAAGCCGCTATCTGGTATATAACCAGACCCCATCTGGGTTGTGGTGTGCTGGCCGGAGAGATTTCGGTTTATAGCTTCACCGCCCCATTGTACCATCTCTGCATATTCGATTAGCCGGGTGAATATCTCGGTCGGTCAATACCCCCACTGGCTCAAGCCGGGTACCGTTGTTAAGGCCGACACCCAACCATCAAAGTCCGAGCTTGGGATCCTACAGTTGTGTGTAATTTATATTAGAAACCAATATATATATATATATATTATATAAAATTAAAATAAAACAATTAAAATTAAATTATTAACCTTCCATATTTGAATGGTTAGATCTGTTTGAGCGCCCCGGAAAGTCGACGTTGGGGAAATAGCACCCCCGATAGCGATTCTGTGACTTGTCTGAACAAATCCAGGATACTCGAGATTGTAACATCTTGTAATCGTGTATGCATCTCTCTGCAATATAAACAATTAACTAGGTTGTTAGCCCGCACATATGTGTGGTATAATTTTTTTGATATACATAGTTAAAACATTAATATGTTTATATATAGATATATATATATATATTGTTTTAGTATTTCATAACCTATTTCTGAAACTAATGTATTTTAAAAACTTTTTATTTTTATGAAATTTGTAATAATATATAATCAAAAAAATAAAAGTTATATTAAATAATAATTAAATTATTATAATATTTTTTGAATATTATTTATAATATGTTTTATTTTACCTTACACAATCAATAATAATTTTTTATGTCTTACATAATATGAATTTGAAATACGTATATAATATATTTTTAAGTATTTTTTTCATTTATTGCAAATAAAACTGAAATAATTTTTACCATTTTTACTTATCCTAAGAGCGGATAGATAGTTGACATGTATGTGTGAGGATACCAACCACCTCACTACACTTAGAATAGATAAATATTTTAAAAAAAAACAAATTGTACTATAAAAATTAAAATATAAATTAGACTGTAATCAAGCTTAACAAATACTAACATGCACGAAAAAGTTCATGTGACTTTTACTAATGCACAATTAATATTTATGTATGTACGCGTATTTGTAAAAAAATCGAAATATGGCTCTTACATGTTAAAAAGTTTTTAAGTGACTTTGTAAATCAAAGTGCGAAAGATTTATTTTTATACACTTCTATTTTTAATTTTTATTCATATTTATTTCATCTTATTTTAATTTATTTTTTTTTTGTTATTTTTTTTCATTTATGATCTCAAATTTTTGATATACAATTAAAAAAATTACGAATATATATATATATATATGAATATGATATAATTCTTTTTTATTTAAAATATGATAAGAGATAAGATGAGATGGTAACATAAGTTATGTATATTTTAGAAAACAACAATAAAAATGTGATAAAAGTTTTATAAAAATATACGGTCCTATTAATATTATAAAATAATAATTAGTATATACTTTATACATTTAGTAAATATTGGTTTGGAACGAAAATTTATTTTAAATTACGTTTTTAAAAAAATTTCAATAAAAGTTAATTATTTTTTTTTAACATTTTATTCTTTAAATTATTTTTATCATGATTGTATTTTATTTGAAATTGTATTATTTAATAATTTTTTTATTTAAAACTTGTTTAGATGTTATTACTATATTTTGTAAATTAATAACTTTCTGAAATAAAAATATATCATGATTCAAACATTATTAATATATTAAATATTTACTATTCTATTGGATAATTTAGTATTATTTTTTCGATTTCATATGAAATATATATATATATATATATATATTTTTTTTTTGAAAACATTTTTTAATTATAGTTTATGAAATTATGAATATATGTAAAACATTAAAATCATAATAATAATTATTTTCTGTTAATTAAAAATTTATTAATTTTAGTGTTATAACTATAATCTAGTGTTTTTATGTTTTAATTCCACAAGTTCTTTAATTTTAATTCAACCAATCAAAACATTTCATTTATTTTAGGAAGTTTGACATGTCACATTTACATGTCATTAATTAAAAGCATTAACTTTGGCTGTAGTGTTGACAAGTCAGCTATTTTCAATAATGTTACTTCTCAAATAATATGTAGTTGATTAATATTAATAAACTAATAAAGAAATAAAATTGAAATTAAAATAAAAAGTCTTGGCTGGTTGTCCAAATATAAATGAGGATAAACCTACATAGGAAAATAGACAATATTACAATTACTACTCAATTTGTATACATTAATTAGATTAAATTTCTGAGAACAAAGAATTATAATAAATATTTTATAATTACTAGCCTTTGAAAAATATTAAAATAAAATAAAATTTGATTAGAAACTTACTTGCCAGCCAGCCTCGATGCTGTTGAGATCACCCACGTCATAAGATCCCGAGACGAGCCAAACCTGCCCTAGACTGAATTTGCCAGAATCATTTTATATCTTGGGGTGCCACACACTTAGGGTGGATTTTGTTCCGTATATTTTTGGTGGTTGACTCTTCATATGTCCGACAGCATACTATACCCAAAACAATAAACCCGAGTTACTTTTATTTTTGTCAGTTACATAATATTGATATTTTATTTTACTTTTGTCATTAAAATATTGAAATGGTAATGTCAAAAATTAGTTTTAACTTTTAAAGATGTACCCCGTGCTCTCGGGTGAATCTGTTTGCAGCCTCTGAACTTGTAGTTCCATTGATATGAGACACCCTCCGTATAGGAACTGTTCCCTTCGGACACTTCGTTCCGTTATGATGCCAGATTTGCCAGTTTACATTGTCTTCATTTGTTGCTATGCCTGGAAATTTCTGTAAGTGTTTCCTGTATTTCATAAACATATAAAATTATTAGTTTTTCATTTTTATTTTTATTGCGCACGTTTTAAACTGGATTTAAAGAAAAAGTATTGTTCAAAAAAAAAATTAACTGAGAACAAATAGGTAAACGAAAACCTGAAATTTGTGATTTTGTAGGAGAGGATGACTGAACGCAGATTGAGTTGTTCTGTCCACGCAGTCGATGATATCCCCGACAGGACTCTATTATCATAATAGAGAAAAAAAAAATTAATTTATAAGAAAAATATGTAAATCAAACTTATAAGTTAAGAAAACGCCAATTATATTGTAACTAAATGAAAATGAGATTTACCGTCTTGTTGCTATGCGTAGAATATTTCATATTTAATATTTCACACCTTTAGTTTTTAAAACTATTCTTTTCCCGTACTAGTACTATTTGTTTCTAAATGCCGTACTAATACTAGTTGTGAAATATATTATAGGAAAATTCAACAAAGCTATAATGTGTCCCATAAACCTGGATAGTGAAGGCAGGGACTGAAGCTCCTAAGGTCAGCAGTTGGAGAAGAAGTAGAAGCAGGAACCAGAAAATCTCTTGGCATTGGAAATCTCTTCTTCGCCTACGACCTTTGGCGGAGAAATTTGTGAAGTGTACTGTTGGAAATGGTCAGACTGCTAGGTTCTGGTATAATAATTGGTCTACCCTTGGTCCGAGAGGCTTGCGCATCCCGTTGATTGCGGTAATAGCAGACACTTGTAATAGTAATGGCTGGTATCTACCCTCCCCTCGATCGGAAGCTACTTTGTCCTTCCACGCGCACCCAACTACGGTTCATCCGCCGACGTGAGCTTCTGATGGACGGTTGATGGAAATAATTCCAGAGGTTTGATGTCGTTATCAGGCAAGCTAACTTGGTCAGATATCAGGCCTCGAGAGAACGAGAAACATTGGTTTGATGTCGTTTGGCTTAAAGAAGCTACGCCAAAGCACGCTTTCACTCTTTGTATATTAGCTTATTGGCAATTTTGTACTCCAACACTTCGTGTTTCCTCTCTTTTATAAAAGAATCCAGCGTTAAGAAAAAAAAAGCTTAGGTGATGAATGTTTGTTTGATTTTTGGTTTTTGGTATAGATCTTAGTTTTTCGAAAAGTTAGAATGGTAATTTATTTAGTTTTTGGTTTCTAAGTACATTTTTTTAAACTAAATTTATTAAATTTTTGTCTTAAAGTAAAAAACTGATAAAATAAAATATATTTAACTAATACGAACCTTTTTCTTACAAAAATAAGAAATAATACAAAATATGAGTAAAGCCCTATAATATCAGACATCAAAATTATATTACTAAGCTAGCTTTTTACTTTACGAACCTTTTTCATATTTATACATATTCATAACTTCCACGTAAATGTATCATTCTTTAAAGAAAGTGAATACATACCCAACAAAAAAAAAATGAAAAGTTGAGATATATATAATGAGATATAATATTATATATATCTAAGATTCCTTTGGAGGAACATTAAAGAGAGAGGTGAAATTACGGGATTTATTTCGGGTTCAAAGTAAATTGACACGTGTATAGTATTGTCGATCAAAATAAAGTTACTTTTTTTTCTAAAAAAAAGTTTCGAAATGAAACGCAAATCCCTTATATATTAAAAGAGAAGTATTTTTTAAGAATAACTTTAATTTTGTAAAATATTACAATGATGTCATTTTGTTGATGTGTCATCACCAGAATCATTTTCAGCAAAGTTATAAAAATAGACTTATGTTACTAGATTAATTACATGTTATACCACTCACATTAATTTGGTTATACATTAGTTTATATCAATTATATTGATGATGATTCATCAAGATATTCTCTTTTCTTATTTCTTACCAAAAAATATCATATTAATTCTTTCTTAAAATACTATATTTTATCTTTTATTTTTGTAGAAAAATAAACAATCACATCATTCATATAGTAAAATAATATATATATATATATATATATTGTTATAATTCGAATTTCATAAAAAATATATAAATTACTCAAATGATTAATAAATAAAAGTATGTTTTGAAAGACTAAAATTGAAAATAAGGATATATAGATAGATGATTCATAAATTAATATAAAAAATACATAGAGGATAAAAAAAAAACAGAAAGCTTAATTCAATATATATTATTATTATAATTATTTTTGGTTTCATATGGTTTTAGAACCATATAAATTAACCAAATAATATAAATATTTAAACTTTATAATAAGTATGAAATATTAATAAAAAGTTCAACTATAAAAAAGTAGTTGAATATGTTAATAGAATATAATATTATAAATATTTTATTTGATTTAAAAGTTAAATATCATAAATTTTTAATTTATACAACAAAATAACTTGGTAAAAAATTAAAATATTTTTGTAAAGATATTATATAATAATTTTATTAAACTTTTTGATATTAAAAATATTTTTATTGAATCAAAAAGTTAAGAATGTATAAGTATTGACTCATTTATATATAATTTTAGATAATGTATTAAAATAATAAAAATATAATCTATTTTTATATAATCCTTTTGTATATTTAGTATTTAAAATAAATTTTACAGTAATTTTCTTTTCTTAAAAGTTAATATTCTTATGACTATAGTTTTTGCGGATTAATCTAAATATGCATTTACATTTGTAAACAAAATATTAAAATCGATTATAGAATCTTATAATCAAATTTTATTTTTACAATTTTAATACTCTCTATTTCAAAATAGAAATTGTTTTGCATCAAAGCACAAAGATTAAAAAGCAACTTTTCTTTTTAAAAAATAATCATTTAGTATATAAATTAAATATAATTCAACTAATTATGAAAAACTGAAAAATATAATCGGTCACATAGTATTCATAGGAAGTAGTAAAAAAAAATGAAAACAAATATATTGTGAAACAAAATAAAACCTTTAAAAAAATTATGAAATAGAGGAAGTAGTAATTTTTTGTATTATTATCATAATGCATTAGATACTTAATAATTTAATCAAAATATACTCCCTCTATTTTTTTAAAATTTTAAGATCATGTTATTAATCATCGGTTATAGAAAATATAAAGAGCGACTTCATATTTCTATCCAGATTGCTCATAAATATTTAATTTTTAAACTAATTTATATTAGAATTAAATTATCCTATATTTCATAAAATAAACAAAAAAAAATATTTTGTCAATATTACAGCATAATGTTATAAATAACTCATATAAAATAAATTATATTTTGTTATATGATTTTAAAATTATACTATATTAAACAAATAATTATTATTTTATCCTACAATATGTGGATTATTACCTAGTTTGTATTATTGCAAAAGAGCGAGAGTGTGGGTAGATGTTAAAGTTGTTGGTGCATCTCCTCAATCCTCATTTATTTGCCCTATAGTTTCCGTTTTCTATCTCCTTGAACTTCAGGCCTGTAATGCTTTATTGTATAGCTTAGCTTTATACCAACAACGAATTATGTTTGATATGTTGAATTTATATCTTCTTTCCTAAAATCGATTCTTTAAAATTTATTGTTTTTTTATTTGGTCTTGAAATTGTTGCTTTTCTTATAATATGTTCAATTGTTCATAATAATATGAAGAGTTAAAAAGATGTAAGTTCTCGAACATGTTGCAACCCAATAATACACAAATACCCTTTTCAACAAAAACCATAATAAAATTGTGCAAAGTTGCAAAATTCATATATGGATTGCAGATTTTAAGAATAATTAGTTTGAGTTTCAACATGAGATTCATTGTTATACAAATAACAAAAATGTAGAATTTAGGATATTTACATAATTTAACAGTATAAATATTTCATAAAAAATTAAAATATTAACTTTTTTTGAATTTTAACATTGCACTAATTACTATTATTAGTATTCGTATTACAAAATGGTATAAAATAACTGGATAAATAAACTCTGACTAATAAAAACATAGGAAACCGCTCACTCATTTTACAGTTCCGCGAGTTATCAATACAGTGTTTAACTGAGTTGAGTTTAGGTCAATATCCTTTAATTCTAGATGTGTATACTTTTCAACTGCCAATCATTATCAAACAAAAAAAATTAACCGTGGTGATTAATTTACGTATTGCAAGGCATTTTATAGAGAATATATTTCTGTTCTTTTTTTGAACATCTACGTCGTTGTCACTGCTTTAGCTACGTCGTTGTTCGTTGGCGACTTGGTGTAGTAGGGGTTTAGTTTACTTTACCAGTGGGGTTTACTTTTATGAAGAACAAAATCCGAATCTTTTCTGAAAACTGGACCATCGTTTTCGATTTTTCGTTACCCAAAAGTACTATATATAACAAATAAAGACACTATTTTAAATTCTTTTGGAACATCCCAAAATGGAAACCTGCGAACCAAACTTCAACGACTAGTGATTAGTGGGCACACGCATGTCTTTTTTTTTACTCTGGCTCTCTCTCTCCATATAAAATTGACCAATTGTATGTTTATTAGAAATTTAGAAGAACACTTTTACAAAAGAAAAAAAAATATACAACGCATCAATAATTGGTTAATTTTCTTTACATTAGACATTTTTTAGGAACTGTACATGTTAGATCCTAATTATCTTCATTAAGAAAATAAATCATTGTTTGTTAAGGGAATAAGTGACGTATATTAACATGTACATAGTATCTTTATTCTATACTTGTACAGGTCACGGTTTAAGGGCTCTGGAATATCTGGTTTATTGATAAATTAGATCAGTTTAGTTTGGTTCAATGTAAATTATTGTATATATATAGTTTGTAACAAACATTATCGAGATAAATGAAAAATTAAGGTTTTACACTTATGGCGTAAACACTACTATGGTATCAGAGCACTTTTCGCTCAATCTCTGCAATTTCTCTCAAATTTCTGCAAATTTCCTTTGGTCTCATCACTGTATCGTGCATCTGAAGGCGAATAATGTCTCGATTCGTGATCGGAACTCATCAAATCAACTTTGTGAAGCTTCGATCGGCGAAAGAAACCTAAAATCGCTCTTCCATCTGCTACAATGGTGAAACAAGGACGCAAAGCGCGAAATCGTCTCTCATCCTCTCCGGAAAAGACTCTGATGACTAATCTTCCCGCCGAAGACATCGCGATCACTCCGCACACTGGATTTACGACGAATCGCTCTTCTTAACTCAGATCTGCTCCTCTCAATTCCCGAATCGAGTCGTATGATAACATCCACAATCCATTCTTCCTTCACTCCGGAGATCATCCAGGTCTGTCCATAGTCACTCATATTCTTGACGGATCGAATTATAACAACTGGTCGATTGCTATGCGAATGAGTCTAGATGCGAAAAACAAGCTTAGCTTCGTTGACGGCTCTCTCCCTAGGCCAGACATAGATGACGATCTGTTCAAGATATGGAATAGATGCAATAGCATGGTTAAAGCTTGGGTGTTGAATGTAGTCAATAGGGAGATTTATGATAGCATTCTCTATTATGAAGATGCTATGGAGATGTGGAATGATCTGTTTCTGCGATTCAGAGTTAGTAATCTTCCGAGGAAATATCAGCTGGAACAATCCATCATGTCTCTTAAGCAAGGTAACCTTGACTTGTCCACATACTACACGAAGAAGAAGACACTGTGGGAACAACTGGCTAACACCAAAACCACTACGGTGAAACGTTATAACTGTGATCATGTCAAGGAGCTTATGGAGGAAGCTGAAACTAGTCGGATTATACAGTTTCTTATGGGATTGAATGATAACTTTGCCAACATAAGGGGGCAAATCTTGAACATGAAGCCGCATCCGGGGTTAACAGCAATATACAACATGCTTGATCAAGATGAAAGTCAGTGCCTGGTTGGAGGAATGCCACAAAACACATTCTCCAATCCTGCAGCCTTCCAAGCTCAAGCTTCTCCAACTGTTGATCAATCTCCGATTCTGCTGGCTCAAGGCGGTTATCAGAAACCTAAGTGCTCTCATTGTCACAAGACAGGACACACTGCTGACAAATGTTATAAGCTACACGGGTATCCTCCTGGTTACACTCCGAAGTGGAAGAAAGATCAGTCGATTGGTACTACGAATCTAGCAACAACACAGTTCCAGAGTCAGTCCGAGCCAAAAGGTGATAACTCTACTTTCTATGAAGAAATGTCAAAGGACCAGATACACACTATGATTCCATATCTTAGCTCCAAACTCCAAATCAACGTGGAACCCACACCTGACAAGAATTGTGCTTCGACTTCTAATTCCACACCAGTCATCTCACAACTTTCGGGTACTTTTCTGAGTCTTTACTCTAATTTCTATTATGACATGCTCATATCTTCTATATCTAAGGAACCGGCAGTGTCTCTTAGGGCTTGGATAATAGATTCAGGGGCTACTCACCATGTAACTCATAACATAGACCTTTATGTAGAGTATCGAAACCCAGAGAACACCTTTGTCACCCTTCCCAATGGTTACACCGTTAGAATCGTAGGAATAGGGTTCATTCAGTTAACTGATGTTGTTTCTCTGCATAATGTACTTTATATTCCTGAGTTTAAATTCAACTTGATTTCCGTGAGTGTTTTAACAAAGACTCTAAGTTCTAAAGTCAGTTTCACTTCGAATCAATGGTTTATACAAGATCTTACCAAGGAGTTGATGATTGGTCAAGGTAGTCAAGTCGGCAATTTGTATATCATGGATTTAAATGACTCAAACAAGTCTGTTTCTTTGAAAGGTACCACCATTTGTTCCTCTCCACCAGTTTGTTCAAATGTCATAGTTGATAATTCTACTTGGCATTATCGCTTAAGTCATCCTTCTGATTCTAAATTGATGTTCTCTCTGATGTTTTACGTTTAAAGAATACAAAGTTGAATAAAACGAAGTCCACTGTTTGTCACATTTGTCATTTGTCTAAAAAAAAGCATCTTCCATTCAATTTATGAAAGAATATATGCAATGAATCATTCGAGTTAGTTCATATAGATACTTGGGGTCCCTTCTCTGTTCCTACAATTGATGGTTTCAAATATTTTTTGACTATTGTGGATGATCATAGTAGGGCTACTTGGATTTACTTGATGAAAAACAAATCTGATGTCTTGCATATATTTCCTGGTTTTATTACAATGGTAGAAACTCAATATAGAACAAAGGATGGATCTGTTAGGTCTGATAATGCTCATGAATTGAAGCTTAATGATCTTTTCATTGCTAAAGGTATCGTTGCATATCATTCTTGTCCTGAAACGCCTGAACAAAACTCGGTTGTAGAGAGAAAGCATCAGCATATATTGAATGTAGCTAGAGCCCTTCTCTTTCAATCTAATGTTCCCTTAGAATACTGGGGTGATTGTGTCTTAACCGCTGTGTTTCTTATCAATAGATTACCTACTCCCGTCTTAGATAATAAGTCTCCCTACGAAAAACTAACTAGCAAAGCTCCTGATTACCAGAACTTAAAATTGTTTGGCTGCTTATGTTATAGTTCCACTTCTCCTAAGTCTAGACATAAGTTCGAACCAAGGGCTAGAGCTTGCATTTTTGGGGATATCCGACTGGTTACAAAGGGTACAAGCTATTAGATATAGAGACACATGCCGTTTCCATTTCTCGTAATCTCATTTTCCATGAGGATATTTTCCCTTTGGTATCATCTACTCTCACGGATGATATCAAAGCCTTCTTTCCTCGTCTTCATTCCCCTGCTTCCCTGATGTCTCTTTGCCTCTTGTGCAAACATCATCTGATGCACATCATCACTCTGATGTGTCATCTTCCGAGACTTTTATTTCCTTCGAATCTAAGTCTCACAGACAAAAGAATCTCCCAAAATACCTGCAGGACTTTCATTGCTATAACATTAATAGTACTACTCTATATCCCATCGCCAACTATATTTCTTATTCCAATCTATCTGAAACTTTTTGTGCTTTCATAAATACTATCATAAATACTATCACAAATACATACGTCCCACAAAAGTTTTCAGAAGCCAAGGATCATAAGGTGTGGTGTGATGCTGCGAAAGTAGAAATTGGTGCTATGAAACGAACTCATACGTGGAGTATCACCACTTTCCCACCAAACAAGAAAGCTATCGGTTGCAAGTGGGTTTTCACAATTAAACACAATGCTGATGGTAGCATTGATAGATACAAAGCACGGCTGGTTGCCAAAGGTTTTACACAACAGGAGGGTTTGGACTATAAAGAGACCTTCTCTCCCGTTGCTAAACAAACTTCAGTCCGTATGCTTCTCCTGACTGCAGCCAAGATGAATTGGTCTTTGAGTCAACTTGATATCTCCAATGCTTTCCTCAATGGTGACCTTGATGAGGAGATCTACATGAAGATTTCTCCTGATTATGCCGATCTACAAGATGACCCTCTCCCTCCGAATGCTGTTTGTCGCCTCCACAAGTCTATCTACGGCCTCAAACAAGCTTCGAGACAGTGTTTCTCAAGCTCTCATCTACGTTACTTCAAATGGGATTTGTTAAATCACATGCCAATCATACTCTGTTTGTTAAGTATGAGAATAGGGTTATTCTTGGAGTTCTGGTTTATGTTGATGATATTCTGATCACCAGCAACAATGATGCAGCTGTGACAGTTTTTAAGGATGATTTGAAGTCTTTCTTCAAACTACGAGATCTTGGTGAAGCTAAATACTTTCTGGGTTTGGAGATTGCAAGGTCTGCAAAAGGAATCACGGTCTGCCAGAGAAAGTATATACTAGAATTGTTGACAGGCACTCGATTTTTAGGAAGTAAACCTTCTTCTATTCTTATGGATCCGAGTATGAAACTTTCTAAGGAGACTGGCATCCCGTTAACAGATCCTTCCTCTTACCGCAAGCTGATCGGGAAATTCATGTACCTTCATGCCACTCGTCCTGACATCTCCTATGCTGTTAACACATTGTGTCAGTTTTCGCATGATCCTCGCGATACTCACCTCAATGCTGCTCACAAGCTGTTATGGTACTTAAAAGGGACAGTTGGACAAGGTTTATTCTACCCTGCAGACAACAAGTTTGATTTGTGTGGCTTTGCAGACGCTGATTGGGCTGCTTGTACTGATACTAGATGATCTATTACTGGTTCCTGCATGTTCCTTGGCGATTCCTTGATCTCTTGGAAATCTAAGAAGCAAGATACTGTCTCCTGCAGTACTGCTGAAGCCGAGTTTAGAGCGATGTCACTAGCCTCCAAAGAAATGATTTGGTTGTCTCGCTTACTGACTGATCTTCATATACCATTTCAGGAACCAGCCTATCTTTATTGTGATAACACTGCAGCTATTCACATAGCCAATAACTCGGTGTATCACGAACGGACTAAACATGTCGAAATCGACTGCTATAAGATTCGTGAAGCCATTGATTGCGGTTTTCTGAAGACAATGTACATCAAATCTGGAAATCAATTGGTTGATGCTCTTACAAAAGCCTTACATCCGGCTCCATACCATGAACTCATAAGCAAGATGGGACTCCACAACATCTTTGCACCTCCATCTTGAAGGGGGCTATTAACATGTACATAGTATCTTTATTCTATACTTGTACAGGTCACAGTTTCAAGGCTATGGAATGTTCGGTTTATTGATAGATTAGATCGGTTTAGTTTGGTTCAATGTAAATCATTGTATATATATAGTTTGTAATAAACATTATCGAGATTAATGAGAAATCAAGGTTTTACGCTTATGGCGTAAACACTATTAGTACGTTAAAATATAAGATAATAATACATATTCATCACAGTGTTTGTCCAACTGTATTTCTTTTAATTTTTGGAAACATATTTGACATATTTTAAGCATATATCACTGTTTTCAATTTGTTTTCTTTTAATAGAATAGACTAGCGTTAATAAATCAATGGATTCTTGACAAAAAAAAAATAAGATTCATAACTTTAATTACGATTTTTTCATTTACTTAATTAATCGAAAAAGTAACCGCTTGCCTCTTTACTAAATTAGTCTTTTAGATGATATGCATGTTCTTTTGTCTACCGCAGCAGTGCGGGTGCGACAAGTTAAATACACTATAATAACAACAAAAAAGTCTTGATCTCTCTTCATTTTTGCTGTTGCGGCTCATTTTAGACAGAAAATCAGTGTCATTCATGACGCTTAAAAAAAAGCAGCGGTAGTTGATGTGAGCTGCGTCATCTCCTTCGCGACCCATCATTTGCCGTCAGCAACTATTGTGACACTTTCAGTTTCAGTTTATTCTGTTGTTTCTTTTGTTGCTCATCACTTTTAATGCCGTTTTACTCTATCGCAGCCGCTGCCGCAGTAGTAAACAAAAGAATAATGTTTTCACGTCATTTATGTTTTGCTCCTTGATAATTTCCAAAATGCTCCTTGATTTTTGTATCATTCTTTCAAGAAAGTGAGAACATTACACACTCAACAAAACCAAATTGAAAGTTGAGTTAATTTATTTTGTGGTACGTATATTTCAGAACTTAACTTAGGATTTGAAATTGACACGCAAAGTGTATTATTGAGATTTGAGGGAGGTAGATGTTGACATTAACATTGTTGGTGCATCGCCACAGTTTCCATTCTCTATCCATATTAAATAATATTTATTTTTATTTTCACATAACAACGCAAAATCACAAACATCTGCCGAAATTTATCACATGCGAAGTATATATGTTGTAACTATTAATAGAAAAAAATTGTTGACTAAAAGTAACTATTAATAAATCAGCATGCAATATATAGCTTAAGATGACAACGACACTTCTTTGAGTAACAATTGTGATGATTTTCTCTGAGTAATGTACATTCTAAAATAATGATGTATAGTTTCTGTAAGTCTTAATTGCAGTAGCATTGGTGTGGTCGTGTGGATCCCCGATCTTAAATTACACGATAGACATAAATAAGTCGAAAACTGAAAAGTTAGAGATCTAGCAAAATAAGGGAACTAATTAAATATGGTTACATATGTATGCGTCAGGACAGTTAAGGTCTCACTAAACATATCTAGAATTGGTTTTGAAATTGTGACCCATTTAATAAAAAGTTTACGACTAAATTCAAGCATTCATGAAAAGTTATAGTAACAAAGATCTTTCTAGTCTCTATGGGGCTGTTTTAATATACCCCAATTGTATCAAGAATTAAATTAGAAATATATAACATTTATTTTAAATTTTCTGTAAACTAACTAAACTTACACAATGGTAATCAAATATATAAATCTTTTTTGTAAGTCGGTCCAACAAAAAAAACTTTCTTACTCAGTCAAATCCTTTATTTGAACCAAATAATTTTTCTTGGAAAAAAAACGAAATGAAATTTTTACTGTACGGATCTTCTAATTCATTGGTTGACATCAAAAGTCCGTCAAAACTTTTTCATGTAGGCCAATATAGTAATGGACCCAGTACTGTGTGACAAATCTCTTCCGAAAATACAAAACGTGTCTTCTTTTATCACCGTTTAAGCACGCTCTTCAATCAGGTTGTCTAATGAATGCAACAGAGAAAATTCCATCTTAGAATGTCCCTTATATAACCAAAAAATAATCTAATCTTATTATTTTGGTTGATAAGTTTCGTTCTTGACTCTACGTCGGAGACTAAAAGAACGAAACCTTCTGAACCTGATTTTTTTTTTCTTTTGAGGTTTTTAATCCATCTTATGTACTAATTTAGTTAGAAACTGGACTTACCTATCAACAAACCGGTCAGGCATTATCAGACTGATACAAGGCTCAAACTGATTTGCATTCTTTTGTTATTACTCCACTAAATTAAGATCCTTATCGATCACCTCATATGAGAGGCAAAGGGACGACGAAGAAAATATTCAAAAAGGTTTCGGAGTCTCGATAGAATACATACAAAAGCCTAACAATTTTTTTTATAAAAATGCAAGCCAAAAAAATCAGGCCTAAAGTCTTGTAAAGAGCGCTAGTAACTCATTCGTAGAGCTCTTTCTCGCCTAAACTTAATGTTAGGTTGTAACTCTTTTCATGAGAGAACTTATTTTTCCCTGTAATGGATTATTGGTAAATGTTAGATTTGTGTAATCAATTGAATTTCTCAATTTATTAATACAATTCAGTTGCCATAAGAAAAAGAGTAGGATTATTCATTCAGAAAAGGGTTCAAATGGCAATAGAAGAAAAGCGCCCAATCGCTATTCGCTAATCAGCTCTTGATAGTTGATGGTGACAAACTAAACGATATGGGACCATTCCCAATTCTTCTCGACTAAACAATTCCTAATTAACTCTTGATCGTGAAGTTTTTAACATTTTCTTATGCTAATTATTATATATGTTAATTAGGTATATAATTCGCGCTACGCGCGAGTCTGTATTAATATTTTAGTTTATTTTTTTAGTTACTATCTTTAAAATTATTAAAAATTATATATATTTATAGAAATTTTCATTTATATAAAAAAGTTTAATATATAATGTGTAACTTATCCTCTTTTTTATTTATAAATTTTTTAAAATTATTAGGTAAAATAATAACAATAACACCTATCGAATTCTCCAACTTTGACATACATATACATTTGATTTAGAGAAATATAATCTTGCTAATATTTTGGTATTATTTTCTGTTTTCCATAGAATTTCTATAGTTCTTTTTTTCTCGAAGGTTTATGTGTTTACATATTTAGTTTTTTATTAAAAGTATTATTGATGTTGTGTACCACTGTATATATAATCAATGATTCATGTTGATTCGCATTTAATTTTGTTAGGAAGTTGTAATGATCATGCAAAACCATTTTTTCCTTCTCCATCATGTCTACTAAGAGTTTTATGTTATATTTTTATTCAGTTTTTATTATTTTATTTGTTAAATAGAGTTGTTGTAGATTTTTTTAAATTGATAATGGTTATTTTTTTTAAAACATGTATTGTTAATTGTTAATTTTTGTATTTAACTTTTAAAATTTTAGATCATATTAATATTTTTTGATTTAATAAATATATTGATTTGGATCAATCAGATTGAATTTACTTTTTTTATTGGACATAATTTGTTAAATTAACTTTTAATGTTTTAATTATAGTTAATAATTTTTGGTTTGATAAAAAAGTTGATGTCGACCAATTAAATCAAGTTTTTTCATCCTAATCATACTTAACATTTTTTATTTAATAAATATGCTGATGTGGACCAATCATATCAAGTTTTTTAATTCCATGTGGACGCCCTCAATGTACTATGCCTTCAACTTTTATATTTTATATGATTGTTAGAGGGGAAATGAGCACATTTCTTAAAAGACTTCCTCTAGCAATAACCTAAGTCCATCAGGACCACGAAGACCGCGCCGACCTAGTTCGGACTAAAGGAAACATTCTGAAGATAACCATTGAAGATCAGAAACGTCGGATTAACTCGACGGATAAAGGAGAATTTCCATATTCTTCGGAGAATAAGAGATATTTCCATATCGTAAATATGGAAATATTGACCCAAGGCAAAAAGGAAAAGGAGTTCGGAGCAACCGACCTCCCATCCCTATAAATAAAGAAGACCTCGAAGCTAAAAAGGATAACTCATACATCCTAGAGAGCAACAGAGCTAAAACCAAAGACTCCAACGCTTTCTAGTTTCACTTCGCAAACACCTTTTTCACTTCGGCATAACCTCTCGGTTATACCTTTTCTTTGTAATCGCTTCGCTTATTTGCTAGACTTTATTCTCCGAAACCCACAACTGTTAATCAAACCCTAGTGGTGATTTTCTGGTTCAACAGTTGGCGCCATCTGTGGGGACTAGGAGAACAAATTCTTGAAAACCTAGCAAACAAAAAGCCAAAGCGATGAGTCTCTTGAGCGATAACAGCGATCTCATTCGCAACGACGATATCGCTACTCACACCGAGACACCCGCTCTTGGCGAACAAGTTAACTCAACTACCGCGAATCCACCCACGGGGGCGGTCCCAGCTCCTATTCTCGCCTCCAATCTCGCAGCAGCGATCCAGGCCGCCATGCTCCCCCTTACCCAGAACCTGGTGTCCAAGCTGGACACCCTTCAGGCCCAACAAGCCAAGTACGACGAACAGTTCAGCGCCTTCACGGCCGCAACCACCGCGAGATCAGGACTAATCGGACGACGACTAATCTTCGAAACACCAGAGCAAGACGACGCCCGAGGAGCGACACCGGCTACTGAGGAGCCATCGGAGGAACTGAATTCCGAGATCGCAAGGCTACACCAGCGGATTAACGCAATCGGATCCCAGGTCCACCGAGCCACCAGCTCGGCACCCGAGATCTCGGCTATACTTTCAGATGCCGAACGCAATCCGTTCGCCTCGCGGATCATCGACGTACAACTTGGCAAGGCGATAAAACTAAAACTCCCGTACTACAACGGGATGGAAGATCCCAACTTATGGCTGACCGGATTCAACGTCGCCATGAAGAGACAGCGCTTCGAGACCGACCTCGAACGCGAGGCAAACCACTGCCAAACCTTCGTGGAGCACCTTAGCAAGGACGCTCTCAAATGGTTCTCTAACCTACCCCCGGCATCGATCAAATCCTTCAAAGATCTGACCCATGCCTTCATCAAACATTATTCAATGTTCATCACGAAAAGGACGTTCAACCTATTCACCTTAGTACGGGAACGTGACCAACCCCTCCGCGATTTCATTGAAAAATTTAAAAACGCCGCTGCAGCTTACGGCCAAATCCCACAAGCCTTAGCCATCGAGGCTCTTATGAACGGCTTGTGGTTTGAATCTTCCTTCAAGAAAGATCTGCAGAAACACCCGAAGGAAACCATAGAAGACGCACTCCATTGGGCCCAGACCTGCTACCTCGGCTTGTTGACACCTCCATAACACGCTGTACGAAAAGTACAAGGAAAGCAAAATTAGCGTTAACGGTGATAGATCCCAAAGCAAAAACTCTTATTCACGCAGTTCCAACTCCAGGAACTCGTGTCAAAACACCTCCAGCAGGGATCACCGGGATTCGGGGAAAAGCAGCAGAGGCGGTTCTAGCGGACGCCGACGAAGTCGTTCGTCTGAGAAAAAGCGCGAAGAAAAGGAAAAGAAAAAAGGAGCAGGGCAACAGAACGATGATGGCGAGCACGACAACCCACCCCCTCCACCGAAGCGACGGGTTAACATGATCATGGGAGGACTCCTCGATTGCGATGATTCAGTTCGCGCCATCAAAGAGTATGGCTGCAAAGCAATCACATCGTGAAAATTTCCTCGTCCGGTGGACTACCATCCAAAAATCGCATTCACATCGGAAGACATGCACGGGTTATACACCCCTCATAACGACCCGCTAGTGGTCGAACTACACATCTACGACAGCGAAGTGGCTAAAATATTAGTGGATACCGGCAGCACTGTCAACATCATCTTTAAAGATACGTTGACCAAGATGGGACTATAGGACAAAGACATCAAGGCAGCACTGAAGCCTCTGACTGGCTTTGCCAGCGAGTCATTCTTCAGCCTCGGGACCATACGACTCATGGTCTATGTCGGCAGAGTGACAAAAATCGTCAAATTTACTGTGATGGATAAACCAGCAATTTACAACGCCATACTCCGCACACCTTGGATCCACGAGATGAAAGCTATCGTGTCGACTTATCATCAATGCATGAAGTTTGCCACCTCGGCCGGAGTCTTTACACTCCACGGAAATCAGCAGATGGCAAGGTCTTGCTTTATCAGCAAACACAAAGTATGACTTTCCGCGGCAAAAGCCCTCGAAGATACTAAATAAGCAAAGAAGATTCAACGACAAATCTACTATGATACTTAGTTTTTCTTTTTCAATAAAACTGGGTTTGTCCCTTGAGTGATACCACTCATTCAATAATTGTAATAAACTACGAATAGCTTGATCCCAATTTGGGTACGTAGGCAACCTCCGGGTGCAGCTGTAATTCTAATAAAAAAATTTCCAGCAAATCAGCTTGGCACTTAGAATCATATTTCCTTATGCGAATGCATCTTGCTGAATCGAGTGTTCTGGCCAAACATTCGATTCAAAAAAGCAAACATCACAAATAAAAATTAGTAGCTCATCACCACTCCTTTGATACTTCGGTTTAATTTAATTACTTCCGAAGTGGATAAGAAGGAAGCCGAAGACAATACTCGCACGACCCTCGATCATACCTTTTGGGCCGAAGTGAAACCCAAAAAGTTGGTATTTGATCTTGATCGTCGTTTGGTATAAGACGGGCAAAGAAATCCCGCTTCCAGTTCCGAACTAAAAAGTTCCATTACACATATGAAAAAGAGGAAGAATGAAGAAACTTTCAAATAATAATAATAATAATAAAGCCCTCTCGGGCAAGGTTCTTACAAAAGAAAGAAAGAAGAAAGATAAAAAGATACACGCCATCTAGCTCACTTTTGCAGGCTATCAATTTTTGATCTGCTCGGAAGATTAAGGTCCTCACTTGTAATATCTATCTCGTCGATAGCATCACTGGTCGCCTTCCACTTGGCGAACTCCTTCTCGAAAGACGGAATGGTCCCGGCAGGGAGCTCTCACCCTTTATCCTGCATCTTTTTCAAGAAGGCCACCATATGGTTACTTTTCTCCACGCCAACAAGGGCTGTTTCCACCTCTTTGCACTGAACCAGCGAAGCCTGAATCCGATCTAACCGCGGCTTAAACCAAGCGGTCATACTGTCAAAAATTCTATCAGCAGCACCTTGAGCGACCTCCTCACAAGACTCCTGAAGCTTTTCCTTCTCGGCGAGGAATCTCTGTAAGTTCTCTTTATTCCGCTTTTCGAGAGACTCGTTCTGGGCTTGGAGAGCAGTGACCTGCTTGCGAAGTCGATTAGCTTTGGCCACCTCGCCTTTAAAATTTTCAACGGCGCCTTCCAACTGAGCATATTTTTCTTGAGAAGTTGGTTCTCCTCTTCCGCCTTTTGAGCTCCCTGATCTCAGAACAGGCGGCGTCCAGTATCATTTCCTCTTGGCAAAAATTGTCATCATACGCCGCGAATGCGGACATATACGCTCCCAAACCCTACATCACAGCTTGTTGTCAGAAAACATGCAAATAAAGGGGCACAACACGTTCACAACCAAAGAATATTATAACCAAGAAACACCCGAGCTATCGTTTGGCTCGCTGAAGATATGGACTCTGCCAGCTTCAGCTCTCGAAGTGGCTTACCCCATCGCTGCTTCTTCCTACATTTCCAGATCAGGTTCGCGGCAAACTCGCGATTAAGCATCGCCGGAGTAGTCCCGTCCCATCTCATACAAAAATGATGAGGATTATAGTCAAAAGACTCCTCCTCCTGTTTAGGTTTGGCCGGAGCACTTGAATGGGCATCATTTGTGCCATCGGCCTTTTGAGAAGGAGCAACCTCCTCAGGAGCGCTAGGACCAGCATCTTCCGTGTCCGGAGCAACTTTGGGAGAGGTCAGCCATTCAGAACGAGCCGCGGTGGGCTCCTCGGCCTTTCCCGACCTACGTCCTCTGCGACATGTGTCTCAGGACTTCAAGGCACATCTGTCCAAGGCGGTGAAGGAGTAGCAACTTGAGGTGGGGAGGAAACAGCCTCGTGGCAGCTCCCAGCGGCATCAAAAGCAACCATATCACCACCACCTATGACTCGAGAAGTAGGAGTTTGGGACGGTTCACCCTAAGAACCCCTTGCGGCTCTCTCAGTCCGTGCCTGCCTCAATCTCTCCAGCGTCGCCGCCCCGGAAAGACTTTAAAAATAAAAACAAAAACAAAGAAAAGCAATGTAACGTCAAAAATCTCCTCGGCACGATACAATAACACGCGAAGCCAGAAAAAGACTTTACCTCGCAAGAGTCTCGTTCTCAGCAGCCACTTCGGCGTCATCGAAATCCACCAAGCTACGTGAATCCTGGGAAGTCATCCTCTTCTTCTTTACAGAAGAACTCGCAGGAGCATCTGCGGCACCCGGCAAAGCCGCTTACCTCTTCTTTCGACCAGCCCCCTACGGGTATCGGCTGCGAAGCCCTTCGAGGAGCTAAAAAACAAACACGTCAATAAGACCTCGTCACCAAGCACTAATTAAAAATTGCTTCAATCTAGCAGTTTACCTGATTTCGGAGATTTGGCATTCTTCTTGGCAGGTTTAACTGCTTTCTTTTTAGCAGTCCCCTTTTTCTTCTTCTCGGCCCACAGTTGCCGGCTCAAATTGCGTAGCCTTTTAACATCATCGTTAAACCCGATCGGTTCATCTCCAAGACGTATTGCTACTACCATAACAAAAACACATTAGCATCCGGGGAGTAGCAAAAAAAGGGGTAAAGAAAATTCGGTTCGCCTTACATGGCGTCGATCTCCAAGTCTTAAATAAGGTGAGGTTGGAACCGCCGATGGATGCTTCGTTAATCTTCACAAAGAAAAAAAAACTGATCCCATTCAGGAACCTTACTCGTCAGGTCCCCGCCGATGATCCCCTCCTTCATCGCGGTATAAAAATGGCACCACCCGCCGCGGTTCATCCTTCCCTTCTTCAGAATGGATATCCTTTCAAAAATATATCAATTAAAGGGAACCATTGCCGCGCGAGCTACCACTGCCAGGCTGTTGAAGTGACGAATTATAGCATGAGAAAGCTGCACCACCGGCATCTTCCTCCGCTCGCAGTAACGGAGAAGCAGCGAAATCGGGAACTGAAGGCCGAACTCCACGAAGTGGCACTTGTAAGAACAGAAATAGCCTTCTGGGGGTGTGGTCACTCTCTTGTGAACCTGGGGGAGTAGAAGCTCGACCCCCTCGGGAAAACGGCACTTCGAGCGAAGCTCCTGGAGCCTTTCTGCAGTCATCCAGGTCCTCCCGTCTTTAATGCCGGTCCTATGCTTCGATATTGCGACCTTCTGCGGAAGACCTTCGATTCTGCTCTCTGACTCGAAGCTCGCTGGCCCGGGACCATCCAAGTCTATTTCGGAGTCCGTGTCAGGATGATCCGACGGAATCTCATCCCGATAACCCGAGGACCCCTCGGAGTTAGATGAAGAAAAAGCGACTGGGCTAATCCAGGCTCGCCTGGCCCGGTCGGCGAGATAAATCTCGTCGTCATCAAAAGAAGAGTTCGAAGACGAAGCTGACATTTTTGAAAATTTTTGAGTGGATTAAAAGAAAGAACGGAAGATCGGCGGAAAAGAAAGGAAATTACCACAAAACAGAAGAAAGTCAAGAATTTTCTAGAGTAAGAAGGCAAAGAGGTATCTGGAGCAAGAAGATGAATAAGTAAAGTAATAAAACCAAAAAGAAATATCAACAGTTTCCTAAAAGGATGCGTGTCAAGATTCGCGTAATCTCGCCGCTTGGCGAACCCTTCGCCTTTTCCGCCTAGAAGCAAAACCCTAAAATTTGGGTAAGAGTATTCAATAATTAAATTCTTGAAAAAACGCCATGCGTCAAGTCCACTTAAAATCGGGCCGAGCTGGCCATAGCGAAACAACGCTCTCGATGATCTAACGCTTATTGCAAGATCAAACCCATTTATAACTTCATGAAGTCTGCGACCTGATTTTACAGTCAGTCTCGCTGAACTGGGGGGGGGGGGGGGGGGACACTTACTGTTAGAGGAAAAATGTGCACATTTCCTAAAAAGCTTTCTCTAGCAATAACCTAAGCCCATCAGGACCACGAAGACCGCGCCGACCTAGCTCGGACGAAAGAAAATATTCTGAAGATAACCATCGAAGATCGGAAACGTCGGATCAACTCGAAGGATAAAGGAGAATTTCCATATTCCTCGGAGAATAAGGGATATTTCCATATCGCAAATATGGAAATATTGACCGAAGGCAATAAGAAAAAGGAGTTCGGAGCAACCGACCTCCCATCCCTATAAACAAAGAAGACCTCGAAGCTAAGAAGGATAACTCATACATCCTAGAGAGCAGCAGAGCTAAAACCAAAGACTCCAACGCTTTCTAGTTTCACTTCGCAAACACTTTTTTCACTTCGGCATAACCTCTCGGTTATACCTTTTCTTTGTAATCGCTTCGCTTATTTGCTATCAATAAAAGACCTTATTCTCCGAAACCCACAACTGTTAATCAAACCCTAGTGGTGATTTTCTGGTTCTACACTAATTATTTAAAAAATCAATATAAAAGAGTCTCATTAACAGAGAAAAAGAGAAAATTAACTGTAAAAATGTTAATATTTACAAAACAATTATGTTTTGTTGACAAAAACAAATAATTATGTTTCAAAATTAAATAAGAATCGATATACAAAAAGAAAACTAACAAAGGATAAAAAAGTCATATAAAAAACTAACTTGATATTTAGGCTAACATTTTTAAAAATTTAACATAAAAAAAAAATCAATAACAGAAAGTTAAATTAACAAAATAATTTTTTTAACTTATGTCCTTTAAATGAGAATTTTTTTAAAAATTTAGTTTTAAACTAACTATTAAAAAAATCAATATAAAAATAAAGATTTAAACAAACGATTTAAGAAATTAATATAAAAGTGAACAAAAACAAATAATATATAAATTATGTCTTGCAAAATGTTAATACAATTAAAATTGGTATTAATAACAAATCAAATATTAAAACAATCATCTAAAAAATTGGCGTGATATATATGGTAACTATTTAAAAATTTGAATATAAAAGAGTCTCATTAACAAAAAAAGAAAAAAAAATGTCTGTAAAAATGTTAACAGAAAAATTATGTTTCAAAATTAAATAAGAATCAATATAAAAAAGTAAACTTACAACAGAAAAAGTCATATAAAAAAAACTAACCTAATATTTAGGCTGACGTTTTTTGAAAACTAACATTAAAAATAAAAATAAATGATGCAGTAGTATTTTGAGAGAAGTCGACATAAGATTTAAAATGAACAGTTATAGTATGTCAAATCAATATTATAATTAAAATAAAGGGCCTTTTGCATATATAACCATATTGAGAGTTGAAATAAAGAATACAGCCATAGTGTTTGAAAAATTTACAAACTAACCATGGCTCACTATCAATTGTCGAAAATATCCTTCTACTATACTATAATAGATACTATACTATATCTCAATTTTATAGAATAGTATCGTTTGATATAGTATTTACAAAAAAATAGAAGAGGAGAAGAAGGGAAGAGATGAACGAAGAAGTGAGAGAAGAAGACGGGAGAGAATAGGAGATGAGGGTAGGGGAAAAGAGGAAAATAGAGGGGAAGAGGAGGGGAAGAGAAGGAAGAAAGTGGGGCGATGAGAAGAATGGAGGGGAAGATGACAGGAAAGAGGAATGATATTTTTGTATATATTGTATAATATACAGAGAATATCATAGCACCTATTTTGTTATGGTTAGATGATGAATTTAACTTATTAATATAGTCACATTTCCTGTTAGAGGAAAAATGAGCACATTTCCTAAAAGGTTTTCTCTAGCAATAACCTAAGCCCACCAGGACCACGAAGACCGCGCCGACCTAGCTCGGACTAAAGAAAATATTCTGAAGATAACCATCGAAGATCGGAAACGTCGGATCAACTCGAAGGATAAAGGAGAATTTCCATATTCCTCGGAGAATAAGGGATATTTCTATATCGCAAATATGGAAATATTGACCAAAGGCAATAAGGAAAAGGAGTTCGGAGCAACCAACCTCCCATCCCTATAAATAAAGAAGACCTCGAAGCTAAGAAGGATAACTCATACATCCTAGAGAGCAGCAGAGCTAAAACCAAAGACTCCAACGCTTTCTAGTTTTACTTCGCAAACACCTTTTTCACTTCGGCATAACCTCTCGGTTATACCTTTTCTTTGTAATCGCTTCGCTTATTTGCTATCAATAAAAGACCTTATTCTCCGAAACCCACAACTGTTAATCAAATTCTAGTGGTGATTTTCTGGTTCTACACTAATTATTTAAAAAATCAATATAAAAGAGTCTCATTAATAGAGAAAAAGAGAAAATTAACTGTAAAAATGTTAATATTTACAAAACAATTATGTTTTGTTGACAAAAACAAATAATTATGTTTCAAAATTAAATATGAATCGATACAAAAAGAAAACTAATAAAGGATAAAAAAGTCATATAAAAAACTAACTTGATATTTAGGCTAACATTTTTAAACATTTAACATAAACAAAATCAATAACAGAAAGTTAAATTAACAAAAGAATTTTTTTAACTTATATCCTTTAAATGAGAATTTTTTTAAAAATTTAGTTTTGAACTAACTATTAAAGAAATCAATAGAAAAATAAAGATTTAAACAAACGATTTAAGAAATTAATATAAAAGTGAACAAAAACAAATAATATATAAATTATGTCTTGAAAAATGTTAATACAATTAAAATTGGTATTAATAACAAATAAAATATTAAAACAATCATCTAAAAAATTGGCGTGATATATATGGTAACTATTTAAAAATTTCAATATAAAAGAGTCTCATTAACAAAAAAAGAAAACAAATATCTGTAAAAATGTCAACATTTACAGAAAAATTGTGTTTCAAAATTAAATAAGAATCAATATAAAAAAGTAAACTTACAACACAAAAAGTCATATAAAAAAAACTAACCTAATATTTAGGCTGACGTTTTTTGAAAACTAACATTAAAAACAAAAATAAATGATGCAGTAATATTTTGAGAGAAGTCGACATAAGATTTAAAATGAAGGGCCTTTTGCATATATAACCATATTGAGAGTTGAAATAAAGAATATAGCCATAGTGTTTGAATAATTTACAAACTAACCATGGCCCACTATCAATTATCGAAAATATCCTTCTACTATACTATAATAGATACTATACTATATCTCAATTTTATAGAATAGTATCGTTTGATATAGTATTTACAAAAAAATAGAAGAGGAGAAGAAGGGAAGAGATGAACGAAGAAGAGAGAGAAGAAGACGGGAGAGAATAGGAGATGAGGGTAGGGGAAAAGAGGAAAATAGAGAGGGGAAGAGGAGGGGAAGAGAAGGAAGAAAGTGGGGCGATGAGAAGAGTGGAGGGGAAGATGACGGGAAAGAGGATATCATAGCACCTATTTTGTTATGGTTAGATGATGAATTTAACTTATTAATATAGTCACATTTCTTGTTAGAGGAAAAATGAGCACATTTCCTAAAAGGCTTTCTCTAGCAATAACCAAAGCCTATTAGGACCACGAAGACCGCGCTGACCTAGCTCGGACTAAAGGAAATATTCTGAAGATAACCATCGAAGATCGGAAACGTCGGATCAACTCGAAGGATAAAGGAGAATTTCCATATTCCTCGGAGAATATGAGATATTTCCATATCGCAAATATGGAAATATTGACCGAAGGCAATAAGGAAAAGGAGTTCAGAGCAACCGACCTCCCATCCCTATAAATAAAGAAGACCTCGAAGCTAAGAAGGATAACTCATACATCCTAGAGAGCAGCAGAGCTAAAACCAAAGACTCCAACGCTTTCTAGTTTCACTTCGCAAACACCTTTTTCACTTCGGCATAACCTCTCGGTTATACCTTTTCTTTGTAATCGCTTCGCTTATTTGCTATCAATAAAAGATCTTATTCTCCAAAATCCACAACTGTTAATCAAATCCTTGTGGTGATTTTCTGGTTCTACACTAATTATTTAAAAAATCAATATAAAAGAGTTTCATTAACAGAGAAAAAGAGAAAATTAACTGTAAAAATGTTAATATTTACAAAACAATTATGTTTCGTTGACAAAAACAAATAATTATGTTTCAAAATTAAATAAGAATCGATATACAAAAAGAAAACTAACAAAGGATAAAAAAGTCATATAAAAAACTAACTTGATATTTAGGCTAACTTTTTAGAAAAATTTAACATAAAAAAAAATCAATAACAGAAAGTTAAATTAACAAAAGAATTTTTTTAACTTATATCCTTTAAATGAGAAATTTTTAAAAATTTAGTTTTAAACTAACTATTAAAGAAATCAATATAAAAATAAAGATTTAAACAAACGATTTAAGAAATTAATATAAAAGTGAACAAAAACAAATAATATATAAATTATGTTTTGCAAAATGTTAATACAATTAAAATTGGTATTAATAACAAATAAAATATTAAAACAATCATCTAAAAATTTGGCGTGATATATATGGTAACTATTTAAAAATTTCAATATAAAAGAGTCTCATTAACAAAAAAAGAAAAAAAATGTCTGTTAAAATGTCAACATTTACAGAAAAATTATGTTTCAAAATTAAATAAGAATCAATATAAAAAAGTAAACTTACAACAGAAAAAGTCATAAAAAAAAACTAACCTAATATTTAAGCTGACGTTTTTAGAAAACGAACATTAAAAACAAAAATAAATGATGCAGTAATATTTTGAGAGAAGTCGACATAAGATTTAAAATGAATAGTTATAGTATGTCAAATCAACATTATAATTAAAATGAAGGGGCTTTTGCATATATAACCATATTGAGAGTTGAAATAAAGAATATAGCCATAGTGTTTGAATAATTTACAAACTAACCATGACCCACTATCAATTGTCGAAAATATCCTTCTAGTATACTATAATAGATACTATACTATATCTCAATTTTATAGAATAGTATCGTTTGATATAGTATTTACAAAAAAATAGAAGAGGAGAAGAAGGGAAGAGATGAACGAAGAACAGAGAGAAGAAGACGGGAGAGAATAGGAGATGAGGGTAGGGGAAAAGAGGAAAATAGAGGGGAAGAGGAGGGGAAGAGAAGGAAGAAAGTGGGGCGATGAGAAGAGTGGAGGGGAAGATGACGGGAAAGAGAAAGGATATTTTTGTATATATTGTATAATATACAGAGAATATCATAGCACCTATTTTGTTATGGTTAGATGATGAATTTAACTTATTAATATAGTCACATTTCCTGTTAGAGGAAAAATGAGCACATTTCCTAAAAGGCTTTCTCTAGCAATAACCTAAGCCCATCAGGACCACGAAGACCGCACCGACCTAGCTCGGACTAAAGGAAATATTCTGAAGATAACCATCGAAGATCGGAAACGTCGGATCAACTCGAAGGATAAAGGAGAATTTCCATATTCCTCGGAGAATAAGAGATATTTCCATATCGCAAATATGGAAATATTGACCGAAGGCAATAAGGAAAAGGAGTTCGGAGCAACCGACCTCCCATCCCTATAAATAAAGAAGACCTCGAAGCTAAGAAGGATAACTCATACATCCTAGAGAGCAGCAGAGCTAAAACCAAAGACTCTAACGCTTTCTAGTTTCACTTCGCAAACACCTTTTTCACTTCGGCATAACCTCTCGGTTATACCTTTTCTTTGTAATCGCTTCGCTTATTTGCTATCAATAAAAGACCTTATTCTCCGAAACCCACAACTGTTAATCAAATCCTAGTGGTGATTTTCTGGTTCTACACTAATTATTTAAAAAATCAATATAAAAGAGTCTCATTAACAGAGAAAAAGAGAAAATTAACTGTAAAAATCTTAATATTTACAAAACAATTATGTTTCGTTGACAAAAACAAATAATTATGTTTCAAAATTAAATAAGAATCGATATACAAAAAGAAAACTAACAAAGGATAAAAAAGTCATATAAAAAACTAACTTGATATTTAGGCTAACTTTTTAAAAAATTTAACATAAAAAAAATCAATAACAGAAAGTTAAATTAACAAAAGAATTTTTTTAACTTATATCCTTTAAATGAGAAATTTTTAAAAATTTAGTTTTAAACTAACTATTAAAGAAATCAATATAAAAATAAAGATTTAAACAAACGATTTAAGAAATTAATATAAAAGTGAACAAAAACAAATAATATATAAATTATGTTTTGCAAAATGTTAATACAATTAAAATTGGTATTAATAACAAATAAAATATTAAAACAATCATCTAAAAAATTGGCGTGATATATATGGTAACTATTTAAAATTTTCAATATAAAAGAGTCTCATTAACAAAAAAAGAAAAAAAATGTCTGTAAAAATGTCAACATTTACAGAAAAATTATGTTTCAAAATTAAATAAGAATCAATATAAAAAAGTAAACTTAAAACAGAAAAATTCATATAAAAAAAAAACTAACCTAATATTTAGGCTGACGTTTTTTGAAAACTAACATTAAAAACAAAAATAAATGATGCAGTAATATTTTGAGAGAAGTCGACATAAGATTTAAAATGAACAGTTATAGTATGTCAAATCAACATTATAATTAAAATGAAGGGCCTTTTGCATATATAACCATATTGAGAGTTGAAATAAAGAATATAGCCATAGTGTTTGAATAATTTACAAACTAACCATGGCCCACTATCAATTGTCGAAAATATCCTTCTACTATACTATAATAGATACTATACTATATCTCAATTTTATAGAATAGTATCGTTTGATATAGTATTTACAAAAAAATAGAAGAGGAGAAGAAGGGAAGAGATGAACGAAGAAGAGAGAGAAGAAGACGGGAGAGAATAGGAGATGAGGGTAGGGGAAAAGAGGAAAATAGAGGGGAAGAGGAAGGGAAGAGAAGGAAGAAAGTGGGGCGATGAGAAGAGTGGAGGGGAAGATGACGGGAAAGAAGAAAGATATTTTTGTATATATTGTATAATATACAGAGAATATCATAGCACCTATTTTGTTATGGTTAGATGATGAATTTAACTTATTAATATAGTCATATGACCCAATTTCCCTAAAATGAAAACTAATATTAAAAAAAGCAAATTTAAAAAAAAAAAAAAAGCATCCAAGTAAAATAAATTAACTTGATATCTATGCTAGCTATTTTGAGAATCAACAACCAAAAAGGTTAAACAACCAAAAAATATAAAGCTCAAACATACAAAAAAAATTTATATAATAATAAAGTATAAATTTACTATCAAAAGATGTAAAGGAAAAGATTTTTAAAGTATTGGTATCTACAATTAATAACTATATAAAGTTGCAATAGGTTTACATAATTTTTTTACATCAAACATATTTTTTAAATATACAAAAGTTAATACAGTAAGTGCTTCCGACTTAAAAACTAACAAAAAATATTACATAAGTAACTTTACACTCAAAATAACAAACAGTAAAATGTGATTTTTATATATATCTACTATTTATATATGAGCCAACATTAATAACATATGAGTAACACTTTTTAAATTGTATTTGAATAATAAAATATGATATAATTAAGAATCAAACTCAAATTGATATATCTAGATAAAATATTTAAATCAAAATATGCAGAAAGCACACCGAAGATAAAAATAGTAAAACAAATATGAAAACTGCACACCATTCATCTTACAAGTTTAAAAACTAGAATTATCAAAATTGGATCATTTGTGTGCATGTCAAAATTGGATCATTTGTTAAGCGTCATTGTTATTATTTTACATAGTAAGATTTTATTTTTTATAAGCAAATAAATGGGGAAAACTACATGTTGTGTTTTAAATTCTCTTATATAAAAAAAGAAAATATATATATATACTATAGTTTTGATAATTGAAAAAGTAATAACTAAAAAAAATTAAACCAAACTACTAACACAGACTCGCGCGCAGCGGGATTTAAAAACTAGTCTATTACTAATAAAAGTTGATGATAAAGACATCTAAAGGTGTCTACATAGGATTTAAAAGATTCAATTCTATTGGTACACATTATCATTATCTATAGTTAATTATATATTGTATATTAAAATTAATCAATTGGTTTTTATTGTTATAAGGATAATTTCTAAATTTTAATTAATTTTGTTTTTATTGTTATTAGGAAAGTTTCAAAATTTTAAGTTGGTTATTAATAAGAAAGAGTTTATAAAGTAGATCTTATTTTCTATACAACAAAAAGTAAATTAACATATAAATATCTCTAACAAACAAAAAATTAACATAAAAATAGATTATTAAAGAAAAATAAATATATATACTAAGCTCATTGGTCCACATTGGCATTTTCATTAAACATAAAAATGATAAATATAATTAATATATTTTTTGACTGCAAATATGATTAATAATTTAAATAAACTAAAACATGCAAAAATATAAAATAATCATAGTAGAATAGAAAATTAAGATAAAAAAGTTTAACTTACAAAACAGATAAAATAAAATTATGTCAAAAATCAAAATCTATATTTGTCAAAATTAAATGAAAATTTATTGTCATAAAAACAAAACTAACAAAAACAAATATGTAAATCAATAACAAAATAATTTAATAAAAAAATATACATATAAATTAAATGAGTATTTTATTAAGAAAAATATCAAAATTAAATTGTTTATATAAACATATAAAATTTTTATTTAAAACTATCAATACAACCAAAAAAACATTCATGTTAAATTAAAAAAAAAGTCATCTAAAACTAGATATTTAACCTAACGATTTAGAAAACCAACATAAAATGCTGAACTAACGAAAAAAAGTTTAACTAACAAAAAACCAAACGTAAATTATTTTTTGTAACATGTAAATACAATTAAAATTAAAATTCATATAAAAAAGTTATATTGACAAAAAAAGAGAATATTAACTTGATATCTATGGTATTTTTTATTTAACAAAATCAATATAAACAAAATAAGTAAGAAAATAAAAAAAAACTTAAGTAATACTAAAAAACTTTACTAACAAAAAGAAGATAAATATTTAAGAAAATTGTTTAAGCAATCAATATTAAGAAATTAATTAACAAAAAATAATAAAACGAAAATTAAGGTTTACAAAATGTTAAATTTTAAAAAATTACCTAAAAAGAAATTGACTTGATATCTGATTAACTACTTAAGCAATCAATATTAAAATATTTAACTAACAAAAAAACAAAAAATAAAGTTATGTCTTCAAAAATATCAATATTTTCAAAAACATTATGTGTTAAAATAAAATAGAAATCAAATCAGTATAAGAGAGGTAAATTATCAAAGGAAAATGTTGTATAAAAAAAACCCAGCTTAATATTTTGGAAAATCAATATATACAAATTAACTAAAAAAAGCAAATGATGGTGCAAGCTTTTGAGAGAAGTCCACTTAAAATTTAGAATACCCAGTTATAGAATGTCAAACTAATATTATAATTAAAATAAAATTAATGTAAAAAGTAAATTTAACAAAGAAACAATATTTATGTAAGAGAGATTAAATCGATATACTACCTATTTGGAAAATCAATAACAAAAGAGATTAATTAAAAACATATTTATTTTAAATATAACAAACATACACAAAATTAGATAAATTAAAATAAAGTATAAAATTACCATAGAAAGATATGTAAAATAACAAATAACAAAATCTAAGAAGAAAATTAGTTTGATATTTAGTTCAAGAAAATTCATGATTTCTAAAATATTGGTATTGACTATGAATAACCATATACAGTTACAATAGGTTATACAAGTTTTTAAATCAAACATATTATTTAAACTTACAATGACTAATACCTTGGCTGCATCTGGTTTGAAAATTATCAAAAAATACTACACAAGTAATTTTACATTCAAAATATAACAAGTAATTTATACATAGTTACTACTTATAACTTAGCCAACATGAACATCACATAAGTAATATCTTCTAAAATTTCCTTTAAATAATAAAGTATGACAAAGTTATGAATCAAATTCAAATTAAAATGTACCTAGATAAACTATTCAAATCAAAACATGAATAAACCATACAAAAGATAAAAACAGTGATAATGTAAAGACTTCACACCATCTTACATGTTTTAAAACAAAAACTATCAAATAGTTGACTGCAAAAAAAACAGATCTTATAAACTGAATATAGTATAACCTAAAATATATAGAAGATCTGGTAGAGAACCAAGAAGCAGCTTTACATGATTATTGTAGCATCCTAACAAAAGTAAATCCGAATTAACATGAATTATATATTATATATACATAGGTACACTACATCAGAGAAATATTTAATCAAAAACTAAATATTCAAACGTATAAACCTTAAAAAGAAGAACTATAGAAATCCTAAAGACACAAAACAGAACACCAGAAAAATTAGTAAGGAAATTATTCTCTAAATCATTGGATAATTTGTTAGAAGTTGTTACTATGAATTAACTTAATAATTTTTATAATTTTATAATAAAAATAGTTAAAACTACATATTATATTTTAATTTTATTTTATATAAAAGAAAATTTCTATAAATATATTATAGTTTTCTTAATTTAAAAAATATTAGCCAAAAAGAACTATACCAAATTATTAATACAGAATTAAAAGCCTAGTTAAGAAAAAGATAATTAAGAAATAATCTGCAGCGTAGCGCGGATATATACATAATTTAAATAAATAATCAAAGATTATATAAATTACAATGATGAATTGCCGTAATCAACACAACAATAACCCATAAGTCTATCCATGGCTTGACACATCAGCATTTTCAAGCTTTTAGGAGATGACACTTCAGCAAAAAAATACCAATAAAAACATTTTATTAATACAAGTCATCAATTTATTTTAACTTTTAAATTTAAACCCATTAAAAACTCAAATATTTTTTATTTTTAATTTTAGTTTTATTTTTTGGTCAAACCCAAGCCCAAATAAGAAATAACAGCAAATAAAAAAAATTTTGTTTTATGTTTTTAACAAACCTAAATAATAAATAAAAACAAATAATAAAATTAAATTTTTGTTTAATATTTTTGCCAAACCAAAACTAAAATAGTAAATAACAACAAAAAAAATTAGAATTTCTAACTATGTGTTTGCTTGGTAGAGACGTATATAATTGAAGAAAGTGTACACTCATCATCAATTATGCTTCCATAACAACAATGCAAAAAGTGTTATGTTATAAGAAGCTCACACATCAGCAAAAATTTGAACCAATAAAAACATAACAATAATACATATTATTAACACATTAATAAAATCAATTTAAGCCCAAAGTTTACAAAGATAAATGGAAGGCGAAAGCAAATGAGGAGAAACTCAGACCACCACAGCTTGGAGATTCGCATTTCCACTGGTTACCGAGAACAAATTTTCTTGGGTTTGGCGAAAATAGATAATTTCTTGGTTTTGGTAGAAAAATGTGATTTTCAGTTTTGGTAGAAAAACATATTTTCTCGGTTATGGCGGAAAAAAGCGAATTCTCGGGTTTGGCGGCAAAATGTGAATTTTTGGTTTGAGTGAAAAACAAAAAATTTGATTTTGATGAGATAATGCGAGGGAAATGCAACTTTTCAATTTTGACGAAAAATACGATTTCTCGGTTTTGATAGAAAATGCAAATTTTTCGGCTTTTGATGGATAATGTAATTTCTTGATTTTTGCGGAAAATTGTAATTTGACAATTTTGGCAGAAAATGCAATTTCTCGGATTGATAGAAAAGCAAAATTTCACGATTTTGGTGGGAATAAACAATTTCTTGGTTTTTATGGGAAATGCAAATTTTCAGTGTTTGACATATAATTTGATTTTTGGTTTTCGAGGGAAAATATGATCTCTTAGTTTTCGTGGGAAACGCAATTTTTCAGGAGATAATGCAATTTTTGATTTTTGCGGAAAATTATTGTTTATCGGTTTTGGTAGGAAGGCGTGATTCTTGATTTGACGAGAAAAATAATTTTTTCTTGTTTTGGTGGGAATAGACGATTTCTCGATTTTTGCGGGAAAATAGTTTTTTGGTTTTGATGGAAAAATACTACTCCCTCTGTTTCAGAAAGAATGTCATTTTGACACTTTTCACACATATTAAGAAACTTAATAAAAAGTCTTTTCTGTCCATCATAAATACATTAAACAGTTTTCTCATTCTAATTAATACACTAAAATAACAAGGTTAGAATTGGATTTTTAATTAAAAATTTGCATTGGAAATACAAAACGACACTTTATGTGGAAAAAAAATAAAACTCTAAAACGACACTCTTTATGAAACAGAGGGAGTATTTTTTTGTTTTTGCAGGAAGATTAAATTTTATGGTTTTGGTGAAAAAACTTGATTTCTCTGTTTTGACGGAAAAACACAGGTTCTCACAGGAAAATGTGATTTTTTTGGTTTTTGAGGGAAAATGCAATTTCTTTGTTTTGGTAGGAAAATGAAATTACAGGTTTGACGAGAAAATAAATTTTTTGGGTTTTGGCGGGAATAGGCGATTTCTCAGTTTCGTGGAAATAATTTTTTTTGTTTTGTCGGAAAATGCAATATCTCGGTTTTTGTAATAAGATAAAATTTCTCTGTGCTAAATTTTCAAGTTGTAATATGTTTATAGTAACCAAAATTGAATTATTTAACTTCAATTAAATTGATATTTCAACAGTTCAAATAGAACTTTCTATTTAGTTCTAAAGTAATAGTAATGATTTTGATATGAATGTTATTGATTATAGTTTGATAGTTTTAGAACATATGTCTATAATAAATATTTGATAAGTAAAAAAATTTTATAATTAAAATAATCATATTAATTAATATTTTTTTTAAATGGCAATTTGTTTTATATAATTTCAAAGGAGGATCAAGTAGTAATTTAGTAGAGAAAATAATTACATCAACCATTAGCTTAAATGTACTTTAAAATGTATTGCTTTATTCTTACATATACATTTATAGATAGTTAGTTAAACAAATTTGATAGTAGATTATAATTTTAAAAAATAAAAAAATTAATGATATATAATGCTTATTCATATTTAAAACATATAAATACATAACTTAAGCTAATAAAAAATAAATATAATACTCATTTAAAATATATAAATAATTTTATTATATTAAAAATATATACAAAATTAGAAAAATATCTCGCAGCGTAGCGCGGGTAAATACCTAGTTTGATCTAAATATGGATATATGTAGACAGAAAATCATTAATTCTGTAAATAGACACACATAAATAGCGAATCCCACACTTAAAAAAAAAATAGCGAATCCCACACCTAAGTTATCAAGTTGATAGGATCTTGTTTTACCCAAATAAAAACTATTGCAAGTGCACAGCAAAGCAGTTGTAGTACAAGGGGTTATCGAATCCCAAGGGAGTAAGTAAACTACACTATCGAGTTCAGGTTCGAATTAAGCTAAGCAGAATGTAATGAATGTAATGCAAAATAGTAAAATAAATGCAAGAGGGCGTTTTTATGCTTGTTCTTAAAGTTCATAAGGCTAAAGGCGCTAAGTCAAGACAGTTCGCAGGTTGAATCCGAGAGTGTAGAATGCATGCAATCAGGAATGAATTAAAACCGTCTTGAACATGAATCGCAAAGATATAACTAATCAATTCTCATTGCAGAAGTTATCTATGTCTAAGTCACAGAGTTTCAAATCTCTTTGCAAACCCTAACAACCTAAACATGCAGTAAAGATCAGGTTTAATTGTTCACAAAACTCCTAAGCCAAATCTCTTTGTACTAAGGCGTTTTGCTCATCTAATACTAGTTCAGGTGATTAATAATGCTCTCACATCTATCAAACAACCTAGGGTTTCGAAATCCAGATGATGTGTCTAAGAAATCGATATGAATGCAAGCACAGATGAAGAACCAATGAATTTCCTATAAGTTTTTAGCAATTCTACAAACTCTTCTTCAACCTTTGAAAAGCTCTAACTTAACTAACAAACTACTCAGACATGGTGATTTGAAAAAACATCATGAAAAGAATAGATTGCATAAAAGAAATAAGAAGTAGAAATAAAGAAGTTCGAAATCTGCTCTGAAGGAGTCTGATTTGTCTCTCCAAAAGCTCTGCTACAAATCTCTCTCTAAAGCTCTCAAAAATAATAAGATACAAGATATCTGCAAAAGAATGGCTGAAAAACCTAATATACAAGCTAAAACACGATCTGGGGACTTTTTGCAAATATTAGAACTTCTGGGCCAAAACTGCAATTTCTTCCCAATCTTTTAAAAACAGGCCACGATCTCTTCCTTTCTGGGTGACGAGCGTCACCATATGTGATACTTTCTGCTTCGAGCTTGGTACTTCGTGGCTTCAACCCAGAATGCTCCAAAAGGTTCCAAAATCTCCAATAATGCTCCAGACATGCTATAACCTGCAAAGACTCTTCTAGGACTCTAAAAAGACCAAAAAGACTCAATAAAAAGGACTTATATCATGGTCAAAAACCATTAAAAACCATGATATATCACAAGTAAATGAGAAAAACACTTGAAACAAATACACACATACTCAGTATCCCGACTTGATCTAATAGCAAACCATGCATGGCCATTCCCTCATGCGTTTCTTCGTCCGCATCCGATTTAGCTTCGGGAACCCAAAAGCAATCCTGGCCATTCAAGGCTTTCCGGTTTGTTGACGTGTTGTGTCAGAAGTCACTAAGATAACATCGAAACCTCGCGCACTCAAATATCCAAAGCATACGGAAGAAAAGCGTGTCGTCTCCCACTTGATCCGAGACTACGATCACATGATTCACATCTGCTCGATCTCGATGGTCCCGAGGAGAGTCCATCTCCCACAACAGTGTCATTTAACATTCTTTCAAGCCTCGACACTTGATCCCCTCCTCCGGGAAGAAGGTAGATTCGCGTCTTGTCACCACCACTCCAAGACGACCCTTCATTCTCATCAACATAAGCCCAAATTGCCATCTCATCTCTACATCCCCTTTCACCAAGAGCTGATACGACTATGCGATAGATCTCATCGGGATCGGAACAAAGAGGGAACGGGCAATCCACTAAGTCCAAGAACATGACTATCTTATTGTTGAACCAGAAAATCACCACTAGGGTTTTGATTTTCGGTTGTGGGTTTTAGAGAATATCAAATTGGAGCTCGGAGATTAGGTCATCGAAAAGATGAACTATTTGAAGTTTTTATCAAGCTATAGCTGGACTTTAAGAAAGGCTGCCTACGTATCCTTGCAAAGAGATCAAGCCATTCGTAGTTCGGTTGCGAAGTAGAGAGAATAAAGTCTTCTCTCTAGATTATAGATTTTTTGGTGGTTGTTTTAGATCGGGTTTTCATCCCGGTTTCTGATGATCTTCAACTTATGAAGAGCTCTTTATTTATAAGAAGACGAGGTCGGTTCCTTTGACCTCGTTTCCCTTTTTGATTTATGAATATTTCTCTTTTTCCGTTTAAGAAAAGTTCTCCTTTTCCTTATTCTTCGGAAGTTTTTTATTATCTTTAAAAACGGAGTGATTATCCTAGTTTTGATGGACTTAACTTATTACTAGAGAAAACCTTTAAGAAAATATGTTCATTTCCCTTCTAACACTTATTATCCCTTTTCACTGGCTCGGTGAATCTTCCATCTTGGAGCTACCATTATCAGAATCAGAATCAGAAATTGATTTGTTCCCACCAAAAACTTGTACAGTTTCTTTTGCGTCGTCATCAACAAAGAGAAGAGTGTGTTCTCTCGATTGCAAACACTGAAGAACCCTGTGCAATCCTGGGCTTTCTTTTGCGATCACCGCAAAAACTCTTGGTGCAGGAGCCGTCGCTGCTGCGCAACGAAGAAAATCCAGAGGCGTTTCCGATCGAATCGTCACCCTTTGAAAGTAAGTGGATGATTCCGTCCGGCTTTCTCCAATAGGCTTTTGTACAGTGGGTCACCATACGCCCGGATTACCTTAGGGCCATGATAGCCCATTATATCAAGAAAAATAAATAAAATTATTTTGCATCTCCAACCAAAGGAAATATCTAAACGGAAAACGCAATTTCCTTTTTTTCTTTTTTTTTTTACTGTGCCTATTTCTTAAAAACAAAGTCGGTGTAGAAAAAGCAACCAAACCTATAAATATAACCAAAACCCTAAAATCTAACAAAATCTCTCACAACTTCTTCTTATCTTCTTCAAAATCAATCCCACTTCAATTTTCCCGGAGACTTCTTGAATTTCTCTCAGAACAGCAACAATGGGGGCATCTTTCTCGAGGACTAACAAACAGAGAGTGATAGCAACAAGGTCGCAGCTTGACGAAGAAATCAATCTCTTTCTCAGCGAAACTCGTCCATCTCCGTCTACGAATCCTATCGACCAACAATATAATCAACTAATCTCGACTTTCCTCGAGATCGCTGTCGATCAGACGGTCGAAACGGCAAGAAGTTTCTTAGAGACAACAAACTGGAACATCGGGGAAGCCATCAATCTCTTTCTCGTTGGAAACAACTATGATCCTTCGATGCATCGTCGTTCTGATGAACAGGAATCAGATTCGACGGTTCCTCAACATCTTCTTCTTTTCGAGGGCTCGTTCGAAGACGCGAAATCAGTTTCTTCCCAAGATAATCTATGGCTGCTGGTGAATCTACAATCCAGAACAGGGTCTGCTTCTCAAACGCTTGACCAAGATGTATGGTTAAACGACGCCGTTGCGCAGACCGTTGAGTCGGCAAGACTATGATCATACAATCGACGGTCAGAAAATCTCTGCTTTCTACAAGATCGACTCTGCTCCTCCCGTAGTGCTTTTAATCGATCCCATCACTGGTCAGAAGATGCGTATGTGGAGCGGCGAGATTGAAGCTCAGGGTTTTGTCGAGGATCTGATGCAGTTTTCGGAGGCTGGTCCTCATGAACACGTTGCTTCTCTGATAAGGAACAGATCCCCTGAGACGAATGAGGGATTACAGATTGGTACAACGTATGAAATCCCGGCTCCTTCTTGGGGTGAAGAGTTTGAAAAGGAGGATACTTGTTCGTCAAGCGACAGCATCGATCATCAGACTGTGTCTCCTTCTTGTGGTGAAGAGTTTGAAAACGAGGAGACTTTGTCCTCAAGCAACAACTATGATCACATGGTGGCTCCTTCTTGGGGGCCCGAATTTGAAGAGTCTGCAGAAGTGAAAGAGGAGGAGGAGACTTGTTTAGAGTTTCCAGATTTGACAGAAGAGCCTAAGGGAGACTGCGATCGAAGCCTTGTGTGCAGTCTCTGCGTTAGGTTTCCAGATGGGAGAAGAAAGCAGAGGAAGTTTCTCAATACGGAACCAATTCAGCTTCTTTGGTCGTTCTGTTACTTTCAGATGGAGACATCCGAGAAGAAGGCGTTTAAGCTGGTACAAGCGATTCCTGGTGCTTCCAAGACTCTAGGTTATGAAGCTAACACAACTTTTGATCAATCTGGGCTCGCTAATTCGATGATCTCGGTTACTTGGGAATGAAGATTTCAAGAAAGCAAGTAGATTTAAAGTTTAGATCGGACGTGTTGCCTTGTTTTCTTGTTCTCTTGGTGTAATTCAATGTGAAGAAACAATTACCTTTTCTAGTACAATTCTACTTTATTCATTTTGTGGGTCAATCATGTTTATATATACAAATTATTCAAAAAAACAGCAACATCCTGTCTTATGTTCTGTATCAGCAACATTTAGTTTTTGGTAACTCTTACGTTTAACTTGAGCTTCTCTAAAATACTAACAAAACGTTCCAGAATCATATTGTTCAATCCAAATTGTAACATCATCATGGTAATTGGACTGTCTAAAAAAAATTAAAATAGCAACCAAACTTATATATTAATGAACATAAATTTGGTTAAGATCTCTGTCGAATCACAGAAAGTCATATACTACTACTAGTATATTATCATTCACGTTTCTATCGAAAAGAACGATCTGCATCATCTGAGAAATACAATTTCTTTTGGAGAAAATCTTAGAAATACAATTGACATTGACAACCTAAACAACACTCTTTCTTGAAAATCTATTTGTTTAATAATAGAATTGGTCATATTATTCTTTGGATATTTTTCAATTAGAGACTGGAATTAGTCGTGTTCAGGTGAAAAAAAACTCAACAGTCTTTATTACAAACATGATGTTCGTTCATTCGTTCAAGCAAAACGAACCAATAAGATAATAAAATATACATTTTTGTTGCTTCTAAAGATTGTTCTATGAGATCCTATACAATCTCTCTATGAACACGCTACGATCTTACGTTACGTTTGCAAGGGTGGGGAGCTTCACGACGATAAAGAGAGTAAAGGGGACTTTTTGACAAAAAGGATTAAATTCAGGATCTAAACTCAAATTTCTTAACTTTTTTTTTGCCGTTTGTCCAACAAATTGGACTGAACTGAATCAGATAAGTTGGCGAGATGAGATCCAACGAATTATAAAATTTATCAAAAAAAGTGGCAGTCACAAAAAAAGAAGAAGATATAGGCCGTGTCTTGCACAGAATCACACATACAGAGAGATTCAAGGTTCGAATCAATCATCAGAATCTGTCATTTTTTTCTTGCTTCTTTATCTCTCATTTCGAGGATCTGAAGAAGAAAGATGCATCTGATTAATGCGGTGGCGGCGGCGAGAATATTGTCTGGATTCGGACAATCTAACGGCACCACCGGAGGCGATGCGATTCCGTTTGGATCGCCGTGGTGGGTAATCTACGCCTGCGTGTCTTGTTTCCTCGTTCTCTTCGCCGGAATTATGTCTGGTCTCACTTTGGGGCTTATGTCTCTCGGTCTCGTCGAGCTCGAGATTCTCCAACGCAGTGGCACTCCTAACGAGAAGAAACAAGCAGGTAACTTCTTCTTTATTCTTTCTTTTTGTTTTCTTCATTGTGAATTCGTGTGTTCTTACTGATCTGATCGTGGTTCTGTTTGAATTCCGTACAATTGTTTGTTTGTCGGAATGAATTGATTCCCTCAGCTGCGATCTTCCCGGTTGTTCAGAAACAGCATCAGCTTTTAGTGACACTGCTTCTGTGCAATGCTGTTGCAATGGAGGTAATCTCAATCTCATATTCAATAAAGTCTCTTCCTTTTTGATTTCAAAAACTTAGTGACTTATCAAGATGATGAAACCGGCTCTCTCGAGGACTTATATAGATAGTTTTACATGAGTGAGATCTAAAGTTTCTTGATTTATTGATATTTGCAGGGACTTCCTATATACTTGGATAAGCTATTCAATGAATACGTTGCCATTATTCTTTCCGTCACTTTCGTTCTTGCTTTCGGTGAGGTATGTGTTTTTTTGCAGTGGTCTCTAGTTTTGCAAATCCAAGTTTCATATGGTTCATCAAGGCTTGTTACTGATTTGAACATTTTGTGTGTTTAAGGTTATTCCTCAAGCGATATGCACAAGGTATGGTCTCGCCGTTGGAGCCAATTTTGTCTGGCTTGTACGCATTTTGATGATTCTCTGCTACCCTATTGCCTTTCCTATCGGCAAGGTAAATCATTGTTTCGAACATCGCCTTTAAGGTTGCTTCAGTAACAAGTAGTTTAACTCCTGTCCTTTTGATTCTTAACTCCTGTCCTTTTGATTCTATTTGCTTTGTAATAGTGCTTTTCTTGATTGCTGAATCTGTCATCATCTGGTTATTCTTGTTTCTGTACAATGAGTTATACAAGCTTCTAATCTTGTCACTTTATGTTCTTTGGTTTAACCTCTTCGATGCTTTTGGATAGATCTTGGATTTGGTATTGGGACACAATGACGCTTTGTTTAGACGAGCTCAGTTGAAAGCTCTTGTATCAATTCACAGCCAAGAGGTATTAGCAAAACTATGGAGATGATGACTACTTTGGAGTTTCGTGTTTACTAATTTGGTTTCTTTGTTGCTACGGGCTATGGTTATAGGCTGGCAAGGGAGGTGAACTTACGCATGATGAGACAACAATCATTAGTGGAGCACTTGATTTGACAGAGAAGGTATGCATGAAGATTAAATTTTGGACTTTCTTGAATCCCTGAATCATGGATTCATCTGTATAAGTGGTTTTTTGGTTTTGACAGACTGCACAAGAAGCAATGACACCAATTGAATCAACTTTCTCCTTGGATGTAAATTCAAAGTTGGATTGGTGAGTTTGGTTCTCAACTTTCATTCTCTTGAACTAAATATTTCACATGTTGTCTCAATGCCTTCTCTTAATGATTCTCACAGGGAAGCTATGGGCAAGATTCTAGCACGTGGTCACAGCCGTGTTCCTGTCTACTCCGGGAATCCGAAAAACGTTATCGGACTTCTCTTGGTAATGTCACTTGACTCTTATTGTGAATGTTTTCAGTTCTTGCTTATTGTCAAACTCTAAATCAAGAAACTGTTCTGTTTTGATAGGTGAAGAGTCTACTCACAGTTCGACCTGAAACAGAAACCCTTGTAAGCGCGGTTTGTATCCGCAGGATCCCAAGGTTTTTCGCCATTTTTTTCCATTTCATGTTTACCCGCGAGCATCTGAAACTTCGTATACGTGATCGGTGTTATAATGTTTGTTTGAAATAGGGTTCCTGCTGATATGCCTCTGTATGATATACTGAACGAGTTTCAAAAAGGAAGCAGTCACATGGCTGCAGTTGTGAAGGTTAAAGGGAAAAACAAAGCTCCTCCTTCGACTCTGCTCGAAGAAGACACTTACGAGAAGGACTCAGATTTGACCGCTCCTCTGTTACTAAAACGAGAAGGGAACCACGACAATGTCATTGTACACATCGACAAAGCGAACAGACAATCGTTGTTTCAAGGCAACGAGGGTGTACCACACGGTTTCTCGCATACTTCAGAGGATATCGAGGATGGGGAAGTAATAGGTATTATTACTTTGGAAGATGTGTTTGAAGAGCTTTTGCAAGAAGAGATTGTGGACGAAACTGATGAATATGTTGACGTACATAAAAGGTTCGGTTAATACTACTACTCTATGGCATAATATTAACATATGTAACGAATGTTTCAGCCGCTGAAAAATCTTTACTTTTTTTGTAGGATTCGAGTAGCAGCAGCAGCGGCTGCTTCATCGATAGCGAGAGCTCCTTCAAGCAGGAGGTTAATTGCACAAAAGGGAACTGTGAGTTAAAAAGTTTAAACACTCTTGTAAAACACTAATAGTTTGTTCTTGTGTTGGAGAGAAAGTTGAATTTTTTTGTAATTTTTCTTTAGCAGGGAGGACAAAATAAGCAAACGCAGACGATAAAAGGTTCTGGTCAGGAACAAGATAAACTGCTTGGGACTATTACGGAACCAAACCGAGGAAACAGATGATTGTAAAATCGATCTTGTGTTCTTGCTTGAGGAGCCAAAAAAATTTCTGTTGTGGTATATGAAAGGAACAAAGAATAAACTTGAAGATCGGTTTGGTAACTTATAATTTATCCATCATATATATATACATACATAGGTTCATACTTCACGTATATGTCTGCAATTGCAAATGGTTCTTCCCAATTTTTGATGATGTTCTGTACAATTTTGTAACTTACTCAGTAACTTAATTCTTTTTTTTGTTTGTTTCCATAGTAGAAGAGGGGTACCTCATATGAAACTTCAAAAACTCCCAATTAAAAAAGAGAACATATGCTTTAAAAGGGGGTTATTGGTAAATGGATTTTTAATGATTATTAAAATTTTAGGATTCTATTATTATTGGTAGATGGATGGATTATAACATTCTTATTAAAATTAGTATAAAGATTTCTAAATTCTATACAAAATGCATTGTTGTTCAGAAAAATTTATTTTTAATGATTCTATCAATTTATTAAAATCTTTATTATTGGAACAAAGATTGTTAACAATTTAACTCATAGAATAAAGCTTTCAAAATACCAGCTATATACTTTAGATTTTTAAAATAATTATAATAAAAGATTTTGATAGAATTCCTAAATACACATAATTTTCTTTAAATCTAACAAACTATTTACAAATTTAACAAATCTCTCAATTTTTAAAATCATCACAACTCTACATAAATCAATTTTTAAAATCATCACAACTCTACATAAATCCTACTCCCACTAACACCTTCTAAATATGACTCTGAAGTTTGTAGGAATGGAACAAGTTGTTGAAGAAGATAGAAGGATTATAAGTTGTGGAAGACAATGGAATGATTTTTACTGCCTTTAATTTTTTCAAATTTTGCCCCTAATTTTGCTCTTTTGATATATAATGGTTAAATGTATCAAATTATAAATAATTTTGATTATAAAGATCATCATACAATTATAAAAAAACGAAATTAGTGATGATATTTTTAAAAATTACCAACCACTAAAAGAACAAATAGAAGATAACAAATCAAACTTGTGCTTTAAACTGACCCATTCGGTCTTATACACACAACTCTAGTATTCAATTAGACAGTTACAGATTAAATTTATCAGAAAATTGAAATATAAAATATGAAAATTTGACCGAAAAGAAGGTATTTTCCAAACATGTGGAGCATGAACCTTGTTACGCAAATTCTGAGTGTAAAAAGATTTATCTAATTGTCAATTATTAAATAATGTTTTAATTTCAAACAAAATAAAATATTTTATAATTTTGAAATTTTATTTCATTAAAGACATAATTTTCTAATTTAAACCAAGTCAAAGTATCTTATCACATAAAAAATAGTTTAAAATTTGTATATATCAAACTAGGTGTGCTATCCGCGTAAAAACACAGGCCAAAATATCTACTAATAAATTAATTGTTTAAGTTTTATTGTCTCAAAGAAATTAATGAACGTAAACAACCAAACTATACTTGAAACATGTTATCACAAGAATATTCATAACGTTTGGAGTATAATATTTGGAGTATGCGAGATTTATTGAAAGGATAATGTGCGGATAAAAGCTGTTGTAGACATTGATTTCGTATCATCATAAACTTCAGTTTGTTTTATCTAACAATCGCAAATAAGCCAAATAAATGATAATAAAATTCAATAAAACATAACATGTACATAACTTTTCTAACTGTATCCCAAATTTTATAGATAAACTACCTAAACACATAAAATCAAAACAATCCAAATTAAACAGAAATGCTAGATATTCTAAAACATTTCTATACAATGTTCATTGTTAGTTTTTTGGTTTCCCTTTCTCACATTAATCCTTGTATGTTCTGTACTCACACACAATACACAAATCAGTTTAGTGTTTTGGTCAATTGGGTTTCCAACATTCTTGGTTTAAGTGCCGTACATGAACCCACTCGAACTAACTTGCAGACACTCCTCCTAAATTTACATATATACATGGAAGATCGCAACACCTTTCTTGAACTTACACTATCAGATGGAATCCCTATCAGATAGAGTAATATATGCATTAGAACTAATTTAACTCTAATTATGGCTATTCAAAATATGATCCTATTATATTCTCTCCACCTAGAAGAAAGAAGAACAAAAAATTCAAATATTTATGGCTGCTCCTAAGATTAAGTGTAAGTTATCATCAATGCTCAAATATTTATGTATATCCGTTATTACAGTCTTAGCCTTGTGCTTTCTCATGATATGTGTGCCTATATAAACATGTCGATCCTCCAACAAAAACTTGCCAAATGATCTCTATGAGATAGGAGTCGATAATGATCTTTTGAGATTAGAAACAACTCTGTTTATTCTTGAATCTTCTTCCTTATCTTCATAACCTTTTTTTTTTGCAAGTTCTCTACATCTGATAGAGTAGGTCACCAATGGCTACCGCTACTACATTTGATAAAAAAAAAAAAAAATTCATCTCAAGGTCCAATCAGTTTCTAAAACATAATCAATCTTTCTACAAAAAGACCAAGACTTCTTTTTGTATATCTATTCATAAACTCAATCAGAAAGTCTGGTGCATTGCAACTCAACCTCACTTGAGGCGTATGATCTCATTGATTCAATCCTCTGAAAAATATTTAGGGGTTAAGAAACACATCAGTGATCCAAATTCCCGATGGACTTTTCTAAGAGCTCTTCCCCTCTTTCACTTCCTCAAAAAATTCTTCTAGGCTTCTTCCTCAACTTCCTACCATGGTCGTCCCCAACGAAGTAGTTAACGGATTTTCATAATCATAGAAAAGAACATTACGTGATTATATACTCTGAAGCAAGGGAAAGTCTCCCAGAGTTCCGATGTTGAGATGTGCTTGTCAAAAATGGTGTGCATCAACGTTGTCATCTAGGAATAAAACCAACGGCAGAAGAAAAAGTCTCTCAGACAAAAAGGGCAATGTTGGTGAAGCCTATTGATAGAACAATGATCTTTTAGTACATTTTCAAGATACATATTACCGATAGCTAAAATCTTAATCAAGTAGATTTACACCGACGAATCAATCTAAATTTACTTCTTATGATTCAAAAAAAGAAATTACATATGTTTATAGGTAAACGAACAATAAATTATATGAGAGAACACAATTTTCAAAGTAGATAGCTAACCATAAACCGGGGAGAACAAATTAAAGAGACACGAAAGAAAGGAAAACTAAGAAATAAATATACGACGACAGCAACAAATTTTTATAAAAAGATCGTATAACACAAACAAACAAAACATAACAAACCGTATGAACCAATCCAAAACAAAGCGTTAAAAACAGAACAACCTATATATTAGATTACACTATTAAAAGTTCACAAGACCTGTTTCTTTTTTTTGTTCTCTCTCTTTTTTTTCCTAGAGAATACAATGGTGTGCTTCCTCTTCTTCTTTCCTGAAATTTATTTTTCTTTTTGGCCGCTTTCATGACCTGCATATTGCAATCACATTCAAATGGCGCACACCTGTGTTGTTGTTGTTGTCCTCCTTAGATTTGGTGAGTTTAGCTTGTATGCATCTGTCCAATCTTGGAGACCCCAATGGAATCACATTAAAGCAACTCTTTAAGTCTCAAAGATCACCTGTTAATATAAAACCACACAACACAGCAAGAGTGAATACTTAGTTACAAAATATTTTAGTAGAAATTTGAATATTTTTCGAAGTATGAGAAAAAAAACAGAAAGCGAACTTAAATGTAAAAAAAGATAATTAAGAATTGACACTTTGAATTAGTTTTAAGGATCTCTATTGATGACCTATAATCAGAACGATAAATCATCATACATCAATGCAAAACTGGAAAAAGCAACAAAAAGAGCATGAACCAAAATGCCAAGGAAAAATAAATCAAATGTAAGAATAGATAACAGAAAAAACTACCTCGTAGTTAAGCCAAGCCAACAGTTCTTCTGTTCTTTTGCTTTATTCTAAATTTTCGCATATTTATTTCGACATGCTTTGCACCAATTAATATACTATTCTATCAGTCAATCCGAAAACAATCCATATCGGCCCTGGAAAAAGAAAAATAAAAATAAAGTAAAAGAATTCTTGCACTTTGGAACTGAGTAAGGAAGTCCTCAAGAGAATTAACGCTGAAACAGAGCAAAGGCACTGTAAGAAGATGAATACCGGACTTTCAGATGTAGAGAAGCTTTTATAGAACTGAAGCTAAATCTTAACCAAGTGAGACTGTTTGTTGATACACTTGTCATCCAGGAAAACCATCCATATCTCATTGGGATATCCCAAACAAAATCTCCATAATCAAACTAAAACTCTTTTAATTTATTAAACCAAAACTCTTTTAATTCCCTGCTCCTCAAGGCACCTCTTTTAGGCCTCGAAAATCACAAAACTGCACAACATGGCAATATAGAATGGCTAGTTACACAAATCCTAAACTCGAAATATCCAATAACAGTGAATCTCGCCCACGAAGAATCTCGCCTACGCAGAATCTTACCACTGAAAATCACCAATAGACAAATATGATATTTTGGCCAATTATAAACTCCACCAAATAATGAAGTAGAACCCGTTACAAACAACAAACGAAGCCGAGCCTCATAAGCAAATCAATACTCAAATAGAAATCTACAGAGTGAATCAATAAGCAGATCGTGATCAAATATTGGGTATCACAAAACCGAAGCTCACAATTAAATCAAAACTCCAACATGTATAGACCTAAATAGTGGAACATTGAACAGATGGTGAGAATGAACTGATCATAAACAAAAACTAAGAAAACAACTATTCTGCTTCGTGATGGCTCCTATAGAAAATGTGTTGGCTAAGCTGAAGAATGTGGCCGATTTTGTATATCATCTAGGGTTTAATATTAAATTATGTAATATATATATGAAGAAATTACAGTTTTAATTGTCATTAGGGGTTTGCTGCAAAAAGTAATTAGGTTTAGTCTAGGAAAATTATTAATAAAAAACTCATTCAATAAAAAACTAATGATTATAATTAAATTAATTCTGTATCCGATCATACAGTTTAATTTAATCAATATTACACAATTTAATTCAATAAATAATTTTATTAAGGATAAATTAGAACTTTTCACATGAGAATCAAAAGGTAATCAACCATCATAACAACCACAGTCCAACTTGCTTACCAATTAATAATATGATTAAATAAGAAACATTACATTTTCCCTAATATTCTCTATCAAAAATGTTACTTTTAACATATTTTTAACCTTTTCAGTTTTATCTCCCAATTAGCCCAGTATTAATTGTTTTAAAAATATAATTATCATCTTTGAAGATAATTATAAAAATATATAAATTTTATATGTAAATAAAGTTGTCATTGTTATCACAAGAAAAAAAAATCTATTTCATATAATAAAATCATTAAATATATATTTTAATATTACTTTTTAGCAAATATATTGTAGTATTTGAAACAATGTTGTTTTCAAAAAGTTATCTCTTAAATTTTCTTTACGATAATCTTAGAATATTTTTACAACCTTACTCTGGAATTGAAACTGCAAGAAATATTAGGGACCAATGAGAGAAAACAAATTTTGCTGTTTATTAACCTGGAAAATTCAAAATTGTACTACTGAACCGAACCGTTTAGGTCGACGACGAGATAAAAACAACAAAAAAGAGAGGAAAATATCTTCTCAAACAAAACCATATCAAAAAAAAAAAAAAAGCGTAGGAAGTTGCAGACCGAGAGAGACAGACGAAGAAGAAGATTTTCAAAGGTTTGAGAAGATGCATCCGATCATTGCGATGTTGGCGGCGAGAATGTTGACCGCCGTCGGAAAATCTAACGGCTTAGAAAGCGAGACGATTCCGTTCGGATCGTTATGGTGGAGTATCTACGCCGGCGTCTCTTGTTTCCTCGTCCTCTTCGCCGGAATCATGTCCGGTCTCACTTTAGGTCTCATGTCTCTCGGTATCGTCGATCTCGAAATCCTCCAACGCAGTGGCACTCCAAGGGAGAAGAAACAAGCAGGTGAATCTTCTTCTTCTTTCTTCCTTCTATTTGTGGGATTTTTCGACCCCAATCAATCAATTGAATCCGGATTTTGCTTAAATTCTTTGAATTCACTGTTTGAATTCTTTGATTTCAGCTGCGATTTTTCCGGTTGTTCAGAAACAGCATCAGCTTCTAGTCACATTGCTTCTCTTCAATGCTCTTGCAATGGAGGTAAGCTCTCGTATTCAATGTCAAAACTTTTATCGCTCTTCATGATGATGAACCTTTACTTGTTGAAAATTCGTAGGGCCTTCCTATTTACTTGGATAAGATATTCAATGAGTATGTTGCTATCATTCTCTCTGTTACTTTCGTCCTATTTGTTGGCGAGGTATGTTTATTTTTCTTCCTTGTACATGTTCTAACTTTATAAGGTCTTTGAAGGGTTTCACTGATTTTGAAACACTGTGTTTTTCAGGTGATTCCTCAAGCTATATGCTCAAGGTATGGACTTGCAGTGGGAGCTAACTTGATCTGGCTCGTCCGCATCTTGATGACTCTCTCGTACCCGATATCTTTTCCTGTTGCAAAGATGTTGGATTGTGTGTTGGGACACGGTGACCCTTTGTTTAGGCGGGCTCAGTTAAAGGCTCTTGTGTCAATTCACGGCGAAGCGGCTGGCAAAGGAGGTGAGCTTACACATGATGAGACCACAATCATTAGTGGAGCACTTGATTTGACTGAGAAGACTGCTCGAGAAGCCATGACACCAATTGAATCAATCTTTTCCTTGGATGTAAATTCAAAGCTGGACTGGTGAGTTTTAGAATTAAAACTCTGTCTCTTTCACCGTTTTGTTGTAACTATTTCCAAGAGAGCAGTATTTGACTCTGTGTCTTGCACTGCTTTGCTTGTGATTAATCTCTTAGGGAAGCTATGGATAAGATTCAAACACGAGGACACAGCCGTGTTCCTGTCTACTCCGACAATCCAAAGAATGTTATCGGACTTATCTTGGTGAGTGTTGCTGACCCTCTTTCTCGTTGGTGTGATATTGCATGTTTCAATGGTGGCTTATTATGTTTATGGAAACTCTAATTTAAGAAATCTTCTGTATGTTAGGTGAAGAGTCTACTTACAGTTCGCCCCGAAACAGATACACTTGTCAGCACAGTTGGTATACGCCGGATTCCAAGGTATTTCGGTTAATATTACTTTGGCTACTCTCTTTCACTGCGTGTCTCTGTGTAGAACGAAATTTTTAACTGTGATAAATAATGAAACAGGGTTCCTGCTGATATGCCTTTGTATGATATACTGAATGAGTTTCAAAAAGGGAGCAGTCACATGGCTGCAGTTGTGAATGTTAAGGGAAAAATCAAAGGCTCTCTCTCAGCTTTGCTTGAAGAAAACACTTTGGAAAGCAATTCCCCAAGGAATGACTCCTTAACTGCACCTCTGTTGCTGAAGCGAGAAGGAGACCAGGACAATGTCATTGTCGATATTGACAAGATTAGCAGACAGTCTGATTTACCAAACAACGAGACAGGGAGACACGGGTTCTTGCATACTTCAGAGGAGATTGAGGTCGGAGAAGTGATAGGCATCATCACGTTGGAAGATGTGTTTGAAGAGCTTTTGCAAGAAGAGATTGTGGATGAAACTGATGAGTATGTAGACGTGCATAAAAGGATTCGAGTGGCTACTGTAGCTGCAGTGGCGATTTCGTCATTAGCTAGAGCTCCTTCGGGCCGGAGATTACTTGCCCAAAAGGGAATTGTAAGTAAACACTCTCTCTTGCAAATCAATGGTTTAAGTTGAAGGATCTTGTAGAGATAAGAACCGGTTTGTGGTTTTATTTTTTGCAGGGAGGACCAAAAACGCCGAAGGCATCTTCTACTACTACTACTCCCAAACCGGATAAACCTATGACCGGTTCTCTTCAGGGGAACAACTAATGGTTTCAGGTGTTCAGTTTTTTGCTTGAGATGTGAGAAATAAGGAATTTAGATCAATTCTTGAGCACATTCTAGTAACTACATGTGTATAATACAATACATGTAGGTCTAAGTTAATAGTCTACGAACAAACCGGTTTTTTTTTTTTTGTACTCTAGATCTATTCATTTGTATATTTTCCTTTTTTTTTTCCTTTTCATTCTATCATTACAAAGCCAGTGTTTACATATAAGGTGACTACCAAACAGTCGATGGTTAGAGCTAGGATACTTTTGTACGTGTTGGGTCATTATTCTTTACATACAAAACTTCAACTTGTTTTAGAAATCTTTGTAAAATTTGAATGTGGATCGTGTCATCATTAGAGAAACTTTCATAATAACAATGTTCAACATTGTATTGGAGCTTTAGTAGTTTTACCTTAAAAATATTTTCAAGTTTGTTACATCCAATTGTTTTATCAAAGAGAAATGAATACTAATAGCACATATCTTGAGATTTGGGCTGGACCGGCTGGTCAGAATAAAAAACCTGCATTCCAGCCAGTTATCTGATCCCAACATATAACAAATCAATTTATCAAATTTCGATATATATACAAAAAGTTTAATCAAATATTAACATAAATACATAAAATTTTGAATTCAAAAGTTATAATTGAAAAGTTAAAGAATAAAAGTATTTTTTTATTTTGTTTTAATTAATCTATTTTTCTTAGAAATTAGTATGCTTCTGATTAACAAATTAGTATTTTCTCATAACAAATCAATTTATCAGATTTCGATACATATAAAAAAATTTAATCAAATATTAACATAAATATAGAAATTTTTTGATTCAAAAAATAATAAAAATTTAAAGAATAAAAGTATTTTTTCGTTTTATTTTGTTTCAATTAATCTATTTTTCTTAGAAATTAGTATGCTTCTGATTAAAAAATTAATATTTTCTTGTTTTATTTTGTTTTTATTTTTTGTAACTAATCAATTTTAATAAAAATAAAATAAAAATCTTTAATATTTTATTATATAAATTGTAGATATTTTTTTTTATATCTATTTGTAGGATTTTACAAAACAAAACAATGATAATGAAGAGAAGACATAAAGTGAATAGTCACATAAAATCACCATCTTTTGTACGGCTTTGTCACAGTGTAAGCTTCACCGGATATATCAATATCTCTTTCGATTTAATGGTGAAAATATTAGAAAAAAACTCCCAACAAAATCTCTAATAAGGTTCCGATTGTCTCGAAGCTATGTTCATCAATAATCAACATGAGAAGAGACTTCATATAATCAATTGTGACTCGGTCTTCGACTCAACTTCCTTGTGATATAGTAATTGGCGATCAAGGGTGGATACACGTGGAGGGTGAAGATTGCCAAAGAATGATCATTTGGTAAATCTATCATTTTCGTTGTTGTGGATCATTTGACGAAAACTGCTCACTTCTTGGCCTTAAGTCATCTGTAAACAGCTGCTTATATGGCTTAAGTATTTCTTGATTATGTTTTCAAACTATATAGCTTCCTGAGATCAATAGTAAGTGACAGAGATGCAGCCTTTTTAGTAAATTTTGGCGAGAATTGTTTACTTTAGTTTCACTCAATTACTCAAGTGCGTATCATCCATAAAGTGATGGTCAAACCGAAATTGTGAATAGATGCTTGGAAACATACCTGAGATGCATGTGTAGTGATCACCCCCATTTATGGTGTAAATGGTTGTCTCTTGCTGAGTTTTGGTACAACACAAGTTTTCATTCTGCAGCTCAAATTACTCAATATGAAGCCATTTATGGTCAACACTCTCCTCAACATCTCCCTTAGTTGCATGGCGTAAGGTATTTATAATTGCAAAGATTTTACAAGAATTGGAGAATATGTTGTTGATCTTAAAATTTCACTTGTTAAGAGTTCAAAACAGAATGGAGTAGGTGGCTAATCGTAGATGCTCTGAAAGAAGTTTTTAAATTGGAGATTACGTTTATGTGAAGTTTCAACCATATTGCCAAGGTTCGATGGTACTCCGCTTGAATCATAAATGAACACCTAAGTACTATGGTCTTTACAAGGTACTCGATTTCTTTGGAAAGGTGGCCGATAAATTGGATACCTGCTTCGAGTCGAATCCATCCGGCTTTTTATGTTTCTCAACTGAAACTCAAAGTTGAAGAACCTTCGATTAGCATATTGTTATTTTCTATTATTTACGATGTTTTGAGTAAAGAACCAAAATGTATTTTGGAATGTCATATGGTTAACATACAAGGAAGATCAGCCACAAAATACTTGTGAAGTGGTCTAATGAAGAAACTAATAAGACTATTTGGGAATTCCAGTATGACTTGTTAACATTTCAATCATGAGGACTTGGTTGCTTGAAAAGAGAAGATTTAATATAATAACTATAAATTAAGGAGTGAATATACATAGTAGGTGAAAACATATGTAACCTAACTTTTGGGTCTCGTCACTTTTACTCGAGTTTTGATGATAGATTTAAGAAAAAGATTAAATACTTCACGACCCTATGATAACTTTGAATCTTATCAATGTTCATGACGAGCCTGATGTAATCGTGTGAAATATCTGTCTTCTTATTTCTTATCATTGCCAATCCTACTATTACAGAAACATACACTAGTCAGATTCTATCTACATATTTTCATTTTCTAATAGTTTTAATGGTGATGATGCAAATAATTTATTTTGTAAGCAGGTTACTCCAAATTTTTTCATCATATTCGATGTTGCATCACTAATATCATATTCATCTAATAACGATTATAAAATCTATTATATAAAAGATGGCCAACTCTCTCCAGTTGAGTGCTACATCAGCACTGGAAAGAGTGATATCTGTCATTTTTAAATTTTGTAATTAATAATTATTATTATGATATAATTAAAGTTAGACTAATTAATTATTTATTTTTTAATTGTATACTAACTAAAAACATATTTATTGTGGTTTTTATATGTTTAATAAATATAAATTTTAATTTATTGTTAATGTAATAAAAATCTCACAAAAATAATTAGAATAAAAGTAAATTAAATTGGGAATTGCCATGAACAAATACGACCTGCTAAAAAGGATCGTTTCTACATATATTGTGCTTGAAGAGTTTCTGTTGTTATATACAGTAAAACCTCTATAAATATAATATTGAGACCTTAAAGTTTTATAAAATTTTATTAATTATAATGATTATTAATTTATAAGTATATTATTTGGTTGAAAAACTAACTTTGGGACTAACAAAAAATATTAATTTATCGAGATATTAATGAATCGAGTATTAATTTATAGAGGTTTTACTGTAGTACTTCTCTAATTTGCAGTATATGCATTTAATTTATTCTATATATACAAGGTATAACATATGTCATATTTTTTTATCAATAAACCGTTTATCACATATATAGTTAATATTTACATAATATACACATACATATTGTATGTTTATTCAAATACACAATAATCTTAGGAAAAATTTTAAATATACAATAAAATAAATTGTAACTAAATTTTTTAACAAATTATATTATAAAACAAAAATCCGCGTATCGCACGGACACTCATCTAGTATTATCTAATAAAGATTATAAAATATTCCATATACAAATTATTTTAAATCCAAACTAACGTGGAGAATGTAAGAAGTTTTCAAACATTATCTTATCTCATTAAAAACAAAGAAAATAACTGATACGCAGATCATAATTTTTTTTAAGTTTTAACTAACAAAATTTAAGAGTTTTGTTTTCGATGGAAACAATTAAAATTAACAAAACTTGCTAAAGGATTATATATACAAGTTTAGTTTGGGGCTACTGAGCCAAATGGGCTGGGCTAAGTCCAATAAACTCACCGATCTCTGTTCTTCTCGGGACTTGCAAAGTTCAAAAGTCTTGGCACTTTCATCGTTTCGTACGTTTCTAGAACTGAGTCAAAGATTCGAGAATGCCTTCGCAATGCTCTGATTTCTGTTTGATGGCGAGTCCTCGATAGGAGAGTGGAAGCGAAGACGAAACCAAATGATGGTGCGAGATATGAACTATCGAAGGTTTGATCTATGATTCATTTCTCTGCATCCGATCCATCCATTAATTTCGTCACGTCTTTTCACTGCAATGTTTAACATCTCTCACGCGATATTGATTCTGTTCTCTAAACCCAGTTAATCGATTTCGTCTGGAAATATTAGTTTTTTCCATCACCGTCACTCTTCAGGTTTTTTCGAATTCCAGATTATTCCAAGTCATTGACCTGATTCAGATTTCGGATTATAGTTCTCCAGATTTTGATTTGACTGTCTTCAACTAGAATTCGAGGAAAAGCTGATATGATTAAGAACCTATGATTCTATTTTCCAGGGAGAATCGCGCCTGAAGATCGTCTATCTTCGATGGCCTAGATGGACTTAAGGAAGGTCGCTTGAGATATGAATCTTGAGGTATGATCTAATAATGCCTTTATGTTTTCAATATTGATGTAATTAGTCTCTTCCTCCTCTGTGTTATATACATTGCAATAAACTCTTGTCCTAAGTTAGTGACTGTAGACATAAACATGAAGAAGTTGAGAGTCATAATCGCTTGCTTGACAAATTGGTAGGCTCTGAAGTTTGATTTCATTTGTTTCAGTTTGTGGGTCTCTGTCACATTATTTTGTTCTAAACCTATTCGTTGCTGTATGTCTAGGGGAACAAAATGGACTCGGCGAGAGGGATAATGTCAGGAACTATCAACGGTTTCAAGTTGGTATGTAAAATAGATTGTGTACTGTTGGTATCAAGAGGGGAGAGTGGTCCTGTAGGGTAGTAACATAGTGGAAAAGTTTCAGCCAAAAAGACCAATTTGGATTCAACCGAATGTAGAATTGTAACATTGTGTGAAAGCATATGGTGCTAGACTTTTCATCTACTGTCTCTGGAGCAGCAATGTAGTCTGAGAGAAATGTTTTTGCTCTCCTAGATCTCATCGAAAAGGATGCCCTGGATCTTCCTATCTGATTTCAGACAGAGGGTGCCGGATCTATGTCAATAAGCCTCAAACAAAGAGTAGGAGTGGTGAAAAACTGAACAACGTTTGTCAGCATGTTATCATGATCAAAGCAGATCAACGCGCCCTCCGCGCCGTTAAACCTGTTCTTGTCTGGATGAAGACAGAGAGCCAACTTCTTGTAGTGTTTCTTCACGGTTTCATCATCGGCTGAAGGATCTACACCGAGGATTCCATACCAATCAGATTCGACTCCTCCGATGTAAACATCGATCATCGTCGAGACTTGTTTCAAACCATCGAGATCTGGGTACAGATTCTGAGCCTTGTTCACGAATCTTTTCGCCCCGTTGTAATCCTTCTCCGACAGTTTCCTCTCTGCAATATCCAACGCTCTTCTACCTTCTTCCTTATTACATTCCATGGTGTTTATTTCTCTCTGGGGAAACAATCGAGAAGCAAAAAGAGAACGAAACTACGATTTTTGTTCAGATGACCTAGGCAACGAGAGCAGCGGCAAAAACGAAATCAGAGAGGAAGGATAATGGTACGACTTACAAGTAACCGTTAGGTTAATATAGACGATTTTCCTTCTTTTTTTTTGTTTTTGCGAAAAAGGAAATTTGACTGATTTTCCTTTTTTTTTTTGTTTTTGCGAAAAAGGAAATTTGATTATATACTTTCACGAAAAAGGAATATCCATTTATTTCCTTTTTGCTTCTAATACTGATGGGCTTTTCTCCGGCCCGTTTTAATAACGCTAATTGACCCAGATGGGCTAGGCTAAGCCCGATAAACTCACCCTTTCTCTGTTCTTCTCGGGACTAGCCAACAGTCTGGCACTTTCGTGCGTTCTCAGCAAAAACAAACCCATGAAATCTCGTACGTTTCCGGAACTGATTCGAGAATCTCTTTACTCTAATTTCTCTTTGATGGCGAGTCCTCGACAGGAGAGTGGAGGCGAAGACGAAACAAATGATGTTGCGAGATATGAACTATCGAAGGTTTGATCTATGGTTCTTCTCTCTCTATGCATCCGATCCATCCATTAATTTCGTCACGTCTTTTCACTGCGATGTTTAACATCTCTCACGCGATATTGATGATTTGATTCTGTTCTATAAACCCTATTCGATCGAATTTCATACGCATCTGTTCGCAATGTTCAGATTCCTTCTTTCTGTAATTTCAAGTTTTTTTTTTTTTTTTTTTTGCATCACCGATACTCACACTCTTCTGGGTTTTTCGATTTCCCAATTATTCTAAGTCATTGACCTGATTCAGAGTGCTGATTATAGTTTTACAGATTTTGATTTGAGTGTCTCCAATTAGAATTTGAGAAAAAAAGGATCCGTTTAAGAACCTATGATATTATTTTTCAGGGAGAATCGTGGCTCAAGATCGTCTCTATTCGATGGCCTTGATGGACTTGAGGAAGGTCGCTTGAGAGCTTCCTCTTCGTATTCTCATGATATCACCGAACGCGACAATGATGAAGTCCTGGAAAATGGATCTGCAGGACAGAGTTTCATTTCTGAAGAGAGTATGTCCTGTCATCTCTAGAACTTAGAGTTAAAGATTCATTACTACTAGCATAAACATTACGATTTAGAAATTGGCTTGTGGTGTTACATGGGACACTGATCTGAATTGTTTGAGAAAGGATTTCTTGAATTGACGTTTATATTAAGAACAAGCTCTGAAGTATTGATTGCTAACTGAATCGTGAGGTATGATCTAATGCCTTTATGTTTTCAACTTTGATGTATTTAGTCTCTTCCTCTGTGTTATATACATTGCAATAAACCCTTGTCGTAAGTTAGTAATGATATCTTTTTCAGGTGACCGGAGACATACATGAAGAAGTTGAGAATCATAACCGCTTGCTTGACGAAGTGGTAAGCTCTAAAGTTTAAATTCATATGTTTCAGTTTTGTAAGATCTCTATCACATGATTTTCTTCTAAACCTATTTGTTGTTGTATGTCTAGGGGAACAAAATGGACTCGGCGAGAGGGATATTGTCAGGAACTATCAACCGTTTCAATGTTGGTATGTAGTATGCTAGTGTTCATTATCCTTAAACCTTTTTATGCATCTATCACACTTTTATCTGAATAAAAATCGATTTTAACATGACAGGTCTTTGAGAAGAAGTCTAATCGAAAAAGTTGCATATTTTGTGCTCTTCTTCTTGATCATGTATTAACCTTATTAGGTAAAGTCTACTTCTTGATATAGTAGTAATACATTCAAGACCAGAGGTATGCTAATGGCACGACAATTATTTGGATTTTGCAGGCTATTAAACTACATCAAAGGGTGATTTTTTGGATACAAGAAGAAATAGTTTGTTACATCAATACTCGTTTCGTTTTGGGAATCTGAAACAAATAACTTTCATTTTTGGGTTTCTCCTGATGAATGAATGATTCAGACACATTGAACTAGTCAAGGGACCCATATTGAAACAAGACAAAGAAAGAGATTGTGAAGGGACTGGTGAACCGAATGAAAAAAAAAATGGTAGGTAGAGACACTTCTTTTGTCCGAAGCACAATCATCTCATGTCATTTCATGTAATGTAGTAAAAAGCTTCTTTATGATTTGTCATTTATCAACTATTTGTTCACAAACAAACAAGGTATTGGATCGTGTTTAACAATTTTGTCTACGAAAAGCTTAATTGATTGATAAGCTTTATTATTAGGTTATTGTGAAAAAGTTTAGCACTTGTGCAGACAATAAAAAAGAGAGAGAGACAAGTAGTCTGAGAGACAGACCAATTTTCAAAGTTTACAGATGCAAATGCCGTCGTGCATTTGCTAACATTTGCTAAACATCCTCTATTACATAATTGTAGGCGTTTATGCTGACATTTGCTAAACATCCTCTATTACATAATTGTCGTTCAAAAAGAGTAATTTTTTAATTTGAGTAAAATCACAAGTTGACAGAACATTACAAACGAATTTGATTTTTTCCACTTTAGGTAACAAGTTGGCATAAAAACTGACAAGTTTACATGTACATTTCCCAATGGTTCGATTTTTTAGTAAATACTTCAGAGTTTTCGTCTGAAATGCCCCTAAATCTAAAACTAAAATCTGATAAGAATTTTTTATAAAATTATTTTTAGTTATTTTCTAAACAAAAAATAATGTAAATTACATAAAACTCTAACCAATTAACGAAAATTATTTCTTGTATCTGGATTTTATCTATCCACCTAATTCATACAGATCTAACCCAAAAAATCTGGAAAAAAACTGAATATTTAGTCCTAAATCAATTGATCGCCTAATTTTGAAATTAAACGATTCTTCTCTAACTCCTTTTTCATTCATCTCTCTTTGTGAAACAAAAGATCATTCCATTTTCGTTTTCAGTCGCTGGCTAAAATAAATTGGACAAGAAAGAAGAAGAAGATTGCTCGAGATGAAGAAAGGGATTTAGATCTGGCTACGATTATTGAGAATGTTGGAACAAATGAAGAGGTTCAAGAAGAAGTATAGAGAGATGCATCTGTCGTTCCGATTGGTGAGGAAGGTGAACCGAATGAAAAAGAAGAAGAAGAAGAAAATTCTGACTAGGACTAGAATAAGAATGAAGAAGAACAAAAAGAAGAGAAGAATGAAGAAGAAGACGAAGGAAAAGAGTTTTGTGATTTGTTTTGTTCTTGATGTCAATTGTGGGAAAAAAAATTATCGAGGTTTAATTTGTGAATTCTAGTTGAGTTCGATTTAGAATTTGTAGATTTTTTAGTGATACTAGTAGAACTAGATAAAACTAATTGATTCTTACATGTAATATTGGTAGAACTAGATAGAACTAGTCAGATCTTATATGGATTACTGGTAGAACTGGTAAAACTAGTAGAATCTTATATGTAATACTGGTAAAACTAGTCGAATCTTATATGTAATACTTGTACAACTAGACAAAACTAGTCGGATTTTATATGTAGTACTAATATAACTTGGTAAAACTAAATGTTTGTTCAATGAGCAATTGACAGCACTACAACCTATAAAATATATATTGACAATATTGGTGTTCATTGTATCGTGGCAAAACTAGGCATAGGCATTCGGGTATTCGGATCGATTTCAGGCCGGATCCGATCGGTTCTTGTTCATTGGGGTAAGAGAATTTGATACCCATATAGGTACCAAAAAGATTTCGATTCGGGTTTGATTTGGTTCCTACCGGTTCAGGATCAGTTCAGTTCTTAAATCTCAGAACTGTTTAAAACCCCAAAAAAAACAGTTTTCTTATAATTTCTGTTCGGTTTGGGTTTTTTTTATATCCGATTAGATCCAAAATCATTAAAAATGTAATCATATTCCCGAAATGTAACCAAATTCCCGAATAAAATTAAAATTTTCTGAAAATACTGAATCTTTTCATCCACTTGTAAACTGATTTTCGGATTAAATATATCTCGAAATCGATAACAGAAAGAAGTCTTGAATAGCTGACTGCGAGACCTATGAAACGGTATGTAGATCGACCTTCGGGTCGAAATGGTTCATCAGATATCGCTCTGCCAAACTTTAAATATAAGTGGTTTTAATTTTGGTTAACCGATCGGATATCGGGTATCAGCCGGAACTGACTCAATACCCACAGTTCCTAAACTTAATACCTATTGGGTAAATTGGTAGTAACCGAACCTGATCCGAACCGATTATTTTGGGTTGGTTCTAGTTCAGGTTTTCGAGTCCGGGTTTTTTGCCCAGGCCTAGGCAAAACATTACAAAAAAACGCATTCAGTAATATTAGTTAGCTACAAATATAAGTTCTCTTTACTCAGTACTACCAATTGGACCAAATTTTACTTAATAAAATCATGATTTTCAGTAATATCAGTTTTACGAGCTATACTACATTTATCGGTAGTACTTGTTATTTTTTCTGTTAAAATTAAATTGATAGATAAATCTGTTTATACACACTTAATGGAATATAATAAATTAATATGAAATATAGTACAATTGTTTTAGAGAAAAAGGAACATTTCAGATTATGTCTCAATTCTTGAACACATCCTACGAACTACATGTGTATAAAACAATGCATGCAGGTATAAGTTATAGTCTATTAACAAACCGGTTTTTTTTTGTACTCCAGATCTATTCATTTGTATATTCTCTTCTTCTTTTTTCACTCTATTAATAAAAAGACTGTGTTTACATATAAGATGGCTACCAAACAGTCGAGGGTTAGAGCTATGATACTTTCGTACGTGTTGGGTCATTACTCTTTACATACAAAACTTCAACCTGTTTTAGAAATCTTTGTAAATTTTGAATGTGTGGATTGTGTCATCGTTAGAAAAACTTTCATAATATCAATGTTCAACATTGTATTGGAGCTTTAGTATTTTTTATCTTGAAAACATTTTCAAATTTGTTACATCCTGATACAATATCAAAAAATCAGTAAATTAAGGGTCTTCAATATATGAATTATTATTAGAATCTAGTTTTCATAATTTTATAAAGTCAAATGATTCTTATTTAAGTTTAAAGCAAGATTGGTGACAAGAAGATTATTTGATTTAGCTTTTTTTTTTAAATATAAATAATTTAATTTAAATGTAATTTATTGTAAAAAAAATTGTAAGAGCTATAAAAAGCTCATCTATTCTCACCTGTGAAATATATAGAAACTTTTAGAAATTAAAAAGAAAATTTTCTCTAAAGCTTTGAATTTGTTTTGTTTATCTAAGTAAGATAAAAAATTTCACTTAGTGAACATTTGAATCTATGTCTCTTGTGTTTAATTCCTTGAGACTAGGTTTGTGAATTCATCACAGGAGCTTTCACACCCTTGAGTGACATTCTTCGATCCATCTTTCTTCCATTCCATCCACAGATCCAACCCGAAGAGACCTAAATCCATCAGGTTTGATCCCACAAACTCCCCACTTTGATCATCCTTTGAACAAGTAGAAAGAGTCTTGAGACCAGCTATTTATTTCCACCGATTCACACACCATTTATAAGATCTTCCCCTTGATCTTATATCACATCCAATAGTTTTTATCAAAGATAAATGAATACTAATAACACATATTTTGAGACTTGGGCTGGACCGGCTAGTCAAAACAATAAACCCGTTTCCCAGTCAGTTATTTGATCTCAACACATAACAAACCAATTTATCAGACTTCAGCACATATAAAAAAGTTTTGCCAATATTAACATAGATACAAAAAATTTTGTATTCAAAAATCATATAATATATAAAAGTTGATGGCATAGTGCATTGAAGGCGTCCACATGGGACTAAAAAACTCGATCTGATTGGTCCACATCAGCATATTCATTAAATAAAAAAATGTTAAGTATGATTATGATAGAAAAACTTGATTTAATTGGTCCACATCAGCTTTTAAATAAAACAAAAAATTATTAAGTATAATTAAAATATTAAAAGTTAATTTAACAAATTATGTCCAAAAAAAGTAAATTCAATCTGATTGATCCAAATGAACTTTGTTAAATCAGAAAATGTTAATATGGTTTAAAAATTTAAAAGTTAAATAAAAAATTAATAATTAACAATACATATATATAAAAAACAAACATGATCAATTATCAATTTAAAAAATCTACAACAACTTGATTTAACAATTAAAACAACAAAAACTAAATAAAAATATAACATAAAACTCTTGGAAGACATGATGGAGAAGAAAAAAATAGTTTTGCATGATCATTATAGCTTCTTAACAAAATTAAATGCGAATCAATATGAATTATGAATTATATATACAGTGGTACACAACATCAATAAGACTTTCAATAAAAAAACTAAATATTTGAACACTAAATCTTCAAGAAAAAAAAGAATTATAGAAATTCTATGAAAAACAGAAAATAATACCAAAATGTTAGCAAGATTATATTTCTCTTAATCAAATGCATATGTACGTCAAAGTTAGATTATTCGATAGGTATCATTGTTATTATTTTATCTAATAGTATTTTAATATTTATAAATAAAAATAGGATAAATTACACATTATATTTTAAATTATCTTATATAAATGAATTTTTTTATAAATTTATATATAATTTTTAATAATTTTAAAGATAGTAGCTAAAAAAATAAACAAAAAGATTAATAAAGACTCGCGCGTAGCGCGAATTATATATCTAGTTATATAAAAAAGTTAAAGAAATAAAAGTATTTTTTGTTTTATTTTGTTTTTATTTCTTGTAATTAATCTATTTTTAAAAAAAATGTTAAAAATCTTATATTTTACATTATATAAATTACCAATGTTCTTCCTTATTATCTATTTCTAGGGTTTTACAAACAAAACAATGATAATGAAGAGAAGACTTAGAGTGAATAGTCACATAACCTCACCATAACCTGCATGACTTTGTCACACTGTAAGCTTCACCAGATATATCAATATCTCTTTCGATTTAATGGTGAAAATGTTATAAAAAAAATCTTCCACCAAAATCTCTAAATAAGATTTCAATTCGTCTCGAAGCTATGTTTATCAATAATCAGCATGAGAGAGAAGAGACTTCATAAATCAATTGTGGCTTGGTCTTCGATTCAACTTCCTGGTGATATAGTAATTGGCAATTAAGGAGTAAATACATGTGGAGGGTGAATATTGCCAGAGAATGATCAAGGGCTGGGATTAAAAGAAAGTTTGAGTGCAAGCATTAAAAAGAGGCTGTTGATAAATTACCAAATTAGTCAGAAAACTGTTGTTATTTCATCTTCTTCTTTTGATCCTTTCTCTTGTATAACAAACTTTGTTCAAACTCTATCGAGATTCTATTCTTCTTCTTGATTCTCATAAGGTGAGCTTGAATTTTTTTGTTTTATGAACATTGGAATTTTTTGAATATCAATTGGTTTGGATTTGTGATTTGGAGTTACAATTTGTTTGTATCAAAAGTATCAGAGCTCAAGCAATTCTCGGAAACAATGGTGGAAACAAAATTTCAACCACAAATGATGAGACAATGTCTGATGTTGGGAAGACTATACGAAATAACTCACCCACAAAAAGTTCAAAACTCCTGCTTGGATAAATTCTAAGGCTAATCAATCAAGCAAAGGGATATTAACTCTCATAAAAGAGACATAATTATAAGTATCCAGAAGTGACACCAGAGAAGGTCCCATTACCGGCTCTTCAATTACGTAAATTTCTAACCTCTGAAGAAGTACATGATAGAAGGTCAAAAGAATTTTGTTATTACTGTGATGAACATTGCATACTAGGCCACTATAGGTGCACAGGAAGACACCACTGTTTTTGTTAGATTTGGAAGAAGACATATAAGTTGAGGATTATGATGATGATAAGGGGAATTCAGAGCCTGCAGAAATGATTCCACAAGCTTACAATGAAGTTCATGTGGGGTGACAAAAAGTAGTGTTACATGGTATTCCCCAAGATTCTGTGATAGCAGTCAAAGCAGAGAAGTTAAATAAGGTACAAGAGGATTTGATGCAATTGTTGATGCTATGTGTTAAAAGATCTAAGAACAGAGTACCCAAGAACAGAGCATACTTTGTATAAAAGAATATCTCTCTTTTATTGATGTTTAGAAAGTATAACTCAAAAACTGAACACCTTCGTTCTTCATATCAATGTCACAACTCGACATTGGTATTTATAGTCTTGGCACACATTGCCAATCCTATTCTCTATTGAATTAGCTAACTCCTAATTACAATAGGATTCCCTTAAGTCTATCTTATCCTAACCATATTAGATTTGGCATCTTAGACTTAAGATAATGTTGAAGCTTATCCAACATTCTCCCTCTTAAGCTTCAAATCTGTCTTGGACATGTCTTCTACACCAATCAACTCTCTCATTTCTTTAAACTTGATTCGCGCCAATGCCTTGGTGAGAATGTCTGCCTTTTGTTCAGTCCCCGGAACATGCTCCACATCTACAACGTCTCTTTCTATACACTCTCGTATAAAATGATAACGTTTATGAATGTGCTTGCTTTTGCCGTGGAAAACAGGGTTCTTCGTGAGAGATATAGCGGACTTATTATCAATCTTGATAACGATCTGCTCAGCCTTCCAACCTGTAATTTCGTTGAGGATGTCCTGCAGCCAAATCGCTTGTTTAGCTGCTTCCGTTGCAGCCATGAACTCTGCTTCACATGATGATAGAGCTACCGTGTCCTGCTTCTGAGAACACCAAGTAATTGGTGAAGATCCGAAATAGAATATGTGGCCCGTGATGCTTCTACCATCATCTTGATCTATGTTGTGGCTGTTGTCGCTGTAGCCTGTTATTTTCTTTGAACCTCCGCGCTCAAACTTCAGACCGTAAGTGACTGTTCCTTTGAGATATCGAAGTATCTGCTTCATCACATCGCCGTGTGACTTGCGAGGACTCTGCATATATCTGCTGGCAACTCCAACAGCAAACGCCAGGTCCGGTCTTGTGTGCAGCAAATACCTTAAGCAGCCTACATTCCTTCTATAACTCGTGGCATCTATTTCTGCTTCTTCTTGCGCCTTAGAAACTTTCAGTCCAAACTCCATTGGTACTTGAGTTGGATTACATGTTTCGAGGCCTGCTTCTTTTAAAATCCTTAGCGCGTAGCTTTCTTGTTTAATTTTGATGCCATCTTCTCCCTGGTATACCTCCATGCCGAGGTAATATGTGAGTTTGCCTAGGTCAGACATCTCAAATTTTGTTGCCATTCCAAATTTGAAATCGTTTATTACTCTGATAGTGTTTCCTGTAACAAACAAATCATCCACATAAATGGCGACAATGAGTAGAGTGTCTCTCTCTTCCTTATGATATACAGAGGTTTCTTTAGAGCATCTTTTGAACCTCATTCCTTTCAGAATCTGGTTTATCTTTGTGTTCCAAACTCATGGAGCTTGTCTAAGTCCATACAAAGCCTTCGATAGCTTGTAGACCTTGTGTTCTTGACCCTTAACTTCGAATCCTTTAGGTTGAGATACATACACATCCTCCTTTAACTCGCCATATAATAATGCAGTTTTCACATCCAAGTGATGGATCTCCCATACGTGTGAAGCCGCCCAAGCAATTAAGAGTCTTATGGTTTCGAGTCGAGCAACTGGTGCAAAAAATTCGTCAAAATCTATGCCGCTTTCTTGTACATAACCTTTAGCTACAAGACGTGCTTTGTACTTGTTGATTGTACCATCTGCGTTTTTCTTGATTTTGAAGACCCACTTAAGACCAATTGTCTTAGTCTCGTGTGGTTTATCAACCAGAAACCATGTCTTGTTTTTATTGATCGAGTCAGTTTCTTCTCTGCATGCTAGGCTCCACTCTTCGGAGTTCTCTGTTTCTTTAAAGCTACTTGGCTCGTCATTTATTGAGAGAAGTACATTTTCACACAGATACAGGACATAATCACCGAGGTAACTTGGTAGGGAAGTATCACGGTTTGACCTTCTCAAAGTTTGTTGAGGCTGTTGCACAGCTTGTTGTTCTGCACCACCACCGTTGTTGTTATCCTCTGCTCCGTGATTATCGTATTCGTGATGCTCGTCATCACTCGCGTCGTTGTTTTCGTTAGGCAAATCGTTGCCAACTACTGCAGGTCCTTCTCCGGCATCCAACGTTTCTCCCCATCGCAACTGAAACATTCCGGGATCTCGATATAATCCGCTAGATTTCTCGTTCCAGTTCCAGTTTGAGCTTTCATCAAACAAGACGTCACAACTTACTACTACCTTACGAGTTGTCAGATTGTATAACCTGTATGCCTTGGATCCAGGCTCGATCCCAATGTTCACCAGTGGCTTCGATCTATCATCTAATTTTCTAAGATGATGAGAATCGATCTTAGTGTAGGCAAGACATCCAAAAACTCTCAAGTGATCAAGTCTTGGTTTCTTCTCCTTCAGACTTTCGTAAGGAGTAATATTATCAAGAGCCTTCGTTGGTACCCGATTAATTAAATAGGTCGAGTGGCAAACTGCTTCCCCCCATAAGTAATTAGGTACCATCATCGCTTTGAGAATACTCCTCGTCATCTCCATTAGAGTCCGATTTCTCCTCTCCACCACCCCGTTTTGTTGAGGTGTGTAAGGCGCAGTTAGATGTCTTTTGATGCCGTTGTCGTTGCAGTAGTCTTGGAACTCTGTTGACGTAAACTCCCCGCCTCTATCAGTTCTTAGAGTTGAGATCGTCATTCCCAGCTCCTTCTCTATTAGACTACGGAAAAATTTGAACTTCTGAAACGTTTCACTCTTCTCTTTCATCAGTATTGTCCACATATATCTCGAGTAGTCATCTATTATAAAAAATATGTATCTGTTATTAGCTGCAGTCGCTGGTGAGATGGGTCCGCAAAGGTCTGCGTGTAGTAGTTCTAATGGCTTTTTGGCTCGAAACATGGTTGCTTTCGGAAACGACTGGTCGTGTTTGCTTTCCGACTAAGCAAGACTCACACAGTTTATTCTCTTCTCTGATCTTAGGCATCCCATGTACTACTTCTTGTTGAGACATCGTATTCAGGGTCTTGAAGTTTATATGTCCCAACCTTGCATGCCACTTCCATGTGTCGTCTTCTATGCTGGTTCTTAAACAGATCGGTTTGCCTATCTTCAGCTTGATTTTGTATAATCTGTTAGGTGATCGGTTTACTTTTACCAAGAGTCTTCCTCTCGGGTCATGGACAGTAAGATGATCTTGTCTCATCTGTACATCACAGCCCACTTCAGTTGCTTGTCCTAAGCTCAATATATTGCTTTTGAGCTCGGTGATATAATATATATCTGTTACAAGCTTCTGTTCATCCGATTTGCTTTGGAAAAGTATTGATCCTTTTCCTCCTATCTCAACACATGATCCATCGCCAAACTTAACTTTTCTCTTAATACTTTCGTTGAGCTCCGAGAAATACTCCTTGTGACCGGTCATATGATTACTCGCCCCGTTGTCGAGATACCATAACCATTCTTCTTCCGCAGTTGTCTCGAAGTTCTTTGGAAGTACCTTTCCTTCGTTTAAGAATACGATCTCATGCATATAAAGAGCCGCATCAGCTTCCTCTGTTTCGACCTTATTTGCCTCTTGATCTTTCTGTATTCTTGTGGGACACTTAGAGGCAAAGTGACCGGGTCTATCACACCTGTAGCAGATCACTTTCGATCTATCCTTCTTATCTTTTGATCGATTCTGATCTGTACTTTCTTGTGAAGATTGACCTTTTCCTCGTCCTTTTCCTCCTTTGCCCCGTCCTCTGCTTCGAGATGAGTTTCGTTCTTCTGACTTCGCTTACAAAACCTTCTCTTGTGTATCCATATGATTCTCCTCATCGAAAACCCTTTCTTCAAACGCTTTGAGTCTTCCGACGATGTCCTCAAAGCTGGTTTTGTTTAAGTCCAGAACTTGCTCAAGTGAAGCGATGAGGTGAATATATTTACTTCTTAGCAAGCTATTGAGAAACTTTTTTACAAGTTTCGGTTCTTCTATAGTTTGCCCAAGAGCAGCGGACTTTGAAGCAATTTCTGATAACTTCCCGGAGAAGCCATCGATTGTCTCTGTGTCCTTCATTCGCAATCTCTCAAACTCTGACATGAGAGTTTGAAGTCTCGCATCCTTAACACGATCAGCTCCGAGATTTCTTGATTTTATTGCTTCCCAAATTCCCTTAGGAGATTCTTGCTCACTGACTTGTAAGATCAAAACCTCCGGGATTGACTGAAACAATAAGCCTATTGTGATATCATTCTTTTCGGGAGATAGAGAACCATGTTCAATAGTCTCCCAAACTTTGTGAATTCGCAGGAGGACTTTCATTCTCATGGCCCAAACCGTATAGTTAGTTGCGGTTAACATGGGACATTGAATGGATGAAGGAATTACATCTTTCGGGCGGGCAGGAGGATTGACATCTCCCATGGCTCAGTTATGTCTTCTCCCTCGGTTGCCTGCAGCTTCTTGATCAAGCTCCCTTCAATGGATCTTGTCCTTAAGCTCTGATACCAAATAAAAGATCTAAGAATAAAGTACCCAAGAACAGAGCACACTTTGTATAAAAGAATATCTCTCTTTTATTGATGTTTAGAAAGTATAACTCAAAAACTAAACACATTCGTTCTTCATATCAATGTCACAACTCGACATTGGTATTTATAATCTTGGCACACATTGCCAATCCTATTCTCTATTGAATTAGCTAATTCCTAATTACAATAGGATTCTCTTAAATCTGTCATATACTAACCATATTAGATTTGGCATCTTAGACTTAAGATAATGTTGAAGCTTATCCAACATGTGTTACAGATGACAAATTGTAGATCCAGTGAAGTGCTTTTCATTGGAAACTGAGACATCTACCAAAAAAAAAACTTACATCAATTGAGAAGTGGCTGGAAGAGTTTACATATATTTTTCAAGAATCAGTTTACCTCCACTCATAAAACACCATGATCACAGAATTCAGTTGTAGAGGGAGCTAGTCCGGTGAATCAATGACCCTATAGATATACGAATCATCAGAAGAACTAGGTAGACAAGATTGTATAAAAGATGTTAGAGAGTGGGATAATACAACCTAGTTCAAATTATTTTGCTTTACCGATGGTGTTAGTAAAGAAGAAAGATGGATCATGGCGTTTATGCATGGATTACAGAAGCTTGAATAGGATTCCCTATTCCATTGATAAAAGACTTGATGGATAAACTAGGCAGTTCTAAGATATACTCCAAGATTGATTTGTAGCTCATCTATGCTACAAATAAAAAGGCCTTTCGGGAATGACGCATGAAGAACAAAATTATGGAGAGACCTCTACGAACACCTCATGGAGATTTCGCCTCGGAAGTTGCTGCTCTGAGGTATGATTCGTTTGATCTTCGAACGTTTCACAATGCATTGTATCTACCTCTCATAGATCTGAAGCTAGAAGTCGTTAAACAGGTCCTCACTTGGTCGGGGATGATGTACACTGTTCTTGATTTTAAACCATATAGTCCTAACGTTGCTCGAGAGTTCTATGCCAACCTCGAAGATCTCGAGCCTCGAAATGGATACAAGTTTGTGTATGTGCGAGGTCTCATGTTCGAGTTCTCTCCAGCTGTGATCAACTGGATGTTTCTGCTGCCTGAAGATGGACCAGATGGAGACTGACACTCGGCAGATCTGCACAATGTGATTGGAGCACTGACAGAAACATTGAGGTTCCACTGGGAAAGTCTTCGCTCGTGTCACCTTTCCAACTGGTGTGGTGTCTTATACTGATTGTGTTACCGTAATTGGATGCTGACTACGAACAATATAACTATGGTCAAGGACAGGCTTTGGTTCGTGTATGCTCTGCCCATGAGAAAATAATTCAATTTCGGGAGACTGACGTATGATCAGATTCTCACTATTGCTAAACACCCAGCACCAGTTGATAGAGTTCTACCCTTTCCGAACCTCATTTACCAACTGCTTACCTTTCAGAGGGTTGTTGCAGAACATTGGGGTGTTGGTCCGTTGATTGGGTATCCCTTAAAAACCACAGTGGATCCCAAAACTGGACAAGGATCTGGTAGAGCTAAACCTCTTTGGACTCCATCACTTGCTGCCGATCTGTCAGAGTTGTCAAACTTTATTCATAAGATTCAAAAACGTGCAAAAGGTAAGTTTATTCCTTTCATATGTCTCATCACCCGTTGCTGTTTTAACTTCTGTATTGTATCTTGGATGTGCATTTAAGCATGTGGAGACTATGGCTTTAATCTTAACTTGGGAGCATCCAGAAATTTAAATCCGCCAGAGGAGTCGGATAACAAAAATAATACCTCTGATGAAGATGAACCGGATGATGGATTTGGGAGAGACACGAGTATAAAGTGGATGATTAAACACTCTGTCAATCTTTTTTATCTCTGATTTGGTTATTGCTGGTAGAGCTTAGTGCGCTTAAGCCATGTTCAAACAATGTTTCGTTTTGATAAGTTTGGACTTAGTGTGTGGCTTGGCTATCTATGATAATTTATTTTTCGAATTATAGGTTGCTTGAAGTGTCACATTCAGACACAAAGGATGAGATTGTAAGCTGAAAATTGTGTCACACACACAAGGCGCAAAGACTGGAGTGCTGTAACAATAACTTCCGTGAAGACCAAGTAAGATATTTAGTTTTTATATTTGGTGTCATAAGAAGATATGTCAAATAAAAGGCTTTATGGGAGACACTGCTACAGAGTAGTATATATAGGAAGTTGAGATATCATATTAGGGTTAGCTGAAAATGGGTGAGAGAAATCTTATAAGAAAGTTTCTAGGTTTTAGATGCTGAGTGAAAACATAGCTGTTGCTGTGTTGGGTAGATAAGAAATTGGTTAGTGTCAAGTTGCAAAAGTAACATTGTGTAATCCTGATTATACAAGTGTGTAAGAATTATTTAAGAGATTCTTAATAAAAAAGCATTTAGTACTTGTGTATCGAAGTATTTCATTCATCGGCAATACAACCTCCAGGAATCCTTGGTTTTACAAACCCTACCACAAGGCAGTCTTTTCAGTTACCGGAGATGAAAACCATGTGCTTCGAAAATTGCTTCTTCGGACTTCGGATACGATCCCCTCGAGAATTAATACGAAGTATTGTACCTACCGTTATATCATATGGAACAGGCTTGTCAAGTTTTCACATTGGGAGATCCCAAAGCAAAGCAGTGGAGGACTATATCCAAAGCGTTGAATCTCACTTTCCTTTGTTTGGTGCAGTTTGCATCAACGGAGTTATTGTTGGAACTCGTTTTTGACATAATGGTTTAAGACCATTACCGGTGAGTTTCCGGCGAAGACGTTCGTCGGAATAACCGGAAGTTAAGCTAGTCAAAATCAGAGTTGTTGTGAATGAGAAATGGAGGTCCATATTGGGTTGCTTGTTAAGTTTAAACATTATATTTATAAAATATCCCATTTGGAAGTTAGCGGTGAAATTCCTTTTATATATAAAGTGGAGAATTCTAAATATACAGATTGGTATATATAGAAAATGGATGATAAAATCGGACTTACATTTCGAGTCTCAAAATTTGACTAATGGAACAATAAATCAAAATTATTCTTTTAGAATAAAGTATTTTTTGTTGAATTCTATTGTTCACAAAGTTAATAAAAATATCATCTATAATTAGTATTGTCAACGTGAATGAAAGGAGCATTAAGTATAAATTCAATTCTGAATTTGTAACATAAAATGTTAACTCACGTCAACCTAGTTATTATGAGAATATATATTCTAAATCTCCCTTTATTACTTTTACGTTGCATATGTTTAAAGTATAGCTGTTGGTAATGTGAGTCAAGAGGTGTTTAAAGTGCAAAATCAATTTGATTTGTGTAACTTAAATCAAAAGGATGATTACACGCTCCATATGCAATCTCCATTTATTGTTACTACATTAATGTTGGTCGAGAAAATTGACTATATAAACAAGTCATTTCTTCTCATTTGACATATCGAACAACACACAACAAAATATCTCTCTCACTCTAAAAGTGTTCTTGTTCTAGCAATCCTCTGTTCTAAGTAAGTCTCGAGAGTTTAAAGTAGTTTTTTAAGTTCGTAGATTCCGTTTTTTCGAGTGCTGCGAAACGGTCTATCATCGGTTGTATCCTGGGACTCTAAATCGTACAGAACCGTCTCACTACGGGCGATTTTTTGAGTTAAGGAAAGAGAATCAATTTCTCGACTCCGATTTTTATCTATGTTTTAATCGTGTTTTTAGTCTCGTTTTTACTATTTCTTTTACATCATTATCGTCTTAAAGTTATTTATTCATCGCAATTATTAATTCGGTTTTGTGGTTCCTACAATCTTAACTCAAAAAATCCGCTTATAACCTATCGCTACAATCGGATTAAGTTTTTTGCGGTTTTTATAAATTTTTAATCTTCCAAAATCGTCTTATATTACGGATTTCTAAAAAAGATTTCTAAATACGATTTTGGTTCTACAGACGATAAACGGATTTGCGACTCGCCTCTATAGCGTTTCCGCGAATCGTTTTCGAAACGATACTATTTGGTTTTGCGAACGCTTATTTTTAGCGATTCTGCAAAACATTTTATTATTATAAACAATATTAAAAAAAAAAAAGGTATTAAGGTTTCTGCGAACACTTTTAAAAGTGAGTTTGCAAAACGCTTTCACCTGTTTAACGTTTCAGTGAACGCTTTAAAAAGCGAGTTTACTAAACAAAACGATCTATATAAGATTTGCTACAAACGATTTACTAGTTTAAAGTGTAAATCATAACTTGAACTCTAGTTCAATTTATTAGTATACTGATCATCTTTTGTTTAATTGTGATCAGATGGCTAACAATACCAATGTGATCAATCAACAAAATCCTTTGGGCAATCTTCCACAAGGGAATGAGTTTGGACCAGTGGGTGCAAATGATGTCGATGAGGAGACACGCCATGTCTTGTTTGGCGATGGTACTCCTGCGGCTGTTGCAACTGGTTCCAACCACCCAATCATTCCGTCAATCCCTGCTTCCGCGAGTCAAGGACTCATGCCGGATCACTTTGACGGAAAAGGGTTCAAAACATGGCAGTTGAAGATGCACTTCTTCTTGACAAACATGAAGTTCGATAAGTTCCTCACTGAAGATCAACCGATCCTTCCAGTCGGAAACACTGATGCCTACACTCTTGCAAGTGTTCAAGCATGGACCCATGGGGACTTCATATGCAGAGGTTGGATCTTAGGCCGCCTAAGTGACAAGTTGTACCTTGTGTACAGTAAGGAACCATCTTCTAAGTCCTTGTGGAAGTCGCTAGAGAAGAAGTACAAATCAGAAGGTGCTGGCTGTCAGAAATATGCGGTTGCAAAATTTCTCGACTTCAAAATGGTGGATTCCAAGCCCATCATGGATCAAGTGGAGGCACTCCAACTGATTTGCCAAGAAATAGCTGCTGAGGGAATGTCCATCTGTGAGATCTTCACGGTCAACAGCCTCATTGAGAAGTTACCTCCATGTTGGGTGGATTTTAAGAACTACCTCAAGCACAAGAGGAAGATAATGTCCCTTGAAGATGTTGTCACTAGGCTGCAAATGAAAGACAGAAATCATAGGGCAAACGGTCTGCAGTTCCAGGAGCACAATGTGAATGTGGCAACCCACAAAGGCAAAGGAAAGGGCAAGGCTGTGGCAATGCCATCCCCTTTGAAACCAACCTCCTCAACAAACTTCAAGAAAGGCAATGCTGAGAGGAAGTTTAAAGGGAAATGCCACAAGTGTAACAAGATTAGTCACAAAAGTGATGTGTGCCGCAGCAGGCCCAAAGACAATGGGAGAGCTCAAGCCAACTTGACAGAAGAGGACATGTGTGCTGTGGTCTCAGAAGTCAACATGGTTGAAGACAACCCAAAAGAGTGGTGGTACGACACTGGTGCCACAACCCACATTTGTGCTGATAGGGAAATGTTCAGCACCTATCAGAAGAGCAAATCAACTGAGCAGTTGTTCATGGGAAACTCAGCATTCTCCAAGATCATTGGTCGTGGAAAAGTGGTGCTGAAGATGACCTCAGGCAAGGAACTCACTCTTCAGAATGTGAAGCATGTGCCTGACATGAGGAATAACCTGATTTCCGGCACTCTGATAAGCAAGGCCGGATTTGCTGCTAACCTTGAGTCAGACAAGCTTGTGCTGAAGAAATTTGGGGTGTTTATTGGCAGGGGATATGAGAAGAACGGACTGATAAAGATGTGTGTCACGACAGTCCTTCGCAACAACGGAGCTGCAATTGCTAATAAAGTTGTTGCTAATAATGTTGCTTCTGTTTCAAATGTTGTTGAATCTGTTTCGATGATTTCTATCAATAAGAATAATCCCGTTGCTTATTTGCTTGAGTCATTTGATATTTGGCATGAAAGGTTAGGACATGTGAATTATAAATCGATAAAAAGATTAATGAACTTGAACCTAATCCCAAAATGCAAAGCAAGCAAAGAAAAATGTGAAATGTGCGTACAAGCCAAACTCACAAAAACTCCATCACCCCAAGTTGAAAGAACAACTGAACCTCTAGGTCTAATACATACAGACTTGTGTGATTTAAAATATGCACCAACTAGAGGCGGTAAAAAATATTTTGTAACGTTCATCGATGATCACACAAAATATTGCTATGTATATCTGTTACGTAGTAAGGATGAGACCTTGGAAAAATTCAAGGAATATAAACGTGAAGTTGAAAACCAACTTAATAAAACTATTAAAATAGTTAGAAGTGATAGAGGAGGCGAATATGATGGACCGTTTAATGCCTTTTGTTTAGAACATGGGATTATCCATCAAACAACCGCTCCTTATTCTCCAGAATCTAACGGAGTTGCGGAACGAAAGAACCGAACTCTAAAAGAGATGATGAATGCGATGTTACAGGAATCTGGGTTAGCCCAGGACATGTGGGGGGAAGCTTTACTTACCACAAATTATATCCTTAATAAGATACCACACAAAGTCACAGGAAAAACTCCTTATGAACTTTGGAAAGGTACTCCACCATCGTATAAATACTTGAAAGTGTGGGGGTGTCTAGCAAAAGTCGCTATACCACCTCCGAAAAAGGTCACAATCGGACCAAAAACAGTGGATTGTATTTTTATTGGATATGCACACAACAGTAGTGCTTATCGGTTTCTGGTTCATAAATCAGAAGTACCGGATATCCACATTAATACAACCATGGAATCTAGAAACGCATCTTTCTTTGAACACGTGTTTCCGTGTAAGGATAAACAAAATTCTAAACGAACTCGTGAAGAAAGAGATATAATCACCTCTGTAAATGAGGCAAGCACTTCAGGCACATCCTTTGATGATGCAAGAGAAGTACAAGATGAACCTAGACGTAGCAAAAGGGCTCGCAAGGAAAAATCTTATGGCGAAGATTTCTTAATGGTCTTTCTTACAGAAAATGAACCAAAAACTTTTGCTGAGGTCATGTCTACACCAGACGCACCTTTTTGGAAGGAAGCTGTTAATAGTGAGATCGACTCTATTATGCAAAACCATACATATGTGATAACCGATCTACCACAAGGGTTTAAAGCACTAGGGTGTAAATGGATTTTCAAAACAAAGCTGAAAATCGATGGCTCCATAGAAAAATACAAAGCTAGGCTTGTGGTCCAAGGATTCCGGCAAAAAGAAGGCTTAGATTTCTTTGACACATATTCTCCAGTAACGAGAATAACCTCAATCCGACTGCTATTAAACATCGCAGCATTGAGAAACCTAGAAATCCATCAAATGGATGTAAAAACTGCCTTTCTAAATGGCGATTTAGAAGAGGAAATTTATATGAAACAACCCGAGGGGTTTGTAGTTCCAGGTCAAGAACATAAAGTTTGTAGACTTGTAAAATCATTGTACGGACTTAAACAAGCTCCAAAACAATGGCATGAAAAATTTGATAATGTAATGATGTCAAATGGTTTCATTATCAACGAATGTGATAAATGCATCTACATAAAATGTACATCACAAGGGTATATTTTATTATGTTTGTACGTAGATGACATGCTCATTATCGGAAGCACGAAAGATCTTATCAATCAAACAAAGCAATTGCTAAGCAGCAAGTTTGATATGAAAGATATGGGACTCGCAGATGTAATTCTAGGGATTAAAATAACTAGAAATTCTGATGGAATCATCCTGTCTCAAGCTCACTACGCTGAAAAAATACTTGAGAGATTTAAAAACTACTCAAACTGAACAGCAAAAACTCCAGTAGATTCACAACTTCACTTGACAAAAAACACGGGTGAAGCGGTGTCACAACTGGAATATGCAAGAGTGATCGGAAGTCTAATGTACCTAACAAATTGTACAAGACCTGATCTAGCGCATGCAGTAAACGTACTAAGTCGCTACACAAGCAATCTGGGACATAATCATTGGAAAGCTATAACCAGAGTATTAAATTACTTAAGGTATACCAAAAAATATGGTCTTCACTATGGTAAAGAACCAGCAGTCTTAGAAGGATACAGTGATGCAAACTGGATATCTGATTCTAAAAACTCAAAATCCACGAGTGGATATGTCTTTACACTTGGGGGTGGAGCGGTGTCCTGGAAATCTTCCAAACAAACTCTGCTAGCTAGATCCACCATGGAATCTGAGTTTATTGCGCTAGACAAAGCCGCAGAGGAAGCAGAATGGCTTCGAAATTTTTTGGAAGATATCCCTATGTGGGAGAAACCAGTGCCAGCATTACGTGTACACTGTGATAGCCAATCAGCTATTGCTCGGGCACTGAATAATCTTTACAATGGTAAGTCTCGTCACATTAGACGACGACATAAAACCATTAGACATTTGATCTCAAGTGGTGTAATCACGATAGATTATATCAAATCAGCGGACAACCTAGCGGATCCATTTACTAAAGGCTTGTCAAGAGATCAAGTTGTAAAATCATCAAAAGGAATGGGTTTAAAGCCTATGAATTAAAGATGAAGTTTGATGGAAACCCCACCTATGTGACTGGAGATCCCAAGATCTAGGTTCAAAAGGAAAACTAAATCAAATGGATTCTAAAAAGAGCACTGTGAGACTTGTTCTCTACTCAGTTCCTAGGATGATAAACAATGCTATATACATGTACGTGATAAGGCTAAGCGTTGGCTTTTAATGATTCCATAACTTTGTAAAGAGTGAAGTATAACATGATACTTCTGGATAAGTTATTGGCAGATCACCTAGTGAGTGAGAAATGGGGCCGTTTCTAGGAGAATAAAAGTAAGGCTATATTCTCTAAGTTCACTCATGAATAACCAGGCATGTTCAAGGCCAAAATGAACACAATAGAGAACTTAGTTCTACAAGAAATGAAGCTGTATTATAGCTGTTGTCTTGGTTTACATCAAAATCCGGGTGGTTCAAGACATCATGTTCACCTCCTGGCCAAGTAAACCCGGCAGATATTAAAAATGAGTGGTTCAAAGCTGAAAAATGCTACTTACTCAAACACAGTGAATTTTCGTTTAAACTTTCGAAAAGTCCGTCTGTCTAAGTCTTAGGTGTAAGTATAGTCAGTCGAGTCAAGTAGAATCAATCGAGTCGTCATATGTTTTAGAGTCATTTCTATTCATGTGGGGGATTGTTGGAACTCGTTTTTGACATAATGGTTTAAAACCATTACCGGTGAGTTTCCGGCGAAGACGTTCGTCGGAATAACCGGAAGTTAAGCTAGTCAAAATCAGAGTTGTTGTGAATGAGAAATGGAGGTCCATATTGGGTTGCTTGTTAAGCTTAAAACATTATATTTATAAAATATCTTATTTGGAAGTTAGAGGTGAAATTCCTTTTATATATAAAGTGGAGAATTCTAAATATACAGATTGGTATATATAGAAAATGGATGATAAAATCGGACTTATATTTCGAGTCTCAAAATTTGACTAATGGAACAATAAATCAAAATTATTCTTTTAGAATAAAGTATTTTTTGTTGAATTCTATTGTTCACAAAGTTAATAAAAATATCATCTATAATTAGTGTTGTCAACGTGAATGAAAGGAGCATTAAGTATAAATTCAATTCTGAATTTGTAACATAAAATGTTAACTCACGTCAACCTAGTTATTATGAGAATATATATTCTAAATCTCCCTTTATTACTTTTACGTTGCATATGTTTAAAGTATAGCTGTTGGTAACGTGAGTCAAGAGGTGTTTAAAATGCAAAATCAATTTGATTTGTGTAACTTAAATCAAAAGGATGATTACACGCTCCATATGCAATCTCCATTTATTGTTACTACATTAATGTTGGTCGAGAAAATTGACTATATAAACAAGTCATTTCTTCTCATTTGACATATCGAACAACACACAACAAAATATCTCTCTCACTCTAAAAGTGTTCTTGTTCTAGCAATCCTCTGTTCTAAGTAAGTCTCGAGAGTTTAAAGTAGTTTTTTAAGTTCGTAGATTCCGTTTTTTCGAGTGCTGCGAAACGGTCTATCATCGGTTGTATCCTGGGACTCTAAATCGTACAGAACTGTCTCACTACGGGCGATTTTTTGAGTTAAGGAAAGAGAATCAATTTCTCGACTCCAATTTTTATCTATGTTTTAATCGTGTTTTTAGTCTCGTTTTTACTATTTCTTTTACATCATTATCGTCTTAAAGTTATTTATTCATCGCAATTATTAATTCGGTTTTGCGGTTCCTACAGTTATCTATTACATAGCAAAGTGTGAGAGATGTGGAGTTCGAAGACACTTATCCGATGGAAAGAAGGCGTCACAATACTATTTATATCTCGACTCTTCCGGATTAACACAATGCGTTTGTATTAGTTCAGAGTTTTTAAAGATAACCTGTGCTTTATTCTTTATTAATATATGGTTAAAATAGTTTAGTCTAGGAGAAGATTTGGGATTTCAATGTTGAAAACTTGAAATAATTGTAGTCAAACATATATATATTTTCGTTTGGGCTCGTTCGATTATAACAAAAGTTGTCCCTAGCTCATAAATCTTATAAGCATGTTCTAATGACGTCAAAACAAAAAGACATGTTTTGTTCTTGTTAATCAAAAACTAATAATTGAAAAAAGGAAAAAATGAAAAACAATTGTAAAAGTTATGGACAACAAAAGTTCGAAAAAAAATAACCAAAGACAACACTAACTAGAGTCTATACAGTTTATCACACTTGATGACAGGGTTTTGGATAATTAAATTTTTAATGGCGGCAGTTCTGTAATCCGATGGACAAGAATGCTCCTCCGGGTAACGATGGGACCCGCAGAACACGTGGCCACATCTACACTGAAACCCTAGCAGCCCCACCTTCTTCTTGCACGCATTACATCTACCATTCTTCCTCTTCTTCTTCTTCTCTACCACAACCGTCGCCTCTTCAGTCTTTTCCAACTCCTTCGCCTCTTCAGCTGCTGTTTCCGTGTGGACACTCAAAGTGGTCAAGTATCTGGCAGACTCATCTTTTAATAAATCGTTGTAGCACTTAGAACAGAGGTTCTTGGTCTGTGACGTGCTGAAGAAGCCACAACCTCTAATGCAAAGAGAAGGTTCTCCGGTCATTACTGTCTTTGCCTAATCTTTAGGTCTGCAATTGCACAATTTTGTATGTCTCTTTCTCTCTCTGTATTTGCCTTCTTTGTTTTGTTTGGTTCTTCACAATCTAAGCTTAGTTATCAACTTTGTTAAGTCTCTCTGTGACTCTGTCTTTGCCTTCTTGTCTTGGCCCTCTCCACAATCTAATTTTATGTCTGAAACTTTGTATGCCTTAGTTTATTATATAGAGCTGTTAATAAATAAATAAAGTCCTTCTCCTGCAAGTATTTAGGTGTTTTACGTCCTAACCAAATTAGGGGTTTTCCTTTTAAATTTCTTAAAATCTATTACATAATGCGATAACGATTAACAGTCGAATTATCCAAAGCCCATTCTAAAAGTGAAAACATGAAAACGTTATTAATAAATAATATAAAGTTTTGCCTCCTTGAAAATCTGAGTAATAAATAAGATTACTTAGAGAAGGATTTTGCTTATTTTAATCTTCTAAGTACCAAATCGCCAGAAAGTCAAAGAGAGAGTTAGAGAGACAGGACGAGGCGGGGTCGTTAGGTCAGGGCTCGGACAAGGGTTTGTGTTCTGATGTTCAACACGGGAGATGATAGCAGAGATGTGATCAAGATTGGTCATATCAGTAGGATGAACCGTATTGAAATCATTGGAGGATGTTTGAGTCTCTCTTCTGCGAAGCAAACAACATCTATGTGCAGCTTCAGTAAGATGCCTCAAGAACTGTTCATCAAAGCTGCTAAACTGTGATTCCTCCTGGAAATAAAAAATAGATCATTAACCAAAAACTCTTCAATTTTTGTGGGTTTTTGGTTAATGATCGGTAATCAAACGATCTCATGTTAAATCGCAAAAGGAAGGCAAAATCTCATGTCCCAGATTTCAAGCAAGGGGAGAAGGATATGGCAAAATTCCAACAAGAGCTGTCAAATGCAGAACTGAAAGATATTGGAGAAAAGGCTCATATCATCTTACATGGAAAGATGTAAGAAAAATAAAAATAGGAATATTGAAGACACAAAACTGACGATTAACAGTGAACTACACAATGGGAAGTGATATTACAAATGTTGTTTTCAAATATTTTACAAAATCAAAATTAAAGGAAAGTGATTAGGCATGAAATTACAAGGGTAATTTAGAAGGAGTTCCTGCTTCGCGAGGATATTTTTGAGGGGTGGAATGGTCTTTACGACAAACAACTGTTGTTCTTTGTCCATATTGGCTATGTGAATCCACTGCACGTATATTTGCAAAGTTCGATTACCAAAAATCATAAACTAGAAATAAGTCACTGGAATGTGTAAGTTCATGTATAAGCACAAAGAAAAGCACACCTGGACTAATTTGCAATATGGAACCACCCAATATGCGAACTGCATTTTCTGCATTTTGAACTTCCTCCTGATGATGACAAATCCAGGAAACATTTATGATTTTATAACAGAACATGTTCGAGAAATTCCCTTACCTAAAATCTACTCTTACTATTAACTTCCAATATCCTTCTCGTACCCATTGAAGAACTTAAGTTTCACTAGCATCATAGATGCTTCTTCAATACAAATCAAAAACAAAATGTCACAAATGAGAACTCATACCTTAGGGTCATGACCTTTAGCAGCTACAAAAAATCCACCAACCCGAACCAGAGGAAGACAATATTCAGCTGAAAAATTCATAACAAAACCACTTTGACCAATTCATAAGCGACTATCTTTCGACCATTATACTACTTGAAACTTGTAACAGTTTACCTAAGACTCTCATCTCTGCGACAGCTCTTGCAATAGCCACATCAAACTTCTCTCTGTACATAACATCGTGCCCACAATTCTGTTCTATAACAAAAGTAGGACAATATCATTTAGAATCCACCTTACTGTCTACTATGTCACAATTATACAAACAGTTCTAAAGGGTGAGATTTTTACAACAGAATCCAAGATCAGGAATTTTTTTTTTTTTTTATCAATCTTGAATCATGATTTTCAACCATAGTAGCTCGAAAGACAACATTCAACAGACCAACATCTAAAATACTCTAATTTAACAGTATAATCTGAGTTTTCAATAGAGACATTAACAGATTATCCTCCCTGTAAAGTCTCTCTGCTTTGAAACGACAAGATGAGAAAGTCAGAAGTCAAATCTAAACAGTGTTACCATAGATACTAGAGAAATCAGGACAAGCCAAATAAAAAAGTGAATGCTAATACAATATGTAACTTAAAATAGCAAGTGAAACTATCAATTAGAATCCACCTTGCTGGCTATTATGTCAGAAAAGAAGTTATACAAACAGGATCACTCTAAAGGGCGAGACTTTTACAACAGAAATCAGAATACGGAAAAGTATTTTTCTCAATCTTGAATCATAGTTTCCAACGGCAGCTTTATACAAAGAGAGTAGCTCCAAAATATAACACTCACTAACAGACCAACATCTACAAAAACTCTAATTTAACAGTCTAATCCATAGATTCAACAGCGACAATCACAGATCATCCTCTCTGTAAAGTCTACATTGAGTTAATTTAGAATGAATGAAACTGCATCTACATTGTGTTACCTAGAGAAACCAAGAGAAGCCAAATAAACAAGTGAACATACTAATGCTTATTGCAGAAACTCATCACACAAATAAAAGAGAGCTAAACTCTAAAGGGTGAAATTTTTACAACAATCCAGAACTAGTTAACTTAATTTCTCAATCTTGAATCGTAGTTTCAAACAGAAGTTTCATACAAAGAGACTAGCTCCAAAAAAATAACATTCACTAGCAGACAAACATCTAAAATAGTGCAGTTTAACTTTCTAATCTATATAGACTAAACAGAAACATTAACAGATTATCCTCTCTGTAAAGTCTCTAAGCATTGAAACGAAAAGAAACAGCAGAGTTACTTCAGACTGAATCGAACTGATTTAAATTGAGTTTACCAAAGAGAACCCACGAATGCCTTTTGCAGAAACTCACCACACAAATAAAAGAAAGATCAAAACTGTACCTCCGCTCTGCCTCTAACAATTTTAACATTCGTAAGTCCGGTTACATTCACGACGTGCTCCAAGAAAACACAACGCTTGTTTATAGACTCCAGTAGAGTAACTCTCCAATCTAAATACAAAGAAGTTGGCTTTTTTTTATTCAATACAACAACAAGCTGCATCTGATACAACAAAACTGCAACAATCGTACCTGGACAAGCAATGGCTAGGACCAATCCAGGAAGGCCTGCACCACTTCCAACATCAATTAAATTGATGTGATCATCAAACAAATCATTGGAATGCAAGTTGTAACAAGTCTTTATAGGAGGCAATATCGCAAGAGAATCTTCGATATGCCTCTCCATTACTTCATCAGCTTCTTTAGTTGCCGTAAGGTTCATTTTCTGCGCACTCCACAAACAAAATGTCACTCCCAATTAAAACAGAGACAAACCCATTGGTTTTCAATTCGGTAGAGCATCACTTTGAGGTAAGAAACCATCCGAAACAAAAGAAAACAAGATAATTGAGAAAAATGGTCGCTTTGTTTGAGAGAGAGAGAGAGAGAGAGAGAGAGAGAGAGAGAGAGAGAGAGAGAGAGAGAGACCTGGTTCCATTGGAGAAGGGTATTGACGTAGAGATGGATTTGGGTTTGTTGGTTGGAACTGAGGCCTTTGAAACATGAAGTTGTCGTGCTAACAGCGACATCGGTGTGGGTGTTGAACTGAGAACTCTTACGAAGAAATGTGTGCGATTTTGCGCATGGAAGGTGTTTGATAAATTGCCCCAAAGAGAAAACATGTGAGACGCAGGTCATCGCTCTCACACTCTTCCAAGCACAGCAATACATTTTTTGGCTGTTTCGACTTTTGGACAAACTTGCTGGAAGGATCACCTATCCATGAAACCCAACTGTGTTGTAGGATGGAAAAGTTCGTATACGATTCATCATTTGATTTAGATGCAGGGTTTAATGATAAATTGTTGGTTTCTAAGGGTTATTTTAGACATTTCTTATTTTTGAGTGAATCATTTCTTTCCAAATGAACCGAATCGGATCGTTCAAATGAACCATTTGAATGTTTTTAATTTTTAGCATCTCCAAAAAGGTTCTTGGGTTCTGATCACTTATTTGATCAAAATTAAATAAAAAATAGGTAATTTATAAATAAAAAGATTTAAAAACTTATTTGACCGTGATTCCCCTTTTTTTAGGTACCATGTGGACAGGAGATACTACGTGCTGTCACTGATGAGGTTATGGTCGGTAAACAAACACAACTTTCATCTACATTCAAATGGTTTTATCTGGATGATCAAACGAATAAGATTACTATCAAGAGAAGTTAGGATTCTCCTAAAAACACTGACGTATCGCGTTGTGGTTGGTAAACAAACACAACTCTCATGTCTCATCTACATTCAGATGGTTATATCTGGATAATCAAACGAACATGACTACTATCAAGGAAAGTTAGGGTTCATGTGCTGGGAGGATCGTAGGTCTGGACACGGAGCGGATATCCAGAATTTTAGTAATATCCGTGATTCGCTCCGCCCCGTACGGATCAATAATTTTTTCATTTGTATTTGCTCTGTTACTAATCGGATATCCGGTATTCGGATATCCGTTAAAATCCGGATTTTTGACCGGATATCCGATCCGTTTCAAAAATATTAAATTAATTATAAAATAATTAAAATTATTTATAAAAATAATTAAAAAGTCAAAAATTAACTCATATATTAAATTTTAAATTGTTTTTTTTAAATTTCGTATTAAAATAACTAATAATATATATATAAATTCACAAAAATTTACATATAATTATATTAACTATATATTCTATATATAATTATTTATATATATACACATATATATGTATATCGGAGCGGATCGGATATCCAATTCTTAGAATTTTAATATTTGTTATTTGCTCCGTTTTTAACGGATATCAAAATTTATTATTTGCTTTGCTCCGTAAAACTACGGATATCCAGATTTTTCGAATCAAATCGAAACAAATAATGGATCAAATCAAATATAACAGATAATTTGCCCAATCCTTGTAAATGGTGATGATCACAAGATACAAGGCTGGTCCAAGATTTTCTTTTATGAGATGGAGGAGGGTTTTATAAATTGGACTATCTCTAAAGATGGTGATCAGATCGTTTTTGTCACCAGCATGAACATGACATACTGTGTGTCTTATATTATGATCCAAAGCAAAACAGTGTAGGAAAGAGATGTTGAGTTTGAAGACACTTGTCCGATGGAAAGAAGGCGTCACAAAACTATATATATCTCGACTCTTCCGGATTATGTCCAGAACACAATGCGTTTATATTAGTTTAAGAATTTTAAAGAGAACTTGTGCTTTTTCTTTTTTCTTTTTTTTTGTCTTCTTATTAATCTAGATAAACGATCTTATAGAATCATCTATAAATACAGAGAGGATAATATTAGGGATTACATTATAGAAATGGCAAGTTATGCTTTTTCATTATTAATAGTTTAGTCTAGGAGAAGATTTGGGATTTCAATGTTGAAATAGTTGTAGTCAAACATATTTTCTTTTTTCTTTTGTTTGTGTTCGTTCGATTTTAACATCCCTAGCTATATAACTTATAAGCATGTTCTACTAGTTCCAATGATGTCAAAACAAAAAAAAGAACATGTTTTAGTCTTGTTAATCAAAAAATCTATTAATTAAAAAAGCAAAAAGATTATAGACAAAAAAAGCTGGAAAAACAATAACCAAAGACAACACTAACTAGAGTCTATACAGTTTATCACCCTTGATGACAGGGTTTTGGATAACTAAATTTTTAATGGCGGCAGATTTGTAATCCGATGGACAAGAATGCTCCTCCGGGTAACGATGGGACCCGCAGAACACGTGGCCACATCTACACTGAAACCCTAGCAGCCCCACCTTCTTCTTGCACGCATTACATCTACCATTCTTCTTCTTCGTCTTCTCTACCACAACCGTCGCTTCTTCAGCCGCCTCCGCCTCCGCTGTTTCCGTGTCGATACTCAAAGTGGTCAAGTATCTGGCAGACTCATCTTTTAAAAAATCGTTGTAGCACTTAGAACACAGGTTCTTGGTCTGTAACGTGCTGAAGAAGCCACAGCCTCTAATGCAAAGAGAAGGTTCTCCTGTCATCACTGTCTTTGCCTAATCTTACGTCTGCGACTGCACAACTTTGTATGTCTCTTTCTCTCTCTGTATTTGCCTTCTTTGTTTTGTTTGGTTCTTCACAATCTAAGCTTAAGTATCAACTTTGTTAAGTCCCTCTGTCTTTGCCTTCTTCTTGTTTTGGCTCTCTCCACAATCTAATTTTATGTCTGAAGCTTTGTATGCCATGAGTTTATTATATAGAGCTGTTAATAAAGTCCTTATCCTGCAAGTATGTAGGTGTTTTATGTCCTAACCAAATTAGGGTTTTGCTTTTAAATTTCTTACATCTATTACATAATGCGATAGCGAGTAACAGTCGAGTTATCCAAAGCCAATTCTAAAAGTGAAAACATAAAACATTAATTAATAATATAAAGTTTTGCCTCCTTGAAAATCTGAGTAATAAATAAGATTACTCAGAGAAGGATTTTGCTTATTTTAGTCTACCACGTACCAAATCGCCAAAAAGAGAAAGAGAGAGAGAGAGAGAGAGACCATGAGCTCTGAACAATGCAGGATGCGAAGACCAACGGGGTAAGTTGATTCCATGAGAACGTACATCGCTTGCATTATAGGTCTATCTCTTCGTCAGCTTTACTTAGCACGATTCTCCTCCCTGAGATTAAGTCAACGATTCTCATTAGTAAAACCCATCGATAGCTTTGTACTTATGTTTCAAAGCAACAAACTTTAAAGTCCTGAAACCTGCAGCTTGTGGGTTTCGGTTTTGTCTCCATTGTTGGTAGACTTGGAATTAGCTTCAACACGCTTCCCTTTGAATGAGAAGTTGAAACCAGAAGCAGAAGTAGTGGTGGAGGTTGATACATGAGCAGAACTTCCAAAACGTTTTGAAGAAAGATCGAAGCGTTCGATCATCCGTGCAACCCCAGCTATTCCTGCGTTAATCTCACGTTGCACTCCTTTGCTCAGTTCTTTCACTGAGCTGTTGCGAGCAAGTAGCTTCTCCTTAAGACCTTGTTTGCTTTTAGAGATGGATTCTTTGTACCTGGAGGGCCATGGCCGGATCAATTTTCATTACCGACTTTATGAAACAATGAAGAAGGATTGAGATTTGGCTTACCTTGCAGAAGCAGCAGCTAGTTTGGATTTAATGGCTTCCGGAAGAGAGGACCCTTCAGATGGATCTGGACTTTGAGATGAACTAGATGGAGAAAGGCCAGGGGAGATTCTGATTATAAGTACAAGAAACGATGAAGATACGTTACAGAGGGTTTAGGTAAGTTGTAAGAAAATTTAAAGGCTTGAGCATTCTCCAAGAAGAAGCTGCATAACGAACTCCATCGCCATAGAAACTAAGTGAAACAAGAGATATAAAAGCATCCCCATTGTGCAGCCTTGTCTCATGTATACATATTCTCTTTGGAGACAACCCAAGCACATAAAAACCACATGAATCATGATGAACTGGTTATGATAGATATGGCAGATAAAAGTTTACATTTGTACTAGTATCTTTTTTATGTCAATACCTTGATCCGTTGTTGCTATCTGCAGGAACAGAAGAGTGACCAGAGACAGGACGAGGCGGGGTCGTTGAGTCAGGACTCGGACAAGGGTTTGTGTTCTGATGTTCAACACGGGAGATAATAGCAGAGATGTGATCAAGACTGGTCATATCAGTAGGATGAACCGTGTTGAAATCATTGGAGGATGTTTGAGTCTCTCTTCTGCGAAGCAAACAACGTCTATGAGCAGCTTCAGTGAGATGCCTCAAGAACTGTTCATCAAAGCTGCTAAACTGTGATTCCTCCTGGAAATAAAAAATAGATCATTATCTAGTCAACACTAGTAGAACCAAAAACTCTTTAATCTAATAAGTCACAATGGATTACTTTTCGAACCTCTTCTGAGTAAAAATCCTCATGAGAGTGATGAATAGATCTTGGAGAGGATGAAGATATGTTCCTGGTTTTCATCATTCTTTCCTTTTCCACAGCAGACAAAAGCTCTTGGCTACACAAAGGAACCAGTGCTATAGTAAAGTACCTTTGTATTGTACTTAAAATCATCAAAATCAAATCTTTTCTAAACCAAACGGATCAGTAAAGACTAAGACGATGATGATTACCTAGCAGGATCTTTCAAAACAAACAATTGCCAGCAAATAGGACACTCTTTGCTTCTCTGTGACCTGTGTAAATCCCAAATTACGAATCAGTCACTGATAGATGACAAAGAAGAACAAGATTCAAATCTAAAACAGAGCTGAATAAGATCACAGATCGTTTTATACATAAGTACCATTCAATGATGCACTGAAGGTGATATTCATGTTTGCAACTGGTAACCTGAAATTGAAAAAACCCATAAACATACATCGGTAAATTTTCAATGTTTCACTTTAGATTCAAAAGGGTCAGATGATAAATTCGAGACTATCATTTGGGCAATCAATGGCATTTCCATAAACATCCTTTTGATCCTTTCAAAGATGGGTCAGAGAACAAATGATCGGTAATCAAACGATCTCGTATAAAATCGCAAAAGGAAGGCGAAATCTCATCTCACAATCGAATAATCCCAGATTTCAAGCAAGGGAAGAAGAAAATCGTAAAACCCAACAAGAGCTGTCAAATGCAGAACTGAAAAGACAGAAAGAGGATGTAGAATCTCACAGTGGAAGGGTCCTGGGGAGTGAAAGGCTCGAGACAGATGCTGCAAGCGTCGTCGGTATCATCGTCGGAGGCTACGAACGCAGAGGAGGGAGCAGAAGAAGAAGAAGCGATTGCGGAATTGAAAGGAGATTCAGATAAGTTGAAAGCAGAAGTATAAGTGAAATTAGACATTGTTGCAGCGAGTGGGTGATGAGCGAAGAAGGTAAAGAAGAAGAAGAAGAAGCTGAGGATTGAGATCAAGAGGAGGAGGAGGAGTATGATCAAAAAAAGGAAGACTGACGAGTCAAAGCAAAGAATGATGAGGAAAAGTCAAAAAGAAATTGTGAGGAGGAGGAGAAAAGTTCGATTCGACTGTTCCACTTTTACCTTTTCTTTTATCATTTACTATATTTTATTTTTATTTAATAAGTTTGTTACAACTTATTAAGTTATTGGGCTTTTTGCTGGCTACCTCTAATCCACTAGTTTTGATTCTAAACGTGCTTCACCATAGATATATGGACCCAATTCGAAACAGTTGAAGAATATATATATTGGGGCTTTTCTTTTTTGGGCAAAATCTAAAAATCCAAGTTTTTCTTGATTTCAATCGCCATTTTTTAACCAAACTTCCCAGCATTTTTTTATAGCAAATGTCACTCTTTTAAATTTTGTGATCCTTTTGAACCAATCTTGACAATTTTATCAGCATTTGTCGCTTTTGTAATCTCATAAAGTCATAATCGCCATTTTTAGAACCAACATCTAAAAGGGGTGTATTGAATTAAAAATTTAAAGAGATTTGATGGTTGTTTTAAAAATCTCTGTTATTAAATTAATGATTTTTAAATGTCTCACCAAAATTTATTTTTATCCTAAATCTGATTAATAATGAAAACATGTTTATGGTTCTACCAACCCTAAGAATTGAAGCTAGATCGCAAGTTAGCTTATATGTATTAAGAACAATAATAAATTAAGAATTTTTCAAAGTATTAATAATTAAAAATATATCATATTCATATTATTTTTTATATTATTAAATATTATATATAAAATATCAACTTATTATATAGTAACACATGGTTAACTAGGGTTTTCATAGTCTTTTGTTTGAATAGACATTGTTCTACTTTTTCTTTTCTTTTTAGTTATTATTAATTTTTTTAATTCTGAAAGACTTATGTTAGAGATGGATGAAAATTCTCTATACTGAAATATGGATTGAAAACCTGTTGATAGAGATGTTTTTATTGTTAAATTGGGTTCATTGCATCTTTTTCCCCATCCCTTGACTTGGCATACTGTAGTAGTAACTAAAAGTATTATTCATTGATCATCCTTTTTTTGGGCGGGAAATTATTCTATTTAGTACAGTAAACGAAGCTCCTTATATGTTATCTATGGAGCAAGTAGAAAGAGTTATGACATGAGCTTGATCATGGGCATAAAGTGTTCATGCATCTGCGAGCTTCTTGTATTGGGAGGAGAGGCTAGAGCGGAGGAAATTTTGTTTTGTAGGGTTCTTGGTGGTAACGTTAATGAACTTCTGGTACCATTTGCCAGAATCTTTTAAGTTTCTATCAGTAACGTCTGTCCAGTTAACGTAACTGAGTCCGAATCTGACGCTAAAGCCTTTACAGAATTCATAATTATCTCCAAGAGCCCATGCAAAGTATCCTTTTATGTTGACATTCTTCTCTCTGCATTGCATGGACAATCATAATTAAAAGGATGATGATATCAAACATGCATGTATGTATGTAAAAGAAAAAAGAAAAAAAACAGGAGTGTAGTAGTAGTAGCTAGCATTCACTCACTTGATGACTTTACTGAGAAAGCAGAGATGACTACAAAGATAGTCAATCCGCTTCGAATCGGCAACAGCCTCCTCACGGGTTTTTCGGAACCGAGGCTGCTAATTCCTAATCAAACCGTCACGGTACATGAACAATTGGTACAATATTTGAGTCAATATATTCAGAGAAATATTGGAAATACACTTAACATGAAAAGATACGAGTAGTAGAACTCACCGTTCTCGGTGATATAGATTAAAGGATCACCGTATCTGGTTTTGAAGTGATCCATTACGTAGTAAATTCCCTTTGGGTAGTAATAGCTGTTGCCGCTTACCTTGTCTTCAGAGAACTGAGAAACAGAGGCGAATATATATAAGCCAGAAAAATTATTTTGCTTAAAGTATTTATTATTAAATGGAAGAATCATGCATATATATATACCAGTGGACCAGGAACTTCACCACGTGAATTTTCAGCTGTAGACACAAGGATGATGAAATAATTGATGGTCAGTCACACAATATGTTTTGTAATAGAAAGGTTGTAACTAAGTGGTAATATATAGAGTAGTACACGTGAGCTTTACGCATGGGTCCATCATGGCAGTGTGCTTTGGCGAAGGAAATGGGTTAGCAGCTGGCTGTGCATACTGAGTGACGTAGTAGTTGAGGCCAAGAAAATCATATGAACCCTTTACGAGTTTGGCTTCTGCTTCTGTGAAGTTGGGAAGACGACTTCCCACAATTTTCCTCATGACGTCTGGGTATCTACCTTTTGTTAGCGGCTCCATAAACCTGATCCATGTAAAGTACATGGTTATACATGGTTATACCTAAGTTGGGATTTATATATAGAACATATATTAGTAATGTTTTTAAAAAGACGTTTTCATTTGTTGGTACCATCCTAAGAAGAATTCTTTTATCCTCTCAGTTGCATCTATGCAGGCTTTATCAGTCTCATCATATGGAAGAAACCATCTAGTTATCATCACAGGTCCGATCTTCCCTCCTTGAAACTGTTGGTCATGATATACACACAAATAATATGATATAATTAGGAATAGCTAGATATGTTAGATTACACTTTTTTCTTATAAGTCATGAACTAACCTTATATTTCTTCCTGTAAAGATCAACCACCGCGGCATGAGCAAGAAGCTGGTTATGTGCAACTATATAGGGTTCCGTTGAAGAATTTCCGCCGTAACATCTCTCATCAATCGCTTGAGAACATCGACCGGGTGCATCTGTCCCGATTGCATAGCCTCTCGTAGGAACTGTGTAGAGCTGGTTGATAGTGAGCCAGTTCTTTACCTTTCCACCGAATTCCTTGAAACATAGATCCGCGTAATCTTTGAAATCATCTCTGCGCATATGTTATAGAATTGTTTCATTCATTGCAAGATCAAATCTTTATACGCATGCTGCCATATTTCTTTATAATATAAGAAGCATGGTGGCACTGCAGAAATAACATACATGACTTCGCGGCTCAAGAAACCTTCATACTCATCTTGCAGTGTTTGAGGAAGGTCCCAGTGAAAAAGGGTAACGAAAGGCGTTATGTTCTTTGCGATGAGGGCATCTATGAGTTTGTGATAGTAATCAAGACCTCCTTTGTTCACTCCCCTACTCCTTTTTCCTTCTGCTCATTCATGTTTACATATTCGTATATTTAATCTTCCTGAAAATCTTAATCAAAACACAAAGACTTGTATTGTATGTATCCATAATGTGTACATACTTGGAATGATTCTTGACCACGCAAAGGAGAATCTGTAGCCAGTAGCATTCATTTCGATTATCGCCTCTACATCTTTCTGCAATTTACATATACAACAATCTCATATCAATCCACACCTAGTTAATTAGATAATTCAATTAGTATGTGTTTATAGGAATCAACCTCCCATCTTGTATATGACTCACAAGTTGTGTCTCCATTCCCATGATCTGGTCCTCCTTTCTCTGATAGTAAACAAATACATAATTACTTTGAATATATATATATATAGACCTATTATTTATACACGTAAATATACAACAGCATGCAAACGACATACATACCTGGGTATCGGTGAGTGAAGCCATCCCAAACGTTTAGACCACGACCTCTTCCTCCTTCGACCTGAAATGAAAAGAAACAACCATGCAACGTTGGAGTTATGCTTTTTACTTATGGTTTTCTACACAATGTGTAATGATTTGTTACATGCCTGGTACGCAGCAGATGCAACACCGAAAATGAAGTCTTTATTGAAATTTTTACTGCTTAAAACGTCAATGTTTCCACATGTGAATGGCTCCTTCTCTTCGCAAGAAAGTTCCTCATCTGCTTTGCAAGTAGTCGCTAAAGCTGATAGAAAAACAACCAAGGCGACTCCGTGAAACTTCTTCATGGTTATTTTTTTGTGTGTGTTTGTGTTTGTGTTGGATGGAACCTTGTTGCTGATGTAGGGTTTATATAGCCATTGTAAAGAATATTGACGTCTGCATTTTCTTGTGGGAGATGTTTAGCTGAGTTGAATCTCGTGGGTCCACCGATTTTGGTTTGCTATCACGAGATCATATCCTAAAACAATCGAGTAATTAGCTCCAATTAGTAAAACATTAAGCATATGTGTGATGTGTTCCTTATCGGGAACATGACTTGGAATACGAGTTGTCTTATATTCAATTGATCGTCCACAATAACATAGTGCTACATGTATGGAACGAAATACCTAGAACGACATGCATAAAATTTGTAGTAGATAATGTTCAAAACCTATTAAGTTTGGCCATAAATTTTAGATTAAGGCCATAAATTTTTTGAAAAGGTCTATGGAAATATAATCAAGTACGTTTTGAATCTAGTGTAGACGAGAAAAATCATATATATAATTAGAGAAATTTCTTTCCATCTAAAATGTTCACATCAACATTTTTATTTTTATTTTTTGAACTTTTAAGTATTTTGGTTTTCACATAATATTAACTAATGTAAATTTATTTTTATGCAAGTTTTTTGGATTTTTTATGGACTTCTACATATTGTGATCTTTTTTTACCAGCTTATATATATTTTAGGTTTGTATTTTCTAGGCATTCATAGAAAATAAATTTAAAAGTGAAAAAAAAAATATTTATTTTACAAATCATAAAAAAAAAAAGTAAAAATATTATTTAGAATAAAAGACAAAAGAAGGTAAAAAAAAATTGGAAGGCGAATACAAAACATGTCAGAAGAACTTGCGAATGATAGTTATCAAATTTTTTTTAAAAAAAACTTGAGAAGATATATCTATATATATATATAATTAGAGTAAAATTATTTATATAAAATAAATAATTATTTTATGAATCATAAAAACTAAAAATTCTCTACGAAATAAAAACAAATCAATATGTTATTTCAAATATAAACAAAGAGAATGTAGAAAAGAAGTTGGAATGCAAACAAATACGAAAGGTGACGGAAGAACTTGCGGAGTTATCAAACTTAATAAAAAAAACCGGAAAGATATATAGATAAAAGTAAAGTAAAATGATTCATATCTATTTTATTGTGAAAATAAATGAAAGTTTTATATGAAAAAAGACTAAAGTGTTTAATCATATAACATGAAATGAATTTGATTTATACGAAAATAATGATAAAATCATGACTATTTATGTTTCAGAATGAGTTAGATTTTTTAAAATTTATGAAAAATGAAGAAGTTATTCAATTTAAAGCATTGAGATTGTTTCTGCCGGAAATAAGCAATATGAAAAAGGTAGAAACCAGTTGAATAGATATATATGTAGTGGAAAATTTAAATATTTATAACAGCATATAAATATGGATGAAGTTTTTAAACAATTAGCATATGTTAATAACTTCATAATATATCTATATATTTTAGGATAAAAATTAAATAAAAAGTTTGATTAAAAAAATAACTATAAAATAATATAAATAATTTAAAATAAATATAATAATAATATAAATATATAAATTTATAAAATATGAAAATAGATTAACAAATAACTCTGCACAATATGCAGATCAAACCTAGTAATTACAACATTGATTCTAGGCCTCACTCATCACGAGCCTCGCCTCTCACATTCAGAGCATCTCGAATTGATATTTGGCTGCATGATGCTTTTATCACATGAAACCAGAGAGTACTCTTTCTCCACAAGGAGCCATAAAAAACAAGAAAAAACAAAAAGAAAGCGAAGACCTCAATATATTTTGATTTTTTTTCAAATGATCATTAAAAATTAATTGGAGATAATTCGTCATCTGCAAAACAGTAATCTTTTGTGGCTTTCGATTTTTTTTTTAATTGCTGCTATTCATAATAAATTGAGAAGTTAATAGGCTAAAATGACGATAAATTTTTAATATAAAAAAATTAGCTATAAGATACTTGTTGACAAATGATACACCAGTGTTAATTAAAAAAAAAGCAAAAAATTGTCTAAAACTACTAAACAAATATTAATTTTAAAAATAAATTACATAATAAATATATATCATATATATTTTTGAATGAAAAAGCGTTTGTATATATAGATTGAGCAGTATGTAAATACTCTATTTTGAATTTAGAGTTTAGTTTTAAGGTTCTAAACTTACATTTTCATTTAGATTCATGATTTCATGTTAGAGTTTAGTTTTAGGATTCAGAGTTTAGTTCTTAAAATTTAAAGTTTAACTTTTTAGTGTATTATGGTTGATGTTTTAAATATTTATGTGAACGAATTAGTTTATATAGAATGTAGTATGTAAATACAAATTTTGAGTTTGTTGTTTAGTTTTTGAGTTCGCTTCTGGGAGATATCTCTCTAAAGGTGGGATGATAATGATAGCTAGAGCACGATGATATGCACGCATCGCATACCATTGAGCTTCTTGGGGCCAAGTAGGTGGTCGGGATTGTAATCGCAAGGTCAGGCGCGGAAAAGCGCAAACGAAGCAAGTAATGCGCCAAAATGAAAGGGTTACAACCGACGGTCAGCAATGCCGGTCCAACGATTTTTGATGCCCTATACAAATCTAAAAAATATGCTTTTTATATATTATATTTAAAATTACAAAATATTAATTACAGTTAAACTTTATTAAACAATCTAATTCCGAACAAACAATTCCAATTCATAAACAGTTTATAAGGAGAAAAAATAGAAAATAGATATTGTTGAAATATATTCTTTTTACAGTTATGCCTGTAAAATCATTTCATAAACTCACTAACCGATAACTTCAAATGTTCATCATCTCAGTAAAATAATTATATACAAAAATATTTATTAATTTATCTTATTTTATCAAATAAAAATGAAACAATGATCAACCTTTTTTCATGGAACTTAAACGTTATCAGAAACTGCTAAATTCATAGTTATAATTTTTTTTCTCTCATCTTTCCAAAAAAATTTAAATACCAAAAACCGTAAATATAAATCAACAACTCACATATGTGACAATAACAAAATTATGATTACGGCATTGAAAATATAAAGTATGTTTTTGAACTTTGATCGACTACATGTTTTATTTAGGTTTTCTTTTTTTGTTAAATAGAGTTTTAATAATAAAATTGATAATTATTTGATAATAAACGTAATAAGTATATTTGTTAATAAAAAGCCATAACATTGTTAACAAACCCAGTATAAATATAGTTTAAAAAAACAGTATAAATAATATTATTGTTAAAAATGCTTGAATCTTTATTTACATGTAAACATATAAAAGAAAATATGTCCCTTTAAGATTTACTGCCCTAATCCGTCGCTTGGGTAGCTTACCCTGTCGGCCGGCCCTAACGGCCAGACAAAAGCTACCCTGTAAAGTTTGAGTTTTGAGGGAACATGCATAGTTAGGAAACGAAAAAAGGGAACATGTAATAAATAGAAAAAAATTACTTTATACATTTACAAGCAAATTTTTGAGGGGATAAAATTCAGCAAAAGCCCTACTACAAAACTAGAAGAATTGCATCCGTCAAGCGACGGATGGGCAACACAAAGAAGAAAAACTAAACACCCTAAAAGAAGGATTTGCAAAGAAGAAAGCAGAAAGGAGAAAATGGTGAAGAAGGAGCCGGTGGAGAGACGATGACTATACCCAAAGAAGGACTACTCCATGTCGGCATTCAGGAGGAGACCTAGGACGTCATGGAGAGAAAAGGCGTTCAAGATTTAAATGCAAAAGCACACCCACGTCTGCCAGCACCACATCTTCTTCCGCGACTAAGGATCTCCACCAAGACCGCTTCCCAAACGAAGCATCAGTCCGTTGATCAGAATGCCCGACGAAAGAGTGTGGTCGGAGCTTGAAATCGGAAAGGAGGAACCTGAAGGTGCAGCTAAGCCGAGTGACCACTAAGAGCGGGCACAAAGTGAATCATTGACGAGTGAGGAACATGAAAAGTATCAGTGACTAAGGAGGAGTTGATGTGGTGAGAGTACTTAAAGAGGATTCTTCGTATATTGGCATATATACAAAGGAGTGATTACGGAAAGTACGGACGTGACGAGCAAACAAGAAGATATGCGCTTCTAGGGCTGAGTGTTTTTCTGTATTTAAGAGAATCGGGGTATAAAGAGTTAGGGGGGAACACTTTCGATATTCTAATGAGAGACTGCATTAAAGCAAAATCGTGGGTGGTGAGAGCTGTGAGGTGAGTGTTTTCTTACAACAGGTTCACGCGTTGTGAGATCTGTGCTTGTTTGTGTTGTAACTTGGAATCAATTGGGGTAACCTAGGAGTCTAGACTTAGTGTAACACCAATCAAAGTGTAATATTGTGGTTAACTTTAATAGATTCAAGTTTTAATAAAAAGCATTTGTCTTGCTACTGTCCAAAACAAAAAAAAAACAATTCTTATCTGTTTTCCTACAGTAACAGAACCTTCCTACCATCCATGTATCTCACCCTGAGATAACTCAGACCTGTGTCAGTAAACTAACCCTCAGCGCAGAGTTAGATATGATTTCTACAAAACACCTCGAGTAAACCATGAAATCAGGCTAACCAAGTATAAGGTGTACCGTTTTGATCACTTAAGCTCAACAAGGAGTTATGAGAAGTGTAAACCGAGTTTTCAAGAGACAAAGTAATAAGAAGTAGTAAAACAGGCGAGGAGTCAAAAGTTATTTTCAATCATTCACAAGCAAGTTTTCGGAGGGATGAAGATTATAAGAAGAGTCCTAATACAAAACTCGAAGAGTTACATCCTCCAAACGGTGGACGAAATGAATTAGAAAACAAGCTAAGCGCCCACAAAGAATTTTTGGATAAAATAGGGGGCCCACAAGAAGACCAACAGCCAACGGATGAAAATACCACTACTATGTGATGTACGTTCCGAAGGAGAAGAGACGCCCATACATCATAGAAGGATAAATAGATGAATGGTCACCTCTTTAAGTATCCTCCCATCTCCTTCACACGCACTAGATGCCGGTAGCTGTTGTCCCCCTTCACATCTTTGGGCCCTAAGACTAGGGTCCCTTGTTCCCCCGAGTCTATGGTCTTGTATTCATTTGCGAACCTGTGATACCTCATTGGGAAGAAAGATCACCACCCCATTAGATAGAAATAGAAAGTCGTTTTGACTAAATGCACAATGAATGGAAACATAAATTTCGTGATTAGTGCTAAATGATTTGAATTCGAACAAATGATTGATGATGAACATAATGAATCTAAGATGAAGCAATTATATTTATCTTTTTAATAAAAAATAAGTAGATGCAAATAAAACTAAGTGAAAGGGATGATTGTTTATAAATTTTTGTTTAAGGATGAATAACTAAAATGATAACAATGGAAAAAAGCAAATAAAGATGATATGATGCAAGTTTTTAACAGATCAGATAGAGACAACCTGAGGCTAAAAGAACTTTGGTTCTAATACTAAAAATGATACAAGCACGGGTCTTTCACTCGGTTACTACGATCAGTGGACGACAACTGCAGTCAGTCTTCCCAGGATATGTTCAGATTAGACGAGAAACTCGAGTCTAGCCAGATTGGATGAGATTGTGGAGATGGAAGCGTTGGTTGATACAATAGCTGAGAAGCTCAAAGTTAACAGATAGGTGGTCAGATGAATGTCGAAGGAGGAAGTATTGTGGACGACAAAGGTGGTACGAGACTTTATGGTCTTAAGAAAAATGGCCTCTCTCTAATCAGTTGCAGAATATGGATGCAGTATCAATCACTTATGGATAAATTGAGATGCAGCCAATGCAATAAGCTAAGTTAAGATGGGGTTTATAAGATGCAAGAACAAGTCTAACAACCTAACAATGCAAGAAATCAAAAGCAAGTAGGATAGTTAAGCAAGATGAGTGACGAAGCAATAAACTAAACAAGATGAATGCTGGAAATAATTAAGCAAAGACAACTGAGCAAAAGCGATTTTAGATGATAAATAAAAGACAAGACCCAAGGTTCTAAGAAATAGTGGTTAAGTGGTTTCAAAAGTGACTAAGAAACTTTATAAATAAGGCAATCAACATGCATATAACAAGCAAGCATTTCTCAATATTGCAATCCTAAATAAGATTAGTGTGTCAAACCCACTTTTGATGGTGTATTCACTAACCATGAGCATAAAGCATATAACCATATAGTCTAAAAGAAGCACTTAATCAAGCAAACTTCTCTCACTCAAACAATAATTCAAGTCAACCTATCAATCTTTTGGATTCTCTAGGGAGTTAAACAGCTAACTCAACCAATCAAGAACATAGATTTAAGCTCACAATTACGAAACCTAACAATGCTAAGCAAAAAAAAACAGGATTCAAACAAAGGCATGTTCTTTCAATGCAAACTATCTAACCATCAAACAAGAGTCTTGAAGCAAGCACTATCTAGCCCTATATGAATCATCTAGCAAGGAAATTGTCAACTTTGGTGCCACTGAGCAAAGGAACCAGAAACCAAGCTAGACTATCAAACCAAATAAGCGAATCATGCTGAAACAAAGAGAAGATACACAAGCAGACAAGTCAGAATTACAAAAAATATGAATCTACTATCAATAAGCGAAGTATATATACAACAAGTAAATCTACGACAACTTATTTGAGACAAAAATCTACCATCACTGAACCAATTATATGTACCATAACTGATTATTGACATACGTACAGAAAAATTATATTTACCATCAAATATACCAGAAGATGAAACTCGACCACACAACTGACATGTGAAATCCCCATAATCCCCAACTGTAACCTAAAATAGGTCCAAAATCATCGTAAACTGAGAGTTTGTTTTGTAAAATTTGGACTTAATTGATAGGAGGCGGTTGATGTGAAATTTTACATGAAAACGAGGGATGGGGAAAACTTACTGAGTTTACGGACTCGGAAATCGGAGAGAGGGACAATACGCGGCGTCGGAATCTCTGAGAAGGACAACACGGGCGGAGAACTCGATGGGAGAAGAGTTTGTTGGGAGTCTGTCGATTTTTAAGTAAAGAATGGACCAAAAAAAAAGGAAATAAGGACCAAAATAAAAAAAAAAAAATAATAATAATAATAAACCCCCAACTTTACCTTCAACACTCGACGGCAAGCCCTAAAGTGTGTTCCCAATTTTTGCCATCTCCTTTCTCAATTAGTTTTCAGAAAGAAAAATTTGCATTATAATTTATCATTTCGAGCTTTCTTCTCTTACTTATCAAAGTCTTGATTTCACTATCTTTTGATTTCGGTTTGTTAAGATTTCACAGATGGAGCAAATAGTTTTGGTTTGTGGTCAATAGAGTTTTCAGAAGAATTGATGGACCTTTGGCGTAGACAAAGCAAAAGGATGTAGGATATTACGGGTACATGCAGAAACTTCTTTTCCTGAATTCATGGGAATGGTGTTTGAAGATTTTGGTTTTGATCCTCGAAATTGTTCAATTGAGTTATATGTTGTCGAAGGAGATGTTGCAACGACTACCACAGGATACACCTCCTGTATTTATGGGAAACAATATGCAGTTGAGTGGGTTTTTCGAGCAATTAAAAGAAGATCCTATTCCCATGTGTATTAAGATCAAAACAAAAATTCCCGATGATTGTGGTTCACAAGGAGACGATCTTCGTGGTGTTTGGAACAAGTCTTCATTACAATCCGAGGATGTTGCGGTTGAAGAAGACGAAGGAGACGAAGGAGATGAAGAAGACGAAGATTTGAGTTCCAGATATGATGGATGCGAAGATCCGGATGGCGCTAGTTCCGATGACGAAGAATGCTGAACTTCTGCAATTTCAAAGGATATAGGAAGTTCTGATGTAGAATATGATGTTGAAACTTTACCACCAAAGACAATTCCTGCAATAATTCCCAAATATGTTAACATCGAGCTGAGTTCAATGGAGTTAGCGGTTGGCCAAAGTTATTAGACAAAAGATGATTTGATAACGGAGCTGCAAATTCTGAGCGTCATTAAAAAATTCGACTACGATGTGGGATATTCAACGCCAAAATTGTTGACGGTAAAGTGTTGGATTGCAGGATGTAAATGGCGGGTTCATGCTTCAACAGTAGGTGATAGATCTATATTCTATATTAAGACATACGTTAACAAGCACACATGCCCTGGAACGGTCTGATCACTTCGTATCTGCTATGCCATTTACGAGATTCTAGGACGTCTTTATAAAGATTTTGTCGGTGGTGTTGAACCCACTGTATTGCCAACCCATGTTTCAGATGCTCTGACAAAACGATTTGGACTTAAGGTAAGGGTATGTTCTGGTAGATTTATTAATGTTGTGCTGGTAGATTTATTTAGGTCGTAGATTAACATCATTCTGGTAGATTTATTTAGGTCCTGCTGGTAGATTTATGTGTTCCAATGGCATTTCATTTCTACAGGTCGATTACTGGAAGGCACACCGGGCTCTACGATATGCACGAGAGTTAGTTGCCGGAACTTCGGAAAGTGGGTATGAAGAACTGCCGTCTTACTTATACATGATTAGGCGAGCTAATCCGGAGACACTTATAAAGCTTGATATTGATGACGAAGATCGGTTCAAGTAACTTATGTTCATTGCTTTTTCTGCAAGCATTCACGGGTTCCCATATATGAGGAAAGATGTTGTGGAAGATGGGACGTTCTTGCATAGGAAATACCAAGGTACACTACTAATCACAACAACCCAAGATGGAAATTTTAATATCTTTTCAATAGCGTTTGGTGTTGTAGATACTGAGAATGAAGAGTCTTGGAAATGGTTTTTTAGACAACTTTACCGTGTCATTCCAGATGATGAAGGTCTAGCCATTATTTCTGACAGGCATAGAGCAATAGGAAAGGCCATAGGGAATGTGTACCCCCTAGCAAACCATGGTATTTGTACATATCACTTATATAAGAACATTTAGTTGAAATTCAGAGGTGGAGAAACATTCGGCCTTGTTCAAAAGGCTGCTAGAGCATATACGGAAGCAGAGTTCAACGCCTACTATACGCAGATTCAGGCTTTAAAAACTTTATGATTATTTTCTAAAGGCTGATGTGTGTAAGTGGAGTCGTGCTCATTTCCTAGGTGATAGATCTAACTTCACCACTAGCAACATAGCTGAATCGATGAATAGAGTGTTGTCTAGTGGTAGAAGTAAGCCTATTGTTCTCCTCCTCGAAGATATTCAGATGCTTCTGACAAGATGGTTTGCAAAAATCGCCGAGTTGCTAAGCTAATGCAAACATCTCTCACAACGGGAGTGGAAAACTTGTGTGCGGTATGTCTTCATCGTAGTTTTGTTTTCTCTGATAAAAGATAGGGATAATTGAGTGTTATAAATTATTGTTTTATGTGTCCATAACAGGTTAGAGTTGAAGATGCAAAGTAGTTTGGAGTCCAAGAGATAGATGACCATCTAACACAAGTAACGTACGGCACAACATTGCATGTTGTTAACCTGGCAGAGAAAAGTTGTATGTGCTGCAGGTCTTATTTGGATAAGCTCCCTTGTTTCCATGCCATTGCAGCGGTTGAAGCATTGGAGAGGTCTCAGAATCCCCCTTCGCTTACACCCATCACCCTTTCGCATCCTTACTATCATACCAACTACTTATGCAATGCATACTTAAAGTCTATTATGCCACGAGATATTGCAATGCATGTGCCTGATAAAGTGGCCACAAAAATGTGTCTCCCACCTGTGATGTGAAACCCTCCGGGAAGGCCAAAGAAAACGCGCTTTAAGAGACCATTTGAGGTCGCCATGGAAAAAAAACGTTCTACGAAAGAACATAAATGTTCTTAGTGTCATCAAGACGGTCATAATCGGGCTACATGCACTGCTTAAATTTTTGTTCAGAACTACTTTCTTTTAACCTTTGTTTATGTAATGCTTAACTTTGTTTATGTAATGCTTAACTTTGTTCTCATATGTCATTAGGAACCATAAATTTTATGTCATAAATAACTTATGGTTTTATTGTAATAACTTATGGTTTCATTGTGATGCTTGTCTTTGTTGTTCTCGTATATTTGATCATTTGATCATAATAACTGACATTAAGAACCATGAATATACAATTGCATAGATCAACACTTTCGCAAACAAGTCTACCATAACTTTAAAAGATTTCGAATAAGTCTACCAAAACTATAAATAATTTGGAACAAGTCTAACATATCGCTGTTGAATATGTCTACCATATCACCATTTTGTTACATATATCAATAAAAGCCGCAATTAAGTCTACCAACATTATGCTAAAGGGGCATACATACAAAAACGATGTAATCTACCACCAAATAAAATAATGCGACCCTCTCAGATGTTAGTGTACCAAAAAAATCTAACTCTACGACATCATCAATTGGCTGACCCTGTCTGCAGTGGATACCGGTCATCTGATTCACCTCTAGGGTTAGGATCAGACCGCTGCAAATTCTGTTCATCGTCCGCTTCATCCAATATCTCAGCTGCCAGTTTGAGCCGAAAACCTGCCATGTTACTATCTGTGAGGGGATCCCAACTATGCCGAAGAGCTAAACACCCGCAATACTTCACCGTATACACCCCACAATCACCAGTTTGTGTGTTAGGTGGTGCTGTTTTCACTCGGTATGTGGTATAGCATTGCTCGCGTTTTTTGGCCCGCTTCTCAGGTGATGTAATACGCTTCAACAAAAGAGGAATCAACTTCGCATATGGCTTAACTGAGTCTTCTATGTACCTCTCATCATATAACCAACAGACACTATCAAAATACATGAATCATACTCTTTGAAAATTCAAACGGACACTATAACCAATGTGAATTGGCACTATTAAATTCAAATGTATCTGTCATCATATAACCAACAGACACTATCAAATACTCGAATCTTTCTCTTTGAAAATTCAACCTCTAGAGCCACCCAATGTGAATTGGCGATGTTGTGGACGATGTACAACACATCAATATCTTCCTCCCATTTCCTCGGTGGACAGGGAAAATCATTGAAAATCTCTTTCGCTGTGTTGATATATGAGTCTGGAAATATCCAATTCTTCTCGTCCACTACAAACTTCTTTTCATAATCTCTACACCATATATATGAGAAGAATGGGTCTAGGAATGCAACCTTCCCGTTTCGATATAGAGATGGAACTCGGTAAGAACAAGATCTCAACATATCAAATGCAGAGCCAATATACTGAAACAATAAAAGGGAAACATATTAAGCAAGTCTACCACAACTATATTAGCCTATAAAACAAGTCTACCACAATTGTAGTACCCTATAAAACAAGTCTACCACAACTATAGTAGCCTACAAAACAAGTCTACCATAATCATACCAGTCTTCACAATACTCTAACAATAATAAGTCTACCACAACTACACCAGTGCCTACGAAACAAGTCTACCACAACTACACCAGACTACAAAACAAGCCTACCACAACTATACATTTACTCATATCAACAAACCCAACAATATATACCTTGCCCGATAACCATCTATATTCTAGAGTTGGCCACATTTCTTTAGGTGTCATCAACGTGAGGTAAAATTCAACCCCTGAAATTGATTCGTCGAAAGAGTTATCCCTACAAAAATTTAAAATTTTTAGTAAAGGAACTCCTTACTAAATTGTTCTACTAATTTAATGAATATCCTATAAACGAAGGGAAGAGAAAGATCGAAGCACTTACAAATCTTTTTTGATGTAGTGGAGCAAGCAATCTAATTTTCGCCGTACGACTTCCTCAAATGGGTTGTAATAAGCCTCGCCATGAGATACATCACCCATCATTCTTCGCACAACAGAACTCCCTACAAATGGTGAGTATTGAGAGGGCGCAATGACACAGTCTCTTGCCTTTCTGCCGGATTTTTGGTGAATGACGGTGGGAAGTGCCATAAGCCGCTCCAAAGCTTGGAGATTCAGGTCGCCGGTTTCATCAATCAAGTGTAGAATCTCAAATTTTTCTCGTTTAGGCGTCACATCTGCTTGATCATCAATAACCTCCGGTTTCGCCTCACAGCCTTCTATTTTTACTTTACGGAGAATCTGACCTTTCAATTTTGGATTCCAAACCATCGTTGCTTTTGGAAACTGAAGATCAGACATATCATGCATCTCCACGGTCCATGACTGTTGAACCATAATCCAATTAGCACATTGTTTTAGAATTATCATTTTAATGGTAGATTTTTTTTAAGAATTTAAAATAAAAAGTGTGTAAACAATATAATTTAACCAAAATAAAACAAAATCAGCAAACTTGTCTACAAGTTTCAAATACAAGATTCATAAACATATGAAAGACCACACTTTATAATACACATAGGAAAAAGATACTACAAATCTGCAAAGTTTGGTACCAAAACTCTACCACTATTAGTTTCAAGATGCATAAAAAACAAAACACCCTCAAAGGTTCTTACGATGTTGATTACTAGAAGAGAGACTTGCGTACCCGATCCTTCTTAACTGCGGGTTCATTTGCTTTGGATTCGGCATCTCCAGCCGGATTTTCTCCCTCAGGTTCTGCCTCTTCTGGAAACTGAACATTTTCTTTAACCCCACCCACAAATGTAGTCACCCTCTGGTCTATAGCGTCAATTTTGTAAGATAATGTCTGAATTGCCTGTAAAAGCGCATTTCTCTCACTACTATTCTCCTGCGTCGTTGTCCTCTTCTGAACCTTCTCAGCAAACTTACCTACCGTCATGTCGGACTCTTCATCCTCCTTCTCAGAGACATCCTCATTGCTCTCAGCCTCTGTGACAATCACTTTCTTTTTTTCTTTCTTCTTCTCCCTCAAGGCACTTTCAACCTTTCGCTTCTTCTTCCTTTTAGGCTCTTCTACAAAATCATATCACTTTCCTCAACACTACTCTTCTCCTCCTTCTTCTTACTCCCCTTCTTCTCTCTCTTCTCCTTCTCCTTGCCCTTTTTCTTATCCTTCCTCGTCTCCTTCCCCTTCTCCTTCTCCTTTGTATTGTTGTCAATTGTCTCCCCCAAACTGTCTCATCGAGAATATCATTTAGCATATTGTGAAGCTTCGGATCCACCCCTGGCATTGACTCCTCGTCTGGCCAAAACGGATATATATTCTCTCGAGGAACCTCGACTAGATGTCTCACCCTAACCTGCAGACAAAGATAGACAAATCAAAATCATAATACAAACAAGTCTACCACGTATATATCTATCACAAGTAATACTTACAAGTCTATGACAAGTAATAGTAACAAGTCTACCACCATATATATATAGATATGTCTATCACAATTAATACTAACAAGTCTACCACAAGTAATACTAACAAGTTAACCACATATATATATCCATCACAACTAATACTAAAAAGTGAAATAAAAATCAAATCTAAAATACTATCAATCATATCTACCACCATAAGTACAGTTCACATCGTATTTTAACCATAACTAATGTAAGGAAAACATACCTTCTTGTCATCGAATCTGCTTCTTTCTTCCTCCAAAACTTTCTCAAGAATGTATCTATCTCTAGATGAACGCCAACGAAGTAGGGGACACAGTAAAGTGAGTGGATTGTTCTCAAGTTTGCCAAATTTTTCTCCCAAAATCAGAACTGGCTCATATACCCATATAAGCAGCGCATGCACACATCCATGGAAGGTGTAGTTGTTTCCTCCCAAAAATGCCACTTTGATGGACGCAATCATCTCCTTAAAACCTACCCGCCCCCATGGATAACTCTCAAACGCTTCGTCATCCATAACTCTCTTCGCACAGTTCAAAGGAAGTCGAATATTCCGATTAATACCGAATATCCCAACGTGCAGTATGAACAGCAACACAACCATCTTCTTCATCTGATACGACCAAATTTTGTATCTTTCAAATACCTCAACCAACTCATGCCAATTTGGCCCTACACCTGCATTCATGCCTAGCTCTTCCAAGAACTCGTTGTGATATATGTCCCACGGCTCATCCCCAATGGGCTGACCGCACTGGACGCCCACCGATAAGTGCCCAAATCTCGTAACTTCGATCAATAGCCAGCTGGTTTGTTACCATGTTATGGACCGTTTTTGCTGCCCATATGTACTTCTTCTCTGCAAGACTTAATACCACTCCTACTTGAGAACTGTTCATTATGTCATTGTAGACATCCTCACGAACAGCCTCCTTCAACATCCCAAAATCCGTCAAATGACAATTGTTGTTCAAACTCCTCTTCTGAACAGGAGATTTCCCCGGGGGAAACAATCGGGATGGGTATTTCAGCTTCTTCGCGCTTGAAGACGCCAACCACTAAGCTGTAAAAGTAAACGCATATATTATAAACAAGTCTATCACCACATAGAAAATAATTCACCGAGCAAACAAACAAGTCTACCACCACAGAGACAATAAGTCTACCTCCAAACATATGAACCATCAAGTCTACCAACACGTTTACCATCACAAAACAAGTCTACCAACATGTTTACCATCGTAAAACAAGTCTACCATCAAGACAGCAAGTCATTATCATGAAGTCTACCATCAATGCACAACAAAAATTAACAAATGTACCATAACTGAAAATGGAAAAAAAAAATTAAAATCTGGTTACCTTTTCGCGGTTCACTTTCTCAATATTCATCGAATTTTGTCGCCTACTCGTTGTCGTCCTCACCGGATCTCTGTTACCTAAAAGGGAAAAACAATAGTCCGTTGAGAAACTTAATCACCAAATAAGTCTACCAAAACAACAAATTCGACCAATAAAAGCAAATAAGTCTACTAATGAAAAGTCTACCATCAAATAAGTTTATCTAGTTACCTTTACCAAGTACTTTCTCTATCCTCACCGGATTCCATCGCCTTCTCCTCCTTGTCCTCGCCGGAATTCTGCTAAATAAAAACAAAAGTCTGGTTATAATCCGACTTTACTACAAATCTGAAACCAAGGTTACCATCAAGAATCTACAAATGGAGACGAATCGACGATGATGGACGAAAGGACTTACTCAATATTCAGTCGCCGCGAAATGAAGCAGCCGTCGAAAAACTCTTTCACTGCGAAATAAAGCAACGAAGCAATTGTCGCTGTCTGTCTTAAGGAGGCACCGCTATATGCCGTAAGGAGACGCCGCCGTCATCTCTAGGTAAATGCCGGGATTCGCCTGCCGGAGAAGAGATTCGCCTGTCGGAGAAGATAAATCTAGGGATTATTATCCCGTGGCGGCAAGAATGTGCTAATTTTGGGATCGGATTAAAAAATTTTCTGTATTAGGTTTCGATATTATTAATTAATTTCTTATTTAATTAAAAAAAAAAATTTATCCATTTTTTTTCTAGAATGGCAATATGGTTATTTCATAATTTTTTTGAATCATATGGTCTTTCCACAACTTTTTAAGATTATTATAGTTACTCAGTTATGGAATAATGTTAATCTAGTTAATACCCTATTAACTATCCTCACCGGATTCTATCGCCTTCTCCTCCTTGTCCTCGCCAGAATTCTGCTAAATAAAAACAAAAGTCCGGTTATAATCCGACTTTACTACAAAAACTCTAGATCTACAAATCTGAAACCAAGGTTACCATCAAGAAAAACCGTAGATCTACAAATGGAGACGAATCGATGATGATGGACGAAAGAACTTACTCAATATTCAGTCGCCGCGAAATGAAGCAGCCGTCGAAAAACTCTTTCGCTGCGAAACAAAGCAACGAAGCAATTGTCGCCGTCTGTCTTAAGGAGGCACCGCTGTCTGCCGTAAGGAGACGCCGCCGTCGTCTCTAGGTAAATGCCGGGATTCGCCTGCCGGAGAAGAGATTCGCCTGTCGGAGAAGATAGATCTAGGGATTCTTATCCCGTGGCGGCAAGAATGTGCTAATTTTGGGATCGGATCAAAACTTTCTCTGTATTAGGTTTCAATATTATTAATTAATTTCTTATTTAATTAAAATTTCTTTTTTTTATCCATTTTTTCCTAGAATGGCAATATGGTTATCTCATAATTTTTTTGGATTATATGGTCTTTTCACAACTTTGTAAGGTTATTATAGTCACTCAGTTATGGAAGAATGTTAATCTAGTCAATACCTTATTTAGTAAGGTTATTCTAGGTAAATAACTCATATCAAATATATTATCATACATTAATTTTTTTGGTTTACTTTCATAAATATAACTACCATATTATATAATGCATTCATAATGTAGAAAGCATAAATTATTTTAAATGTAAAGTTTAGTTAAGCTGTGATACTATTTTGTTTATTTCTGTTTAAGTTTGGTTGAAAAAATATGAAACTATTTTTTTAACTTGTTATTAAATTAATTATGTTTATATAATATCATTGTAGTCATAATAAATATTTTAGCATTCCAAAACTTTTTATCTTTTTCAAATTATTTTTATGGGTTTTTTGGTATGTTCACAACTGATTTTTTTATTATATAAATATCTTAGAAGATGAGAAAATATACCTTAGCTCTGATTGCATTATTCCTTCAGATAAATATACATTGAAAAATATGGACTATCCAACTGAGTTTTTGAATAGCATCAAAGTTTCTGGGTTGTCGAAACATTCCTTGAAATTAAAGGTTGGTGCTCCTGTCATGTGTCTTCGTAACATAGATCCTAAGGGTGGAATATGCAATGGAACTAAACTTATTATTACTCAAATGGCTCTACATGTAGTTGAAGATAGAATTTTAATGGGAACTGAGAAAAATGATTGGTCAAGTAGCTCTAATCCCTAGGATGTACGTAACACCACCAGTTACAAGGTTTCCTTTCAGAATGTACTATAGAAAGTTCTCTTTAGCTTTTAGCTTTCGCAGTGACTATCAACAAAAGCTAAAGACAATCATTTGAGAATGTCGGTTTGTTTCTACCTAGACCAGTTTTCTCTCGTGGACAATTATATGTTGCATTATCTAGAGTTAAGTCTAGACCTGGATTTAAAGTTCTCATCACAGACAAAGAAGGAAAAGTGCAAAAGAAAACTATAAACGTCGTCTACAAGGAAGTGTTTCAAAATCTTTTTAAATTTTATGTTTTTGATATTTTTAAACTATATTTTATATGTTTTAATAGTTTCAGTTTATTTAGTTAACATATTTATATTTTTTTATTTAAAAAACCATTTTATATTCTTGATTCATGTTTTTTTTCCTTCATGAAGATCTATCACATTTTTTATTTTATTTATCGTTAATTTTTATTATTAAATATTTATATAATATTAAAGATTAATACATAATTAATTATATAAATAGAATATTTTTAGTATATAATATTAATTATATATTTAACATATAAAATGTTATAGTGTGCGGACCGATCACCTAGTATATTTTAAAGAGAGTAAAAATTATCTCTCAAACGGAAAAGAAAAATTCAAAAAAAAAAGAAAATTAAGACCTAAATTGGTTAAGTTTGGAAAATTTAATTAATGATTTCGGTTTAAAAAAAAACGGGGCGTTGCAGTCTTTGATCAACTTATGGCTTATCTTATCTGTAGATTAAATTTTGTGGCTAACCAATAATGTAAGCATAGAATCAATGAGCATTACAACACAAGCGTGACCGAAAAAATGCAATGGTGTAATTATAAATATTTGCCAAGAAATCTCTGGCTTTCTTGTTAACTAACAAAACCAATTTTCAATTCTTTTCTGTTTCTTCCAGAGTTTCTTGATTTCTCTTGGAAAGATTGAATTTAAACGAAATCGAAAAAAAAAAGAAAGAAAATTCAGTCATATGATAAAAGTCAAACTCATAAGTGGTCTGCATAAACAACAGCTAAGCAACAAAAGATTCTACAAGAACCACCAAAACCTACTAAGCTTCTTTATAAAAAGTCTTGTACTACCACAAGTCCTTTGACTCAAATCATCCTCCTACAAATAATACAACAGAGCCCTTTACTTAACAGATGAACAGCAAACAAATGGAACCCAAAAGGGTCTTCCTTTCACTTTCCTCTCCTCTTTCTTCAAGTCCACTGGATACTTTGCTGGAGAATTCCACTCCTCACTCACTTCTCTTCTCTCTGGCCAACGACCGTCTTCAGGGGAAGTCTCTTGTCCCAATATCGAACTCACTCTCGGTATGTTGTTACTCTCATTATCCTTCTTTGCCTCTGCTGCTGCAAGTAGCCTTGGTGATCTTGCTTCACTCAGAAGGTTCTTCAGCGGGACGTGCTGTTCCTTTGCTGAGCTCCAGCTTGTTGTCTTCTCCATAGTGATCTCTTGGTTCTTCGACAGAGCAACAGCAAGTGATGATGATTGAGATGCGTTTTCCGGTTTGTTAACTCCATCACTTAGTCCTGTTCCAACTTAATCAACATGGCTATTAGAATGATACACAATAATCTGGTTTTTAAAGGTGAAATAGCTTATGTACCTGAAGTCGATCTCAGGTTGGATTCAAACGCATTAGATGTATTAGTTCTAGTGACTAATGGACTCGAAACCAGTGATCTAATATGTGCTTCTGAAAGATTCTGCAGTCTCCCAAAATCTCGATGGTCATTTGATTCGATTGTCACAGGGACCTCAGCATAAAGGTCGTGTGCTTTAACATTACCGTCGATCTCATTTGCTTGAATAACCCCCAAGCCACCAACAACTCTGTTGAACTCTGTCCTTCCACTTTCCAGCAACTTCTGATTAGCAGAATCATCAGGTGTAGTGCCTGTTGATCCAGAATGGCTTATAGGATCATCCTTTGTGTTTGTTACGTTTATGAAACTGCTTTCCTCCACAACCTCCCCTTTGCTACTCTCTCTGCGAGCTTCATCATTACTTTCACAGGCTTCATGACCGGTTTGGAGGACAGAGTCTTCAGATGTTTCTGTTGAACTCTTCTTCTGATGGCTAGCTTTGTCTCCCAAAGATACAACAGAAACCGGAGAAACATAGTTTTCAGTGGCACAAGAGGATTCAGAACTCAGCTTGCTAGGGCTGTTCTCCGCATCTACAACACTTGCTTGAACAAGTTCACTCTCATGACCAATGAGATCAACTACACCAGTTTTGTTAGCTGAATGACTCACATCAGCATTTGAGTCAGCAACTATAGAATCTACCGCAGGCAGGGACGCTCTCAAGGTTTCTGATTCAAAAGTTTCTTGAGAACCACCAAGAGATGATTTACCCACTTCAGCCTTCATTTTAATATCTTCAGGATCAGTCTTAGATATCACTATCGTCTCTGCGCTGGGAAGTTCCTTGACTGCAACCGAAGCAGTTTGGCCTTGAAATTCAGTTTCGTCATCCAAGAGAAGCTTGTCTGATGAAGGAACCTCCGAGCCAATACTTAAGCCTTCAGGCTGAATACCCAAATTCTCTGCCTGAGTACGAGTCTCAGTTTCACATTCTTCTTCCTTAGGTGTCTCAGAGATATTTGACTCAAATTCTTCAATGCCTTTGATTCCATGCAGAGAGACGTCAGCATTTTCAGGAGCGGATTGACTGGTGCTGATAACTTCAGATGCATTGGCTTTTACAGAAGAAGTATCGTCCGGAACATTCTCACTGACTATATAGCCAGCTTCACCAGGATGAACCATACTCGTGGCTTCAAAAGCAAATCCATCAGGACCCTCCAAGTCTGAGTAAATCACTTCATCATTCCATGATGAATTCGAAGTATCTTCTCTCTTTCCTAATGAAAATGCTAACTTTGATTCAGATTCATCCGGTAGTTTTCCTTTGCACTCTGTCACTGATTCAACATTTGATATGATATCACCACTGTCAATAACCTGAGCTTCCTGTGACGACTCATTCAGAGTTTCAAATGCCATAGAGCGTTCTTCAGTAGAAGGTGTTCCACCTTTATGATTACCAGAAGCAGCTTCAACTGAACATGGGACGTCATGGCTCTCAAGGACCTCCATGGGTGGAACTTCACAGCTCTCTTGAACCACTTCAGAATTTTTCATCACGCAAGCCGTTGACGAACCTTTGTACTCCTGAGTGTCACCTGAGCAGTACTATATTCATCAGCTATAAAGTCGAAATAAAGCAGGAACAGAACAAGAAAGCCAAATGGGAATAAAACCGAAAAACATCAAAAGTGAACAGAAAGTCTTTCCCTTTGAACAGTATAAAGCATCAAAAGAAACTCAACCAAGTCTCATTAGCATCAGAAGGTAACATCATTCCTGAATTGTTTATCAAAGAGAGAAACTAACCAGGATTCTTAGTACTCTCTGCAGCACGATTTGTTGCAGTCTCTTCCTTTTCCTTGAAAGAATCAGATACAACGCTGCTAGAAAATTCACAAACAGCATCTGCAAACACATCCTCTTCAACTATATCCCCAATTCTTTCATCAGCTTTCGCCACAACTTCATCTTTCTCCACAGATTTTGGACCTTTAACTCATTAAACATACGTCAAACATTAGCAATCAAAGAAACAAACAACAATGAGACAGGCTAAAAAAAAGTATTCACATTTTCACCGCAACTCTTTTCTACTTTTTCACCTCAGATAAAAAAAAAATGTTCTTACTTGGGTTTTTTTGCTCATCATCCAAGAAATGTTCTTCCTGCAAATCAAGATTCTGTTTGGACTTTTCGGAATCAAGGATCTCAAATCCTTTGATGGTTCCACATATTTTCTTGTGGGCACGCCGGTTTTTAGCACTAGGATGTGGATTTGGGTAATTCCAACCACATTTAGTGCAAACATGAGCCCCATTGCTCTTACCTCCTATATAAATAGAGTTTACAGAATCTTCAGTGTTCATATACTTAAAATTGATATTCTCTACAAGACTTTTCTAAGCAAAACTTAAAAAAACAAAAAAAAAAATTCAGAAAGCAAAACCAATTAATCAAATCAAATAGACATTAAAAGACAAAAGGAAGAAACCATTATTGCAAAAGCGAAATATTTGCTAGAAAGTACAAAAAAAACCATTTTTATGCACATTGATTTAAAAAAAAAAACATGAACAGATTGAGAATAAAACACACAGTTAAAAAAATGAGAAATCAAAATCAAAAACTGAAAAATCACAAAGAAATCTCAAGAGACGAACAAAAGTGTAAAATCAAGTAGAACCCGGAAAATGCTACGACATTGAATGATCCAAAATTGAAACTTTAAGAAGAAAACCCTAAAGACATTGTTAATGATTAAGAAACCTGGAGAGTGCTGTGAGTTGTTGTTGTGGTCCTGAGAATCCATGTGGGTTATTTTGGGTTTTCCTTTAGCGAAGAGTGTGTGTGTATATTAGGTTTTTACAGAAGAAAGAGAGAAGTTAAACGTTTTGGAACAGAAAAGCGTTTTAGTTTTTATAAAAGCAAAAGTAAATGAGAGAGAGAGAATTTTAGAAAACGAAGAAGCGAAGCAAAAGCCCACTCAGAAACCAAACGTTGATCGGTGAGTGGGGCCCATTATTGTATCTATCGTATAATGTACGGAGGTTTAGTAAAGTGTGAAGTATCAATCAAAAATATCATTGGCTCATTGCTAATTCTCACAACCAACAAATTCATTAATCATTATCATTTGGTGACTTTTTTGTTTGTTACCAAACTGATTATTGTTAGCATTATCATCACTAAGCAAATAATTAAAAACAGTCTTTATTAACAATCCTAACTTTGGATCCGGCTATTGGAATCGATCATCCATCTCAATGAGTGTACGGGATATTGATGAGTGACAGTTAAATAATCAATGCTGATAACGTCATTCTAAAGTTTTAACTGTCATTTTATATTTTCAAATGTATAATTTTGAATAAATATCTAGTTTTATCTTTTGAATTTTATTATTTTAATTAGAAAGAAAATATTATTTTGTGTATGAACAAAAGGCAAAACAGAATTTTTAATAATTTTTGTAATTTGTGTGAAAATACCAAAGTGACACTTATTTTAAAACAAATCAAACATTATTTACTGGAGCATATTGTGCTCAAACAATTTTTCTGTTCTCTTTTACATCTATCTCTAACCAAAAAAAGAAAAAGAAAAAACTATGGAAGAAATTGCCATAGGTTTTCAAAATATATATATTTTTGTAGTTAATTAAAGAAGAGTTCTGAATCAAACTCCAAATATATCTATGAGGAGATAGAAATCTTTGAGCAATGATAATCAATCACATGGAACATTCGCCAATATTTTATTTTAGTTATTCATGATTGTACTTATGATACCAACTACATGAAACACATGTCTCTAATTATCAAATGTGTGGATATCTATGAGATCTCACCAAAAATTAAAGACTTTGGTTTAAACAAAATTAGAAATAAGAGACAATACTACAAGAGGGGGTTTTTATATAACGTTCAATATGTATTATAAGATCTTGGATTAAGAATTGGTAACGTTAGAAGACAAAGTTATGATATATATTTAAATACGAAAACAAAATGTGGTCATTACTCAAAGTCAGAGCAATAAACATTCGTACTAGCATTTTCTTATGAATTGTAAAATTTCACCACCCGTACACATACTTCAAATTTTCAGTCAAATTTACAATAACAATTACTACATCCGCAGGTATAGTAACTACTAATATCCGTATCATATGCTATAATTTTTTTATAAAATCAAACTGTTACACATTTGTATATATAGAAAGTGCAAATACTTTGGTGTCTTGTAACTTATATCACCTGCTGTCTTCATTACCCAAGCCAAAAGCAATTCGAGTTCGCTGCTCACGTGACTTGCAAGAGACTTTTTTAGACCCTACAACAACATGCTAGGCTTAAAGAGCAATGACATTTTGTGGTTGGAAATTTTTAAAATATATTTTTCTTTTTCTTCTAATATCCTAATCAATCAAGGATCCAACCTTACAATATGTATTTTGTACCGAGCATATATAACAAACAAATTTACAAAAGAGAAGACATAATGAGCAATCACTTTGATTACAAAAAGTCGATAGTAATTACTTTTCAAAAGATTATAATGATGACAGAAAAGGAAGACATGTCAAATCTGTGAGATTCATTTACTGCAGAGAGTAGCGTCAATTTTGGATTTTGTTTCATTGAGATTTTTTTATACACACACAGAGAAAAGTCACAAATAATGCTTACAAGCAATGATCTTGAAGCTTCTTTCATCGTCTCTCATGTTGATACAGTCGCCTCAGATAACTTTGGTCCAGATGCAGCCAATAGCTCATAATCCTGAACAAATAAGTAACCCAAATTCAAAAATTCATCAGACTAACCAATATTTCTATATAACCGGATAAAACCGAGTCAACAGACCGGTTCTTGGCGAAAACCGGATTATTTTACCGATACAGGGTCACTGGTTAACAAATTATTTGTTGTTTTACCTGCACAATAGACTGTGAGCAGAATTTGCCAGAGAGAACAGCTCCTTCCATGGAAGCTAAGTACTTCTGTTTAGTGTAATCTCCAGCTAAGTAGAATCCTTGAATTGGAGATCTCTGTAGAGGACGACAGGGTTCACAGTTTGGAACGGTCTTGTACACAGACCTGATTATGCAAACAAGAGAGAAAGATATTGTATCCATTATCATCATAGGCATCTTATCCAATGTTTGGTTTTGGTGTATAACTTCTCTAACCTTGGAGTTTTCACTACATGGTACTTCAGGATCTTGGCTTTGCTTTGGTCAGACGCGATTTCATCGGGGAAGAGTCTCTCCAGCTCTTTCATTGTTGCATCTATGATGTCAAGGTCGCTCCTTGATATCCATTCCTCTGCAGGTGCAAACACTAGCTCCAACATCGACCGGTTAGGATCGTAATACTCCTACAGAGTTAAATAAAGAAGTTAACCGAAAAGTGTCAATTAAGAGCTCTCACAATACTAAAACCCGACAAGAACCACATTCTTTACCTTACAAGTTAACGACATGTCTGCATATACACTCAGAAGGTTACTTCTGCAAAAGAAGAACAAGATTGTTGAAAATATGTTAAAAATCTAACCAAGAATAAGCGTTAACTGTTGCTGATTCATTTCTATGGTTGTTAAATTTGATGAATAGAAATGACTCAAAACTGCTCAGATTAGAAATCACACCTGCTAAAGAGTAGGTGATCATATGTGTTCTGCAGTTTCCGATCAAACCTGCAACATTAGTTCACAGCACTTAAAGACCAAATTGGCAGAAGAGAAAGAACAAAACATGAGAGATATTATTAGTCTTTCACTAACCATATATGAACGTTAATCACTGGCACACCAACTAATTTCTCCAGTTTCTTAAAGTATGGTATTTCTTTCCAGGGGTCAGGCAAAAGAAGCTTCAGGATATCGACTACAAGAAGAAGAAAAAACGTAAACAGAATATGAAGCAGGAGTCCAAAAAGACCAGATGGAATGTAAATCACGAACAAAGAGAAGCATAGAAGTGTGAACCTGGAGCTGCAAACACATAGGCGTCTCCTTCGATAGTGCTTCCATCAGTGAGTAAGAAATTCTTAACCGTGCCATCATTCTCAAGCTCAATTTTCCTTATCCTGGAGTTAAGTCGTACTTCCCCACCTAGTGATCGAATATGTTCCACAATCGGCATACAAAGCCTCTCAGGAGGATTACCATCTAAGAATGCCATCTTGGAACCATGTTTTTCCTGTCAAATGCAGTTTTTAATGACATATCCTCAAAATCCTGACCAGTTATTGTAGCTTTACTTATGGTTAGTTTCAAACTACACATGAGAAATGAACATGTTTGAGTGCTAAATCATTCATGAGAAGAATGGTTCCGAACCTGAAGAAACCGGTTCAAAGCTATCAAGATGCATTGCATTGAAAGTTCGTCAGGGTTTATGAAGTTAAGTGCCTTTGACATGGCAATAAACACTTCATCAGTCACGCGATCAGGTACTCCCTAGAAAGAATATATAACACTTCATCACAATCCATTTTTATCTCATGAGTAAAAGCAACAAAGACCCACATGAACTAGTATAGTTAGCAATCTGAGTAGACAGCTAAACATAAGAAAGAATGCAAGTAAACTCTACAAAACCTCACAGGACAGGACATGTGAGCTCAAAACCAAATAGCCTACTTACCTGCTTTCTCATCCATTCTTCAACTGATAAACCATCTTGAGCCTCAACATAAGCCTGACCTCCGACCATAGCCGGCAGAAGTCCGATAGCAAACTTTATTTTCTCTGGCCATGTCAGCATTTCGTTGTTCCGCAAAATAGCCCATATACCTACAGAGAAAATGTCCATAGAAACAAGTTACACTATCTGCCAGAAACATATTACTTCTACCAGAGGACGATACAGCAATATGCCACAATGTAGTTCATTTATCATACCTTGCTTATAGTTTGATTTTCCCTTTTACATAAGTGGATTTCGTAACATACGTTTAGTGGATGCTCAAAATTATGATAATAAAAATGAACATGACGTCTAAATTAGATGTATATCCATCTAATGTTCATGAGTTCCTTAAATAGTTTTAGATGTCAAATTCTATCATTAGCTTATATTGACCTAGCTTTCTACTCAACTACATCATTATTTGGTTTACATTCAACACGTGTATGCATATTAATCCAACCTTTTCGAACCAGACCCACGATGCCATTAACAAAACACTCAAGCACTGTTTTCATCAGATATGTTATGTTTGAAAGATCAAACAACTTGAAGGCGTAATATATATATATAAGCTGGTAAGCAGATAAGAACAATAGAACATGCTAAAAGTTTATCCTCTCACCGTTTAAGGGTGCAGGTAGGACATCTGGGAAGTCAAATCTACTGAATTCTCCAGGTTTACTTGGCATGGCGAAAATCATGGAGTGTTCCTTCCACTGCAACCGATCATTGATCCCAAGTTCTCCAAATAAGTTCTGCACATTCGGATAAGCACCGACTTCCAGCAAGAATATGAAAAGAATCAAGGAGAAAAACGTCAAGAACTTCACTTAAGAAAAGAAATAACAAGATAACAAAATAAATTTCCATCGATGATTACTAAACCATAAGTTTTATAATACAACTTTCTCCAAACTAACGGCAGATGGGATAAAGCAAGAAGGATCTTTCTTGATAATCTCAATGAGCATATTCAAGAAGTGTGTTACAATCATATCGAATTCAAAATGCTAATGCTTCAAATATGAACCGTCTTGTGAAAACCTAATAATATATACATTGGAGGAGCAACGGAGAGGTTATGAGTTTGAACTTACAAAATATATGTAAACCGGTTTCGTACCAATCACCATCTTCATCCTTCCATGCAGCTATCTGGAGGAACACAAACTTCATATTGTTAATAGATGCTATCAAAATAAGAAAGGTAAACTTGCTGAAACGGAAGAAACAAGAACCTAACCAAGAGCCAGAGAACACAACAACAATGTAACAAGATACCCAATCATAAAAATAGTTTCCAGTAAACTACTCTATATTGTTTCACATAAAGCCTAGGGACTGAAAGTGTTTGTGCGGTGTGTAGCACACGACAGAAGAGATAAGAACATTGCAAAAAAAATTGGGTAGAAAGACTAAAACAAACAAACAAGACAGATACATGTACACAATCTCTTTCCCTAAGAACTTTGACACTCTAAGCATTAGTCACATCTCATACCCTCACAAGCTCGTTTGGTGCAGATTGAGAAACTAATAAGTCTAATAAGAATGGTAAGCGTAGTAAAACAACCAAGAGAGTTTGATTATAAAGCAGATGAAGAGTAAGACCAATCAAAAGTACCTTTCCACCAAGAACATCTCTTGCTTCAAGCAACAGAGGTTTATGGCCTGCATCAGCCAAGTACTTTGCAGTTGATAATCCAGCCAATCCTGCAATTATTTGAGATGTAAAGCTCTAATCACATCAAAACTTCATTAGATCCCAAAAAAGCAGGAATCAATTTAAGTTTGAGACATACCAGCACCAGCGATTACAACTTTTAAAGGCTTTGCAGGACGAGGAGCACTGCGGAAAGATGCAGATAAACTTGCAGCTTCCAAGAAATTCACAGTGCCCTCTAGCTCTGGCCTTGGTATATCCACACAAACTACCTAACCACACAGGTCAAAAATCTCTACTTTAATCACTAAAAAGCATAAAATTTCCAGAGGATTCAAGTAAGAAACCAGACAGGCAGACACCTGCAAAGGACCAGCACTCCTCCTCCTTGTTCTTGTCTTGAGTGCTTTAGTCGGAATCCTGACGCTGTGTCCCATTAATTCACAGCCTCCAGATGTTGTAAGTGCCTCCAAAAACCCGTTTTGATAAGGCGAATTCGCCGCGGAAACATTCCCGAACACAACCATTTTTCTCCAACTTGATTTCGCAACTGCTTCAAGGAATCTGAAAAGCCATAAAAGAAGAGAATTTTATAATAAAAAATACAAAAGTTTGAAGAAAGCAGTAATCTGAGAGTTGTAGGGGAAATTGATGGCAGAAATTAAGAGAAAAGTTTTGAGTCTGAAACACATAATCGAGAACAAGAGGTGCAAAAAGCGGACTTGATTTAAAGGGATACAGACTCACTTACCCAGCGACCAATTCTGAAGAAGAAGAAGCAGGTGACGCAGGAAGAAGAAGAGAAGAGGGTAGTGGAAGTAGCCGATAACAAAATGGAGGCCTTAAGTGCCCGTACTGTCTTTAGTTGATTTCCAGACCACGCTCTTTGGTTACGAAATATGGAAAGAGATAGATTACCATATAAAGTTTTCAAATAACCCAAACGTTTAGCGATTTTACTAGATACATAAACTTTGTTTTATTTTAAAAAGAGAAGTATATATAAACCAAATTTATACTCAAAATTTACGTTTGTGTTATATTATAAATTATTTTTCCACAAACAAAATTATATATTTAATCTTCATTTTTTCCTAGTATTTAATATTTTTTCATTTTACAAGATCCGAAAGAGATTTGTATTTTAATGTCTTAAACTACACAATCATGCCTCTGGACAATATATGAAGGCTCTATTACAAAATCTATATACATCAAACCATATAAAAACCAATCTAGTTTTAGATAATGTAAAAAGATAGATGGTATCTACTTATATATTTCTCCACCTTTGTTATGATAAATTATATAATTTATCATATAAATATATATAAATAAAGATGAAAAATTTATATCTAAAAAAATAAATACTAAAAAAAGAGACAAAAGAGAGAAAGTTATTATTCGTTTATGTTTTGTTAAAGATTAAGATGTGTTATAATGATTTTACAATGAACAAAATTATTTGTTTATATAGAAAGTAAAAATAGAGATTTACTATATACGCATAATGACGGTAAGCTCCACAATTTATTCATTACATTTCATATGCATTTATTGTTGACCTTTCAATGTTGTTTTTTGTCTTTCGTAACACTCCCTATTGGAGACCAGTGTCATTATAGCTTTGGCTTAACATTTCTGTTCCCTCGTTAAAAATCTTTCTAGAAAAATCTAATGGGAAAAATCATAGCCAGGTGAAAAGAATACACCATATAAGCTGCTCTTCGAATGAGCAGGGTTTCATCTTATAGGTCTTGTTGCTGACGCATTTCGATATTATGGACATGCTTTTTGAACATAAAGGTAGGCAATGATTTTGTGAAGAGATCGGCTGCATTATCACATGATCGGACATATCTTACTTTGGTTTCTTTATTCTTCTTGAGTTCTTGAGTGTATCAAAAGAATTTCGGAGGGATATGTTTGGTTCTATCACTTTTGATATATGCTTCCTTCGTTTGAGCAACACATGCATCACTGTCTTCATACAAGATATTTGGCTTGGTATTTACGTGAATTCCACTGCTTGATCGGATGTGTTGACTTATTGACCTTAACCATACACATTCTCTACTTGCTTCGTGAAGTGCGATAATCTCAGCATGGTTCGAAGAAGTGGCTACAATTATCTATTTCTGAGAACGCCAAAATATAGCAGGCATCCGGTTGTGAAGACGTATCCTGTTTGAGATCTGACGTTATGTGGATTTGATAAATATCCTGCATCTGCAAAACGAACCATTTAACCATCTGAATTTTTAGGATAAAACAAACCTAAATCAGTAGTCCCTTGAAGGTAATGGAGGACATGTTTAATCCCGTTCCAATGTCTTCGGGCAGGGATGAATCTTGCCAGAAGATTAACAGCAAATGATATGTCAGATCGTGTACAATTCGCAAGGTACATAAGAGCTCCAATTGCACTTAGATATGATACTTCAGGACCAAGTATCTCTTCATTTTCCTCATGTGGTCGGAATGGATCATTTTCAACTTTAAGTGATCTAACAACCATAAGAGTACAAAAATACCATTATGAGAATGCTCAGTTTGCAGGCATAGACAATACTTTGTCTGTCTGAGATCTTTCATCTCAAATTCCCTTTCAAATAATTTGATGTTTTTTGTATTTCCCCTTGAGTTCTAATAATGTTTAGATCATCAACATATACCGCGATTATTACAAATCCGGATGTTGTTTTCTTAATGAAAACACATGAGCATATTGGATTATTCACATATCCTTCTTTCGTTAGATGGTCACTAAGACGATTGTACCATATATGTTTGATTGCTTTAATCCATATAATGATCTTTGCAATTTTATTGCACATAATTCTTTGGATTTGGAGCTTAATGCTGCTGGCATCTTAAATCCATCAGGAATTTTCATATAGATATCTGTCTCTAATGTTCCACATAAATATGCTGTAAAGACATCCATAAGACGCATCTCTAAATTTTCATCAGCTGTTAGACTCATCAAGAATCTAAATGTGATTGCATTATAACAGGAGAATGTGTTTCCTCATAATCTATTACAGGTCTTTGAGAAAAACCTTGGGCTACAAAGCAAGCCTTATATCTCATGATTTCATTTTACTCATTTCGTTTTCAAACGAAAACCCATTTATATCCAACTGGTCTCACATCTATAGGTGTGAACACAATAAGTCCAAATACATTTCGCTTACTAAGCGAATCAAGTTCTACTTGTATAACATCCTTCCATTTTATCCAATCATGTCTCTTTTGACATTCATACATGTACTTAGGTTCTGGATCTTTTCCTGATCTATTTCTTTAGACACAAGGTATAAGAAAACGTCATCAACATCATCTATTTCATTTCGATTCCATATCTTTCCATTGTGGATGTAATTGATAGAAATCTCATGATTTCATTCAGGTTCATGATGCTCTGCGTTATCATTTATCTCACGATTTTCTTTCTCCAAAATATTTTCCGCTATTTTGGGTGTGCTTTGCATTTCAGCTTCGTTTTTCTTTATAGGATTTTTATTCATAGAACCGACAGGTCTACCATGCTTCAAGCGTGTTCTGGAATCACGTGTATCATCTTCTCTTTCACGTTCCTATGGTATTTCAATATTAGCATGAGCATTTGCAGCTGGTATATGGGATTTAGTTACCGTTTTGGTATCTGCAAATGCATCTGGTAGCTGATTGGCTATACTCTGCAAATGCGTAATTTATCGAACTTCTAGTTCAAACTGTTTAGTGGGAGGATCAAAGTGTAACAATGTTGGTACACTCCATTTTATATCCTTTCCCATTTCTTTACTTTCTCCCTCTAGAACCGGGAATACATTTTCATCAAAATGACAATCGGCAAACCGTGCCGCAAAGACGTCTCCCGTTTGTGGTTATAGGTACCGTATAATTGAAGAAGAATCATAACCAATATATATTCCTAACCTTCTTTGTGGTCCCATCTTTGTGTGTTGTGGTGGTGCTACTGGTACAACCAAAGATTCTCGACCAAACGGGAATGGAGAATACTTATGATACATATTTGGCCTTATCCGAATGAGTGCTTCTGCATACAAAATGGCATGTCCCCATACAGAGGTTGGAAGTTTTGATCTCATGATCATTGGTCTTACGATCAATTGCAAACGCTTGATTAATGATTTAGCCAAACTATTTTGTGTGTGAACATGAGCTACAGAATGTTCAACTTCAATTCCCATTACCATACAGTAATCATTGAATGCTTGGGATGTGAATTCACCAGCGTTGTCTAATCTAACTTTCTTAATAGGATAATAAAAAAACTGAGCTTGCAGTTTGATTATCTAAGTTATAAATCTAGCAAATGCCATATTTTAAAATGATAATAGACAAACATATGACCATCTACTGGATGTGTCAATTAGTACCATAAAATAGTGGAAAGGTCCACATGGTGGATATATTGTCCACAAATATCTCTTTCAAGGAATTTTGGTGATTCTTGATCGATTTTGGTTGGCGATGGCCTTATGATTAATTTCTCAAGAGAACATGCAGCACATGTCTTTTTATTTCCTGATATATCTCCTGGATTTTCAGTGAATGACCATGTGAGCTTTCTACGATTTTACGCATCATTGAGGTGCCTGAGTGACCAAGGTGATCATGCCAAAGTGTGAAATCATTTGGATTTCTATTGGTCACGAGATAAGATTCTACTGCATCTATATAGGTATGATGTAAACCATAAGGAAGTTTGGGGAACTTTTCTAATATAAACTTTTTCCTGATTTATTAGAAATTATGTACATATACTTCTTTCCGTCCTCAGTTGCGGACTGAGTGTCATATCCTTGAAGGTATATGTCTTTAAAACTCAATAATTTCTTTTTAGAATTCGGAGAATACAAAGTATTATCTATAGAAAATTTTATTCCATTGGGAAACGTAAAATTAACTTTACTAGTTCCTTCAATCAAGTCTACAGGACCTGAAATTGTATTGACAATGATATTTGTAAGTTTTAGACTAGAGAAAAATCTCTTTTGTCTCAGAATAGTGTGCGTCGTTCCACTATCTAGTATACAAGTTCCTCGAAACCTTTTCTTGGATATTGTTCCATTTGTATTGTGATCCATTTCTATAATTAACATAAACATTAATAAATCCAAAGAAAAATTCATTAATAGAAAAGAAACACACAATAATTATACATTATATAGTTGTCAGAAGTAACATTATTTTTTTCTAAAACTGAAATCGTAATAATTATACATGACATTACTGGAGACTATTCAATAGTCTCACTACAAGCATTTCAGTTATTCCCGATATCGGCCTCATCGAAATCATTCGCAAAGTCAAGGGAGTCAAGGTACGATGTACCCTCAAAGTGTTCAGTGAAGTTCACTTCTTTCCCTTTGCCTTTTGTGGCCTCTTGGTACAACTTACAAAGATGTGGAGCGTTCGACATGTGCGGGACCAATGTCCTTTGCACCCACATCTGTAACATACATCCTCACGCTTCTGGGCAGGGGCTACTTGGGTTTCCTTCCCTTTGGAATGTATTTCGGATCTAACCCATCTGTTTGATCCCCTCCCACTTTTGTTGTAACCTCTCCCACGTCCATGATTAAATCAAGGGGCCCCAACCCCGATAGGTTTGACTTTTCTTTGGATTTTCCGCATCTGTTGCATTCAATTCCAGGAATGCTTTGGTTCCCATAGGTTGGGAATTGTGGTTTTTGATGAGGACTTGATTATTCTTCTCAGCCAGCATGAGTGTCACAATTAGTTAGATAACCTTGTGTATCCGCATTTTTTATATTTTTTTTGCAGGACAATATGTTCTCTGTGGAAAGTGACATAAGTCTTCTCGAGCATTTCTGCTTCTGTGATAGGCTTTCCACAAATTGTAAGACTATCCTTAGCATAGCGGAATTGTATTCGTCCACTCTCTCGAAGTTTTGGAACCTCAGGTTTTTCCACTCTTCTAGAGCATGAGGGAGGTTGGCATCCTTCTGGTTGTCAAACTTTTCTTTCAGGACTCGTCACAACTCTACTAGATCTTTTATGTGCGCATAGTCATGCGTCACATTTTGATCCAAATGCTTCCTCAAGAAGATTATCGCTTCCGCCTTATCTGGGGCAGATGCTTTGTTTCCAGCTTTTATTGTATCGGTTAAAATTTTCATTTCCAGGTAAAGTTCCACGCTGGTAACCTTTGCTATGTAGCTTGCTCCAGTTATTTTGAGAGCTGGGAACTTGAGCTTCCCAATGTTTGTCATCTGGTTTTCTAAAATAAAATGACAAATAATATAATTAGAAAAGTGATTTTATTAGATTTAGAATATGTGAGGTACCGGAATAAGACTAATGCATAAAACATCAAAATAAAAATCATCACATATTCTTCCGAAGATAATTCTTGGATGAGTAGACTATAAAAAGCAAGAAGGATATAACCAATTACAAAAATTAAAAAGAGATGAAACATTTTTTTTTATGAAAACAAATGATTTTGTTTGAAGACAGTTTTGAGTGAAGTGAATGAATAAAATATAAGAGTATTTAAAGATAAGGAAATATTGTTCATTAGCTATTAAGTAACCGTTTGAAAAGGTTGAACCAAAAATTATTTGTTACCGTTGAATGACAAAGAGTTTAAAATAAAATCAATCTAGAATAAGTAATCAGTTGAACTTAACAATTTTCAGATGAAGTATATATATATATATATATATATATATATATATGGCAGAACAATCATAAGATAAACATATATTTGACGGAGATATTATGGTGATGGAATCATCCAAATTTAAACAATAAATTAATTATGAGGTGGCTCAGCCGTCTAATATAGTATTAATAATAAATAAATAAATATGGTGTATTTAATATCCATAATATAGTTATAATAAATATAAATAACAGTATATTAAACAACCATTTAATAATAAATGAGTATATATGCGATATACTGCTTATTATACTAGTGTATATAATATCTAAACTATTAAAAGACAATCAATCTTAATAAATGTTCAAAACTACCATGGTATTTACAATATGTGTCATTGCATTTACTAAAAAATGTTATAATTTCATTAAAGGTATTTTTATCTTATCATTTATGCTATAATATGAAATATCATTGTAACTCTAATGCACTATCACACATATGTAATTGGTTTAATTTATTAATCAAAAAATATTACAATAAATTCAGATAAAAATATATTTTTTTAAAAATCTGAGATTTAAGTAATTTTTACAAAATTATTGTTAGAAATTTTAAGATCATTAGAAAGGTTTCAAGACATTTGAATATTTTTAAAAGTGAGATTTATTATTTTAACTTAGCAAAATAATTTGTTTTTTAAATGCATGAAATTTAACGAAAAAATTTCAGATAATATATTTTAAAGAATTTTGAGATTTAAATAAATTTTCCAAAATTATTGTTAGAAATCTTAAGAGCATATGTAAAAAATTCAGGACATGAACAAAAACATTGAATTTATGAATGTAGATCTGCTTCAGTTTTTTTGAAGAGGTTGTATTGTTAATTGGAATTTAGATTAACAACTTTGATTTAAACGATACTAATATTACTGAAAAAAAAAACAAGAGTTTAAGGTTCATTCTAGGAAACAACTCGTGAATCATGAAAAAAAGAGGATGGGATCAGGTTTTATGGATCATATTTACGAGTAAGATTTTTTTTAGTCGGATTGGAATTGGTTTCTCTTTTAATTTTTGCGGGTTTAGTCTCTTATTTTTTATTTATATATATAAACCGTAAAAAATAATTTTACATTAGAAATATATAAAGATACAACTTTTTATAGATGATAAGCAATTCAAAACTATCAGAAGATTTCTTTATTAACATTTTTAACGGGTTAACTTAATATGTTAGAAATCAAGCTATAAAAAATAGATACCAATAATTAAAATAGAAAAAATCTGCATAAAAACTAAAATAAATGATGAATGAACAATGTATTATCACATACGGGTTATAATCTATGCTAATCTGTATACAACAAAATATCAAATTCCTTTGGTCCACATAAATAAAATGAAAAAAAAAAATCTAAACTATTACAGATGGATTAGAATTTAAATATAAAATTAAAATAACATAAAATATATCTCACACAAATTGAATGAGTTATTGTATTAACAACAAAAAATATTTTCGAATGGAGCAATTTAAAAAAACTCCGTGCAAAGGGCGAATCTAAAATTTAGACAAAATTTTAGTGACTGGCTCGAATTGTTAGGGATTGGTAGGGATTGGTTTGAATGGAAACTTTGTTGTCTAAAGAAAAAATAGACCGACTCTAAGCTAAATCAAATCAATTTTTATTTATGCCATTATTGTGGATTTGATATCATAAGCCAATATTTGATGTAGTCTAAAAATATTTTGTGAAAAGAAACCTGCGCAAGTTACGCGGATCCAAAATCTAATACATATATATATTTAGCTATATTGTAAAGTGATCGTGGTAATAATATGTTATAATAGACTATATAATTTATCGTATAGATAAATATAAATGAAGAATTTATACCTGCATAAAAGAAATACTGAAGAAAGAGACGAAAGAAAGAGAGTTACTACTCTTTATATTTTGTTGAAGATTGGAATTTGTTACAATGTAAAAAAACATTGTTTATATAGAAGATAAAAAAAAGAAATTTACTATGATGGATTCCACAATTTATTCATCATATTTCATATGCATCTATTATTGACCTTCCAAATATTGTTGTTTTCTCATTTTCTGACTTTCGTAACATCCTCAAATTAGACATAAACTAAGATAAAATGTGAACCAATTAAGTCAAATCATGTCTAATAGTACCCAAATAGACTTACCATCCAACAAGTATGATACTTTTCGAGATCAATAAGTACCTTCTCCATCAGAAACTCTATCGCCTTATCACCAAATGACCCAGCATCATATAGAGCGTGTTTTTCTTTGTGATAAATGGATTTTTTTTTTTGTTTCATGCAATTTCCAATCCAAAAAAAAATATCAATTTCCCCAAATCCTTAATAAGAAAAAACAACTCAAAATATGTTTAGAACTTCTGTATAACCTATGAAAAGTTCTATATCACCATGCAATTATCAACATATGCTAACTAGAATACGCAAGTGAACCTTAGCATGAACGAATATTGAAAAAGAATAAGCAACTTTGCTACGTTTGAAACCATACTCCATAAATGTCTTCGTAAGTTTTGAAAACTAATATCTTAGAACCGTTATGGGAAGGTGGGTCAATTGACACCTTTCCAAACTAAAATCTCCAATCTCATAGCTTCAATCACAAATGTTCATGGCACAACTCATGTAGTTATGCATTTCTTTAAATAAAGTGATATATATATATATATATATATATTAGCCAATGTGAAGACACTACACCAAGAAATTTTAATATTTCCAATGTACATCGTACCAATGCCATGCATAGAATTTAAACCTAAACAACAAAAATTCTGAATCAGTGATTAGTAATATAACACTTGGTAATTTATGTAGAGGTTGTCTCAAAAGATAGTGATTGTGAGTTCATAAAGAATAAAAGAGTGACAGTTTTTGAGAAAGTTGCGGATGTTGTTTCAAAAGATGATTATGAGATTACACTATCTAAAAGAGTGGCAGATGCTTAGAAAACTTTCTCAAGACTTTTCTAAAAGATGGTATTGATAACAAATTTAAGGTTAAGGGAGTGATGGTTGGTAAGAAAATTGTTGATTTTGTTCAAACAGTTTTAGGAGGTGTATTGAAACTAAAATTTTAGAGAATTTGAAAAGATTTGAGTTTTAATGAAATTTTAGATGATATTATGTGGATTGGGAAAGTTGATATGATTTGATATTAAAATTATATGAAATCCCACATAAAACAATGAGATTTGGCTTTCTATATTTTTAACTAACAAACTCCACCAAATCATTTAAAAGTATTCAATATTTTTTAAAATCCACTATTTAAATTATTTCTAATAATAGTATATTTGATTTAGTTTTTATAAATTGTTGATTGAATAACATGAATTTTTAAATAACTTAAGTTACTTTAAGCATACTCACAAAGCATTTTGAGTGTATACACTCATTTATGTTACGTGCTTTGTTGCGTTGTAAGATGGAATCGCATACTTACAAAGTAGTATGACATATCTAGACGATTCTATGAAAAATAGAGAAGATATTGCACTTTTGGCCCAGAAGTTCTGTTATTTACAAGAACCCCAGCTCGTGTTTTAGCTTGTATGTTAGGTTTTTCAGCCATTTTTTGGTTTTTTTATCTTGTATCTTAATTTCTAGAGAGCTTTTGAGAGAGATTTTTACCAGAGCATTTGGAGAGACAAATCAGACTCCTTCAGAGCAGATTTCGAACTCCTTTATCTTTATCTCTTATTTTTTTTATGCAATTTATTCTATTCATGATGTTTTCTCAATTCACCATGTCTGAGTAGTTTGTTAGTTAAATTAGGATCATTCAAAGGTTGATGAAGAGTTTGTAGAATTGCTAAACTGATAAAATATTCATTGGTTCTTCATGAACCTTTGAATTGCTAAACTGATAGGATATTCATTGGTTCTTCATTTGTGCTTACATTCATATTGATTTCTGAGACTAATCATCTAGATTTCAAAACCCTAAGTTGTTTAATAGATGTGAGAACATTGTTAATCACCTGAACTAGTATTAGATGAGCAAAACGCCTATTTGCAAAGAGATTTGACTTAGGAGTTTTGTGAACAATTGAACCTGATCATTACTGCATGTTTTGATTGTTAGAATTTGCAAAGAGATTTGAAATTCTGTGATTTATGCATTGATAACTTCTGCAATGAGAACTGATTAATTATATCATTGTGTTTTAAGTTCTAGACGATTTTAATTCATTCCTGATTGCATGTATTCTACATTCTTGGACTCAACCTGCGAATTATCTTGACTTAGCGCATTTAGCTTTCTGAACTTAGATCAATCAACAAATTTCGCATGCTTTCATTTATTTTGCTATGTCACATTACATACATTACTTACTGCTTAGCTTAATCTGAACCTGAACGCTATAGTATAGTTAACTATAATTGCATTGATGTGCACTTGCAGTACACCAAAAGTGGGTAAAACTTAGACCCTATCAATTATTTTCCTAAATTGATCCATGAATCTCCACAAAATTCCTTCGGCCCAATGTTTCGTTTATTGATTTTCACTTCATTTTTTTTGTTTTTCTTTAGTTTGGTTTCTCTTACCGCATCTACTTTCAAATCTTTTACGTTTCCATTTACTTTTACTTGCTTTGCTTTTCAATTCCCACATCCAATAGCTACCAAAACCGTGACACCAAAACTCCCAAAAATCCTTGCGTCTTTTGTCGCTCTAATATCCTTTTGTTTTGTATTAGGTTTTTTACCATGGTTCGAACTCTAAGTATTACAATGCACATTGTGCAATTGCAGCTTAGGGTCTTTACAAATTTAAAGCTTGAGAAAATCTATAAGAAGAATCCACATTTATATAGCAACTTTAGACACTAAAAGTATCCCCTTTGGTTTTAGACGGGTTGTTGTTTAGTGATGATTTAGTCCCTGGTTCAGGGATGGCATTCTCCATGTCCTCGTTGGTCATGAGTTTTTTCTGCTGCTTACTTACAGGACCAGGTATGTACCATTTTTCTTTCCATGTGCATCTCCCGTTGATTGACAAAACTGTCTACATGGCAGATTTTTATTCGTCCGTCTAGTGGGAAATTGTGCCGCATTTTTGGCCTTGTTTCGTGTTCCTCCCAACTTTTCAACACTTGGCTTCTCAAAATAATGATGTGTCGCGAACCTGCTCTACCAATAGTCGCGTCCTCTCTGTGCACGGCTTGAGGCATAAATATTTGCACTTCAGGCTCTTGCCATTTTGCATCATTTGCTACTGGCCTGGATATTTTAAATGCCTTTTTGCCTTTTGTTTCTCCTATAAAAATGGAGGCGAGATCTTTATTTTTTCTTACTTAACCGAGCCTCAGCTACAATATACACAAGAAGTAGAAATGCCAAATATTTATGTGGGAACAATTACAAAACAAAGAGCTATAACCTTGCAACACAAGTATGATCAAGCCATTTTACACGCTATTAGTCAAGATGAGCCAGAAAGCCTACAAAAGCATCATTGGATTGGGCTTTGTGTGAAGTTCCAAGGATCAAGTAATGTTACAAGACCAATGCCACAAGAACAATGGCCCATACTGCCCATGCAAGCTCAAGTACAAGTCTTCACCATTTCAAAGATTAGCGCCTAAGAAAGCAATCAATACTTGGTCCTGATAAGCCATCATTTCATTACCTTGTGTCACGGAACACTTACGCCAAAGGTAAGATAAGTATGTCTTACAATCATTTCAGTTATCTTGACTAACTTCCTTTATTTATCTTGTATTAAATCAACAAATTTTATACTTTCTTAGAATAAGTTTTATTTTAGACTGTTATAATCTTTTCTTATACATTTTTTTATTTTTTTATTTTCTATTTTTCTAAGCTGGAGAACTATTATATAAGGTTCTCCTGCAGCATTGTAATTGTATACCTTTGATTATCAATAAAAAAAGAGATATTTTTTTTTCTTTTTTTAAGCTTTGTTGAGACCAGTTACTCCATAATTTGAGAATCCTTGTGTTTTATCATCGGCCTTACAATGCCTTTGTCGTCCACAATACTTCCCCCTTCGACATTCATCTGACCACCTATCTGTTAACTTGAGATTCTCAGTTGTTGTATCAACCAATGTTTCCATCTCCACAATCTCAACTGATCCGGCTAGACGCGAGTTTCTCGTCTAATCTGATCAAATCCTAGGAAGACTGATTGCAGTTATTGTCCATCGATCATAGGATCCGAGTGAAAGACCCGTGCTTGTATCATTTTTAGTATTAGAACCAAAGTTCTTTCAGCCCCAGGTTGTCTCTATCTGATCTGTTTATTACTTGCATCATGATAGGGGTCTAGTTTTACCCAATTTAAAGTACTATTGCAAGTGCACAGCAATGCAGCTGTACACAAAAGGGTTATCAAATCCTAAGGGAGTAAGCTACTACACTACAGAATTTAGATTCAGATTATGCTAAGTCGAAATGAGTGGATGTAAAGCAAAATAACTAAATAAATAAAAGCAGGCGATTTGATGATTATTTATAAAGTTCACGAGGCTAAAAAACTCTAGGCTAGGATAATTCACAGTTTGAATCCGAGAATGTAGAATAGATGCAATAAGGAAATATATAAAACCGTTTAGAACTCGAAACACTAATTTATAACTAATCAATTCTGATTACAGAAGTTATATGCGCCTAAATTACAGAATTTTAGATCTATTTGCAAATTCTAATATTTCAAGCATAGATAACTTCTGTAATGAGAATTGATTAGTTGTAAATCAGTGTTTCGAGTTCTAAACGGTTTAATTTATTTCCTGATTGCATGCATTCTTCATTCTCGGATTCAGCCTGCAAATTATCCTGGCCTAGCGTTTTTAGCCTCGTGAACTTTAGAAACAATCATCAAATTGCCCGCTTTTACTTATTTAGTCATTTCACTTTACATTCACTCATTTCGACTTAGCATAATCGGAATCTAAATTCCGTAATGTAGTAGCTTACTTTCTTGGGATTCGATAACCTTTTGTCCTACAACTGCGTTGCTGTGCACTTACAGTAGTACTTGAAATTGGGTAAAACTAGATCCCTATCAAGTTTTTGGTGCCGTTGCCGGGGAGTTATAGCCGCCTACAAATTTTTAGTATTAGGATTTTGACTAAGTTTGATTTTGTTTACTAACTTTTTGCAACTTTTCTTATGTCTGTTTTAAGGGTATCCATAATCACAGTACCAGAAGCAACAAAGAAAAGGAGCTTGTGACTTTGAGCATCGACGAACTCGCTCGATTGGGGAAAACAATCAGGAAAGCTAAGAAGCAAATTACAATGGTTGATACGATTGTCCTGATTGCAGCTGCAGAAGGTCACTTGGTTAACAGAGAGGGGAACATAAGGAACGAAGAGGGGGCAAGGAGTTGATGAGAATGGCGATGTTATAGTTGAATAGGCAGTTCAAGCAGCTTCACAGCGAGATCCGCCACCTGCTGGAGTGAACGTTGCAGGGCGTGGGAGGACTCTAGGAGACTACAACAGGCCTGATCAGTTCTATTTTTACAGAGCTGCAATCTGCCCACCTCCTTTTCAGAGGAATGACTTTGAGTTGAAGCCAGTTTACTACACACTTGTGGCTCAACAACCTTTTCATGGTCTTCCTCATGAGCACCCCATGGACCATATCGAGAGATTTGAGGACTTGGTGACAAGTATCAAGTAAAATGGTGTGTCCATTGATTATCTCTTCTTCAAGTTCTTTCCATACTCACTTGGAGGAGATGCATCATACTGGTTGAAGCAGCTGCCACCAGGTTCGCTAACCACTTGGGAGGACACCAAGTACACATTTTTGAATAATTTCTATGATGATGCTAGGTCTGAAGAGCTAAGGACGAAAATCTCTATTTTTTCTCAAAGACCTATTGAAGCTTTCAAGGCTGCTTGGCTGAGGTTCAGGACATATCAAAGGGACTGTCCACACCATGGGTTCAGTGAAGTTCAGTTGCTGGGAATCTTCTTCAGAAGGTGTGATTGAGGATGTTCCTATCAAAGTGGGAGGTTGTATGATTCCCACTGACTTTGTGGTTCTGGAGTATGTAGAAGAACCCAAAGATCCTCTGATTCTTGGCAGACCTTTCCTGGCTACTGCTGGAGCCATTATTGATGTCAGAAAAGGGAGAATAGAGCTGAATGTTGGTGACCTGGTGATGAATTTCGAAATGGTTAAGCTAATGAAGAGGCCAACCATAAAAGGACAGAAATTTTATGTGGATGTTCTCACCAACCTTGCTGAGCAAATCTTATAAGAGGTGTGTCCAGAGGATCCTTTGGAGATGGCATTGACAAGCTGCTTCTGGATATACCAAGATGATGGATGCTACTGAACATGTCATGCAATTGATTGCACAAAAGGAGCTAGTCAGCACCTATGCTAAATCTGCAACAATGGGAGACTGGAGTGAAGCTAAAGCTCTAAAAGTTGATCTAAAGCAGCTCCCTGCAGGGACTAAGGTACGACTTTATTGGACATAATTATACTTATCCTGTCATTGTTAATGCGTCATTAAACAATGTAGAGCTCACTCTGCTGCTAAGTAAGCTGCATAAATTTTGCAAAGCTCTTGGCAACTCTCTTGATGACATTTCAGGTATCTCTCTAGACTTGTGCATGCATAGGATACACTTGGAGGATGAATCGAAATCATCAGTTGAGCATCAGAGAAGGCTGAATCCGAATCTGAATGATGTTGTTAAGAAGGAGATCATGAAGCTCCTGGAAGCTGGGATCGTCTATCCCATATCTGACAGTGTTTGGGTCAGTCCAGTTCATGTGGTTCCTAAAAAAGGAGGAGTCAGAGTGGTGAAAAGTGAGAAGGATGAGCTGATTCCTACAAGGACAGTGACTAGGCACATGATGTGTATAGACTACATGAAGCTGAATGCAGCCACCAGGAAAGACCACTTCCCACTACCTTTCATTGACCAGATGTTGGAGAGGTTGGCGAATCATCAGTAGTACTGCTTCCTAGATGGCTATTCAGGGTTCTTTCAAATTCCTATCCATCTAGATGATAGAGAGAAGACCACCTTTACATGTCCTTATGGTGCATCTGCATATCGCAGGGTGCCATTCTGACTGTGTAATGCTCCTGCGACCTTCCAGAGATGCATGATTTCTATCTTCACAGACATGATTAAGAAGTTTATGGAGGTGTTCATGGATGACTTTTCAGTTTATGGGTCTTCTTTTAAAGACTGCCTGGAGATTTTATGTGCTGTCCTGCAGAGATTTGAAGAGAAACACATGGTTCTTGGACATAGACTCTCTAAAGATGGGATTGAAGTGGACATGGCAAAAATTGGTGTCATGACTAAATTGCAGGAACCTGATTCTGTGAAGTCAGTGAGAAGTTTTCTGGGTCATGCTGAGTTTTACAGGAGGTTCATCAAGGACTTTAGCAAGATTGCAAGACCACTTACTGCTCTTCTCTACAAAGATGTGAAGTTTGAATCCTCTACAGAATGCCAGTCTGCTTTTGAGCAGATCAAACAAACTTTGGTGAATGCTCCAATTGTACAACCTCCATATTGGGATTTGCCTTTTGAGGTGATATGTGATGCCAGTAACTTTGATGTTGGAGCTGTGATGGGACAGAGGAAAGACAAGAAGCTACACATAATTTAATATGCCAGAAGAACATTTGATGATGCTCAGAGGAACTATGGTACAACTGAGAAAAGGCTACAACCCTTCTTGTATTCTCTGCAAGTCTGCACCACGTAAGATGCGTGTCAGCGAGCTCGTTCTGCTCTATTATGGCTTTGCCAATATGCTGGATGACGAGATCCCTATGGAAAGCATGGTCCGTGCCAATTTGGGCGCCATTTTTGCAGAGCACTTGGTCTCTCTGAAGACCAAGCCATTCACGAGCTCAGGGGACAAGACAGAGAGCATTGGCAGCCTTCTCATGCCTATCTTCCAGCACTTTCAGATCGACACAGCGCCCTGCAGCTTTGTCACTGCGCGAGCTCTTATGAACGAGGCACATTTGGGACATGCTACCTGGCTCAAGCACAGGTTGGTTTGGACTTTCACTACTTCTTCTGGAGAGTATGTTGGCATGCAATTGCCAAACTGGGAGCTCACTACGATCCAGAGCGATCCACTTCAGCTGAGTTTTCAGCATGACCCGGTTTTGCTGCGTCCTCTCACAGCCCCGCGATGTCAAAGAGGAGGCACTGCTGGCGCCTCTTCTTCCACTGCTGCTGCTTGGGCTGGACCGTCCAGACGCCAGACCATACCCACGCCAGGGATTGCTGCTGTAAGGCGCACTGCTAGACCTCAGACACCTATGGACATGACAGCCTTTCAGGACTATGCCATCGAGAGCTTCGACGGTCTGTGGAACGCTGTCGCTACACTCAGCAGCTGTGGTTGCATCCGCCCTTACTCCCCTGCTGACGATTGTGAGGATGAGGACTAGCTCCTCTGTTATCCTGGTTACTTGTTCCTGTTTCCCTTTTATATTATTTCTCTTGAGTCAATTTTATATTTTTTTCTTGAGTCAGTTTGTCAGTTGTTTTAATGTTGTTTTGTGAGCTTGTTAAACTAGGAGTTATGCTATATTTTGATGTTTTTCATGTGTGTTTGAGTGCTCTAACAGTCTGACTTTAGAGTACAAATGATAACATACCGTTTAACACATCTAACAGACGATTCTAGAGTTTCAGTCACGGTGACGATCGTCACCACTGAGGGGTGACGCTCGTCACCCGCTCCTTCGCGAATGTACCATTTTTAAACTCGGTTCTACACGTTCTCTTACTTCTTCTTGACCAACTCTAGGCTTAATAACACTGGGGACAGTGTTGTTTAAGTCTGGGGGAGGTGGCTACTGACGTTGTGTATATTTTGTTTTGTATTGAGAGTCCTAGAGTTGAGTCAAAAACCTGTTTTATAGAGTCAAAATTTTGAAACTGTCAGTTTTTCTTGGAACTAACCACAAAACGTTGATGCTTATAAGAACCATTGTCATAGTTGTTGATTACAAGTCTTACTAAGTTGAAAGCCATAGGTAGATCCGTTTAGCAAAGAAGGTTTAGGTTCTTAGAGAATCTAGAAAATCTGCTGTTGACTTCACCGTAATGAGCTTTAAACTTCTTATCTTGGGGCTTGATACTCACTGATCTTGATTCTCTCTTTCAACACTGACAAAATGTTTAGATGCAGTGTCTCTTTGATCTTTCCTGATACATCTTTTAAGAGTCTAAGTCTATAGAATGGTGCATCATGACCCTGTCTCCTTACAAGGAACAACAGTAGTGAACACTCATGAACCTGTCTCATCACAAGGAACACAAGTATTGAGTAGCACCATATCTTAGGCTGTAGAAAAATGAGAAAAGAAGTTAAAAAATAAAATTAAAAAATCAAAAAATAAGATCAAGGAAAAAGAAAATAGGAGAGCTGTGTTGAGATTGATATATTCAGTGTTAAGGAAGGGAAAATAATCTATAAGTGATTGAGTTGATAAATCCTTGATGAGATATCACACTTAGATAAATAAAAGGAGTTAGCAGTAGAGATTTTGGATTTCTTGAAGGGGCTTGAACTGGATTTGAGAGATTGCTAAGCTTGTGATAAGTAGACTGAAATTTGATCTTGTGTTGGCTCTGTGGTGTGTGGATTCGAAAGTGTTGATCAATGTGGCGTTCAAAATGTTTAGCTGACAGTTTCTGTTTTCAAACCTCAACCCTGTTCTTTGTCTGATGTTTGCTTGAGGGCAAGCAAAAGCTAAGTCTAGGGGAGTTGATATATCATGGTTTTTATGGTTCTTAACCATGGTTTATGTCCTTTTTATTAAGTCTTTTTGGTCTTTTTAGAGTCCTAGTAGAGTCTTCGCAGGTTATAGCATGACTGGAGCATAATTGGAGGTTTGAAGCTTTTTGGATCATTGCAAGAATCAACCCCGAAGTTAGAAACTCAGAAGGCGTTACATGGCATTGGTGACGAGCGTCACCTGCATCTGAAGGGAGTCGCGACGTTTATTTAAAAGATGGAGATGATATTGGACTTTGGCCCAGAGGTTCCACTATTTACAAAAGTGTCTCAGCTCGTGTTTTAGCTTGTATATATTAGGTTTTCAGCAATTGTTGGGTTTGATCTTTGATCTTAGTATTCAGAGAGCTTTAGAGAGAGATTTATTCAGAGCTTTTGGGGAGATAGATCCTGTACTCTTTTAGAAAAGATTTCGAACCCCTTTATCTTATACTTTAATCTTTTAATGCAGTTTTATTCAGTTATGTTTTGTGTTGTCATAATCATGTTTGAGTAATCTGTTAGTTAAGTTAGGATCATTCAAAGGTTGATGAAGAGTTTGTAGAATCGCTAAACTGTTAGGAAAATCCATTGGTTCTTCATCTGATTTTGCATTCATATCGATTTGTGAGACTAATCATCTAGATTTTGAAACCCTAGGTCGTATAATAGATGTGAGAACATTGTTTATCACCTGAAGTAGTATTAGATGAGCAAATCGCCTATTTGCAAAGAGATTTGACTTAGGAGTTTTGTGAACAATTGAACCTGATCATTACTGCATGTATAAATTGTTAGAATTTGCAAAAAGATTTGAAATTCTGTGATTTAGGCATAGATAACTTCTACAATGAGAGTTGATTAGTTTTAAATCAGTGTTTCAAGTTCTAGATGGTTTTAACTCATTCCTGATTGCATGCATCCTATATTCTTGGATTCAACCTGCGAATTGTCCTGACTTAGCGCCTTTAGCTTTCTGAACCTTAGATCAGTCAACAAATCGACTGCTTTCATTATTTTAGTTACTTCACATTACATTCACTCATTACTGCTTAGCTTAATCCGGATCTATAATCGCTAGTGTAGTAAGTTTACTCCCTTGGGATTCGATAACTCCTTGTGCTACAACTGCATTGTTGTGCACTTGTAGTATACTAAAAGTGGGTAAAACTTAGACCCTATCATCTGTTCCTTGTTGCAGCCATGTGAGTTTGTATTGTTATGAATGAAGTTGTGTTGCAAGGGATAACTTATCAACAGCATCTGCTGCTATAACGCTTTCACAACTCCCAAAATCAATGATAAAGTTGCAAACTTTACCTATAATAGTACATCAAGATTGAAAAAGGTTGTTGCATTGAGGGCAATCATATGTAGCACGCGGTGTTAAACACATGCGATGCAACACCAAGAGGGGATCCTGTGTCTGCAACAAGTTCACATTTACTTTCCATGGCATTCACAACTTCTACATCATTTCTAAATGTATCAAGAAGAAGGCCCCGATAATTACGTTTTGGATATGCAGATTGGCGATGACCCACTTCACCACATGAGAAACATTGAATGGAGCTTGGACGATTCGAACGTGCAACATCGAAAGGCACAAGTGCAAGATCTTGTTGAGTAGTTGTAGGCTCAATGTGCATTGACAGCAACAATGGTGTAACTGGATTGTGAGCTAGGGATGACGAACTCCATACTAAGAAGTTGCCTTTCGTATGTGCTTTTATAGTTAAGGCATGTTGTTGAGCTTCTGCAACCATCAACGGATGAAACAAATTTAGTGTATGTTGGAGTTTTTGTCGCAAACCACTGATGAAGCGAGCCACCACTTGCTGCTCGGTGTCTTGTAGATCAACACGTGTAAAGAGGAGAAAAAATTCTGTAGAATATCTTTCAACTGATCTCGTGCCTTGATGAATTATATGCAGTTTTTGAAACATCAATTGCTCATAGTTGAATGGGAGAAACATCTTTTACATCTTTCGCTTCAGTTTTTCCCAAGACATGATTTTAGGTTTTCCTTATCGTGTCCGAGAAGCTTTCAATTGAGTCCACCAAGCTCCTGCCCGATTGCGAAAACGCATCATGATTACCGAAACAAAACGGTCTAATGGGACACGTTTGAATTCAAGCACTTCTTCTATTGTAACAAACCAGCCGAGGAGTTCTTCAGCTGCTTGTCCTCCATGAAATTCAGGTAGCTCAGATTTAAATCCTTGTTGCCAACGCCAACCTTCTTGATTCTGCATGATGCGATGCTCGTTGTTATTAGCAAAGGGATTTTCTTCCTCTTTGTCATCGGCTGGAAGGATGGTGTTCTCTGCAGGGGGCACACAGAAAGCCAGAGACTGCACCATCATGGTTAGCTGCTGCATATGTTCTTGAAGATTGACGAGTGTTTGTCTTGTGCGCTCTGCTTTGGTGGGTGGGGTTACTTTCTTCGAGCGTACCATTACACAAGCTTAGTGGATAGGCTCTGATACCAACCTGGCGCAGCGTACAAAGTTAGTTTCAGCTCAACTAGAAGATTACCGAACTTCTAGGACTTGCTTCCAATCGAACGATGTTAAGAGAAATTGAAGACTAGGGTTTGAGTTAACAACTCGTTTCTTATTATTCCAAAAGCCGCATATTCCAATAGAAATACAATGACTTAAATAGTGGATCTCGTTAGGTCACAACCGACCTTCCAAGACATTAATCTTAAAGCCCAAAACCAAAGTAGAAAATAGCTTAGTTAATTAAAAAAAGCCTGCAATACTTAGAACTTAAAAAAGATTAGTTAAGTGACGTTTACGTCATAGAGTCACTAGATGCAGCTGCATCAGCAACCAACAAGCAGAACAACAACATGAGGCAATAGAGGAAGATGATGATACTAAAGAGGCTGGGAATGATGAATCTGTGGATATGCGTGATGAATATGAGGAGTTGCGACCTGTTGTAGAAGCTAGTCAGTTTATGGAGGTATGGGAAAATGGTTTGAGTGTGGCTGTACATCAAGAATTTCCAAATAAGAAGGCAGTGCATGATTTGGTGGATAGAGCTGCATTTGTGAGTTGTTTTGGATTTGTTAAATAAAAGTCAGATAAAGTGCGATTAGTGCTAAAATGTCGTCAACAAAGCTGTAGTTGGGATTTACGAGCTGCAAAGATTAAATGTACAAATCTTTTCTCGATTAGAATGTACACCAAGATGCATACATGTTCCCGGACTAGTCAGAGTACAAGCAACAAGAAGAGGAAAGCTACCTCACGATTAGTTGCATCTCTTTTGCATAATGATTATCCAAGCTAAATGGACACTCCAACTCCTAAAAGTATCATGAATCTTGTTCAGACAAAAATTGGTGTGAGGATATCATACTCTACTGCTTTCAGAGGGAAAAATATAGTTGTTTGTGATTTGCATGGTAGTCCAGAAGAAAGCTACAAGATGTTGTATTGTTATTTGTACATGTTAGAAAACGTCAATCCAGGTACATTAACAAAAGTGAAATTGGATGATAAGAAGATATTCAGGTACCTATTCATCGCTTTGAGAGCTAGCATTGAAGGGTTTTAAGGCATAAGGAAATTGATAACTGTGGATGCAACTTTTCTCAAGAACGGATATGGTGGTGTACTAGTTTTTACCTCAGCTCAGGATCCTAATTTTCATCATTATCTTATAGCATTTGGTGTACTCGATGATGAGAATAATGCTAGTTGGACCTGGTTTTTTAAGATGCTGCAAACCATTGTAGCAGACTCTTCCGAATTGGTATTTATGAGTGGTAAAAATCCAAGCCTCATCAGCGCCATAACTAATGTGTATTTGAGCGCTCATCATGCATATTGTATATGTCATTTGTCACAAAATATCAAAGGAACGTCAACAAAGACGCAGGTGCTTGGAGATTCATGCAATGTAGTAGGCTTTACATGGTGGCTGAGTTCGAGCGTGCTTATAGTGATTTTCAGATGAGATATCCTAAGTATCTAACTAAGAAAGAAAATTGGGCAAGGTGTTATTTTCCAGGAGATATATACAATATAGATACAAGTAACGGTGTCAAATCTTTGTAGAAACCTAAATTTTTCTTGTATACCTTGATTTGTAGTTCTCGACATGATTGATCTTTAGGTCGAATAGTATTTACGTTGACTTGAAATTTTTTTTCACAAATATGCTTCCTATATGGTTATAAGTAAAATCGTTAAACATTTAATGCTTTAAAAATTATTTATTTTCCTATTAAATAAAAGTTTTTAGGATACCAAAAATATAATTTCCAACAATATAAACTGAATATACCACTATAGGTTTTGATCATCACAAACCTAATAACACGTATTATAGGCGATTCCTGATATTCTGTAATGTAGGCGTAGGCTTTGTTTGCATAATTCCCCCCCAAGGTACATGTCAAATGAACATCGCTATAAGTGAATTTGTTAAAACATTCCATTGTATCTAGATAGAAATTTGAAACATGTGTAACACTTACTTGGTATCTTTGAGGATGAGTTCTAATTTGTTACTCGATCCACTCTTTCCTCAGATTTGAATATCATCTTTTGCACCCAGGTTCACTACTTGTCCAATAACATCTAAGTTCGAACATGTAGAGAATAGATAATTAAATATTAGAAAATAGAGAAGAGATAAATGATCTTTAAAACATAATAATAGAAAAAATAAGTGTTTTAGTATTATCAATCAAGATGTTTTTATCGAGTTTACCATCCAAAATCTCAGAAAAATTAGTGAAATATTTTTCTGGAAATTTTTATGGAAAATCAGTAACTGGTTTGATAACACTTGTCCGGATTAATACCAGCTTGAAAGGCATCTGAGAGGTTCGGTAGTCCCTAACATATTCTTTTAAATTGAAAGTATTGATGTTGATATCTCCACCTTCTTTCAGAGCTTTTTGATGTTTTTGCATCAATTCTTCTTCCACTATTGCATGAATCCTTGTTCCCTGAAAATATTTAAAATAAGATAATGAGATTCATCCTATTTTTAAAAAACTTTATGAACGAGAAATATAAATGAAAACAAACCTCTTCATCAACCAGTACCATTTCGATTGAATTACCAGCATTATGCTTAAATGAATTCTGCAAAACTTGGATATGTGCTTTGATCTTTTGTATTTCACTAGAATGATCGAGATTATTTAACATGACAAAAAATTATTTTTTACTTTTAACAAGAGCGTTTTTTTTTGTGTGGTATCTGATGAAAAAATTGAATGAGCTTTCTTGATTCGTCTTAATTATATATAGTTGGAGTACATTATAAATTAGCATATATCTTCGATTCTAAAAATTTATAATAGTTGTATATTTATGAAACAATAGTTGGCTAAATTATGGAAACATAATATATCCATGCATATTTGGGTTAAGAACCACGAATTTCATATTTATTGAAATAACATTAATTAAATCATAACACATTTCCTTAAAGGTCAAATAAAAAATTTCCTTCGTCGATCACCGAAATCATCAAATATTTGACAATGATGGTGTAAATCACAATATTTTAGCATTAGAGTAAATTATATTTCATTTTATTTTATTTTGGTATTAACTGCGTATATTATCAAATTTCTAATTGTTGTGTTTAGCAATTAATCTCTTTATATTGTGTTTTCAGTTTATTCATATACTGACGGCTGGAAAAAAAAAGCAGAACATATCTCTAAGTCTAAACTCTCGTAGAGGAAACTAAACCTCATAAACAAAACAAGGAAATATTATCAATTTGTAAGGTAAAATAACTTCACCTGTGTAAACCTATTGTGGTCGCTATCGTTGAGATATGCTCAAAATCACGCCGGTCTAAACTCTCCTTTGACACAACTTCTTGTTCTTCTCTGTTCCGTAGAAGCATAATAAGTTTGAATCTCCACTGATGATTGTTATCTAAAGTCAAACCCACCTAAAAAGTTAACAGATTTAACAGAAAATAAGCAATTCAAAATCACTGAACCTAAGTGTTGGAAATCACAAAAAAAAAACCTTCTTTAACATTCTTAATAGTGAGAATTAGAAGTTACCATTTTCTGAGACTGAGAAGACCCGATATCTCGGTGAAACTGTTGACTTCACTTTTTTTTTTTTTTTGGTATGAAATTGGTGAATCATTTTAAAGGCTCGGTGCAAGAAGTTTGGATGTTTCCTGGATTCACATTGCTTTTGGAGGTAAATATTATTTTTGTATAAAGATATGAACTGGCATCACTTTTATTTGGTTTAACTATATGCGTATGTTGTAGCATTTGAATGTATACCATCACTATTGAAAAAATATAATGATGTGGCAAATGAAAAACGAGAAGTATGGTGTTTGATGTTTGCTGGATTAATATTGGCTATGTCGCAACTCGAACTGTATTTGTTAAGTACAATTGGATTTTTTAGGTAATTGAATTTCTTAATACAACTAATATCATATGTAATTAGAAATATTTGATATAACTGCAATATTTACAAAATTAAATAAATAAAACACTAAATTTAAAATATTTCTTTTTCCAGGCAACTAATTTAACACATAGTTGTACCAAACTTAAAACTAATTTTACAAAATTGTACCAAAAAAGGAAATAACATCCAACATCATATCAGAGGCAACACATCACATAGTTATACCAAAATTGTACCAAAATAGAAATCAACATCCACAAACACAAATAGATTACGTACATACACAGTTACAAACTAGTTCCACTATTAATTCTAAACCAGCGTCGAAGTGTCTGATTACTCCTTCATCGATATTCTTCAACTGATTGTTCACTTTCACTACTTTCGGTAGTTCGCTTGTACTTGTTGTTACCAATGAGCACGTATCCATCTTGTTGCAAGTATCACTTGCACACTCCTCATCCCTTACATCACTATTGTTTGTTGAAAGTTGCTCAAAATTATAATTTTGCCTGATAACTTCAGTGAACTCCACATTCAAAAAACTTCTACGGTGATCTTCGTCCACATCCATTAAAAATCGAAAAACATCTTCATCATCCAAGATAATTAATGGCCTCTTAGAATGACTCATGAATGAAAAGTAACTAAACTTCAGCTTTGTCATAGCTTTATCTACCTTAATCTTTCTACATATAGCATAAACACCAGATTTTCTTAGATTCCATTGTACGTCATCTCCTTTCTTTGAATAATATCCCCCATAATCAAAATATATAATTGTGTGATAAATATTATTCATTGGTCTATAAAAAATAAAAATAAAAATAAAACATTAATATATAATTATATTAGTTGTTCTAGTTACTCTAGTTGTCCTAGTTGTACCTCATATACTCTGGGTATACCATTTGATATTTATCTAGGAGATGTTTACGCTAGTAGACACTTTTCTATGTTTTGTTTACATTTTACACACATTCTACTGGTTGGACAATTTATTATATTTTTTGTACCCCAAACTGACAATTTAGCCCTTAAATGAGATGATAAATGTTTTTTTTTTTTTTTTTACTCGGACTGCGGTGGCCGTATTGCTTGTCCAGCATGGTTGAATTACTAAGATTTGAGATGTTGATAAATAATCCAAGATTTGGTACGCCGATTGGTTTTAGATCAGTGTATGTTATTCACTATCGACGCTGTTAACAAATACCAGAGCAAAAAAAACTGATATAAACTTGCCAATCTGTGTATCCAATCTGATTGACAGTATCTTCAATCTGGAAATTGACATGAGATATAAAATGCTTTTCATGGTGGCCACCAACGACAAGGAGAGGGAGAGAGAGAGAGAGAGAGAGAGAGAGAGAGAGAGAGAGAGAGAGAGAGAGAGAGAGAGAGAGAGAGAGAGAGAGAGAGAGAGAGAGAGAGGGAGAGAGAGAGAGAGTGAGAGATAAAATTGAGACATAGATGTTTTATTGTTATATTTGGCAAAACTAGATGAAGTGGATTTAATCGAGAAATTTAGGTTTGTGTGGTATAGTTAGCAATTGCAAAAGCTTTCATGGTGTGTGGGTGTTGAATCATTTAGAAAATTTTAGTTGAAAGAATAGCTGGTGAAAACAAGGAAATTATGTGCCAGTGATTTTCTAAATCTCGATAACAAAATTGGAGAAGATGACAAAAGTCAACGAAATTTAATCATATTAGTGAATGAGTTAACGTGGACGAGTGAACATGGATGATTCATCATTCAAACAGTCTAACTTTCATATCCATAATCATGTATGGCACTAGTAACTGAGTATATGTGGATGATGATTAGTGGATAGAGAGCAATGGACGACTGATATCGTCTATACGTAAGCAATTCAAAAAACACACAAAATCTTTGTTCATGATACAATGGACAAAGTATCATGACTCTGAATCCATGCCACTATATCCATGACTCTGCAACCATGCCGTTATATTATGGACATAGTATCATGAACAAAGATTTTGTATTTTCTTAATTAATATAGAGAAGCTTACTTGTAAGAATAATGACAAAGTGTTGTGGACTGAGCCTTGGAAAAATAAGAAATGGACATGATCCAAATCTGCATAGTATTAAAATGTGAATTCAACAGATGTTCTCATGGATATATCTTAGTAGATAATATTTCACATACAGTAAACACTCTCAACTTCCATCCACACGTCACCTTACATATGTACACTGTCCATGCCTTTCATCCATATAATGTCTGAGTGAATATGGGGCATCATGTCTGCTTCATGCTCCTTGCTTCAGCCATGAGAAGGAGAAGGAAGGAGAAGAGACAAGAGACGATGGACAAGCGACTATGGACAAAGGATAGACAAGAGAGGATGGACACGATTTTGAAGAAGGTAAGACAATGGATATGAGACAATAGACAAGATTATTGAGGATACAATCAAGTCTACCGTATTCATGGATAGAAAACTTTGGACATAAACCGTGAGAAAATGGTTAGCAAATTATGGACACTATCAAGTCTACCGCAATCCCTAGTGAGTCCTCAATATTCATGCGTTCAGTGTCTATATGTTATGTGTCCACTCGTTTTATGTCCATGTTGTGGTGTTCATAGACATGCCACTTACTCCCTTTCTCTGTCCACAACTCTCTGTGCAGATTTGGATCATGTCCACTTCTTCTTTTTCCAAGGCTCTGTCCACGACACTTTGTCATGATTCTTACAAGTAAGATTCCCTATTTCAATCAAGAAAACACAAAATCTTTGTTCATGATACTTTGTCCATAATATAACGACATGGTTGCAGAGTCATGGATATAGCGGCATGGATTCAGAGTCAAGATACGTTGTCCATTGAATCCATGCTGATGCATCCACGCTGATGCATCCATGTCATTTTACTTTTCACCTAAATCACATCACCAAACAGTAAAACTGTTTCTTCGATCTCTCCAGATCGCGTCTCCAAGTGACCTCCGATCATTTGCAATTTTTTTGGCCATGATACTGCAGCAATATCAACAGAGACTGGTCCACATGCTTCGTCGTCCATGAGAGTAACCGGGTATGGATGGAAGAGAAACAAAGAGATGCAGAGGAAAAATAGTGATCCATATCAAAGCCCACCAACCACTTACGTATAGACAATATTAATCGTCCATTGCTCTCTATCATCCACATATACTTAGTTACGAGTGCTACACATGATTATAAATACGGAAGTTGGACTGTTTGAATGATGAATCATCCATGTTCACTCATCCACGTTAACTCGTCAACGTTAACTCGTCCACATTAAGTCATCCACTAATATGATTAAACTTCGTCCACTTTTGTCATCTTCTCCAATTTTGTTATCAAGATTTAGAAAATCACTGACACATATTTTTATTGTTTTCACCAGCTATGTTTTCAACTAAAATTTGCTAAACGATTCAACACCCACACACCATGAAAGCTTCTGCAATTGTTATATATGCCACACAAATCTAAATTTCTCAATTAAATCCTCTTCATCTAGTTTTGACAAACTTAGCAATGAAACATCTCTGTCTCAATTTTATTTCTCTCTCTCCTTGTCGTTGTTGGCCACCATGAAAATCATTTTGTATCTCAAGTCAATTTCCAGATTGAAGATACTGTAAATCAGATTGGATACACAGATTGGCCAATTTATATCAGTTTTGATGTTCGTTGTTGTTTAGTGTTTGTCAGTGGTGTTTGATTTAACGAATTTTAATTTATATTTTTACGCAATAGAATAATAGAAGTTAACTTTTCTTTTTAAAATTTACTATTTTTATGTTAATTAATTAAAGGTTAGAAATATCTTTTTATATAAATAAAGTGTGTGATAGGTTGAAAGTGTGTTAATATGTAAGTGAAGAGTGGAAAAGTGTGTGCCAGCGTAAAATTCTCTTTATTTACCTACAATTTAGACTCAAACTCTAGAATCTCTCATTGATCAATGATTTTTAATCTCAAATGCCCCTCAATCTAAAACACAAATCTGAAATATCCACAATCTAATTTTATTTCGTTTTGAATTAATTTTAATTGAAAAAGCATTCAAATTACATAAAATCCTACTCAGCTAATAATATTTATATTTATATCTGAATTCTATCCGCCCACCCAACTAAAATCGGATCTAACCCCTAATTCAAAACTAAAAACCCATAACCTGAAACTGAAACTGTTGAACTCAATAAAACTCAAACTCCTAAACTCTTCAATTCTGTCATTCCTAATTCACTCAATTTCAAATCTCCTCTCAATTTCAAACCGCTTACTTCGATTCGAACTCGGTCCTCTCTTCGTGCACTTTGTATATTAATCTGATATGCCCCTCAAACTGAAAAAATCAATCTCTTATATCCTAATATAATCTACATACCCCTCATCTATTCCCTCTTCTATGTAATACCAAAAATAACCCTTAATATTATAATTTAAAAAATTTAAAACTAAACAAATAAAATTTAAATAAATAAAAAAACAAAAATAGCAACCCAATCTCCAACTCCTCTTTCTCCCTCGCCGAGCTTCTCCTCCTCTTTTCCTCCAATCTCGATCCCCATCTGACGTTGTTCTTCTGCCGTCTCCATTCGTCATTGTCGGGGAGGTCTCCACCGTTAGCAGAAACTTGCATCTCCATCCGATGTTGTTCCAGGTCTGTTTTTGGAGATTTGGTTCATATAAAATTGGATTTTTTTTTTTCAAAAATCGAATTCTATGAATTGGCTTGGATTTGAATGCACATTGGGTTTTTACCCATGCTTTAAGTGTTGATTAGGAGACTGCATTACCAATGAACATATTGTAGTTGCAAATTGTAAGTAGATTAGAAAGAACTGAACCAGAAATTCTCCAATTTGAGTTCACTCGATAGGACAACTATGCGAAACTAGTATTATTCGTAAATAAAGTATAACTAGTAAAACTGGTATTACTGTATGAAGTTGCATCTTTAATGAATTGGAATCATTGTTTTGGTATCTATATTGCGTGTTTTAGCATGGTTACTGGGTCGAACATGAATTTGTATTGGTAATACATAGATTGCAGTGGTTGAATTGTAGTGAATTGTAAGTAGATTATGAGGAATTGAACCCGAAATCATCCATCCATCCAATTTGAGTTCCTGCTATAGAACAACTGGGTATAACTACTATTACTAATAAAAGAAGTATAACTAGTAAAACTGGTACTACTGGTGACTGAAACTGTATCTTTAAGAATTTAAAATCATATATTATGTTTTATACCATGGTTTTTGGATCGATTATGACTTTGAATTGATAATAAATCGATTGAAGTGGTTGAATCAAAGTGAATTGTGAGTAAAATAAAAATGTATAACTAGGGATAACTAGTATTACTGAATGAGTTTTGTATTGTTTTGACAGGACACAATGAGCAACAACATCAACATACTTTTGAAATGCAAAGGTCGCACATATAGCTTTTTTTTCCAGACATCAATAGAGAAAATAACTTTGTCGATGCTAGAAGCAAGAATATGCAAAAAGGTTGTGTTAGATGAAAGTGTGGTCAAATTGAAATTAAGGTACTTTCCACTGCTAGTAGGACACACGGAAGAATGGACTATTTCCGATGATAAGGATCTTAAAGTTTATCTAACCTCTATTGATAAAGAGAACCGTAGATGTATTTTGCATGTCGAAAGCGGAAAGTAGTCTGAGCAGCTTTCCGATGTATTTTACATCACTATCTCAGAACTGTCTGAGCAACTTTCGAAAGCGGAAAAAGGAAGATCTGTTGGTGTGAACTATGAGGAGTTGCTTTCAAAAGATGATGAAGTAATTGGAGATAATGACATGAATTTTTATGTAGGAAACTGGTGCAGCGTACGAAGTTAGTTTCAGCTCAACTAGAAGATTATCGAACTTTTAGGACCTGCTTCCAATCGAACGATGTTAAGAGAAATCGAAGACTAGGATTTGAGTTAACAACTCGTTTCTTATTATTCCAAAAGCTGAATATTCCAATAGAAATACAATGACTTAAATAGGGGATCTCGTTAGGTCACAACCAACCTTGCAAGACATTTATCTCAAAGCCCAAAACCAAAGTAGAAAAATAACTCAATTAATTAAAAAAGCCTGCAATATTTAGATTTTAGGGATTGATGAGTTACGTGAAGTTTACGTCACAGAATCACTAGATGCAGCTGCATCAGGTCCCTCCAGGTTGGACAGATTTGACCCCGAATCGCAAAGTTGGTTAGGTGAAACAAGGCAATGTTGATGAGAATATGCTGCAGCTTTGTACTTGAAGGAGGATGCTTCAAGAGTAGCTTGAGTTTCTTCATGAATCCGAATGATGTCACCAATTAATTCAGCATACATAGGAGCTGGTATAACTTCAGAATGATGTGTAGTAAGAAGATCTACGAAAACCCTGAATCACGCATGAGCATCTCAAAAGGAGCTCGCTGTAATATCAAAACATGATTAAAACTAGGCGTATGCTTCTCTGGGACCGAGGGTTTTAAGGTGAAGGCACGATTATCAAACCAAAACATGTAAGTGTTTAAGATCCCGTCATGTTGAATTTTCCGATCAAATTTCCACGGCCGACCCAATAGAAGGTGACACGCATCTATAGGCACAACATCACATAAAATTTGATCTTTGTAAGCATCTCCAATGGAAAAAAGAAGTGAGTGCGCGATGTGTAATCGTCACGTCCATTGATATATCATGGTTTTTATTGGTTTAACCATGGTATAAGTCCTTTTTATTGAGTCTTTTTGGTCTTTTTAGAGTCCTAGTAGAGTCTTTGTAGGTTATAGCATGACTTGAGCATAATTGGAGGTTTAGAGCTTTTTAGATCATTGCAAGAATCAACCCCGAAGTTAGCAATTCAGAAGACGTTACATGGCATTGGTGACGATCGTCACCACTCAAGGGTGACGCTCGTCACCCGCATCTGAAGGGAGCTGCGACGTTTATTTAAAAGATGGAGAAAATATTGCACTTTGGCCCAGAAGTTCCACTATTTACAAAAGTGTTCCAGCTCGTATTTTAGCTTGTATATATTAGGTTTTCAGCCATTGTTAGCTTTGATCTTTGATCTTAGAATTCAGAGAGCTTTAGAGAGAGAGAGAGAGTTATTCAGAGCTTTTGGTTAGACAGATCCTGTACTCTTTTAGAGAAGATTTCAAACCCCTTTATCTTATACTCTAATCTTTTAATGCAGTTTTATTCAGTTATGTTTTGTGTTTTCATAATCATGTCTGAGTAATATGTTAGTTAAGTTAGGATCATTCAAAGGCTGATGAAGAGTTTGTAGAATAGAAATTGTTAGGAAAATCTATTGGTTCTTCATCTATGCTTGCATTCATATCGATTTGTGAGACTAATCATCTAGATTTCGAAATCCTAGGTTATTTAATAGATGTGAGAACATTGTTAATCACCTGAACTAGTATTAGATGAGCAAAACGCCTATTTGCAAAGAGATTTGACTTAGGAGTTTTGTGAACAATTGAACCTGATCATTACTGCATGTTTAGATTGTGAGAATTTGCATACAGATTTAAAATTCTGTGATTTAGCCATAGATAACTTCTGCAATGAGAATTGATTAGTTTTAACTCAGTGTTTCAAGTTCTAGACGGTTTTAACTCATTTCTGATTGCATGCATCCTATATTCTTGGATTCAACCTGCGAATTGTCTTGACTTAGCGATTTTAGCTTTCTGAACCTTCAATCAACAAATCGCATGCTTTCATTATTTTAGTTACTTCGCATTACATTCACTCATTACTGCTTAGCTTAATCCGAATCTATAATCGCTAGTATAGTAAGTTTACTCCCTTGGGATTCGATAACCCCTTGTGCTACAACTGCATTGATGTGCACTTGCAGTATACTAAAAGTGGGTAAAACGTAGACCCTATCAAGTTTTTGGCGCTGTTACCGGGATCGAACCCGGGTCACCTGCGTGATAGGTGGGAATACTTACCACTATACTACAACGACAATCAGGGCCAAATGTTTGGGAATCAGCAGTGGAACGGAGGTTACAACAACAAAAATCAAATGAGTATTTTCACAGGAAATCAGAATTCTTCTGGTTACACGCCAAACCTCAGTTCCAGAAGACAGAGTTTCATCAGCCTTACCAGAACAACAACAACTTCAACATGAATAATGGTTCTTCTTCCTACCAGTCTGCACCTCCACAAGAAAACAAGATGGAAGCTAAACTGGAGCAGATCCTAGAAGGACATTAGAAGATGACAATAGCCTTCAATGACAAGATAGATTCGCTGTATCAGAACCTGAATGGAAAAATTGAGAGTCTGAACTCTCACATGAATAAGCTGGATATTCAGGTTGCTCAAACTGCAAGAGCAGTTCAGAGGCAAGAAGGATTCCTTCCTGGAAGGACAGATACTAATCCCAAGCACCATGTGAATGCCATCACATTAAAGAGTGGAAGGAACCTTCAACCAGTGTTGAAGAAGGGTTTGAATACAGAGCAGTTCGTGGGACTTGAAGATTTTAAAGATGATGAAATTCCTGCTGAGAATGACCGAGTGACGATCGTCACCCCTGAGGAGTGTCGCTTGTCACCCACTTTACAAAGGCCCGATATGAAGGATTCATCCCTGATCAGTGACAATCGCCACTAGGAGGGTGACGCTTGAGACTTCAAACAATGCTAAGGAAACGGTATATAAGCCTAAGTTACCCTATCTTAAGCATCCTAAGAAGTCTAAACAGGAGCTTGAAGATGTTAAGTGCAAGGCTATCATGGACAAACTGGTCACTGAGATTCCCTTAATTGATGCTGTGAGGATTACTCCTGTTATTAGGAGATATGTGAAGAGGATGATGACCAACAACTTGAGCCTGGAGCAAAGAGCAATGATAATCAACGAGCAGGTCAGTGCAGTGATTCAGAACATAGTACCTGAGAAGCTTTCAGATCCTGGAATCTTTGTTTTAGACTGCACCATATTTTCAGACAGGTTTGAAAGATCATTGTGTGATCTTGGTTCCAGTGTGAACCTGCTGCCTCATTATGTTGCCAAAAGCTTAGGGATGACCGATTTTAAAGCTACCATGATATCTCTTGTCGTAGATGATAGATCAGTCAGAGTCCCTGAAAGAGTTATAGAGGATGTGCCTATCAAAGTAGGAGATTGTATGATTCCTACTGATTTTGTAGTTCTGGAGTATGGAGAAGATCCCATAGATCCTCTGATTCTTGGCAGACCTTTCCTGACTACTGCAGGAGCTATAATAGATGTCAGGAAAGGAAGAATTAAGCTGAATATTGGTGATGAATTTCGAAATGGATAAGCTGATGAAGAGGCCAACCATAGATGGACATACATTATATGTGGATGTTCTCACCAACCTTGCTGAGCAGATCTTTCATGGGATGAGTCCAGAAGATCCCTTAGAGAGTGCGTTGACCACTTCTACAGCAGAGGTTGAGTATCTAGATGCAGCTGCTACTGGTTATGCAAAGCTGATGGATGCTACTGCACATGTCATGCAACTGGTTGCATAAGAAGAGATAGTCAGCACACCTGTGAAAACTGCTGCAAATGGTGACTGGAGTCCAGCAAAAGTACCAAAAGTTGAGCTTGAACAGCTCCCTGCAGGACTAAGGTACGCATTCCTTGGGGAAGACTCCACTTATCCTGTCATTGTTAATGCTTCATTGAACAATGCATAGCTCACCCTTTTGCTAAGCAAGCTACGCAGATTTCACAAAGCTCTTGGCTATTCTCTTGATGATATTTCAGGTATTTCTCTAGACTTGTCCATGCATAGGATACATCTGGAGGATGAATCGAAATCATCAGTGGAGCATTAGAGGAGGCTCAATCCGAACCTACAGGATGTTGTCAAGAAGGAGATCATGAAGCCGCTGCAAGCTGGGATCATCTATCCCATATCAGACAGCGCCTGGATCAGTCCGGTTCATGTGGTTCCTAAGAAAGGAGGAGTCACAGTGGTGAAGAATGACAAGGATGAGCTGATTCCTACCAGAACAGCGAGTGGACACATGATGTGTATAGACTACATGAAGCTGAATGCAGCCACTAGGAAAGATCACTTCCCCCTGCCTTTCATCGATCAGATGCTGGAGAGGCTGGTGAATCACAAGTACTACTGCTTCCTAGATGGCTATTCAGGCTTCTTTCATATTCTCATCCATCCAGATGATCAGGAGAAGACCAGAAGCTACACACCATCTACTATGCCAGCAGAACATTGGATGAAGCTCAGAAGAATTATGCTACTACTGAGAAGGAACTATTGGCAGTTGTCTTTGCCTTTTTGAGAAGTTTCGCCAATACCTAATTGCCTCCAAGGTCGTGGTCCATACAGACCATTCAGCACTGAATTATTTGATGCAGAAGAAGGATGCAAAGCCAAGATTGTTGAGATGGATTCTGCTTCTCCAAGAATTTGACATTGAAGTGAAGTACAAGAAAGGAGTTGAGAATGGAGTTGCTGATCATTTCTCCAGGATCAGCATTGAAGATGATGTCTCAATCAATGATTTCTTGCCTGAGGAGAATGTTTATTTGATACAGACTCGAGTACAGGAAAAAAGTATTGAAAACCTGCATTCTTCTCAGAACTACAGGGCAGTGACGAGCGACACCAGGAGGGTGACGCTCGTCATCAATTCAGATGATTCACAAAGAAGTCGCAATACAACCCCAATGATGATCGCCACCCACTCTGGTGACGCTCGTCACCCCACACAGCTATTGGCAATGATTTGTGCAAGCTTGGGAACTGCTTTTCAAGAGCAAGTTTATACTGCAATTGATCCCAAGAGGCCCTGGTATGCTGATATTGCCAACTACTTAGCTGCAGAGGTTAAACCACATGATTTTAAGGGGTATGCTAAGAAGAAGTTCTTGAGAGAACTTAGGAGATTCTATTGGGATGAGCCATATCTTTACAGACATTGTGCAGATGGGATCTACAGGAGATGCATAGCAAAAGCTGAGGTTCCAGACGTTCTGTTTCATTGTCATGGCTCAGAGTATGCTGGACACTTTGCCACATTCAAAACAGTCTCCAAAGTTCTTCAAGCTGGCTTCTGGTGGCCTACTATGTTCCAGGATGCACAGACATTCATTACAAGATGTGATACCTGTTACAGAAGAGGAAAGATTAGCAGAAGACATGAGATGCCACATAACTTCATTCTTGAGGTTGAAGTCTTTGACTGTTGAGGCATTGACTTCATGGGTCCTTTTCCTTCATCATATGGGAATATATACATTTTAGTTGCTGTTGACTATGTATCCAAGTGGGTAGAGGTGTTGGCAACTCCTACCAATGATGCTGCAGTAGTTCTGAAGTTGTTTAAGACCTTTATTTTTCCCATATTTAGTGTTCCGCGAATTGTTATCAGTGATGGTGGTTCTCACTTTGTTAACAATATCTTTGACAAGCTGCTGAAGAAGTATGGTGTTCAGCATAGAGTGGTCACGCCTTATCATCCCCAAAGCAGTGGACAGGTTGAAGTCTCCAACAGACAGATCAAGCAGATACTGGAGAAGACAGTGGGAAAGACAAGGAAAGACTGGTCTGCAAAATTGGATGATGCATTGTGGGCTTACAGGACTGCCTACAAAACGCCACTTGGGACTACACCATTCCATCTACTCTATGGCAAGGCGTGCCATCTTCCAGTGGAGTTGGAGTACAAAGCAGAATGGACTATCAAGAAGCTGAACTTCGATTTGAAGCCTGCTGCAGAGAGGCGCTTGATTCAACTCAATGAACTGGATAAACTGAGATATTTGGGCTATGAAAACTCCAAGTTATACAAGGAGAGGACAAAGGCATATCACGATAAGAAGATCCTCTCCAGACATTTCGAGCCCAATGACCAGGTACTTCTCTATAACTTTCGTTTACAGTTGTTTCCTGGTAAACAGCGATCTCGTTGGTCAGGTCATTTCACTGTCAAAGAGGCTAGACCACATGATGCCATTGTCCTGATCAACTCCAAAGGAGAGGAGTTCACTATCAATAGACAGAGGGTGAAACATAATTGGACGCAAGCCGAGATTCCACGCTTGAGGTTTAGAAGTTATTAGGTTCATCTTTGGGTAAAAAGGGTAGAAGAGAGCTTTTACTTGCATGCATAAGTGTGCTTTTACCTTTGGCATTTTGTCTAAGATATAATCATTTCATTGAGTGATCTCTTGATTGTTTGAACTTTGATGCATTAGATCATTTTTATCTCATAACCATATCCCTCTAGACCAAATGTTCTCACTTAATTTGCACAAACTTGATCCATTGGCTACAATTAATGAATGTTAAAGAGTTGGTTGATTTGAATGATTGTGTAGGCTAAGCTTGAGTTCACTGTTTGTTAGGATGAGTATGGCTAAGGCTTTTGAAGTTGAACAATCTTTATGCATCTTAGATTATATAACTTGGGTATTGAATCAATTTTTCCATTAAGTTTTGAGCTCCCACCTTCAAACCTCTTTCTCTTATTTGTCTTTGATTGCTTGAGGACAATCAAAAGGCAAGTGTGGGAGAGTTGATATACACCATAATTACTCCATTATATGCATGCATTTAGCATTAGTTTCAGCATTTAAACATCCTTTCTTGCATGATCATGTCTCAATTGCAATCATTCCGCATCTAGAGTGTAGTTAGGAGTTTCATTGCACATTTGGTGCATTACGAGCATTTGGCAGGTGCAATTAAGGAGCTTATGGACTGATAGATGATCTGGGAGTGACCTGGTGGGGAGACAAGGGCGAGAAAGCCCCATATCAAGCAGGATATCGACTTATCAGGTCGATACATAGCAACATATCGACATCATAAGTCGATACAAGCTGAGAAGCCATACCGATCAACATATCAAGGCCCCAAGACGATGCGAAGAGACAGGACAAGTCAATGAGTATCGAGCCACTCTAGCCGATACAACACCTTTAGAGCCTCTATACCGGTCTACATATCGACGTGGAGCATCTCGATACACAAGCCAAGAAGTGTATCGATCAAAGTATCTATGGTTTTTCCCCATATGCCTTTTTAAAAGGGCGATTGTATTGACCAACATACCGAGGAGATCAGCCGAGAAGCTTCAGCCAGAGTCGACTGTATCGATCAGTGTATCGACCAGACTTGGTCGATACAACCTTCAGCCAACCAGTATCGATCAGAATATCGATGTAGCAGGCCGATACAAGGCGTCCGAACCAGCTACTTTCCGGTTTTTTTCGGTTTACTAAGAGTTTTTCTTGAAAACTATATATAGGTTGTGACCCAAAAACATGGGGGATCATCTTTTATCATCTTGATCCTTTGGATATTAGCTTTATCCTCTGTATTCTATTCTTAATCTCTTGTAATTTCTGCTTTGAATCTTGTTCTTTCAATCAAATCTAATATTTATCTTCTTTCTGATCATAATTAGTCATTCTCCTTTGCCTAGGGTTATGCCTAAACCTATGATTAGTGAGTAGTTGCTTAGGGTTTGAGATGGGATAGAGATAAGAAGATTTGAGGATTCATTAGTGATTGCTTAGTGTTTAATGTTGATGTTCCTTCTTATTGATTGTGTTTAATGCTAGATTAGCCCTTGCTAAGTTGATCTAGATCCTAGGATCATCTTATGCCTGATAAGTGTTTGATGAATTGCCTGAATGAGTCAAGTAAGAAATTTTCTTATCATAGCCTAAGAAATTAGCTGTCTAAAGAGTGGATTGGCAATATAGAATTGGATTAGTTACTCATAAATCTTGTTGATCATCTATTTCAGTAATGGAAGTTATCTGATTATGTGCTTAGCAAGGTGATTAGTATCAAGTAATTGAGCTAGTCATAGCTGTTAATTCTATGCCTAGGAATAGCTTGTTGTGGGTTTGCAAGCATCACTAGTTAAGTCAAGAGTCTCCCTTGATCAATAACCTCATCTCATCTCCCACTTGTCTTTTGATTGAGTGAATTCGAACCTGCTTTAATACTCTAGTCTTGTTTTGTTTGCGCTAGCTTGTTTACAGTTTCTTTAAGTTATTAGACTCATAGTTTCAATCAATTAATCATGTTTGCTTGAATTGAATAATCTATTGCATTCTTAGTGTCTTACTCTCCCATTATGGATTGATGTCTACATACTACAATGGTATAAATATATATAAGATTTGAAGTAGAGTAAACTCCTACATCAGAAGTTAGTCATCCGGCTGAGCAGACAACCCGCCAAAAAATCAACGGTACGAGCAATAAATAGCTTTGTCTGTATTTTGATTTTCTTCTCTCGGTTTACTTTTCAAAAAACTCAAAATCAGATGTACCAAAATATTCAAAAGTGAGAATCTTTAGTAGCTAAACCATTCTTCAAGCTCGATCTTCTGATTTTTTTGTATTCTTCTTTTTCTAGCTATCCATAAGGTTTTTTTTCTTTAAAACCAATGGTAAAACTGAAATCATAGCTTTATAGAGGGCGTCTGGGAAAGAACCTCACGAACATTTCCAATCAATTTAAAGACGACAGTGTTTTAGCCTCAATATCTTGATTTCACAAAATTTTGGTCAAACCAGATGCATATGTCATCTCTATAAAGCATTACATTTCTTGTCCCAAGTCAATGTGTATATATTTAAACATGAAGAGACTTGAACATACTGTATATTAAAAAAACAGATTCTGAGACTTGAGAGGTTTCTACTTCTTCATTTTAAGCTCAAGTAATCTTGACCATCTCATATGGACAGAAGCTGTATTTGTCTCACCAACATCTGCAAAAGCAATTCATAAACCAAGACCTTTAATGTTTATGAACAATTAACATATATGCCATCTGATTATAGAGAAACAAAACCAACACAAATATGTTACTTACAAGGTTCTGGTTTTTCACAGGACTCTGAGCATATATCCTATAATCAAAACAACAATTTAAGCTAAGCTTAAGGATTGAATGAAACCTCAATATAGTTTTTAGATGAATTTTACTTTAGCATAAGTTGTGAGCCGGATAGTGTCTTGTACAAGGGAATCAAGATTAGCTTCATATTCAGGTCTCACATATATCACCTACCAAAGCAGAGAATTTCCCTCATTTTCATTTTGTTTAAATGCAGATAAAGAGAGCTTAATTATGATGTTTCAAGAGCGCTCATGGAAGGATCATCATCGCCAATTTCTGGCAGTGTTGAAGCTCGAGTTTCCCGACTTGAATCCAGACTGTGAAATTCATATCGATCTGGTCACATATATCAAAACAGTTTTGTTTGCTCAGAAAGATGCATCATCACTTTTAGAATGAAACCGCTTATACCAGTCGAGGATAAGCAGAGGAGCAAATGCTGCACTTTCTTGAGAAAGATGTTACGATTCTTCCATCTACTGAAAGTGTTCCTAATTTTACATATCTAGATATTCCTAATTTAGTCATATCATTTGTGTGTATATCATGACCAACAGTTCCAAGGAGGGAAGATCGGACCTGTGATGATAACTAGATGGTTTCTTCCATATGATGAGACTGAAAAAGCCTGCATAGATGCATCTGAGAGGATAAAAGAATTACTGACAAAGCGTGCATAAATGCAACTGAGAGGATAAAAGAATTCTTCTTAGGATGGTACCAACAAATGAAAACGTCTTTTTTTTTAAACATTATTAATATATGTTGTGTATATAAACCCTAACTTAGGTCTAACCATGTATTTCCCCCCCTCGAAACTTTACATGGATCAGTTTTATGGAGCCGCTACCAAAAGGTAGATACCCAGACGTCATGAGGAAAATTGTTGGAAGTCGTCTTCCCAACTTCACAGAAGCAGAAGCCAAACTTGTAAAGGGTTCATATGATTTTCTTGGTCTCAGCTATTACGTCACTCAGTATGCACAGCCAGCTGATAACACACTGCCATGATGGACCCATGCGTAAAGCTCACGTGTACTACTCCATATATTACCACTTAGTTACAACATTTCTATTACAAAACATATTGTGTGACTGGCCATCAGTTATTTCGTCATCCAAGCTCATGGTCCACTTGTATATATGCATGATTCTTCCATTCAACAATACAAACTTTAAGCAAACTAATTCTTCTGGCTTATATATTTGCTTATGTTTCTCAGTTCTCTGAAGATAAGGTAAGCGGCAACAGCTATTACTACCTAAAGGGAATTGACTACGTAATGGATCACTTCAAAACCAGATACGGTGACTCTTTAATCTATATCACCGAGAACGGTGAGTTCTACTACTCATATCTTTTTATGTTAAGTGTATTTCCAATATTTCTCTGAATATATTGACTCAAATATTGTACCAATTGTTCATGTACCGTGACAGTTTGATTAGGAATTAGTAGCCTCCGTTTCGAAACCTGTGAGGAGGCTGTTGCCGAATCCAAGCGGATTGATTATCTTTGTAGTCATCTCTGCTTTCTCAGTAAAGTCATCAAGTGAGTGGATGCTAGCTAGCTACTACTACTACACTCTTGTTCTTTTATTTTTTCTTTTACATACATACATGCATGTTTGATATCATCCTCGTTTTAATTATGATTGTCCATGCAGAGAGAAATGTCAACATAAAAGGATACTTTGCATGGGTTCTTGGAGAAAATTATGAATTATGTATGAACACTTTATGCCCATGATGAATCTCATGTCACAACTCTTTCTACTTGCTCCATAGATAACAATAAGGAGCTTCGTTTCCTGTTTTAAATAGAATAATCCCCCACCCCCATGATCAATGAATAATACTTTGAGTTACTACTACATTATGCCAAGTCAAGGGATGGGAAAAAAAAAGCAATGAACTCAATTTAACCATAAGAGCATCTCTATCAACAGGTTTTCAAACAGTATTTCAGCATAGAGAATATCCATCCATCTGTAACAGAAGTCTTTCAGAATTAAAAAAAAGTAATGATAATAATGAAAAAGAAAAAAAAAAATAGAACAATGTCTTAGACTATGAAAAGACCGTCATTATATAATGGGTTGAATCTTTTTATATATAACTAAGTTTATAACTCGAGCTATGCGCGAGTCTGTATTAATAGTTTAATTTGATTTTTTTATTTTATCTACTATCTTTAAAATTATTAAAACTATTATAAATTTACAGAAATTTTCATTTATATAAGAAAAATTTAAATATAATATGTACTTTTCTCCTATTATTATTTACAAAATTCTTAATCTTATTGAATAAAATAATAACAATGACACCTATTAAATTATCTAAATTTGACATACATATACATTTGATTTAGAAAAGAGTTTTCTTGCTAAGATCTTGGTATTTTGTTTTGTTTTCCACAGAATTTCTAGAAAAAAAATTCTTTAAAGTTTATGTGTTCAAATATTTAGTTTTTTTTTAATTAAATGTTTTATTGATGTAGTACCTGTTGATTTGCATTTAGTTTTGTTAGGAAGTTGCAATGATCACACAAAACCGTTTCTCTTCCTTTTCCCCAAGTCTTCAACAAGTTTTACCTTATATCTTTATTCAGTTTTCAGTGAGATCTGTTTTTCTTTCCAGTCTAGTATTTAAAGAAATTAGTTTTTAAACTTGTAGGATTGGTGGTGTAGAGTCTTCGCATTATTTTTTTATAACCACGTCGTTTACACCATATTTATAAAACTGGTGTAAATTGGGTTTTCTTCGGTTGAGATTTTCTGGTCAACAATGAAATGAAAAGAAAAATTCATTGATGGAGGATTTAAAAAAATGGAAAATTGGTTAGTGTTATTTGAAGTTTTTCCATGGGCTTGAAACTAAAAAATGTTTAAGCCCTATTTCTTTAAGTAAGAAGATTTAATCTTTTATAGATTATTGTCATTTTTTATATTTTATGGAACTCGAGTTGTTAAATCGAGTTGTTGTAGATTTTTTTAAATTGATAATTGATAATCGTGGAATCGTTTTAATTGTTATATCGAGTTGTTTTAGTTTTTTATAAATCAATAAATGATAATGGTTATTTTTTTATACATGTATTTTTAATTGTTTTTATTTAAATTTTACAATTTTAAACCATATTAACATTTTTTTATTTAATAAATATGTTGATTTGGATCAATCAGATTGAATTTACTTTGTTTTATTGGACATAATTTGTTAAATTAACTTTTAATATTTTAATTATACTTAACAATTTTTGGTTTGATAAAAAAATGATGTGGACCAATTAAATTAAGTTTTTTTATCCTAATCATACTTAACATTTTGTCAGTTAATGAATATGTTAATGTGGAACAATCAAATTGAATTTTTTTAATCCTATGTGGACACCTTCAATGCATTATGCCTTCAACTTTTATATATTATAGACTAGATATATAACTCGCGCTACGCGCAAGTCTGTATTAATATTTTGGTTTATTTTTTTTAGCTACTATCTTTAAAATTATTAAATATTATATATATATTTATAGAAATTTTCATTTATATAAGAGAATTTAATATATAATGTGTAATTTATCCTATATTTATTTATAAATTTTAAAAAACTATTAGGTAAAATAATAACAATGACACCTATCGAATTATCCAACTTTGACGTATATATATATTTGATTTAGAGAAATATAATCTTGCTAAGATTTTGGTATTATTTTCTGTTTTCCATATAATTTTGATAGTTCTTTTTTTTCTTGAAGGTTTATGTGTTTAATATTTAGTTTTTTATTGAAAGTTTTATTGACGTTGTGTACCACTGTATATATAATCCATAATTCATGTTGATTCGCATTTAATTTTGTTAGAAAACTATAATGATCATGCAAAACTATTTTCTCCTTCTCCATCATGTCTTCCAAGAGTTTTATGTAATATTTTTATTCAGTTTTCATTGTTTTAATTGTTAAATCGAGTTGTTGTAGATTTTTTTAAATTGATAATTGATAATGGTTACTTTTTATATACATGTATTGTTAATTGTTAATTTTTTATTTAACTTTTAAAAATTTAAACCATATTAACATTTTCTGATTTAATAAATATATTGATTTGGATCAATCAGATTGGATTTACTTTTTTTTGTTGGACATAATTTGTTAAATTAACTTTTAATGTTTTAATTATACATAATAATTTTTGGTTTGATTTAAAAGCTGATGTAGACCAATTAAATCAAGTTTTTATGTTCTAATCATACTTGACATTTTTTTATTTAATGAATATGCTGATGTGGACCAATCATATCGAGTTTTTTAATCCCATGTGGACGCCCTCAATGCACTATACCATCGACTTTTATATATTATACTAGGCTTTTAACTCGTGTTACGCGCGAGTTTGTATTAATAATTTGGTTTAGTTCCTTTTTGGCTAATATCTTTTAAATTATCAAAAGGATAATATATTTATAGAATTTTACTTTTATATAAAAGAAAATTAAAACAAAATATGTAGTTTTAACTATTTTTTATTATAAAATTATAAATCTTATTAAGTTAAATCATAGTAATAACATCTAACGAATTATCCAACTTCGATGTGCATACGTTTGATTTAGAGAATAATTTCCTTACTAATTTTTTGGTGTTTTGTTTTATGTCTCGCTAATGTTGTGTACCTATGTATATATGATATATATGATTCATGTTGATTCGGATTTACTTTTGTTAGGATACTACAATAATCGTGTAAAGCTGCTTCTTGCTTCTTTACCAGATCTTCTATGAATTTTAAGTTATATCGCTATTCAGTTTATAAGATCTGTTTTTTTTGCAGTAAACTATTTGATAATTTTTGTTTTAAAACATGTAAGATGATATGGAGTCTTCACATTATTACTGTTTTTTTTAATCTTTTGTATGGTTTATTCATGTTTTGATTTGAATAGTTCATCTAAATATATTCCAATTTGAATTTATTTCATAACTATATCATACTTTATTATTTAAAGGAAAATTTAGAAGATGTTACTCATGTGCTGTTCATGTTGGCTAAGTTATAAGTAGTACCTATGTATAAATTAATTGTTATATTTCGAATGTAAAATTACTTGTGTAGTGTTGTTTTGTTAGTTTTTAAACCAGACGCAAGCAATGTATAAGTTATTGTAAATTTAAATAGCACTCCTATATTTAATTTAGAAACTTTTATAACCTACTGTAACTTTATCTGGTTATTCAAAGCCAATACCAATATTTTAGAATTCATGAATTTTCTAGAACTAAATTTTAAACTAATTTTCTTTTTAGATTTTTGTTTTTTGTTATTTTACATATCTTTCGATGGTAATTTTTTCTTTTATTTTAATTTATCTTATTTTGTGCATGTTTGTTATATTTAAAACACTTATATTTTTTATTAATCTTTTTGTTATTGATTTTCCAAGTAGCTAGCGTATACCAATTTAATCTCTTTTACATAAATATTTTTTGTTTGTTAAATTTATTTTTTACATTAATTTTTATTTTAATTATAATGCTATTTTGACATGATATAACTGGGTTTTCTAAATTTTATGTGGACTTCTCTCAAAAGTTTATACCATCATTTGTTTTTTTAGTTAATTTTCTATGTTGATTTTCCAAAATATTAGCCTAAATATCAAGCTAAGTTTTCTTTATACAATTTTTTACTTTAATAATTTACTTCTCTTGATATTGATTTCTATTTTATTTGAACACATAATTGTTTTGAAAATATTGATATTTTTTGAATATATTTTTTTGTTTTTTCGTTAGTTAAATATTTTAATATTGATTTCTTAAGTAGTTAGTGAGATATCAAGTCAGTTTCTTTTTAGGTGATTTTCTAAAAAATTTAACATTTTTAAAAACTTAATTTTTGTATTATTTTTCTTTGTTAATTAATTTCTTAATATTGATTTTTTAAATAATTATCTTAAATATTTATCTTCTTTTTGTTAGTAAAGTTTTATTTTAGTATTACTTAAGTTTTATTATTTTCTTACTTATTTTGTATATATTGATTTTTTTTAAATAAAAAATAGCATAGATATGAAGTTAATAGTTTTTTTTTGTTAATTTAACTTGTTCGATATGAATTTTCATTTTAATTGTATTGATATATTGCAAAAAATAATTTATGTTTGGTTTTTTGTTAGTTAAACTTTTTTGGTTAGCTCAGCTTTTTGTGTTGATTTCTAAATAATAATATAAAGTTTTACATGACTTTTGTTTGTTAATTTAACATAAATATTTTTTGGGTGGTATTGATAGTTTTATATAACAATTTTAAATGTTTATAAAAAAATTAATCTAAACATTTTTCTAAATTAATTACTTATTTAAAATATAAATGTTAAAAAATTCTTTTTTTAATTAAATTTTTTTGTTATTGATTTACATATTTATCTTTGTTCGTTTAGCTTTTCTGACAATATGTTTCCATTTCATTTTGACAAACATAGATTTGAATTTTTGACATAGTGTTTTTAATTGTTTTGTTAGTTAAAATTTTTTTATCTTAATTTTCTCTTCTACTATGATAATTTTATATTTTTGCATGTTTTAATTTATTTAAATTATCAGTCATATTTAATATTTTTATGTTTAATAAAAAATACTGATGTGGACCAATCAGTTTGAATTTTTACGTTATATGTGGACGCTCTCATTGGCCTAAGACATCAACACGGACTACAACTAATATATTTTAGGTAAGTAGTTCAGATTGTAATTTTTTTGTCATGATTTAAATTTTGAAATAATTTAATTATGGTTTTTAATTATTTTGTTCAATATATATAATTTTCTTTAATAATTTATTTATATGTTAATTTTATTGTTTGTTAAAAATATTTATCTGTTAATTTACTTTTTATTGTTAATAGAAAAATAAGATATACTTTATAAACTCTTTCTTATTACCAACTAACTTAAAATTTTGAAACTTTCCTAATAATAAACAAGATGAAATTAATTAAAATTTAGAAATTTTCCTTTATACCAGTAAAAGCGAATTAATTAATTTTAATATACAACATATAATTAACTATGGATAATGATGATGTGTACCAATAAAATTGAATCTTTTAAATCCTATGTGGACACCCTTAGAGGCATTTAACATCAAATTTTATTAGGAATAGATGATTTAATTATATTAAAAATAATATGAACATGATACATTTTTTAAGATATTCTATAGAGTTACTAATACTTTTAAAAGTTCTTTATTTATTGTTGTTCTAAATGCAAGTAAGCTAACTTGCGATCTAGCTTCAGATCTTAGGATTGGTAGAACCATAAACATGTTGTCATTATTAATCAGATTTAGGGTAAAAATAAATTGTGTCATCGGATACGAAAGTATATTAACAAAGCGTTTTGAGCGTATACATTCATTTATATTACGTGCTCTGCTGCGTTGTAAGATGCGGCCGCATACTTACGGAGTAGTATGACATAGATAAACGATTCTATGAAAATAAATTGATTATACTTCAGTGTTTCAGTTTAAAGAACTTGTCTAATTGATTACACTTCTCATTGAATTATTGTCCTAAATTGATATGTGAATCCCCGCAAAATTCATTTGGCCCAATGTTTCGTTTATTGATTTTTACTTCGTTTTTTTTTGTTCTCGTTAGTTTGATTTCTCTTACCTCATCAACTTTCAAATCTTATATGTTTCCGTTTACTTTTACTTGCTTTGCTTTTCAATTCCCACATTCAATAGCTACCAAAACCGTGACACCAAAAGCCCCACAATCCTTGCGTCTTTTGTCGCTATAATATTCTTTTATTTTGTATTAGATTTTTCTTCATGGTTTGACCCTTAAGTATTACAATGCACGTTATGCACTTGCAGCTTAGAGTCTTTACAAACTTAAAGCTTGAGAAAGTCTATAAGAAGAATCCACATTGAGATAGCAACTTTAGACACAAAAATATCCCCTTTGATTTTAGACGGGTTGTTGCTTAGTGGTGAGTTAGTCCCTGGTTCGGGGATGGCATTCTCCATGTCCTTGTTGGTCATGAGTTTTTTCTGCTGCTTACTTCCCGGACTAGGTATGTACTGTTTTGCTTTCCATGTGCATCTTTCATCGATTGATAAGACTGTCTACATCACAAAATTTTACTCATCCGTTGAGTGGGGAATTGTGCCACACTTTTGGCCTTATTTCGTGTTCCTCCCAACTTTTCAACACTTCGCTTCTCAAAATAATGATGTGTCGCGAACCTGCTCTGCAAATAGTCACATCCTCTCTGCGCATGGCTTGAGACATAAGTATTTGCACTTCGGGCTCTTGTCATTTTGCGTCCTTTGCTACTTGCCTAAATATTTTGAATGCTTCTTTGCCTTTTGTTTCTCCTATAAAAGTGGAGGTAAGATCTTTATTTTTCTCCATTCTTTTCTGATGAGGACCTCCTAGCTGAACCTTACTTAACCAAGCCTCAACTACAAGATACACAAGAAGTGGAAATGTCAGACAATCATATAGGAGCAATTACATGACAAAGCGATATAATCTTGCAACACGAGTATGATCAAGTTATTTTACACGCTATCAATTATGATGAGCCAGAAATCCTACAAGAGCATCATTGGATTGAGCTTTGTGTGAAGCTCCAAGGATCAGGTAATGTTACAAGACCAATGCCACCAGAAGAATGACCCATACTACCAATGCAAGCTCGAGTACAAGTCTTCACCATTTCAAAGATTAGCACCTAAGAAAGCAATAAATACTCAGTCAAGCTAAGCCATCATTTCATTACCTTGTGTCATGGAACAATCTTGCCAAAGGTAAGATATGTATGCTTTACAATCATTTCACTTATCTTGAATAATTCCCTTTGTTTCTCTTGTATTAATTCAATAAATTTTATACTTTCTTAGAATAAGTTTTATTTTAAACTGTTATAATCTTTTCTTATGCATTTTTGTATTTTTTTATTTTCTATTTTTCTAAGCTGAAGAACTATTATATAAGGTTCTCGTGCATAATTGTGATTGTATATCTTTAATTATTAATTAAAAATGGGAATTTGTTTTTTCTTTCTTTAATCTTTGTTGAGACCAGTTACTCCATAGCTTGAGAATCCTTGTGCTTTATCATCGGCCTAACACAACCTTTTGGTAGCTTGCTATATTCTAGTGATTTAAGCTGCATTTCATTCATCGTTTCTCTTGTTTTTTCATTTTTACTTAGAATTTTAGTTCATTTTCATCTAGAATTAACATTGCATGCATACAGTTTATGATTTCATATATATGCATGTTTATGGTGTTTTTCAGGTGCTTTTGGAGGTTTTGGGACTTGGGAAGGAGATTGGACCATCATACATTCGGAGTGATATCATAAGAAGGAGTCTTGCAAGAGTCTGCATTCATATCGAGGAAGAACATCGAGCAGAACACCTGGGGAGTATGCCTGATGCAAGCCGCAGTACATGAAGAAGAGAACTGGTTCGTGGCTTCTAAGGCACTGTTATACTTCGAGGTGGTGCATCGAGCAGGGAAAGCTATACAAGATGATATGTGTCTACACGGAGCATGTCGAGGTGGTGCATCGAGCTGAACACCGTCCGTACAACCGCAATATGCTTTATCTGCGCGTTTGACCAGCTTTTATTTGACATTATCCTGTTTTTAGGTTTTTTATTCTTTCTTTTTGGTTCCCTAGTATAAATGAGAGCCACAAAACATTATCCTTTATGTCTAAGAAGTTCTAATATTTTTCTTATCCTTTAGTCACCAAAAAGGGTGATTTGCCAAACTTTGTGTTAATTTATCTTTTTAATTAAGTCTTGCATTTCATGTTTTAATCTTGTCTATTGATCTTTGATTTTCACATCCTGGTACTTAGTTTCATTATCTTTGCATTTAATCTCATCTGATTATATATAACTTGGGTTTAAACATGATTAGTGAGTAGTTTACCTTATATTTGAGGTTCTAAGTAGGAAAAGTGATATTTAGGAGTTGATTAAGGGTGATTAGGCTTGTTTATCTTGATCTCTATTGTTTCCTTCTCTTGCAAAATTGTTATTGTTCATAAAGCTTCTCCCTTTTGATTGAATATGGTATTGTTGATGCAAATGGTTCACTTAATGGTTTGAAGTCTTGTTCTTAGCATGATTCGCTTATTTGGTTTGATAGTCTAGCTTGGTTTATGGTTCATTTGTTCAGTGGCACCAAAGTTGAGAGTTTGCCTTGCTAGATGATTCGCTTAGGGCTAGATAATTCTTGCTTCAAGACTCTTTCTTGATGGTTAGATAGTTTGCATTGAAAAATCATGCCTTTGTTTGAATCTTGTTCATTGCTTAACATTGTTAGGTTTCGCAATTGTGAGCTTAAATCTATGTTCTTGATTGGTTCAGTTAGCTGCTTAGGTACCTAGAGAATCCAAAAGATTGATAGGTTGGCTTGAATTATTGTTTGAGTGAGAGAAGTTTTCTTGATTAAGTGCTTCATTCATACTATATGGTTATATGCTTTATACTCATGGTTAGTGAATACACCACCAAAAGTAGGTTTGACACCCTAATCTTGTTAAACTGGATTTGTTTATTAACCACTAAATAGATTCTCTTTAGACATTTTGTTTAGGATTACAATATTGAGAAATGATTGCTTGTTATATGCTTGTTGATTGCCTTATTTAGAAATTCTCTTAGTCACTCTTGAAACCACTTAACCACTATTGCTTAGAACCTTGGGTATTGTCTTTTATTTATCATCTTAAATCGCTTTTGCTCAGTTGTCTTTGCTTGATTATTTCTAGCATTCATCTAGTTTAGTTTATTGCTTAGTCACTCATCTTGCTTAATTATCTTTCTTGCTTTTGATTTCTTGCATTGTTAGATTGTTAGACTTGTTCTTGCATCTTATAAACCCCATCTTGGCTTAGCTTATTGCATAGGCTGCATCTCAATTTATCTATAAGTGATTGATACCTCATCCCTATTCTACAACTGATTAGAGAGAGGACATTTGTCTTAAGACCATAAAGTCTTGTACTAAATTGGCATTGTTGCCCTTGTGGATGTTTATTGAGCTTGTCATTGCTATTAGACTAAGTTTTTCCTTTTTAAGTTACTAATTAGCTCTGTTTTCGTTGCTCTGTTTTTTCAGGTACTTGCGTGAATTTGAGGTCCAAATGCTCAACAAACTTAGTCCCTCCTATAGACAACTTTCATCATCTAGAGCGTGGGGTTAGAAGAAGAGCAGTAAGACGGAGAGTTCAGGAGTTAGAAGAACATAGAATGGCAGAGCAAGAAGGTGGCCACTTGCCACACATATGTGTTGTTGGACAAGCACCAGTACAACAAGTTGCTGCACACTTAGAAGAAGTTCAAGGAGCTATGAACAATGAGAGGCACAATGCAGCTGGTGTACAAGGATTACGAGCACCGGTTCATGCACGAAGAGTTCAGAGACCTAAAGGAGCTGGTGATGCGCCTGATACACATCATAACCGCAATGTGATTAATGCTCCAGCTGTACACCAGAATCCTTTCGAAGTCAAGCTTGGTCTCGTCAACATGGTTCAAGGAAACCGATTTCATGGTTTACCCAATGAAGACCCTTTGGACCATTTAGATCAGTTTGGCAATGTGTGTGGCATGACTAAGATACAAGGAGTATCAGAAGATGCTTTCCCTTCCTCAAGGTTCAGTAACCACTTGGGATGAGTGCAAGACTGCCTTTCTCAACAAGTTCTTTAGTTCAACAAGAACGGCAAAGCTCAGGAATACAATCAGCAGTTTCACTCAACATGGGAATGAAACATTCAGTGAGGCATGGGAGCAATTTAAGTCTTACACATTGCAATGTCCCCATCATCACCAATGAGAGCATGCTGTCTACTTTGTACCGTGGTGTTACTCCTAAATATAGAATGCTTCTAGACACTACTTCTAATGGTAACTTCATGGGCAACACAGTATTTGATGGTCTTGCTCTAGTTGAGAACTTGGCCTTATCAGATGGGAATTATGGAGAAGAGTATGATAGGACTACATGAGTTGTTGGGAGCGCTGAATCTGAGAGTACTACTAAGAAGAATATCAAAGCTTTGAATGAAAAGATTGATAATCTTTTGAGTGTGTCTTTCAAGAATGTGAGCTATGTTGGTGAAGCAGTTGTTGCACAAGAAGAAGATGGGACGGTTATAGAAGTAGAAGCCTTCTACATTAATCAACAAGGCTTTGGAGGTTTTAACAACAATCACAACCATCCTAACTTCTCTTATAGAAGCAACAATGTGGCTAATCCCCAACACCAGATCTATCCATCACATGGCGATCAACAAACCTTTTGTCCCTTTCAACCAACAGCAAAACTTTGCTCCAAGACCACCATTTCAAGCCAAATTAGGCGGATTTCAGCAGTCAAACTTTCAGCCTAGACCAGCTTTTGCTCCAGCAGGTTTTGGCAATGCACAAGGCTCATCTAGTGCTCAAGATGGTGATATTAAACAGATGATGGAACAGCTTCTAAATGGTCAAGCCAACACAACTATTGAGCTGCACAAGAAGTTTTCTGAAGTAAACAACAAGATTGATGGTACCACTTATGGTAAGCTAGATGCCTTAAACCAATGAGTATAGTCTCTTGAGAGCAAATGTGCTTCTTCTTCAAAGCCTCAGAACCAATTACCTGGAAAGAGTTCTGCCATTTGATTACTGAAGATGATGTAGAGTTGAGTGATGATGAAGATGCTTCATTGGAAGATCTTGATATTATGCTTCAAGAGCTTTTACTCCATAGGGACATGGAGGATTCTAGGCGTGGGGAAGATGTTTTAAACGTTGCTATTGATGATCAAGAAGCTGTGGACATTATAGAGCAGTTCTTTCAAGGTTTGGACAGAGAAGAAGAGCTTGCTTTAGAGAAGGAGAGACTTAAGAAGGAAGAGGCTGAAAAAGCCTTAGTTGCTCTAAAAGAAGAGGTCAAAGCAGAGCCTAGTTAAGCTGATAAGGAGCTGATAGAAGTCTACCATGCTTTGATGGTTTATGCCAAGTAAAGTCCTGAAGACTTCAAAGCCTTTCATGACCGCCAAGTGGGCACTTCTACATCCACCAATGACAAAGGAAAAGCTGCTGAGGTTAAAGTCTACTCATCACCAGTTCTTTACCCCTACAATGCACTTTACAAAGGCTCAAAAAGCACTCTACTCAAAGTTCAGGAAGGATATAGAAGACATTAGCATCAAGCTTCCTCATGGTACCACATTACTTATAGTTAGAGATCAAATCCGGTTTCTTAAAGAAGTATTTGACAAGCTAGAAGTTGTGGAACCAATACTTGAGAATGTGAGAGCTAATATGAAGAGGAGCAAGGAGCTGAAAACCTTAACCAAGCTATCTAATCCAGAAAAGTTTCTGATTACTTGTGAGCTTGATACTAGACAAAGTAGAAGCATTGTATGATTCAAGTTCTACAGTAAATGTGATGTCCCTCCACTTAAGTCAGACATTGGAAATCAAAGAGTTGAAGCCTTTCAAGGCATCTATAACCTTTGTGGATAACACTTCAAGGCGCCCTCTAGGTATGGTGAAAGACGTTCCCTTGAAGATTGTTAATTGTCTAATACCAACAGATTTTGAGGTCAGGTAGACTTCAAGAGAAGCTCAGTTGTGTTGAATAATGTTGATGAGTTTAAGGTCTATAAGATTGTGTCTCCTTCTATTGCCTTTTGTGGAACTGTTGAAGAGGAGAGTGAACAACAACTTTGATATATCATGGTTTTTATGGTTTTTAACCATGATATAAGTCCTTTTTATTGAGTCTTTTTGGTCTTTTTAGAGTCCTAGAAGAGTCTTTGCAGGTTAAAGCATGTCTGGAGCATAATTGGAGATATTGGAACCTTTTGGAGCATTCTGAGTTGAAGCCACGAAGTACCTAGCTCGAAGAAGAAAGTATGCCATATGGTGACGCTCGTCACCAAGCTGGTGACGCTCGTCACCCACCAAGGAAGGAGGTCGTGGCTTGTTTTTAAAAGATTGGGAAGAAATTGCAGTTTTGGCCCAAAAGTTCTAGTATTTGCAAAAAGACCCCAGATCGTGTTTTAGCTTGTATATTAGGTTTTTCAGCCATTCTTTTGGCATATATCTTGTATCTTATTATTTTTGAGAGCTTGAGAGAGAGATTTGTAGAAGAGCTTTTGGGAGAGACAAATCAGACTCCTTCAGAGCAGATTTTGAACTCCTTTATTTCTACTTTTTATTTCTTTTATGCAATCTATTCTTTTCATGATGTTTTCTCAAATCACCATGTCTGAGTAGTTTGTTAGTTAAGTTAGGGCTTTTCAAAGGTTGAAGAAGAGTTTGTAGAATTGCTAAAAACTTCTAGGAAATTCATTGGTTCTTCATCTGTGCTTGCATTCATATCGATTTCTTAGACACATCATCTGGATTTCGAAACCCTAGGTTTTTGATAGATATGAGAGCATTATTAATCACCTGAACTAGTATTAGATGAGCAAAACGCCCTAGTACAAAGAGATTTGGCTTCGGAGTTTTGTGAACAATTGAACCTGATCATTACTGCATGTTTAGGTTGTTAGGGTTTGCAAAGAGATTTGAAACTCTGTGATTTAGACATAGATAACTTCTACAATGAGAATTGATTAGTTATATCTTTGCGATTCATGTTCAAGACGGTTTTAATTCATTCCTGATTGCATGCATTCTACACTCTCGGATTCAACCTGCGAACTGTCCTGACTTAGCGCCTTTAGCCTTCTGAACTTTAAGAACAAGCATAAAAACGCCCTCTTGCATTTATTTTACTGTTTTGCATTACATTCATTATTTATCGCTTAGCTTAATCTGAATCTATAATCGCTAGTGTGGTTTACATACTCCCTTGGGATTCGATAACCCCTTGTACTACAACTGCTTTTGCTGTGCACTTGCAGTAGTTTTATTTGGGTAAAACCTGACCCTATCAAGTTTTTGGCGCCGTTGCCGGGGAGTAATAGCTGCCTATCGATTTTTAGTATTAGGATTTTGTCTAAGTTTTTATTTGTTTACTGACTTTCAGCTACTTTTCTTTGTTCCTGTTTCAGGTGTATGCCTAATCGCAGAACCAGAAGCAACAAAGAGAAGGAGCTTGTGACTTTGAGCATCGACGAGCTTGCTAGGTTGGAGAGAACTAACAGGAAAGCTAAGAAGCAATCTGCAATGGTCGCTCCACTGATCTTGGTTGAAGATGCAGAAGGTCACTTGGTTGACAGGGAAGGAAATAGGAGGAACGAAGAGGGGCAGAGAATTGATCAAGAGGGGAATGTCATTGTTGAACAGCAGGTTCAGCAAGTGGCTGAGAACGTGGGAGTCCCTGCTGCTGTCAATAACGCTGCTGGGCGTTTTGTTCAGAGGACTCTAGGTGATTACAACAGACCTGATCAGTTCTATGCCAACAGAGCTGCAATCCGACCTCCTGCCTTCCAGAGGAACGATTTTGAGGTCAAACCTGTCTACTATCAGCTGGTTGGACAGCATCCCTTCCATGGTTTACCTCATGAGCATCCTATGGATCACATTGAGAGGTTTGAGGATCTGGCTTCAAGTGTCAAAGCTACTGGAGTCAGCAATGATTTCCTGTTCTGCAAGCTTTTTCCTTACTCTCTTGGAGGAGAAGCTGCATATTGGCTGAAGCAACTGGAACCTGCTTCATTGACCACTTGGGAAGACACTAAGAACGCCTTTCTGAATAACTTCTATGATGATGCAAGATCAGAGGACATGAGGACGAAAATTGCTTCCTTTACACAAGGCCCTACTGAAGCTTTTAAGGCTTCTTGGATCAGGTTCAAGTCTTATCAAAGGGACTGCCCTCATCATGGCTTCAGTCAGGTGCAATTACTTGGAATTTTCTTCAGAGGCATTGACTGGAAATATCAGACGGCGCTGGATGCAGCAAGTGCAGGAAACTTCAACACCAACAGACCAGAAGAAGCTGTAAGATTGATTGAAAACTTGGCCTGCAGTAACAGCACTAAGAATGCAGATTTTCAGAGAAAGCAGCAGTCTGGTTTGAATGATGGAAACCAAATAGCTGAAGTTAAGGCTAAGTTAGACAGGATGCACAGCCTTTTGGTGGGAAAGAAGTCAGTCCAATTCGCTGCAGAAGTGGAGAGTTTCGAAAATCCTGAAGAATTTGAGCAGAAAGATGTTAATTTCATCAATGGAGGGGGTTTTCAGAGCCAAAAGTTTGGAAATCAGCAATGGAACAGAGGCTACAACAGCAATAATCAGCAGAGTACCTTTACAGGAGGACAGAGCACGCCTGGTTACACTCCTAAGCCCCCATTCCAGAAGACTGAAGTTGAGAAACCTTACCAAAACAGCAGGAATTATGGTTCTTCTTCCTACCAAACTGCACCTCCACAAGACAATAAAATGGAAGCTATGCTGGAGCAGGTACTTGAAGGACAGCAGAAGATGACAATGAACTTCAATGGCAAGCTAGATTCGCTGTATCAAGACCTGAATGGAAAAATTGAGAGTCTGAACTCTCACATGAAGAAGCTTGATGTGCAGGTTGCTCAAACTGCAGGAGCTGTTCAAAGGCAAGAGGGATTCCTTCCTGGAAGTACTGATATCAATCCCAAGCATCAGGTTAATGCCATCACAGTCAGGAATGAAAAGGAGCTAAAAACAGTGCAGAAAAAGAGGTTGAGTGCAGAACAGATCGTGCAACTCATGGAGTCTGAAGATGAAAATTTTTCTGTCTCAGAGGTGAGTGACGAGCGTCACCAAGGAGGAGTGACGCTCGTCACCAACATAGAAGAGAATCGGGGGTTGTCACAGGTGAGTGACGAGCGTCACCCACCTGGTGACGGTCGTCACCCACCCCAGAACGAAGCTGCTTCGCCTGTAACTGCAAATTATGACCAGGAACGTGTCTATAAACCCAAAACACCATTCCCTAAGCATCCTAGGAAGTCTAAACAAGAGATAGAAGAAGCCAGATGTAAAGCTATGATAGACAAGCTGATGCTTGAGATCCCTCTTGTTGATGCAGTCAAGCTTTCACCAGCTCTAAGAAGGTATGTTAAGAGAATGGTTGTGAATGGTGTAAGTCCTGAGGAAGGAGCATTGCTTACCAGAGACATCAGTGCAATTCTTTTAGGCACAGTTCCAAAGAAGAAGAAGAAGGTGACTGTTTCTGAACAAGTCGATACCATCACTCAAAGCAGAGTTCCAGAGAAGCTATCTGATCCAGGGACCTTTGTGCTTGATTGCTCAATATATGCAGGACGTTTTCCCCACTCTCTATGTGATCTAGGGTCAAGTATTAACTTGATGCCTTTCTCTGTTGCTGCTAGACTTGGAATGACTGATTTCAAGCCAGCTGGGATCTCTCTCATCCTAGCAGATCGATCCATAAGGACCCCAGAAGGCATGTTAGAGAATGTTGATGTTAACATTAAAGACTGCATAATTCCTACAGATTTTGTGGTTCTGAAATATGCTGAAGAACCTAAAGATCCTCTTATTCTGGGAAGACCATTCTTGGCTACTGCTGGAGCCATCATTGATGTTAGAAAGGGGAACATTGAGCTTGATCTTGGTGATGTTGTCATGAACTTTGACATGGATAAGTTAAGAAAGAGTTCTACCATTGATGGTCAGACCTTTTCTGTAAGAACTTCCAGAGATAAAGAGACTGTCATGGAGCATTCAGAAGACACTATTGCTGAGTGTATCAATGAATCAGATATTAGTGGGCAAGTGAGCAAGATGGATGTTGAAGAGCCAATATCTGAAACTTCTGCAGAAGCTGTTGGGTTTGAGGATTGCAGTGAGGATCATATCTTCATGACTGGGCTTGAAAAAGAGGTTCCAATGAATGCCAAATTGCTGGAGGAAGACGTGTTTGTGATGGAAGCAACACTTGCAGAGCTGAATTGCAGGAAAACTGCAGAAACTCGAACTGCAGAGTCAGTGACGAGCGTCACTGACCTGGTGACGCTCGTCACCAATCTGGACACAAAGGAGAGACGTGATATTTGCTCTACAAGTCCATCATATGTTGCCAATCCGAAAATTCAACAGTCCACAACCCAGAAACCTGCAACTAAGCAAAGGAAAACGAAATGTCCCACCCACAGTCACGACCCACTCTGCTGATGTTCCTCACTTCCTTGGAAGTGTTCATACATCTACTGCTTACAAACCACCATGGATGAGGAGACATTCTTCTCCAAGGCATTCAATGCCACCTTCTGTTCCACCAGCTGTCTGAGCAGCATTCAAAGTCGAGCTAATGACTTTAAACAAGCGCTTAGTGGGAGGCAACCCACTAGTAAGTTTTCTTTTTCATATATTAGTTTAGTTTTCTATTACATAGCTAAAAAAAAAACCCAAAAAAACATGCAAAAAAAAAAAAAAAGAAAAAAAAAAGAGTCACTTTGTTCAGTTTGCTTGGATGATGTCTTGTGAACTTGTTGGACCATGGATTATGTTTTGTTTGGATGTTTTGATGTGTGTTTTGAGTGCTCTTACAGTTTGACTTCGGACTACACATGATGGCATAGCATTTAAACATCCAACATGACGATTTCTGAAGTTTCAGAGTAGTGACGCTCGTCACCAATTCGGTGACGCTCGTCACCAGGTCCTTCGCGAGGTACCACTTTCCACCTTGGTTTTACACGTTCTCATGCTTCATTTTGACCAACTCTTGGCTTAATAACATTGGGGACAGTGTTGTTTAAGTCTGGGGGAGGTGGTTACTGACGTTGTGTGCTTTGTGTCATGTTTATAGAGTCTTAAAGTTGAGTCAAAAACCTGTTTTTCTAGAGTCAAATTTTTGAAACTGCAAGTTTTTCTTGGAACTAACCATAGGACGTTTTTGCTGATAAGAACCATTGCCACAGTAGTTGATTACAAGTCTTACTAAGTTGAAAGTCATAGGTAGATCAGTCTAGCAATGAAGGTTTAGGTTCTTAGAGAATCTGGAAAATTTGTTGTTAGCTCCACCTTAATGAACTTTAAACTTTTTGTCTTGGTGATTGATTCTTATTGATCTTGATTCTCTCTTTAAGCACTGACAATAAGGTTAAAATACAGTCTCTCTTTGATCTTCCCTGATGTAGTTTTAAAAGTTTAAGTTCAAAGAATGGTGCATTCATGACCCTGTCTCCTCACAAGGAACAACAGTAGTGAACACATTCATGAACCTGTCTCCTCACAAGGAACACAAGTATTGAGTAGCACCATATCTTAGACTGTAAAAGTTGAGAAAAAGAAGTGAAAAATCGAAAATATTCAAAGGAAAAGATCAAGGGAAGAGAAAATAGGAGAGCTGTGTTGAGATTGATTTGTTCAGTTGTTAGGAAGGGAAAAGAATCTGTAAAGTGATTGAGATAATAGAGCCTTGATGAGATATCACACTTAGATAAAAAATAAGGAGTTAACAGTAGAAATTTCGGATTTCTTGAAGGGGTTTGGACTGGACTTGAAAGATTTGCTAAGCTTGTGATAATTAGACTGAAATTTGATCTTGTGTTGACTCTGTGGTATGTGGATTCGAAAGCTTTAACTAGTGTGGTGTTTCTGATGACTAACTGACTGTTTCTTGTTTTCAAACCTCGACCCTGTACTCTATCTGATGTTTGCTTGAGGGCAAGCAAAAGCTAAGTCTGGGGGAGTTGATATATCATGGTTTTTATGGTTTTTAACCATGATATAAGTCCTTTTTATTGAGTCTTTTTGGTCTTTTTAGAGTCCTAGAAGAGTCTTTGCAGGTTAAAGCATGTCTGGAGCATAATTGGAGATATTGGAACCTTTTGGAGCATTCTGAGTTGAAGCCACGAAGTACCTAGCTCGAAGAAGAAAGTATGCCATATGGTGACGCTCGTCACCAAGCTGGTGACGCTCGTCACCCACCAAGGAAGGAGGTCGTGGCTTGTTTTTAAAAGATTAGGAAGAAATTGCAGTTTTGGCCCAAAAGTTCCAGTATTTGCAAAAAGACCCCAGATTGTGTTTTAGCTTGTATATTAGGTTTTTCAGCCATTCTTTTGACATATATCTTGTATCTTATTATTTTTGAGAGCTTGAGAGAGAGATTTGTAGAAGAGCTTTTGGGAGAGACAAATCAGACTCCTTCAGAGCAGATTTTGAACTCCTTTATTTCTACTTTTTATTTCTTTTATGCAATCTATTCTTTTCATGATGTTTTCTCAAATCACCATGTCTGAGTAGTTTGTTAGTTAAGTTAGGGCTTTTCAAAGGTTGAAGAAGAGTTTGTAGAATTGCTAAAAACTTCTAGGAAATTCATTGGTTCTTCATCTGTGCTTGCATTCATATCGATTTCTTAGACACATCATCTGGATTTCGAAACCCTAGGTTTTTGATAGATGTGAGAGCATTATTAATCACCTGAACTAGTATTAGATGAGCAAAACGCCCTAGTACAAAGAGATTTGGCTTAGGAGTTTTGTGAACAATTGAACCTGATCATTACTGCATGTTTAGGTTGTTAGGGTTTGCAAAGAGATTTGAAACTCTGTGATTTAGACATAGATAACTTCTACAATGAGAATTGATTAGTTATATCTTTGCGATTCATGTTCAAGACGGTTTTAATTCATTCCTGATTGCATGCATTCTACACTCTCGGATTCAACCTGCGAACTGTCCTGACTTAGCGCCTTTAGCCTTCTAAACTTTAAGAACAAGCATAAAAACGCCCTCTTGCATTTATTTTACTGTTTTGCATTACATTCATTATTTATCGCTTAGCTTAATCTGAATCTATAATCGCTAGTGTGGTTTACATACTCCCTTGGGATTCGATAACCCCTTGTACTACAACTGCTTTTGCTGTGCACTTGCAGTAGTTTTATTTGGGTAAAACCTGACCCTATCAAACTTCCATAACGTGTTGAGCAGGCCATGAGTTTTACAATGAGCATGCTGATGAAAGACACTCTTCCTGAAGAGCCTGAGAACAAGTGTGACACTGAGAACAAGCTTGAAGAGGGTTTGAAAGAATAAGAGGTTTTGATCACCAAGGAAGTGAAACCTTTGAGCATCACACAAAGTGTCAAGAAAAGGTGAACCAAGAAGTCAGCTCGTGATAAGAAGAAGCTGCATTCAGTTGGTACTTGGGTCTATCTGAAGAAGGGAGAACGAGCTTCTACTCAATTCACTCCTTCCTACTAAGTCACCAACCACCAGAGTCAAGCTTAGTGACTTAAAACAAGCACACTTAGGAGGTAATCTCATAACTATCCTTATAAATATATGCTTTTTTTTTATTATTGATGTCTTTACTTAGTGTTTAAGAGGTTAAAGATCAGGTTCCATGCTGTATAGGACGTTCAAAGGCCAAGGAAAAGAAGACTCTATATTTACATCGGGGTACCATATCAGACAGAACCTCTGTCATTTCTGCCCGATGCACTTTATATCGGGGAAGATACAGTCCGTACGCCGAGCAGGATGCACGAGGGAGATTGAATCGGGGTAGTTACATCGAGCGAAACCTCCAAAACCTCGCTCGATGTAATCGCCCTTGGAGCCCCAGTACGTATACCGAGGAGGGACCGTACACCGATGAAGATGCACGGTGGAGACTATATCGAGGAGTTACATCGAGCAGAACATCGCAAACTCTGCTCGACGTAATCGCCAAGTCCGTACATCGAGCTGCCTCCACCGTACACCGATGAGGATGCCCGATGGAGCTTACACCGGGGAAGTAAATCAAGCAAAACACCTCTGTTTTATCGGATACGAAGACCCTCTGATGTTTCACGCCAAGGACCACAGCCAGTACGTAGTCCACCAACGAGCATCCCAGCTGAGTGCGAGAAGCTCCATATCGACGTGCAACATCGAGCAAAACCTCTATATTTTTGCTCGATGCATGCCACGGAGATGCTTATCGCTGAGCAGTTCCTCATTTCCCTCGGAGGACATCCCATTATGAAGACGGAGCTTACATCAAAGGCTCACATCGAGTAAGGACACAACTATCCTGCTCGATGCAAAGTTTCCGAACTAACATGAATGTCTGGACAATGTCATGCAACCACCGAAAGGAAGATCCAAACAAGACGAAGAGTTTCCCACACATCGAGCAGCAACATCGAGCAAAACATTCACTGAATTTGCTCGATGCACAATGTCCCAGAGTGAAGCTGATCTGAACATCAAACCCTCGAGGCACAAGAGTATGATCGTTGAGACACAGGACCTGACATCCCCGATATGGTACACACCGTGGTGTCACATCGGGTGTTTTGCTTGATATGACCCGTGTGAATTTTTTTTCGAATTTTTACATAGGTAAATGGAGTAATAACCATTTGTGCCCCTTGGTAGAGGTAAAAAAATCTTATTTTCCCCCTCCTAGCAAATTTTTAAATTTTGAAAAAGATAGAATTTATTACCTAAACTAACCTTATTAAATAGTGTATTTACCAGATTAACTCCATACCAAGTGACCCTAACTAGAATAACCTTAATAAATTTGTAAAATACCATTTGGAACAAAACATCTATGGTATAACAACTTTGCCATTATAGAAATAAAATGATTATTCAGTAAAATAAAAATAAAAATAAAGATTAAAATTGTAATAAGAAAGATAAAAAAGAGAAAAATTCATTTGCTGGAAAAAAAAACTCGCCGCCACGGAAACCCTAGATCTCTCTTCTGTGACGGGCGATTTTGGAGTGGAGGAATATCGCTTTGCTGCGACGAGCGATTCTTTCGTTTGTGGGGTATAACTATTGACGACGGCGGTGTCTCATTAGCAGCGACGACGGCGCCTCTTTCGTTTCGAGTAAGTGGTTGCATCTTCAACGGTGCCTCTGTCGTTTCGATTTCTTTGTAGATCTAGGGTGTTTTCGGAGTACTGGATTGACGATAAAACTCGATTCAAAATAGTTTCATCTTTGATTCAACTGGTTTCATCTTTAGATTAAAAAAAATTCAGATTAAAAACGTTTTGGATTTTTATTTAACTGCAGTAAACAACGACTATGACGACGGAATCCAGTGATTATTCAGACTTAAACCGCGAAATGGTAACCGGATGAAAATGTTTCCGTTTTCAGTGAATTATCGGGATGACAATATTTCTGTTTTCAGTGAATTATATGGTAGATTTGTTCTGATATAGTCGATGATGTGATGGTAGACTTTTAATTGTCTAATCGCACTATTTCATTGTATCTAGTAGAAACGCGGTGAGGATAAGGGCGGAATCCGGTGAGGATAAAGGCGGAATCCGGTGGAGAAACGGGCAGAATCCGGTGAGGATAGAGAAAGGTAACCTTACCTGTGGCTCCTTTTTTTATGGATGGTTTAGTGTGATGATAGATTTATTTATATTGTGGTAGAATTGATAGATGGTAAGTCTTACTGGTTTTTTGTGGTAGACTTGATGATGTATTATGGTAGACTTGTTAAGTTAGACTTTTGAAGCTAGAATTGTTGGTGGACATGATGGATTGAGGCGCTTCGTGGTAGACTTAATGTATAACTATTTTTGTGGTGGTAGACTTGTTAAGTTGTGTTGGTAAACTTGATAAGTTGTGTTGGTAGACTTGTTTGTGAAGTTGATGGTTGTCGATTGTTGGTGGTAGACTTATTGTATACTATTTTGTGGTGGTAGAGTTGATAAGTTGTCTTGGTAGACTTAATGGTGGAGTTGATGGTTGTCGAGTGTTGGTGGTAGACTTAATGTATAACTATTTTGTGGGCGTAGACTTGATAAGTTGTCTTGGTAGTCTTGTTGGTGGAGTTGATGGTTGTCTAGTGTTAGTGGTAGACTTATTGGATGACTTATTTCAGTTTTGGTGGTAGACTTATATGTAATTTTTTGCAGGTCAGTGGATGGCGTCTTCACGCAAGGAGGAGCGGAATTACCCACCTCGGTTGTTTCCCCCAGGGAAATCTCCTGTTCAGAAGAGGAGTTTGAACAACTACTGCCATTTGACAGATTTTGGGATGTTGAAGGAGGCTGTTGGCGAGGATGTCTACAATGACATATGGAACATTTCTCAAGTAGGAGTGGTATTGAGTCTTGCAGAGAAGACGTACATATGGGCCGCAAAAACAGTCCATAACATGGTAACAAATCAACTGGCTATTGACCGAAGTTACGAGATTTGGGCACTTATCGGTGGGCGTCCAATGCGGTTTTCCCTGCACGAGTTTGAAGATATAACTGGGCTCAACTGTCAGCCCATTGGGGACGAGCCGTGGGACATAGATCACAACGAGTTCTGGGGAGAGCTTGGTGTGAATGCAGGGGTAGGGCCAAATTGGCATGAGCTGGTTGAGGTATTTGGAAGATGCAAAACTTGGTCGTATCAGCAGAAGAAGATGCTTGCGTTGCTGTTCATACTGCATGTTGGGATATTAGATATTAATCGGAATAGTCGACTTCCTTTGGACTGTGCGAAGAGAGTTATGGATGAGGAAGCTTTTGAGAGTTATCCATGGAGACGGGTCGGTTTTAAGGAGCTGATTTTATCTATCAAAGTTGCATCTTTAGGGGAAATAGTTACACCTTCCATGGATGTGTGCATGCATTGCTTATATGGGTTTATGAGTCCTCTCCAATATTGGGAGAAAAGTTTGGCAAATTTGAGAACAATCCGCTTATTTTACCATATCCTCTACTTCGGTTGCGTTCGAGTAGGGACATATACATTGTTGAGAAAGTTTTGGAGGAAGAAAGAAGTAGAACCGAAGACAAGAAGGTATGTTTCCTTACATTGTATTTTGGTAGAGTTATAGCCTTAGTTATGGTAGAACTATTATGATAATTGTGCTTACGATGGTACATATAAAATTTACTTATGGTAGATTTGATTTTAGTTGATGGTAGAGTTGATTTAGATTATATGTTGTATTAGACCTATGTACGTTGTGGTAGATTTTTAAGTATTACTGATAGACTTATATATTTGGTAGACTTTTAGTAGTAGTTGTGGTAGACATATCCGTGTATATTCTATTGAAGTGATTTGTCTCCACCTCTGTCTGCAGGTTAGGGTTAGACATCTACTAGAGGTTCCTCGAGAGGACATATATCCGTTTTGGCCAGATGAGGAGTCAACGCCAGAAGTTAATCTGAAGCTTCACAATATGTTAACCGATATATTCGATGGGCAGTTAGATGAGACAGTGTGGGACGACACAGTTGGGAATGATTCAAAGGAGAGGGTGATGGAGAAGGACAAGGACACGGAGAAGGCGAAGGGGAAAGAGAAGAAAAGGGCCAAGGAGAAGGAGAAGGGGAAGGAGAAGGCGAAGGGGAAGGAGAAGGAGAAATAGAAGGGAAAGGAGAAGGAGAAAGAGAAGGGAAAGGAGAAGGAGAAAGTGAAGGAAAAGGTCAAGGAGAAGGCGAAGGAAAAGGTGAAAGAGAACGAGAAGGATAAAGAGGGTGAAGAGGAGAGCGACCCTGATTTTATAGGTACACGTTTAAAGAGGCGTAAGGGAGCAAGTGCCGAGAACAATATGTCTCCTATTGAGAAAAAGACTAAGTCTACCGAGGCTAAGAGGAAGGAAAAGAAGGAGGGGAAGAAAAAGGCGAAGGAGATAGGAGAGGATGTGAGTTGAAAGGAAGAATCAGATAGTGAAATGGAATTCCCAGTTGGGAAATATGCTGATAAGGTTCGAAAGAGGAGATGGGTTGAAGGAGATTCGCAGCAGAAGGGAGAAAGTAGTGTCTTGTTACAGGCGGTGCAGCTTTTGATGTCCAAAGTTGAAGCCATGGACAAAAGGATTGACTCTATGGTGGAGAAATGTGACAGTCCTGTCAAGGAAGCTCAAAAAAATACCGCCAAAAACAAAGATGCCGAATCCAATGCTAATCCCTCACCGAGTGGAAAGGATCGGATACGCAAGTCTCTCTTCTAGTAAAAGTAACTCACGCAGGTTACTTGGATTATCTGAAGATGTGTGTGGTGGTTTTTGTCTTTCATTTGTGTTGGAACCTAGCAAATTGAACATTTTCGGGTTTTTTCGAACGGTAGACTTTTACTAGTAACTTTTGAGTGACGGTAGACTTTTATTTTGAAATGTTTTTGTCTGTTTAAGTTCGAATTTTCGTTATTTCTCGTATATGCTCTCATTTATATATGAAGTCCCTTTATATATGTTCTGAAGCCAATGACTAAGACAAATGCGTATAATTTGCAAAAACATTATAAAAAAAAAACTGTTAGCCTTTAAGTTCTTAACAAAAAAACTCGCTTATATAAAACACGTTTATTTGTTCTAATTGGGTGTTGTTCGAGTACAGTCGTGGACGCTTGAGATGCAGGAAACCTCCGATCCAGAGTTTCCATCATCAAGGGTGGTTAGAAAGACGAATATGAGTGGGTTTATTGGGCGTAAAGTCAAAACAGAACCGTGTTCACCATCAGTTCATGATACAAAATCGAAACCAACAACGCAAATCAAAGAAGAAAACTTTGTTACACCGGGTTCAGGAGAAAAAATAAAGATACCAGAACTAATCGACGAAGATGATGACGCACTTCTGAGAGCTGTGAATAACCTTATGGCAGTCTCTACCAAGATTTTCCAATAAACTATCCTAAAGCCTAGGAAGCACACCCTTGCTGCCACTTAAATCTCACCATTCAAGGGGAGTTCTGTGGTGAGAATATGGGTAATGTTACTCCTTCGCAGACCACATATAACCCATTTGACGAGGTGGACCGACGCAAATTGGATGCATTGCTGGACTACATCAAACAAGACTTGTAAGTTTTATCTATTATCAGTAACACTAAAGTCCTTAACAGATGTAACAATCCCAAACATCTCACTCTCCTATTGCTTTTCTATTGGGACAACCCGTTTGAGATGTCGTATGTCGGGGTTAATTTTTATGTTACGCTTATGACCCCCAAAGAAATGTGGCCGATTGACGAATACGGATTGTTGACTGGCAAGGTATTGTTAACCATTGCGGCAGAATTATCTTCAGTAGATTTATATTAACCATTGCAGCAGACTTATCTAGATTTAACTGCTCGCGTAGCAGAAGACTTACTTAGTGGTGGCAGTAGACTTATTTAACAAAAATCAAACAAGTTAGTGGTGGTAGATTTTATTGTTCGCTTAGTAGTAGACTTATAAATTTGGAGCTATCTATGGAAGACTTACTCAAAATTTGTTGATTTAAAATTGATAGACTTAGTTAACTTGTATATCTGATGGTACTTAACAGCTTATCATGTACTTTCATGTATTTTCAGCAAATGGCATCTGGATTTGATATGTTTCGACGTTGGTCCTTCCTAGTTCCATCTCCTTTTTGGAACGGCAGAGTTGCATTCCTCGGTATATTCTTTGGATATCTATGGTGCAGAGATTATGAAAAAAAGTTCATACCTGACGAGAACAATTGGATCTTCTCAGAGGGATATTTGAACATGGCAAGTGGCATATTCCGTAATTTTCCTTGTCCGCCAAGAAAATGGGTGGACGATGTTAACTACTTGTACATCGCCCACAACATCGACAACAGACATTGGGTGGCTCTAGAAGTGGATTTTGCTAAGAGAAAGATTATGATTTTTGACAAGTTCATTGAAGACTCGGTTAAGCCTTATGCGAAGCTGATTTCTTTGTTGTCGAAGCAAATAGCATGACCTGAGAAGAGGGCAGTAATGAGTGACCAATGCTTCAACGCATACATGTTAAAATCAGCTCCGTAGAATTGAAAAATCGGAGACTGTGGGGTGTATACGTTGAAGTATGTCGAGTGCTTAGCTCTAGGCCCCTGTTGGGAGCCGCTCAGAGACAGCAACATACCTGGGATTCGCCTGAAACTTGCTGCGGAGATGTTCGATGAAGCGGACGAGGAGTACAACTTGCAGACTCAGATGTTTTTCATGGGTTGCAGCTGCAATTTTTTTTTTTGCTTAACTTAGACTAAAATTGATGATTCGGTGTTGCAGTATACTTATTTGGGGGAAATATCTATATGTGTGTTGTAGTAGTAGATTTAAATCTAATGTTGCAGTAGACTTATTTGGAAGAAGTATCTATATATTTTTCGTAGTGGTAAATTTAAATTCTGTTTTGCAGCAGACTTATTTGAGATTAGCGAAAATACTCTCACACTTATTACTATTGTTCTTACATAAACAAACAAGAAATGCACACAAATTAGTATGGTTCTTACATAATCACGAAATGCTTACTACTCTCACACTTATTAGTATATGAAATTTAAACAAAGAAGTCGTAATAGTTACTTAAGGCAAGTAGCCCGATTATGACCAACTTGCTTACACATGGAACATTTGTGGTCCTTCCTAGGACGTTTCTTCGCCATGGCCTTTTCAAGAGCACCCTTAAAACGTGTTTTTTTTTTCCTTCCAAGAGGGTTACGCACGGTAGGTGGAAGACAAACCTTTTTGGCGACTTCATCAGGCAAAGGTAAGGCAATATCTCATGGCATTATACAACCTGAGAATGCATTGCACAAGTACGTCGTATGATAATACGGATGACAAAGGGAGATGGGTGTTGGTAGATCATGGCTTTTCTGAGTCTTTAACTCCTCAGCTGCTGCAATGGCATGGACACAAGGGATTTTATCTAAATCAAACCTGTGGCAAGTACATGTTTTCAGTATCAGGTTCACTATGTGCAATACTGTCCCAGACGCCACTTGCGTTCGATGAGCATCTATCTCTTGGACACTCAACTGCTTAGCATCTTCAACTCTAACCTGTTCCGCACAAACAAATCTATCATAGTGAAAACAAATCTATCATATAGAAAATATATCTACCTCTACCTAACCAAAAAAAATCTACTATACTGAAAACAAATCTACCACATATAGATTAACTCTAACCTGCAGCAAGTCTTTGACTCCTTTTGTGAAATATGTTTGCATCTAAGCAATATTTCTGCGTCTTTTTGCAAACCACCTCGTCAAAAGCATCCTGATATCTTCCAAAAGTCCAACAATAGGCTTACTTCTTTCACTGCTCAAAACCGTATTAAGTGATTCTGTTATGTTACTGGTTGTGAAGTTGTATCTATCCCCTTGGAAATGAGCACGACTCCACTTACATACATCAGCTTTTTCCAAATAACTGAACAGCTGCGGATGTGTAGCCTGAATCTGTGCATAATATGTATTAAACTCTGCTTCTGTACATGCTGTAGCAGCCTTCTTTACAAGCCCAAAACTGTTTCCCCCTTTGAATTTCAACAAAATGTTTTTATAGAGATGATATGTGCAAATACCCCGCTTTGCTAGAGGGTAAACCTTCCCTATCGCCTTTCCTATTGCTCTGTGTTTATCAGAAATAATGCTTAGTCCCTCGTCATCAGGTATCACACGGTGTAGCTGTCTAAAAAATCACTCCCAAGTCTCGTCATTCTCAGTATCAACGACACTGAAAGCTATAGGAAATATATTAAAATTTCCATCTTGGGTTGTTGCGATGAGTAGTGTACCTTTATATTTCCCATGCAAGAACGTCTCATCTACGACAATAACTTTCCTCATATAGGGGAACCCCTGTATGCTTGCCCCAAAAGCGAGGAACAAAAACTTAAATCGATCCTCCTCATCCACTTCAAGCTTTATAAGTGTCCATGTATTAGCTCGCCTAATCATGTATAGGTACCCAGGAAGTTGTTCGTACCCACTCTCAGAAGTTCCACTTACTAATTCTCTTGCATACCGTAAGGCACAGTGTGCTTTCCAGTAGTTCACCTGTAAGAGATTATAATGAAGGCAACACACCCATTACTACAAAAGTATCTCATACAAATATCTACCACTGTTGAAATCAAAAATCTACCATGAAAGAACCTAAGACTAAAACAGAGCTATCAAATTGACAATAAATCTATCAAAAGAAAAACAAATCTACCATAGTCAAAACAAATCTATCACAAATCTACCAATAGTGAAACAAAAATCTACCATGAAAGAACCTATGACTAAAATAAATCTATCAAAGTGAAAAAAAAATCTGCCCAAAGAAATAACAAATCTACCAGTACTGGATAACAATATACCTTAATCTCAAGTCGTTTAGTCAGAGCATCGAAGACATGACTTGGCAACACTCTCGGTCCAACACCGCCTACAAAGTCTTTATAAAGGCGACTAAGAATCTTGTAAGTTGCATGACGGTTACGGAGCGATCGAACTGTTACAGAACATGTGTGCTTCGGAACGTATGTCTTAATGTAGAAAATAGACTATCACCCACGGTTGAAGCTTGGAAACCCCATCTACATCCAGGAACCCAACAATTTACCGTCAGCAACTTGGGATTCGAGTAACCGACATCGAAGTCAAATTTTTGAGCAACACTCAGAATTTCGAGTTGCCTAAACAGCTCATCTTTTGTCTGAAAATGCTGCCCAACTGCTAAGTCTATTGAACTTAGTTCGAGGTTCAGAATTTCAGGAACTGATAGATTTTTGCTTTTGGTTGGTAAAATTTCTGCGTTTTCTTGTTCTTCTTCTTTTTCTTCATCCGAACTTCCATAGGGAGAGTCTTTTCCTTTCTTCCTCTTCGTCCTGTACTATTCGTCATATAAGTAAACACCATCCGAATCAACGCACACATCATACCTAGAATTCAAATCATCATCCGAGTCAACTTCATCATCGTTGTTTTCACCATCGTCATCATCCTCAAATTCATTATCTTGTTGATCTCCTTCACCTCCTTCTGCATCATCGTTTTTGTATGTCCCGTCTTCTTCAGCTTATGAATCTTGCATGTGTTGATTATCGTGATTGACAACATCCGGAGTTCTTGCTTCTGATGGGATGAAATCTTGCTTAGACTTCTCTTTAATCTCAATGCATAATCGGACCAGATCTTGCTTCAATTGTTTAAAAAAAACCATGCAACTGCCTTTCATTTTCTACAAATACGGAAGGTGTATCTTGGGTAGTCTCTGCAACAATTTCTTGGACAAATTATAGCTGAAATGCAGTTCTTGAAATCGATTATCGAAACCAAAATCCTCAAACACCATTCCAACCAAATCAACAAACGAGGTTTTCGGATGTACCCTTAGTATCCTGCAACCCTTTGATTTGTCGGCGACGAAGATCCAACGATTCTTGTCAAAACCCCATTTACCACAAACCAAAACGACTTGCTCCATTAAAACCAAAAAATACGAAAATAAGAGAGATCGATGATGAAGATAGAGGTTCACAGCAAGGGTGTCACCCCAGATTCTCTCAGATTTGCCAAATAAATTTCAGAGAAGAGAGATCGATGAAGGAGATTGGAGTTATCGAGTCTTTTTGTACGAAAGCGGCAACCCTAAGTGAAGATATGTTTCATCTCTTTTGTGGTTGCTGCGTAAAAAAATAAAAATTATTTTTACCTTTCTTGATAATTCTGCCGTAGCAAAATAAAGAACAAAATGCTTCATTCACCAACTCTTGCCATCTCCGCCATTATCGAAAACTTAAACTATTCTTCTTCATGATTCAGGTGACTGAGCACATTATCCCGATCGACCCCGTAAGTTTTGTTGATCCAGTTGTAATTTCACAACAAAACGCTGGTTACTTAGATCTATTTTTCTGTACTCGTCCACTCTTCTAACCCAACATTTTCGGGATCCTAACCTGTATATTTTGCTAAACAGTAGTATTTTTCTGGGTTTAGCTTCTTTAGAACGTTTTCTCTACGTTTTCAACTACGACAGTGTGTGATAGATTTACTTGACATCCTAGTGGCTGTGGTGGTAGACTTATATAATTTGTTTTCATCTTCGGGACTTGATGATAGAATTAATCGGAGTTGGTGTATCATTTGTGGTAGACATAAATTTGTTTTAGAACTGATGTACTTCTATTGTACTTGCAGATGGAACCTACAGACGGATTCAGTCAAATACGATACATACTCGATGAGATCCTAGTGCGGGTGGGCCGAGTATCTGGGAAGGATGCTTGTCGTGCAGCTTGTGCATCTAAGCTACTATCAGAATCGTTGAAGCAACCATCTGTTATGCAAGCGCTTAACCTTTCCGACTTTCTGTCAGACACTACCTTGGTGGAGCGTTTTCCTCGGTTCTTCAATTTGGCTATCTCATCAGGCAATCCTCAGGCCTTATACCTGCACGGGATGACTAAAATGGCTGTTGAGGGGGACATTGAAAATGCAGTTAAACTTTTCAACAAGGCTTCTAAAGCGGGGATAGACCATGCAACTTTAATGTTCGCTATATGCGCCACCGCATATGGTCTATACACACGAGGACTACAAATTCTAGACCGTATTGCAGGGTGGAGATCACGCATGGAGTACATGATTCAGATTGGTGAAGAAGTCTCCAGAACGAAGAAGGGGATGAATAACGAGAGCCGAGGCTTGTTGCCAAGTGTATTTGGATATGATGATTTTCCAAGTTACAAATTCCAGCACATAGTTGCTGGCTGCGAGGACTGCTACCTATTCATTCAATACCAACTCTTCAAATTTGAATTCTGATTCTAGTTGTCACGTTCCCTTCTATTAATTTATCCCATCTCTTAGTATTGCTCTCCTTTTGTCTATGTATTTCTGTTACAAAACATAGGACTTATGCGGATGAAGATCCTCAAGTTTTCTAATGTAATTGAATGGCTCTTCAACTTACTAATCATTGTCTTGTCTTAATCACGTACCTCACTAATATGAAACACAGAACCATGAAATTACTATCAATATGTGCCACGAATAAACAAAAAGTAGAAAACACCACACTTCATAGTATATATACGTGGTAGATTTAAGTGTTGAGTTTTCAAAAGTCAACTATAAACCATCACCTTTCAAGATACAATAGTCTACCGTAACACTCTAAATCTAAATCTACCGATGATGTTAGACTAGTAATTTCAAAAAGATTAACTCTACCATTACACCATCAATAAAGGTCTACCGTAACTTGACAATCAATACTTAAGTCTACCACCACATAAATAACTCTACCAGTACGGTGATAAGAACCATCCATAGACTACCGGGAAATAAATCTCCCAGTGAAGGAAATATATCTACCATTCAAACGAAAAATCTACCGCCGTAGCTGGTCAAAGTACCTAAATAGTCAAACATCTACCGTCACATAGAACAAGTCTACCAAAATTAGATAACAAGTCTACCTGATGGTGTAACAAATCTTCCATCAAAACAGGAAATCCAATCGAACTCTACGGCTGTAAAACAAATCTTCCCCCACGTGAAAATAAATCTACCAAATTAAGTCTATCAAATCTACGGCTTTCCCTCAGCATTGACCTGATTCAATAAGTCTACCGCCAAAGCCTAAAATGACGTGGCAAGGCTTCAGTAATAGCATTTTTGAAAACTATTTTTTTGTCATCAAAGACTTCAGGGGTGAAATCGGTACGCTAGGTTATTCTAGTAATAAAAAAAAGAGTTAGATCATTCTAGTCATAAACCTAGTTTCCATGGTTAGTATAGTAATCCTCCCAAAAAGATATCCTTGCATTTTTCATTAGATTTTCTCTTATCGTATCCCTGTAAGAGTAGCCACATTCTCTTCTCTCCACCTATCACATTGCATCGAGCTAAACATCTCTCTCTTTCCCAGCAAAACAAATTTTTTTTCACTTGCCTTCTGTCCTTGCATTTTCCCAAGTTTTATAAAGATTTAAGGTACTAAATGTTTTAATTTCTCAATTCTATCAGTTTGATATTTGAAAGCTAGGTTGAAGTGCATTAGAATGCTTGTTAAGAATGCTTTGCATGTTTAAGAATGTTGAATTCGTTGTTCATCACCATTGATGCATTTCTTGTTCGAAAATCTATGGTTTATGTGTTGAAAATTGCTTGTTTTGTTCTTAAATTTGATATTTTGTTTAGATTCTGGCCAAGTGGAGGCATGATTTTGTTTTTTCTATCATATTTTTCATAGAAATGCTTGATTCTGATGCATGTTGATTATGATGCATGTTCATGGTTTAGTGGAGAGAAGATGATTTATATGCTGCATATGCTTAATTTTTGGATAAACTGCTGTCAATATTTAATTAAATTTTATGTTCATTTAATTTTAATTTTTACTGTGTTTACCTTTTTAAGCCGAAATATTTTGCTAAATTCATCTCTGTTTGTTGACATTCAGTATTAATTGCTGTAGAATTTTTCTGCTCATTCTTGATTTTTGAGATTTATTTTTCTTTAAGGGAACAAAACACTAATTTTTGTCACAATATTTGTGTATTCATGTACAATGACAAGCATCAAAGCAGATGAGAATGTTTTGGGCTCAAGCGAACATGCAAGAGACAAAGCTGATGGCAAAAGACCAGTTGTGGAAGAAGAGCCAAACCCCAATCCATCACCAAAGCTCAATGACTATCAAAAAGCAACGAGGAGAGTGGAGTTTACTCCCACACGCTATGCCTCGTCTGGTTTGCTATCTGAGCTAGGTATTAAGGCTGAAGTTGATGAGTTGCTGAGCAACATTGGTCTAGAGAATTTCACCACCCTTGGCTATCAAACTTACAAGCAGCTGTCTTGTGAATTCCTGCAAGCTTCAAAGTCTACTTCTATGATCTTAATGAAGAGTATGATGAAGGAAAAGAGGAGTATGGCAATGGATTCATCAAGTTCAGAGCTAACAAGTAATGGTACACATTGGGCTTTACTGAGCTAGAAGGAATTTTTGAATTTGATGAAGGCTCAAGAGCTCAAGCCATGAGTTTCAAGACCAATGAGCTTAAGCATGTATGGGAGGAGATAGCAAATGAGACATACAAAGCTGGACATCTAAGGAGTGCAAGAATTCGCCATCCAGATCGTATGATTACAAGCACTCTCTTCTACAGGAAAGAGCAGAAAATGGTGAAAAAAGAAGAAATGGGCTTACTAGTACAAGGCTTGAAGAATATTTTAGTAGAGACAAGGCATGGGAAGATTGCTGGTGAACGCCTAGGAGTGGGGCTTATAACCATTATTATAAAGCACTCTCTCTCAAGCCAATAGTGGGCTTACAACACTACTGATAAGAAGCCTAAGTTAGCCAATGGGGGCTTGATAACACCTATCTTACGTGGCGTTGGTGTAAAGCTAGGAGAATCAGATGTGGGGATGAACTTCATTGATGTCCCTTATCTAGGAAAGATTGGCTATCTCTCAGGAGCTATGGAAACAAATTTTGCTTATCAGTTTGAGCTGGATGATGAGAAGAAGAAGATTCTCATGCCCAAGCAACGCCTCACAAATTTCACTTCATATGAGAACATCTGCTTCATGCCAAGCCTTGATGAACTGTATGATCCAAGATGTGATCCGCATTTGATGAGGCTTAGAAAAGTAAGGAGCATAAACACAGTAAGAGACTCAGATGTGGAGGATGATGCTGAAGAGACACAAGCAGTTGAAGAGCCACAAGAAGAAGCATCATCAAGACTATGATACCCGCCCCTATGCATTTGATCCTTACAATGTGATTTGCACATATGAAGCTTCTAGCGCTGCTCATGAACACATTAGGCTCCTCTAAAGGTGGATTAACTTCCAAGACAAGGCAATCAGAAACCTCATAAAATCAGTTAAGGCTAGCAAGAAGTCAGTTGACTCTCTTAAGAAGAAAGTGAAGAAGCTGAAAAAGAAGTTAGGAGACTCCTCAAAGAAGACTGACCAAGCGATTCAGACTAAGCAACAAGGAGAAGAATCAGCTGCTGATAGCATGTCTGAGGATGAGCCTGATGCCACAGTTCAAGAGAGGCATTCCTTCCACATTGCTGAGAGACCAAGAGCGCAACAACCAGCCAAACCGCCAAGATACTCATCGCATGTACCAGTTTCAAGAAGTAAAGGAAAGAAGAGAAGGACCACGCAGCAAACTCCATCTGAAGAGGACGCCTCTCCTTCCCATGTCATTGAGAGCTCAGCCTCTCACCACTCCTCCATCTGAAGTAAGGTACACCATTTCTAATCATAGTAAATACCACACTTTTTTTTATAATTTTTCATGCAATTGCTTTCTTGATGTTTGTGAGCATTCTCCTCACAATTTTTATTACACAAAGACTGTGTAATTTAAGTGTGTGTGTGTGTGTGGGGGGGGGGGGGGGGGGGGGGGGGGGTGGTTATAATGAGCTGATGATTGCATTTGCACTTGCATATAGACTAGATAACCATGCATCATACTGACATTTTACTTAAGGCATAGAAAATTAAAAAAAAAAACTGAAACTTTTTTTGAAAATTTGTTCCACAAAAAGAGTTTGTTCATCTGCATTCATATAGGACTTAGATTTCATGCATTCATATATGATTAGCTTGCTTGTTTAATTTGAGAACAATGATAGTACATCTTTGTAAATGCTAGTAGTTTATGAAAATGATGCCCTTGTTCATAGTTCTTTGATGCATTTTATGTTGAATTAGAAATAAAGCTGAACCACTTTTGGAATTTGGAATTTTGAGAGCCTTGTTTGAAACTGAAGCATGCTTTGAAATTATTTCAACCTTTGTTTAAGTGGAACCTTAATTTTGAATTGCAAATATCATGTCTTATGTATTTGTGAATGTTGTCATGGATAACCTTAGAATATTTGGACTTTCTTATCCTCTTTTACAACTCTTTAAAAAGTCTATTTAGATCTCCTCACATTTACATAAGTCTTCTTTCAAGCCAAAACATAAATAGTGTGCAATTTGTGAGGCTTTTTTCCTTCATGGTTGTAGCTTAGCAAAAATTGTTGGGCTGGAACTATAAGGGAAGTATTTCTATTGTAAAACTAGTTCACTCTTGAGTTAGATAGGCTAGGAAGTTTGGGATTTATTTTGGGTTTGATTCAAAGAGAAGAAAAGATAAAAGAAAGCAAGGCAAAAGAGATGGAGTTTGACACAAGCAAAGGTGAAAATGTCGGTTTAAAGTTCAAATCAAAGAGAAGGCTCAAGTTCAAAAAGCAAAGAAGATGCAATAAGTGCAAAGCAAGAAGACCGAAAGCCAAAGGCGAAATGAAGCACAAGCATCACTAAAAAGGGGCCAAGTTCAAAAAGAAGAAAACCGCCACCACATGAAGTTCAAAGAAGAAGTGTCTCTCCAAAGTGCTTAAGAGAGAAGAAGTTTTGGGTTTCTAATTGGGTTTAGAGTTTATAAAAAGGGTAGCTTAGGCGGGTGCATTGCTTAGAAAGAGTTAGGAACATTTCTTATGGGTCTTGGGTAGATAAGAATCTTCTTTTGTATGTGTAAGTTGTTCTTTGACCCTTGGCATTTTTGCCAAAGCTCAACCATGCGTTTCTTGAGAGAATCCTTGAAACACCAAAGCCAGTTCGAATATATGGGATCATTTTTATTCCATAAGCTTTGTCCTTAAGCCAAATGAAACATCTGCAATTACATGAGCATGATTCACGGTTTGAGCATAAATGAATGTTAAAAGGGTTGTTTGATTTGATAAGCTTGTGTAGGTTGATAGCATTGTGATCATTATTGCTTTGTGATGAAAGTGGCTAAGTGTTTAGAGTATTGTTCCATCAATTTCATTCTAGGAGTAGAAACATGGACATTATTTTGATTTATTGTTAGCATTTTAGAGATATGAGTTCCCATTTTAAAATCTCATCACTATGCTTTATGTTTTGTTTGCTTGAGGGCAATCAAAGATTAAGTGTGTGGATGTTGATAGCTTGCTATATTCTAGTGATTTAGGCTGCATTTCATTCATCTTTACAAAGCATTTTAGTCTCATTTGCATCTAGAATTAACATTGCTTGCATATAGTTTAGGATTACATACATATGCATGTTTATGAAGTTTTTCAGGTGCTTTTGGAGGTTTTGGGACTTGGGAAGGAGAATGTAGCAGCATACATTCGGAGAGATGTCATAAGAAGGAGTCTTGCAAAAGTTTGCGTCTATATAAAAGAGGAACATCGAGCAGAACACTTGTGGAGTATGCCCAATGCAACGGGCGGTACATGAAGAAGAGGACTGGTTCGTGGATTCTAAGGCACTGGTCTACGTCGAGGTGGTGCATCGAGCAGGGAAAGCTATACAAGCCAATATGCATCTACACGGAGCATATCCAGGTGGTGCATCGAGCTGAACACTGTCTGTACAACTCCGATATGCTTTATCCGCGTGTTTGACCAGCTTTTCTTTGATATTATCCTGTTTTTAGGTTTTTTATCCTTTCTTTTTGGTTCTCTAGTATAAAAGGGAGCCACAAACCATTCTCCTTTATGTCTAAGAAGTTCTAATCTTTTTCTTATCCTTTAGTCACCAAAAAGGTCGATTTGCCAAACTTTGTATTAATCTTATCTTTTTAATCAAGTCTTGCATTTCATGTTTTAATCTTGTCTATTGATCTTTGATTTTCACATCCTGGTACTTACTTTCATTATATTTGTATTTAATCTCATCTGATCATGTCTAACTCTAATCTATTGGGTTTAAACATGATTAATGAGTAGTTTATCTTAGATTTAAGGTTCTAAGTAGGGAAAGTGTTATTTAGGAGTTGATTAAGGGTTATTAGACTTGTTTCTCTTGATCTCTATTGTTTCCTTCTCCTGCAAAGTTGTTATTGTTCATAAAGCTTCTCCATTTCGATTGAATATGATACTATTGATGCAAATAGTTCACTTAATGGTTTGAATTTTTGTTCTTAGCATGATTCGCTTATTTGGGTTGATAGTCTAGCTTGGTTTATAGTTCCTTTGCTCAGTGGCACCAAAATTGACAGTTTTCCTTGCTAGATAATTCGCATAGGGCTACATTGTGCTTGCTTCAAGACCTCCATATTTAATATAAATTAATTAATATTAATATATATTATTTATAATAAATAAATAATTGATCTGTTCAGTAATATGTTTATAAAAAAATTTAATTTGTAAAAAAACGATTTAATAGGTTAAAAAATTGTATATAGCAAAAAATAAAATACACATAAAACTTAAAATACTTTAGAAACCCGTATAATAAAATAAAATTATTCTTTATTACTCTTTAATTTTTATTTTTTATATATATTTTACATCTTTTTATAGTTTTTTATCTCATTCTGTCATATTTCATCTTATTTCTGGTTCGTACTTCTCACTATATAATTAGAATAAATTAACATATAATATAAACTCTTGTTCTTTATTTATAGCGGAAAAAGATAAGATGCTAATAAAAGTGAATAAATTCCCTTTCTAGAAATCTGAATCCGTAAATTTTACACAAACACTTGAACTTATAAATATTTTGCTAAAAGCTTATTTAAAAATAAGATTCCAAAAGTTTCCATCAAAAAACATATTTCGTAAATTTTCTGCCAAAAACATAAATTAGTAATCTTCACACCAAAAAAATTATATTAAAAATATGATCCAAAAACATTTTATCAAAATTTTGATTTTGTGAATTTTCCGCAAAAATGTGAATCCATAAAAAACAAATTCGTCAAAAATTTTACATAAAAATATGATTCACAAAACTATCAGTCAAATTTTTGATTTCATGAATTTCCCGCCAAATAAGTGAAACCGTAAATATTCTGCCAAAAAAACTTACTTAAGAATATAATTTTAAAAAACTTCTGGGAAAACCTGATTTAAAACATTTTCTGCCAAAAACATGAAATTGTAACTTTCCATTCAAAACATTTATTTTAGTATATTTTAATTTGATTTCGTGAGTTTTTGCCAAATATTATGAATCCATAAATTTTACGCCAAAATGTGATATCAAAAAATTTTAGGCTAAATATGTTACTACAAATTTTTCGCTACATACTTGAAATCCGTAAATTTCTCTCACAATTTTTTTGTGTTGAAATGTGATTTCAAATCTATTTGACCAAATTATAATTTTATCAAATTTTTATCAAAAAAATTGAGTACTTAAATTTTATATCAAAATTTTAACATGAAATTTTATTTGTATATTAAATAATTTCATGTCACAAGTCATGTGTACTAAAAACTGATATGTCACAATTACATCATCATTACACATCATCATTTCTATGTTATATTAAAATTGTCCAAACTAAATATATTAACCAATCAAATTAAATCAAATCAGCAATTTTCATTAAACTATATTCTCAATTAATATGTAAAAAATAGCAGCAATTAAAAAAAAATCGACAGCCACAAAAGATTACTGTTTTGCAGATGCAGATTATCTCCAATTAATTTTTAATGACCATTTGAAAAAAAACAAATATATTGAAGTCTTTGCTTTCTTTTTGTTTTTCTTGTTTTTTTTTTTGGTTCCTTGTGGAGAAAGAGTACTCTCTGGTTTCATGTGAGAAAAGCATCATGCAGCCAAATATCAACTCGAGATGCTCTGAATGTGAGAGGCGAGGCTCGTGATGAGTGAGGCCTAGAATCAATATTGTCATTATTTTTCTCGTCTACACTAGATTGAAAACGTACTTGATTATATTTCCATAGACCTTTTCAAAAAATTTATGGCCTTAATCTAAAATTTGTGGCCAAACTTAATAGGTTTTGAACATTATCTACTACAAATTTTATGCATGTCGTTCTAGGTATTTCGTTCCATACATGTAGCACTATGTTATTGTGGACGATCAATTGAATATAAGACAACTCGTATTCCAAGTCATGTTCCCGATAAGGAACACATCACACATATGCTTAATGTTTTACTAATTGGAGCTAATTACTCGATTGTTTTAGGATATGATCTCGTGATAGCAAACCAAAATCGGTGGACCCACGAGATTCAACTCAGCTAAACATCTCCCACAAGAAAATGCAGACGTCAATATTCTTTACAATGGCTATATAAACCCTACATCAGCAACAAGGTTCCATCCAACACAAACACAAACACACACAAAAAAATAACCATGAAGAAGTTTCACGGAGTCGCCTTGGTTGTTTTTCTATCAGCTTTAGCGACTACTTGCAAAGCAGATGAGGAACTTTCTTGCGAAGAGAAGGAGCCATTCACATGTGGAAACATTGACGTTTTAAGCAGTAAAAATTTCAATAAAGACTTCATTTTCGGTGTTGCATCTGCTGCGTACCAGGCATGTAACAAATCATTACACATTGTGTAGAAAACCATAAGTAAAAAGCATAACTCCAACGTTGCATGGTTGTTTCTTTTCATTTCAGGTCGAAGGAGGAAGAGGTCGTGGTCTAAACGTTTGGGATGGCTTCACTCACCGATACCCAGGTATGTATGTCGTTTGCATGCTGTTGTATATTTACGTGTATAAATAATAGGTCTATATATATATATTCAAAGTAATTATGTATTTGTTTACTATCAGAGAAAGGAGGACCAGATCATGGGAATGGAGACACAACTTGTGAGTCATATACAAGATGGGAGGTTGATTCCTATAAACACATACTAATTGAATTATCTAATTAACTAGGTGTGGATTGATATGAGATTGTTGTATATGTAAATTGCAGAAAGATGTAGAGGCGATAATCGAAATGAATGCTACTGGCTACAGATTCTCCTTTGCGTGGTCAAGAATCATTCCAAGTATGTACACATTATGGATACATACAATACAAGTCTTTGTGTTTTGATTAAGATTTTCAGGAAGATTAAATATACGAATATGTAAACATGAATGAGCAGAAGGAAAAAGGAGTAGGGGAGTGAACAAAGGAGGTCTTGATTACTATCACAAACTCATAGATGCCCTCATCGCAAAGAACATAACGCCTTTCGTTACCCTTTTTCACTGGGACCTTCCTCAAACACTGCAAGATGAGTATGAAGGTTTCTTGAGCCGCGAAGTCATGTATGTTATTTCTGCAGTGCCACCATGCTTCTTATATTATAAAGAAATATGGCAGCATGCGTATAAAGATTTGATCTTGCAATGAATGAAACAATTCTATAACATATGCGCAGAGATGATTTCAAAGATTACGCGGATCTATGTTTCAAGGAATTCGGTGGAAAGGTAAAGAACTGGCTCACTATCAACCAGCTCTACACAGTTCCTACGAGAGGCTATGCAATCGGGACAGATGCACCCGGTCGATGTTCTCAAGCGATTGATGAGAGATGTTACGGCGGAAATTCTTCAACGGAACCCTATATAGTTGCACATAACCAGCTTCTTGCTCATGCCGCGGTGGTTGATCTTTACAGGAAGAAATATAAGGTTAGTTCATGACTTATAAGAAAAAAGTGTAATCTAACATATCTAGCTATTCCTAATTATATCATATCATTTGTGTGTATATCATGACCAACAGTTCCAAGGAGGGAAGATCGGACCTGTGATGATAACTAGATGGTTTCTTCCATATGATGAGACTGATAAAGCCTGCATAGATGCAACTGAGAGGATAAAAGAATTCTTCTTAGGATGGTACCAACAAATGAAAACGTCTTTTTAAAAACATTACTAATATATGTTCTATATATAAATCCCAACTTAGGTATAACCATGTATAACCATGTACTTTACATGGATCAGGTTTATGGAGCCGCTAACAAAAGGTAGATACCCAGACGTCATGAGGAAAATTGTGGGAAGTCGTCTTCCCAACTTCACAGAAGCAGAAGCCAAACTCGTAAAGGGTTCATATGATTTTCTTGGCCTCAACTACTACGTCACTCAGTATGCACAGCCAGCTGCTAACCCATTTCCTTCGCCAAAGCACACTGCCATGATGGACCCATGCGTAAAGCTCACGTGTACTACTCTATATATTACCACTTAGTTACAACCTTTCTATTACAAAACATATTGTGTGACTGACCATCAATTATTTCATCATCCTTGTGTCTACAGCTGAAAATTCACGTGGTGAAGTTCCTGGTCCACTGGTATATATATATGCATGATTCTTCCATTTAATAATAAATACTTTAAGCAAAATAATTTTTCTGGCTTATATATATTCGCCTCTGTTTCTCAGTTCTCTGAAGACAAGGTAAGCGGCAACAGCTATTACTACCCAAAGGGAATTTACTACGTAATGGATCACTTCAAAACCAGATACGGTGACCCTTTAATCTATATCACCGAGAACGGTGAGTTCTACTACTCGTATCTTTTCATGTTAAGTGTATTTCCAATATTTCTCTGAATATATTGACTCAAATATTGTACCAATTGTTCATGTACCGTGACGGTTTGATTAGGAATTAGCAGCCTCGGTTCCGAAACCCGTGAGGAGGCTGTTGCCGATTCGAAGCGGATTGACTATCTTTGTAGTCATCTCTGCTTTCTCAGTAAAGTCATCAAGTGAGTGGATGCTAGCTACTACTACTACACTCCTGTTTTTTTTCTTTTTTCTTTTACATACATACATGCATGTTTGATATCATCATCCTTTTAATTATGATTGTCCATGCAATGCAGAGAGAAGAATGTCAACATAAAAGGATACTTTGCATGGGCTCTTGGAGATAATTATGAATTCTGTAAAGGCTTTAGCGTCAGATTCGGACTCAGCTACGTTAACTGGACAGACGTTACTGATAGAAACTTAAAAGATTCTGGCAAATGGTACCAGAAGTTCATTAACGTTACCACCAAGAACCCTACAAAACAAAATTTCCTCCGCTCTAGCCTCTCCTCCCAATACAAGAAGCTCGCAGATGCATGAACACTTTATGCCCATGATCAAGCTCATGTCATAACTCTTTCTACTTGCTCCATAGATAATATAAGGAGCTTCGTTTACTGTACTAAATAGAATAATTTCCCGCCCAAAAAAGGGATGATCAATGAATAATACTTTTAGTTACTACTACATTATGCCAAGTCAAGGGATGGGGAAAAAGATGCAATGAACCCAATTTAACAATAAGAACATCTCTATCAACAGGTTTTCAATCCATATTTTTTCATCCATTTCTAACATAAGTCTTTCAGAATTAAAAAAAAATTAATAATAACTAAAAAAAAAAAAAAAGTAGAACAATGTCTATTCAAACAAAAAATTATAAAAAACGTATTTAACCATGTGTCACTATATAATAGATTGATATTTTATATACAATATTTAATAATATAAAAAATAATATGAATATGATATATTTTCTTAAGATATTCTCTTAATACGGTTATTAATACTTTTAAAAATTCTTAATTTATCATTGTTCTTAATACAAGACAGCTAACTTACGATCTAGTTTCAGATCTTAGGGTTGGTAGAACCATAAACATGTTTTTATTATTAATCAGATTTAGGGTAAAAATAAATTATGTTGTCGGATACGAAAGCAACTCACAAAGCAAAGCAATTTGAGTGTATACACTCATTTATGTTACGTGCTTTGTTGTGTTGTAAGATGTAATCGCATACTTACAGAGTAGTATGACATATCTAGATGATTCTATGAAAATAGATTGATTAAAATTTCGTGTTTCAGTTTAAAAAACTTGTCTAATTGATTACCCTTTTGTAAAATCTCAAGTTCGACTTATAGAAGAGAACAAGGGTTTGTAGATTTAAAAAGAGATCTTTATTAAGTTAAGCCAGAGCTTGAGATACAAGAGAGTTTAGGTCGTCGGAATAAGAACGCCGACCTAGACTTTTTAAGGAAAGTGAATCGAGAACTAAGAACAATCAGATTGCTTAGTTTGCCTTAGGTCTGGAAGGAGTATTTTTAGATAATCTTGAATGGTCGAGGACTTTCCGTATTTATAGCTGATCAGGTCGGTCTTCAACATATGTTCGGAATAGGAAAGTCTTCTTGCTAATAAGACCGAACTTCCTTTTTTCCCGGGTTTACTTGATAAATGGAAGATTTCCATTTATTTAGCCGACCTGAACCTTGTAAGATGGGCCGACCAGAATTCATATCGGGCTTGTAGAGATGGTATGAATCTCATCTCTAACAGTAAGTCCCCCCCCCCCCCCCTCCAGTTCGGCAAGTGAGGGTGCGTTACTTGGCGAATTTCAAGAAGTGCTGCTCGATGTGGCTTCTGGTCGGCTATCCAAAGAGTTAGAATATATAAAATGTAATTAGAAGAAAACAATCTTACTTGGAGTTCGGATCGGCACACTGGTACGAGTCAGGTAGTGGATTTGGGCGTGAAAACTTCCCGCCAAAAGGCATGTAGATTAGGTCTAGGTCTGCGCATGCAACACTAAGTTTGACACATGTCAAACGCTAGGAGAGGAGAGCGAAGGGGCAGATTAAAATAAAATGAGAAGAAATCTGAAAGGTCACCGAGCTTACGATGACTCTCGATAACAGTACAGACTTCTGTATAAATAAGAGAGGTGCGGCCACGAAAATTTCACTTCTGCAAATTTAGCGAAACTCTGTCAAATTCAGGTTTACTTTCTTCTCTCTCTTCTTTGTTCGTCATTATATTTCGTTTAGATATCTTCGATTAGACCTCCGCCTCATTTCGTTCGATCTCCACCGCCAATTTCCACGGTTAATCGTCAAAGTCCAATCAGAAAATGAGCAGAAGTGTGGAGATCAGGGAAGGCTGATCTAAATCAGAGAAGGACAGGTCGGCCCAAGCGAAGGCTGATGAGATCGGCGTGTCCCTGGAAGAATTTCTCCTGATGTCTAGAGACGACCAGATTATAAGGAGCCGATCAAAGGGGAAACAAGTCGTCGTTGAAGAATCAGGGTCAGATCGGTCTTCGAATACAGGCGATTTATCCGCGTTGGATCGAGCATATCAGGAACGGGTCAGAGAAGAAAATCAAAAGGCGGCGGCCGATCGATTTTACGCCGATCAGGTCAGAGCCGTCTAGAGATCAGAGGAAACATCGTCTAGGGTTGAGTTCGAGATACACGAGTTATGAGATGAAGATGATGAGAGAGGTGGGTCAAACGAGATGGATATCTCAGACGAACTGAACGCTATCATTATCGAAGGCAAGGTCAATCAGTTCGGCATTATTGACATGAACCCTCCAGTGAGGAAATTCAAGAAGCGAAAAGGGGAAAAAACAATCATGCTGATCTACGACAACGCTCTTGGAGTGACACCGACCAAATCTACCATGGAATCTCTGGTCACTCTGAAGGAAGAGTGTGACATCGGCCCCTGAAGTGGTGTTCATGGTTCCAAGTCCATCAGAGCGACCGTGGGATGCTCCTAGGGGATGGTTATGTTTGTACGAGTGCTTCTTCAGGGACTTCCACATTTGGTTTCCGCTCCCGAGGTTGCTGCTCAAATTTGCCAATCACAAGGAGATGCCGATCAGTCAATTCTCCCACGGGACAATTTCTCTGGTCGTCAGTATGCTGGTGATGTCGATCAGGCATGACATCCCTTTGAGCCGAGATGCGTTTGACGCGATGAAAAATACAAGGAGAACCAAGGCGAATCTGAGAAATCGAGGTTCGTACTACACGAGTATGAAGACTCGGTTCAATATCGTAACCGGTGGTCAGAAGTCGAAAGTGCAAGACTGGAGCGATCGCTACTTCTTCATGCTGATCAATGAGTTCTCCGTCGTCGACCGAGATATCCCAATTCAAACAAAGTGGGCGGAGGTCATGGATAGAGATATGCCCGACCTGAAAAGCTAAATAAACGTTTCGAATAATTGTTTTGTTGATTTTTCATTTTTTGTTGTTGCAGGCAACAGACATCTTCCGATCGTCGACGACCCGCTTGATACATACGAGATCTCGGAGCGGTTCGCGGCAATCAGTGCAATCACTAGGCCAAAGATCACGGAGGAAAGGATCGAGAGAACAAAAGGTCAGCCTCATTGTTTTAGTCGAATCAATCTTTCGAAATTTCGGGATCAGGTCGCCTAACACCTTTGACTTTCAGCTGCTCTTCTTCGACGCCGAACACGATCAGAAAAAATGAAGTCTCTTTCATTCAAGGATCTTTCCGCCAACCTTGGATCTGCCTTTGGATCTCCCAGTATTCGAGAGGCGGAAAATCCTGCGACCGGGGATCGCACTGAAGATGATTCTGCGAGGGCCGATAAGGCAGCTCAAAAGAAGGCTGAGAGGGATTCAGTCAAAGCCAAGACAGCGGCTGAAAGAAAGGCTGCCAAAAAAGCACACAGAGCTCGAAAGGAGGCCGAGCTGGAAAAGAATGGGGGCGAAGACGCTCAAGGTCTTGAGCCCGAGGGTGAGTACGACAGCAGGGAAGGAAGCCCTGTTGACAAACGGAAATGGGGTCCAGAAGAGCTTCCCGAGGACTCACGAGGATCGAAGAGGTCCCGAGCTGAGAGAGAACTCCGTCCATTAGGGTTCTCTTATGAATATCGGGGGAACAGTCCACTGGTGCATGACTTCGTGTCTTGCTTAGATTATTTCCTTCAACTGAGGGACAATCCAGCGGGGCCTCAGACGGATCCCCGAAGCTTTATTCGCAGCAATGCGATCACGCGCTTTGCGCACGATCAGGCCAAGGTAAAGCAAAAAATACTTTGGATGCTTCTGCGCACTTCCTTTATGTGTCAGCGATTTCTAACGCTAATACTTTGTGAATGCAGGCCTTGAGCACGGCATTGACCGTGATGCGTGATTACGACTAGGATGTGAAGAAATGCCTAGTCGATCAGTCCGAAAGGGAGAAAGTCAAAGAAGATCTCGAGGCCGAACAGAAAAGGAGCGCAGAGCTGGAGGCCGCACTTCAAAGGTCTGCCGAGGATCTTGCAAAGGTCTGTGCTGAGGACGCAGAGAAAGGCAAACTGCTCAATCGGGTAGTGAAACAGATAAAGAAGGAGAGAGATGACTCGCAGAGAAAGCTAGAGGCTGAGCTGAAGGCCGCTCAAGAGGAGAAACTTGCCTTTGGGCAAGAGGTGGTGAAACGTGTGACAACCCTGGTGAACAACCACTATGCGGGTCTGGTCGCAAAGGTGAAGAAACCTCTCTCCCGCAAGGAGAAAGCCCACGAGCTGATTTCAACCGTGGCTCAATGGGTCGGGGCTAAAAGGGCACTTAGTATAGTGCACAGGGAAGGCTACAATTTCCCGGCCTTGGTGGACGATAACGTAGAGAAGATGATTGCTGATAGTAAGGTAAATCTGGAGGCCTTCGAAGAAGTCAGCTTTACACCCGACAAGCTTCAAATCCAAGAGGCGGAAGTTTTCCTCGAAGTCTCTAGCGACGTTCCATCTTTGGCTGGCGGTCAAGTCGTCATGACAAGCGAGCCTGAAAAGGCTAAGACTCCCGAGGGAGATGATCAGGAGAAAGAGAAGAGGGCCAAGCAGCCAGATGATCAAGATGCCGGTCAGCCTGTTAGTCAAGAGACCGAACAGGAAGAAGGAGAGATCCAGGAAGAGGCTAAAGATAATTATGCCCTTCTTACTTCTTCTCTTTTTTTTTTTAATCAGATGTAGACTTTAATGTATTTTGCCCGTCGTTTGGCGCTTTTAATTAATGAAAAAGTTAAGTTATTTGAAATTTGAACATAAACTGTGATTCGATATCGGCTTAATTGTTTATGCGATTCAATTTCTAAGTACAAAGTGAATAAGCGAGTGAGGTCGGCTGGTATTCGATACTTAGAAATTTCCTTAAGTCGATGCGAGATGCGACCTGGTCGGCTTAGTTGTTTCGCATGACTTAAGGAGTGCAGAGCGGGTTCTGGCTTAAGTTTATAGTGTGAATACGAACGTGCGGGAGGCCCAGCTTATGCTCGTTCGTACCACTTATCTTCTAAGTGTGAATACTCGATGTGCGATTCAGGTTGGCGTCAATTCATCGGTACCACTTAGAAGTATTCGAGTCAAATGCGGATGCAAGACTGACTTGGCTGACAACAATGCATGACTCAGATATATTGAAATAGGTAAAACTGTAAGATGCAAGACGAACTTGGCTTTGAATTGCCGAGCTAAAGTGGATTAGACTTAAGCTTTAGGCGAATCGAGCATCTGGCCAGGACGATGATATGAAAATGAACATGATATTTTCAGAAGTTAATTTTATTGAATCGAGGTAAAAAGACTTACAAACCAAAGAAGACTCGTAAAGAACAAAAATATTATAAGTCCCCCTCCGTTTTGGAAGGGGGAGCAGTTGCGCCATCCAAAGATAAGCTGCCTACGTACCCCTTTCGGGGATCAAACAGCTTCGTAGTTCATAGGGACTATCCTCTTCTTTTTTTTTTTTTTTGAAAATACCGACCTCAAGGAGGTGCTGATCTAGCTGTAGTATCGTTTGAGGTTGAGAGAGTTCCAAGCCCGCGGGACCAATTCGCAGTCCATTTCTTTGAGCCGATAAACACCTGGCTTTACTATGTTCGTGATGATGTAAGGGCCTTCCCAGTTTGCGCCGAGCTTCCCTGCATTTGCTTCTTTAGTGTTCTCGTAGACTTTTTGAAGGACGAGATCGCCTTTGTCGAAGTGTCGATTCTGCACCTTTTTATTGTAGTATCGAGTTTCTTGATTTTGGTAGTTCTTCATTCTGAGCAAAGCTTGGTTGCGTGTTTCTTTGAATGTGTCGATATTATTGATCAGCATCGTTGCGTTAACTTTGGGAATACTCGGGAGTACTCTTCGCCGTAAGATGCCGACGTTGATCTCCGAAGGAACCATAGCTTCACATCCGTATGCGAGTGAAAAAGGAGTCTTTCCGGTTGCCGTTCTTGGAGTTGTGCAATGAGACCAAAGTACGCTGTCCAATTTGTCCGTCCAAAAACCCTTCTTGGCATTGAGACGCTTCTTAATGCCGTCCAGGATCGTCTTGTTGGTGGCTTCAGCTTGTCCGTTGCCTTGCGGATGACAGGGTGTAGACTTGTTGAGGCGAATTTTCCACTTGTCACAGAAAGCCTGGATCTTCTTTGATCTGAACTGAGGACCGTTATCATTGACGATCTCATAAGGAAGACCATGTCGGCATATGATGTACCTCTAGATGAAGTTTTATACTTCGGTGGCGGTGATGTCGGCGAATGCCTTAGTTTCGACCCATTTGGTAAAATAGTCAGTCATGATGAGCACGTACTTGGGCTGACGAGAGGAGATCATTGGTCCGACGATGTCCATTGCCCACCGCATTAAGGGGTATGAAGGGATCACCGAAGTCAGAAACTCGGTTGGTTGATGGATCATCGGGGCGTGTCGTTGACAGTACTCGCACTTTCGAGCATATTGAATGCATTCTTCCTGGATAGTGGGCCAGAAAAAGCTTTGTCGCTTGATCTTGAGAGCGAGAGCTCGTCCACTGGAATGGTTTCCCCTTACACCGTCATGGATATCCTTGATGCACCGTTAAACATCGTCGCCGTGCAGACAAGTAAGCAGGATGCCTGACTCGGTCCATCGGCATAGGACTCCTTCCATGATTGTGTACTTAGCACTGCGAGCACGAATTCGACGAGTTGCCCACTTCTCCGCTGGTAACTCGCCGGTCTCAAGAAAACGTCAGATCTCGATTCGCCAATCCGCTGTTAGTTGATTATCGGTGGTTGCAGCAGGAACGGTTTCGTCGTTGTCGGCTGTGATCTGGAGAACCTCTTGGGTCGGGGTGATACTGGGTTGGGAGATCCCTTGAACTGGAATAGTTCTTCGAAGGGCTGAATCTCTTTTTGACGCTATAGCAGCTAGGGCGTCAGCGCGCTAGTGTTGGCGGATCGGTCGATCTGATGTAGCTCAAAGGTTGTGAACTCCGCGGCTAGCTGTTTTACCAGCTTCAGGTAGGCGTCTCATTTGGTCGTCTTTCGCATTGTACACTCCACTGAACTGCTTGGCGACGAGCTGTGAATCGCTGAATGCCCGAATATGTTGAACGTTCATCCCTTGAGCAAGACGGAGACCTACGATAAGTGCTTTGTACTCGGCTTCATTGTTGGAGGCGCTAAACTCCAAGCAGAAGCATTGTTCGAGAAGTTCACCGGTAAGGGATTCCAACAGGATGCCGATTCCAGCTCCTAATCGAGATGATGCTCCGTCGACGTGTAGTGTCCACATCTCTGAACTCGCCGGATCGGCGTTCAAGAGCTCAAGTAATAGTTCGAACAAGAAGTCCGCCAAAACTTGTGATTTTGCAGAAGTCCGTGTTCGGTACTCGATATCAAACTCGGATAGTTCAATGGTCCACTTTGCCATGTGTGCGGATTGTGTCGAGATGTGCAGGATCGAACGAAGAGGTTGGCTGGTCAGGACGGCTATGGAGTGAGACTGGAAATAAGGTCGCAACTTTCTTGAAGCGACGACCACCGCGAGAGCGAGTTTCTCCAAGGTCGGGTAGTGAGTCTCAGCTCCATCCAAAGTCTTGCTGAAGTAGAAGATCGGCTTCTGCTCTCTGCGATCTTCACGAACCAGGACGCCACTGATTGCTGCACTGGAAACCGCAATGTAAAGTAACAGAATGTCGTCGTATTCAAGTCTGGCCAGGATCGGAGGTGTTGAGAGATAGGTTTTGAGCTGCAGAAACGCTTCTTTGCACTTTTCGTCCCACTCGAATCGCTTGTTGCCTCGTAGAAGCTGATAGAAGGGCAGGCACTTGTCTGTGGACCGAGATATGAATCGGTTCAGCATGGCTATCTTTCCTGTTAGGCGCTGAACTTCGCGAGTACTTCTCGGTGAGGGTAGCTCCAAGACCGCGGAGATCTGCTTGGGATTGGCTTCGATACCGCGCTGGGTGACCAAGTATCCTAGGAATTCACCGGATGTGACCGCGAATGTGCATTTTGCAGGATTGAGCTTCATGCCGTACTCATTCAGTATCAAAAAGCATTCGCGCAGATGGACAATGTGGTCGGCTGCTTTAGCCGATTTGACGAGCATGTCGTCTATGTACACCTCCATCGTCTTCCCTAGCTGATCGGCAAACATCTTGTTGACGAGGTGCTGATAGGTGGCTCCAGCATTTTTTAAACCAAACGGCATGACCTTGTAGCAATAGGTGCCTCGATCCGTGATGAATGCAGTCTTCTCGCTATCGTCGGGATTCATGAGGATCTGGTTGTATCCTGAGAATACATCCATGAAGGAGAGGAGCTCGTTGCCCGCGGTTGCCTTGACGAGCTGATCGATACGAGGAAGAGGGAAACTGTCTTTCGGGCAAGCCTTGTTGAGGTCTGTAAAATCTACACAAACTCGCTACTTCCCGTTTTTCTTCTTGACTACCACCGGATTGGCGAGCCACTCCGGTACTTAACTACGACGATCGAACCGGCCTTCAGCAGTTTATCCACCTCATCGTGGACGGCTTGTGCCCGTTCGGGACCCAATTTTCGCCGCTTCTGTTTGATCGGCATGAAGGTGGGATCAACGTTCAATTCGTGGTTGGTAATCTGGGGGTTGATTCCCTTCATATCGGTCATTGTCCATGCGAATGTTCCGATATTCTCTCGGAAGAAAGCGACCAGCTCGTCCTGCATACTCGGCAATAGCTCTGTGCCGATGCCAATGCAGCGCTCCGGGTGGGCAGCATCGATGTTAACTTGGACGATGAGATTGCTCTTCGGCTTCTCGTGGTGAACTATCCGTGGATCGAAGTCGCTACTGCTACCGATCACGAATGTTGACGCCTTGCGGATGCGCTGTTTGTCGATGTAACAATGTCGAGAGACTGTCTGATCAAAACGGATGGTGAAGATACGGCCTCTGATCGGCATTTTGATGCACTGGTGGTAGGGAGATGGGACGGCTCGCATGGCGTTCAGCCAAGGTATTCCCAGGATGGTATTGTAGATCGCAGGGCGGGCAATGACCTCGAACGTCACCGAAATGGACTTTCCTCCTATGGTTATGGGCATCATTATGGTCCCAATAGTGGAGATTGAATCTCCGGCTAACACAGTGAGGGGTGACGGCGCGATTTTTATATCCCGTTCTGTAATGCTCATCTTGCGCAGCGTGTCCATGAAGATGAGGTCGACCAATCTTCCTGTGTCGATCAATATTTTCAAGAACGTCTTCTATGAGCCTGAGTGAGATGACGAGTGGATCGTTATGCGGCCGATCTATGTTCTGCGCGTTTTGCTCTATGAACATGATCGGAAGGTCGTTTTTAAACAGCGTTGGGGCGTCCTTCGGAGGATTTGCTGCGTTCCGCTTGTGTTGTTTGATCGAATTGATCGAGTCGGTACACGAAAGGAGTCCTCCCATAATCATGCTGATCCACCGGTGCAGTGAGATCAGGGTGTGTAATCGTCTTCACGGTCACATTTTATTTCCTTCCCTTCATGTTTAGAAGATGGACGGTCAGCATCGGATCTTCTATCTCAATCGCTCTCAGGTCGCCTGTCCGGATCATCATCAGATTGTCGCGCTAGGTTCCGAGGCTCCGGTATGCTGCATTCGCCAGCTTCCCACGCCTTCCGCAAGAGGGCCGGGAGAGTGCGGCAGTCGTCGGTGTGATGGCCATGTGCCATGTGATATTTGCACCACAGCTTCTTGCTGTCTGGATCTTTGGCGCTCTGACGATCCCAAATATTCCACCTCATCGGCCGTCCAACAGCGTTGATACTCTTACGGCTCTTGTCATCCTTGTCGTAGTGCTGATGAGGCTTCTGGTGGTTATCCTGATTCGAAGATCGAGGTTTATTTTTGCCCAAAGATTTTTGGTTGGCCAATTTGGCTTTGGCTTTGGCTGCCCGATCTTCTTCGACCCTGATATAGCCGGTCGCCTTATGCAAAGCGTCTTCTAGGGTTTTGGTTTTCCCGGTTTTCAACCATTCGCAATATGATTGATCATCTCTCAGGTTCCTGATGAGGATGTTGAGAGATAGCTTGTCCAACAAGCTGCATCGGGAGACGATGGACCAGAACCGGTCGATGAAGTCGCGTAACGGTTCCGTGTCACCCTTGACACACGCCCATAGATCGAGCCTCGTAGACTTCGTGTCGTTGTAGATTAAATAATGTTTAAGGAATCGAGCTGTGAGTTCCTTGTAGCTGTCGATGGAATTTTTAGGAAGCTGTGAGAACCAGGCGAGGGTGCTTCCGAAGAGCGTCTCCACAAAGTACTGACAGAGGCATGCGTCCCGTTCCTCTAGGTGAAGCAAGCTCGCCCCATGACTGCATTGAATGCGGTCAGGTGTCGCTTCGGGTCTGTCGTGCCGGTGTAACTTGGAGGTAGCTTCATCCGGCCTATATTTTTGAGAGGAGCCTTGGTGATTGCCGATGTGAACGGGGCCTGCTGCGTTTGTTGGAGGATTTTGTCCAACTCTGGTGCCGAGGTTGTCGCCTTATGGATCTTGCTGTTGATATCGTCAAGGCGTTGATGGAGAAGATCGAGTTCTGAAATCGTCGTCAGGTCGGCACCTGTGGTGTTACGGGATGAGTGAGAGTTGGAACCTTCCATCTGTGCTCTCTGTAGGTCGTCTGTCGGTGTGGTGCCTAACAGGTTGTTGACCAGTCGAGTAGTACCGGCATTGCGGATCGGCGGGCGTAGAGGCGTGATCAGATCTTCTCGGTAGGCAATCTGTTTGGCGCGGAGGGACTCGAAGCGGGCATCCATGCCCTGGTGGAGCTGGGCGGCGACCGATCTGATGATAGTGGCCATGTCAATTGGAGGTGGCTGTGGCAGGTCGACCGGGTTTGTGCCATCAGTGTGGCCAACCTGGCCTGTTTCGCTGGTGTTTTGTGCAGCCGTGTCGTCAACCCGTATATTGGCCTGATCTTCTGTCGAGAGTCCGGTGATTGGATCAACTATCATGCCCTGGGTGTTTCTGGTGGGATCGGCAGCTCCTCCTACGCGATCAATGGATCCTCCGGCGAGATCAGTGGCTCTCTTGGTAAGGTCGGTGGGATCAGAGTTGATCGGTGTTCCAACCATCTTTAAGCTCCGCTCTTTTCAAAGATTGTTCTCTTATTCCCCTCAGACGGCGCCAACTGTAAAAACTCAAGTTCGACTTATAGAAGAGAACTAGGGTTTGTGGCTTTAAAGAGAGATCTTTATTAAGTTAAGCCGGAGCTTGAGATACAAGAGAGTTTAGGTTGTCGGAATAAGAACGCCGACCTAGACTTTTTAAGGAAAGTGAATCGAGAGCTAAGAACAATCAGATTGCTTTGTTTGCCTTAGGTCTCGAATGAGTATTTTTAGATAATCTTGAATGGTCGAGGACTTCCCGTATTTATAGCCGGTCAGGTCGGTCTTCAACATATGTTCGGAATAGGAAAGTCTTCTTGCCGATAAGACCGAACTTCCTTTTTTCCCGGGTTTACTTGATAAATGGAAAATTTCTATTTATTTAGCCGACCCGAATCTTGTAAGATGGGCCGACCAGAATTCATATCGGGCTTGTAGAGATGGTACGAATCTCATCTCTAACACCTTCTCATGGAATTATTGATATATCATGGTTTTTATGGTTTTTAACCATAGTATAAATCCTTTCTATTGAGTCTTTTTGGTCTTTTTAGACTCATACTAGAGTCTTTGCAGGTTATAGCATGACTAGAGCATAATTGGAGATTCTGGAGCTTTTTGGATCATTGCAAAAACCATCCCCGAAGTTAGCAAGTCAGAAGCCGTTGTCCTGCTATTGGTGACATTCGTCACTCTCATCTGAAGAAAATCGTGGACTTGTATTAAAAATAGAGAAGATATTGCACTTTTGGCCCAGAAGTTCCGTTATTTACAATGACCCCAGCTCGTGTTTTAGCTTGAATACCTTTGTTTTTCAGCTATTTTTTGTTTTTTTTATCTATTATCTTAATTTCTAGAGAGCTTTTGAGAGAGATTTTTACCAGAGCTTTTGGAGAGACAAATCAGACTCCTTTAAAGCAGATTTCGAACTCATTTATCTTTATCTCTTATTTCTTTTATGCAAACTATTCTATTCATGATGTTTTCTTAATTTACCATGTCTGAGTAGTTTGCTAGTTAAGTTAGGATCATTCAAAGATTGATGAAGAGTTTGTAGAATTGCTAAACTGATAGGATATTCATTGGTTCTTCATCAACCTTTGAATTGCTAAACTGATAGGATTTTCATTGGTTCTTCATCTGTGCTTGCATTCATATCGATTTCTAAGACTAATCATCTAGATTTCGAAACCTAGGTCGTTTAATAATGTGAGAACATTGTTAATCACCTGAACTAGTATTAGATGAGCAAAACGCCTATTTGCAAAGAGATTTGACTTAGGAGTTTGTGAACAATTGAACCTGATCATTACTGCATGTTTAGATTGTTAGAATTTGCAAAGAGATTTGAAATTATGTGATTTAGGCATAAATCACTTCTGCAATGAGAAATGATTAGTTATATCATTGTGTTTTAAGTTCTAGACGATTTTAATTCATTCTTGATTGCATGCATTCTACATTCTCAGACTCAACCTGTGAATTATCTTGACTTAGCGTCTTTAGCTTTCTGAACGTAGATCAATCAACAAATTTCGCATGCTTTCATTTATTTTGCTATTTTTCATTACATACAGTACTTACTGCTTAGCTTAATCTGAACCTGAACTATATAGTGTAGTTAACTTACTCCATTGGGATTCGATAATCTCTTGTGCTACAACTGCATTGATGTGCAATTGCAGCACACCAAAAGTGGGTAAAACTTAGACCCTATCAATTATTGTCCTATATTGATCCGTGAGTCTCCGCAAAATTCCTTCGGCCCAATGTTTCGTTTATTGATTTTCACTTCGTGTTTTTTTTTTATTTTTTTTTAGTTTGGTTTCTCTTACCGCATCTACTTTCAAATCTTTTACGTTTCTGTTTACTTTTACTTGCTTTGCTTTTCAATTCCCACGACCAATAGTTACCAAAACCATGACACCAAAACTACCACAAATCATTGCGTCTTTTGTCGCTCTAATATCCTTTTGCTTTGTATTAGATTTTTTGTCATGGTTCGAACTCTAAGTATTACAATGCACGTTGTGCAATTGCAGCTTAGGGTCTTTACAAATTTAAAGCTTGAGAAAATCTATAAGAAGAACCCACATTTATATAGCAACTTTAGACACTAAAAGTATCCCCTTTGGTTTTAGAGGAGTTGTTGTTTAGTGATGATTTAGTCCCTGGTACGGGGATGGCATTCTCCATGTCCTTGTTGGTCATGAGTTTTTTTCTGCTGCTTACTATCAGGATCAGGTATGTACCATTTTTCTTTCCACGTGCATCTTCCGTTGATTGACAAAACTGTCTACATGGCAGATTTTTATTCGTCCGTCCAGTGGGAAATTGTGTCGCACTTTTGGTCTTGTTTCGTGTTCCTCCCAACTTTTCAACACTTTGCTTCTCAAAATAATGATGTGTCGCAAACCTGCTCTACCAATAGTCGCGTCCTCTCTGCGCACGGCTTGAGGAATAAATATTTGCACTTCAGGCTCTTGCCATTTTGCGTCCTTTGCTACTTGCCTAGATATTTTGAATGCTTTTTTGTCTTTTGTTTCTCCTATAAAAATGGAGGCGAGATCTTTATTTTTCCTTACTTAACCGAGCCTCAGCTACAATATACACAAGAAGTAGAAATGTCAAATAATCATGTGAGAACAATTACAAAACAAAGAGCTATAACCTTGCAACACAAGTATGATCAAGCCATTTTACACGCTATCAGTCAAAATGAGCTAGAAAGCCTACAAGAGCATCATTGGATTGGGTTTTGTGTGAAGTTCCAAGGATCAAGTAATGTTACAAGACCAATGCCACAAGAACAATGGCCCATACTACCCATGCAAGCTCAAGTACAAGTACACCATTTCAAAGATTAGTGCCTAAGAAAGCAATCAATACTTGGTCATGATAAGCCATCATTTCATTACCTTGTGTCACGGAACAATCATGCCAAAGGTAAGATAGGTATGCCTTGCAATCATTTCAGTTATCTTGACTAACTTCCTATATTTATCTTGTATTAATTTAACAAATTTTATACTTTCTTAAAAGAAGTTTTATTTTAGACTGTTATAATCTTTTCTTATACATTTTTTTATTTTTGTATTTTCTATTTTTCTAAGCTGGAGAACCATTATATAAGGTTCTCATGCAGCATTGTAATTGTATACCTTTGATTATCAATAAAAAATGAGATACTTTTTTTTCTTTCTTTAAGCTTTGTTGAGACCAGTTATGAGAATCCTTGTGTTTTTATCATCGGCCTTACACAGCCTTTGTCGTCCACAATACTTTCCCCTTCGACATTCATCTGACCACCTATTTGTTAACTCGAGCTTCTCAGTTATTGTATCAACCAATGTTTCCATCTCCACAATCTCAACCGATCCGGCTAGACGCGAGTTTCTCATCTAATCTGATCAAATCCTAGGAAGACTGATTGCAGTTATTGTCCATCGATTGTAGAATCCGAGTGAAAGACCCGTGCTTGTATCATTTTTAGTATTAGAACCAAAGTTCTTTCAGTCCCAGGTTGTCTCTATCTGATCTGTTCATTACTTGCATCATGATAAGGGTCTAGTTTTACCCAATTTAAAGTACTACTGCAAGTGCACAGCAATGCAGTTGTACACAAAAGGGTTATCAAATCCTAAGGGAGTAAGCTACTACACTACAGAATTTAGATTCAGATTATGCTAAGTCAAAATGAGTGAATGTAAAGCGAAATAACTAAATAAAGAAAAGCAGGCGATTTGATGATTGTTTATAAAGTTCACAAGGCTAAAATGCTAGGCCAGGATAATTCAAAGTTTGAATCTGAGAATGTAGAATAGATGCAATAAGGAAATAAATAAAACCATCTAGAAATCGAAATACTAATTTATAACTAATTAATTATGATTGCAGAAGTTATCTATGCCTAAATTACAGAATTTTAAATCTCTTTGCAAATTCTAATATTTCAAACATATATCACTTCTGCAATGAGAATTGCTTATAAATCAGTGTTTCGAGTTCTAGACGGTTTAATTTATTTCCTGATTGCATGCATTCTTCATTCTCGAATTCGACCTGCAAATTATCCTGGCATAGCGTTTTTAGCCTCGTGAACTTTAGAAACAATCATCAAATCGCCCACTTTCACTTATTTAGTCATTTCACTTTACATTCACTCATTTCTACTTAGCATAATCGGAATCTAAATTATGTAGTGTAGTAGTTTACTTTCTTGGGATTCGATAACCTTTTGTCCTACAATTTCGTTGATGTGCACTTACAGTAGTACTTTAAATTGGGTAAAACGAGATCCCTATCAAGTTTTTGGTACCGTTGCCGGGGAGTAATAGCCGCCTATAGATTATTAGTAATAGGATTTTGACTAAGTTTGATTTTGTTTACTAACTTTTTGCAACTTTTCTTATGTCCGTTTCAGGTGTACGCATAACCACAGTACCAAAAGCAACAAAGAAAAGGAGCTTGTGACTTTAAGCATCGACGAACTCACTCGATTGGGGAGAACAATCAGGAAAGCTAAGAAGCAAATTACAATGGTTGATCCGATTATCCTGATTGCAGATGCAGAAGGTCACTTGGTTAACAGAGAGGGGAACAGAAGGAACGAAGAGGGGGCAGAGAGTTGATGAGAATGGCGCTGTTATAGTTGAACAGGCAGCTCAAGCAGCTGCACAACAAGATCCGCCACCTGCTGGAGTGAACGTTTCTGGGTGTGTGAGGACTCTAGGAGACTACAACAGGCCTGATCAGTTATATGCTTACAGAGCTGCAATCTACCCACCTCCTTTTCAGAGGAATGAGTTTGAGTTGAAGCCAGTTTACTACACACTTGTGGCTCAGCAATCTTTTCATGGTCTTCCTCATGAACACCCCATAGACCACATCGAGAGATTTGAGGACTTGGTGACAAGTATCAAGTACAATGGGTGTCCAATGATTATCTCTTCTTCAAGTTTTTTCCATACTCACTTGGAGGAGTTGCATCATACTGGCTGAAGCAGCTGCCACCAGGTTCGCTGACCACTTGAGAGGACACCAAGTACACATTTTTGAATAATTTCTATGATGATGCCAGGTCTGAAGAGCTAAGGACTAAAATCTCTAGTTTTTCTCAAAGACCTACTGAAGCTTTCAAGGCTGATTGGCTGAGGTTCAGGGCATATCAGAGGGACTGTCCACACCATGTGTTCAGTGAAGTTCAGTTGCTGGGACTCATATTCAGAGGATTGGATTGGAGATATCAAATGACGCTGGATGCTGCTAGCAATGGCAGCTTCAACACAAGGTTTCCAAAAGATGCATATGTGCTTATTGAGAATTTGGCATCCAGTATCAGCACTAAGAATGCTGACTTTGAAAGGAAGTAGCAAGATGGTGTGAATGATGAAAGTCAGATTGCTGAGGGCAAGGCCAAGTTAGACAGTACACATAGCCTTCTTGTGGGGAAGAAATCAGTCCAATTTGCTGCTGAGGTGGAGTCTTTCGAAAATCTTGAAGTTTGAAGAGGAAGATGTTAACTTCATCAATGGTGGAGGTTTTCGGGGTCAAAGGTTTGTGAATCAACAAGGGAACATAGGTTACAATAGAAATAATCAGAGGAGTACCTTCACAGATTACCAGAACTCTTCAGGTTATACTCCAAAGCCACAGTTTCAGAAGACTGAATTTCAGAAGCCATATCAGAACAGCAGCAACTTCACAAGGAACTATGTTTCCTCTTCTTATCTGAATTCACCTGCACAATATTCAGACAGCAAGATAGAATCTCTATTGGAACAACTCTTGGAAGGCCAACAAAAGATCACTGTCAATTTCAGTGGAAAAATTGATGCTCTATTCAGTGGTAAATTCAAAGCTCTGGACACTCATGTGAAGAAACTGGATATTCAAGTTGCTCAAACTGCAGGATCTGTTCAAAGGCAAGAGATTTCTTTCTGGAAGGACTGATGCTAATCTCAAGTACCACGTGAATGCCATCATACCAAGGAGTGGAAGAAACCTTCAACCAGTGTTAAGGAAAGGTTTGAGTCCTGAAGAAATCGTGGAGATGGAAGAGGTTGAAGATGATTTTTCTGCTGAAAAAGAAGATGTGACGATCGTCACCCAAGAGGGGTGTCGCTCGTCACCAGCTTTACAAGAGAAAAATTTATGTTTTGACGGAGTGGTGACGAGTGAATTCGTCACCCATGGGTCGTCACCAAGCCCAAGACAAAGCTGTTTTGTCTGGAATTGAAGATAATGGCAAGGAGAGGGTGTATAAGCCCAAGATCCCTATCCTAAGCATCTTAAGAAGTCTAAACAGGAGCTTGAAGATTCCAAATGCAAAGCTATCATAGACAAGTTGGTGATTGAATTCCCATTGATAGATACTGTGAGGATTACTCCTGTGATAAGGAGGTATGTGAAGAAAATGGTCACCAACAATCTAGTGTGAACTTGATGCCACATTCAGTTGCTAAAAGCCTAAGCATGACTTATTTTAAAGCTACTAAGATCTCCTTTGTCCTAGCTAATAGATTAGTAAGAATCCCAGAAGGTGTGATTGAGGATGTTCCTATCAAAGTGGGAGGTTGTATGATTCCCACTGGCTTTGTAGTTCTGGAATATGGAGAATAACCTAAAGATCCTCTGATTCTTGGCAGACCTTTCCTGGCTACTGCTGGAGCCATTATTGATGTCAGAAAAGGGAGAATAGAGCTGAATGTTGGTGACTTGGTGATGAATTTCGAAATGGATAAGCTGATGAAGAGGCCAACCATAGAAGGACATACATTTTATGTGGATGTTATCACCAACCTTGCTGAGCAAATCTTCTAAGAGGTGAGTCCAAAGGATCCTTTGGAAAGGGCATTGACAAGTTATACAACAGAAACAGAACTTCTGGATGAAGCTGTTTCTGGATATGCCAAGATAATGGATGCTACTGCACATGTCATGCAATTGGTTGCACAAGAGGAGCTAGTCAGCACCTCTGTGAAATCTGCAACAATGGGATACTGGAGTGAAGCTAAAGCTCCAAAAGTTGATCTAAAACAGCTTCTTGCAGGGCTAAGGTACGACTTTCTTGGATATAATTATACTTATCATGTCATTGTTAATGCTTCATTAAACAATGTAGTCATTAAACAATGTAGAGTTCACCCTGCTGCTAAGTAAGCTGTGCAAATTTTGCAAAGCTCTTGGCAACTCTCTTGATAACATTGCAGGTATCTCTCTAGACTTGTGCATGCATAGGATACACCTGGAGGATGAATCGAAATCATCAGTTGAGCATCATAATAGGCTGAATCCAAATCTGAAAGATGTTGTCAAGAAGGAGATAATGAAGCTCCTAGAAGATGGGATTGTCTATCCCATATCTGACAGTGTTTGGGTCAGTCCAGTTGAAGTGGTTCCTAAAAACGGAAGAGTCACAGTGGTGAAAAATGAGAAGGGTGAGCTGATTCCTACAAGGACAGTGACTAGGCACAAGATGTGTATAGACTACATGATGCTGAATGCAGCCACCAGGAAAGACCACTTCCCACTACTTTTCATTGACCAGATGTTGGAGAGGTTGGCGAATCATCAGTACTACTGCTTCCTAGATGGCTATTCAGGGTTCTTTCAAATTCCTATCCATCTAGATGATCAAGAGAAGACCACCTTTACATGTTCTTATGGTACATCTGCATATCGCAGGATGCCATTCGGACTGTGTAATGCTTGCAACCTTCCAGAGATGCATGATTTTTATCTTCACAGACATGAATAAGAAGTTTATGGATTACTTTTCAGTTTATGGGTCTTCTTTTAAAGACAGCCTGGAGATTTGATATGCTGTCCTGCAGAGATTTGAAGAGAAACACATTGTTCTTGGATATAGAGTTTCTAAAGATGGGATTGAAGAGTGGACAGGGAAAAAATTGGTGTCATAAAAAAATTGCAGGCACCTGATTCTGTGAAGTCAGTGAGGAGTTTTCTGGATCACGCTGGGTTCTACAGGAGGTTCATCAAGGACTTTAGCAAGATTTCAAGAGCACTTACTGCTCTTCTCTACAAAGATGTGAAGTTTGAATTCTCTGCAGAATGCCAGTCTTTTTTTTAGCAGATCAAACAAACTTTGGTGACTACTCCAATTGTACAACCTCCAGATTGGAATTTGCCTTATGAGGTGATATGTGATGCTAGTAACTTTGCTGTTGGAGCTGTGATATGACAGAGGAAAGACAAGAAGTTAAACGCCATTTAATATGCCAGCAGAACATTTGATGATGCTCAGAGGAACTATGCTACAACTGAGAAAGGGCTGTTGGCAGTGGTCTTTGCCTTTATAATTTTTTTCCAGTACCTTGTAGGCTCCAAGGTCGTGGTCCATACAGATCATTATGCACTGAAGTACTTAATGCAGAAAAAGATGCAAAGCCAAGGTTGTTGAGATGGATTCTGCTTCTCCAAGAGTTTGATATTGAGATGAAAGACAAGAAGGGAACTGAGAATGAAGTAGCTGATCATCTCTTCAGGATTAGGATTGAAGATGACGTCCTAATCAATGATTTCATGCCTGAAGAGAATATCTATCTCATTAAGACAAGATTGCAGGTTGATAGTACTGAAAACCTACAACTTTATGGCGAAAAAAAAGCAGTGACGAGCGACACCAGGAGGGTGATGCTCGTTACCCAATCCAAAAACTCGCGATATCAAGCTAGTGACGATCCCTCCCCCCCCCCCCCCCCCCCCCCCCCCCCCTAGTGACGCTCTTCACCCTACTGAAATGTTAGCAATGATTTGTGCCAACTTGGGAACTGCTTTTAAAGAGCAAGCTTGTGCCATTACTGATCCTTAGATACCATGATATACTGATATTGCTAATTACTTATCTGCACAGGACGAACCACATGATTTTAAAGGCTATGCTAAGAAGAAGTTCATGAGAGAACTTACGAGGTTCTATTGTGATGAATATCTGTACAGACATTGTTCAGATGGGATTTACAGGAGATGCATTATAGAAACTAAAGTTCCAGATGTACTGTTTTATTGTTATGCATCTGAGTATACTCAATGAGCTGGCCAGGACAGCACAGCAGGGCACGCTCACCTTCCTGATCAGAGGCATTCGCTCCAGGCTTAGTATCTTTGAGCTTTGCGGGATCTATGGTTTCGATAACCACCCTTTAGGAGTCCTCACACCTTCGCAGTGGAACAATATGCAGACTTTCTGGTCCAAGTTTGGGAATGGTGTCTATGAGTCTAGTAGAGCACACAGACTGATGTTAGGCATCCTGTGATGAGGTATATTATGCGCCTCATTGGCAACACTATTCTCTGCAATTCTGCGCCAAGTAAGATGCGTGTTAGCGAGCTCGTTCTGCTCTATTATGGCTTCGCCAATATGTTGGATGAAGAGATCCCTATGGAGAGCATGGTCCGCGCCAATTCGGGCACCATTTTTGCAGAGCACTTGGTCTCTCTGATGACCAAGCCATTCACGAGCTCAGGGGACAAGACAAAGAGCATTGGCAGCCTTCGCATGCCTATCTTCCAGAACTTTCAGATCGACACAACGCCCTGCAGCATTGTCACTGCGCGAGCTCTTAGTGACGAGGCACATTTGGGACATGCTACTTGGCTCAAGCACAAGTTGGTTTGGACTTTCACTACTTCTGCTGGGGAGTATGTTGGCGTGCAATTGTCAAACTAGAAGCTCACTACGATCCAGAGCGATCCACTTCAGCTGAGTTTTCAGCCTGGCCCGGTTTTGCTGCGTCCTCTCACAGCCCCGCGATGTCACAGAGGCCACTGATGGCGCCTCTTCTTCCACTGCTGCTGCTCAGGCTGGACCGTCCAGACTCCAGACCATACCCACGCAAGGGATTGCTGTTGTAAGGCACCCTCCTAGACCTCATACACCTACGGACAAGACAGCCTTTCAGGACTATGCCATCGAGAGCTTCGACGGTCTATGGAACGCTATCGCTATACTCAACAACTGTGGTCGTATCCGCCCTCACTCCCCTGATGAGGATTGTGAGGATGAGGACTAGCTCCTCTGTTATCCTGGTTACTTGTTCCTATTTTCCTTTTATATTATTTCTCTTAAGTCATTTTCATGTTTTTCTCTTGAGTAAGTTTGTCAGTTGCTTTGATGTTGTTTTGTGAGCTTGTTGAATTAGGAGTTATGCTATATTTGGATGTTTTTCACATGTGTTTGAGTGCTCTAACAGTCTGAATTTAGAGTACAAATGATAACATACCATTTAACACATCAGCTGACGATTCTAGAGTTTCAGTCACGGTGACGATCGTCACCACTGAGGGGTGACGCTCGTCACCCGCTCCTTCGCGAGGTACCATTTTCAAACTCGGTTCTACACGTTCTCTTACTTCTTCTTGACCAACTCTAGGCTTAATAACACTGGGGGCAGTGTTGTTTAAGTCTGGAGGAGGTGGCAATTGACGTTGTGTACACTGTTTTATATTGAGAGTCCAAAAGTTGAGTCAAAAACCTGTCTTATAGAGTCAAAATTTAGAAACTGTCAGTTTTTCTTTGAACTAACCACAAAACGTTGATGCTTATAAGAACTATTGTCATAATTATTGATTACAAGTCTTACTAAGTTGAAAGTCATAGGTTGATCCGTCTAGCAAAGAAGGTTTAGGTTCTTAGAGAATCTAAAAAATCTGTTGTTGACTTCACCTTAATGAACTTTAAACTTCTTATCTTGGGGCTTGATACTCACTGATCTTGATTCTCTCTTTCAACACTGACAAGAATGTTTAGATGCGGTCTCTCTTTGATCTTCCCTGATACAGCTTTTAAGAGTTTAACTCTATAGAATGGTGCATCATGACCTTGTCTCCTTACAAGGAACAACAGTAGTGAACACTCATGAACCTGTTGATAGGGCTCATGTTTTACCCAAATAAAACTACTACAAGTGCACAGCAAAGCAGTCGTAGTATAAGGGGTATCGAATCCCAAACGAGTATGTAAACTACACTATCAATTGTAGGTTCAGCTTAAGCTAAGCAGTAAGTGGTGTATGTAATGCGGATGAAAAAATAAAAGTAAGTAAACGGAATATGGCGCTTGATCTAAGTTACAGAAGACTTAAAACGCTAAGCCAGGACATGAAATCAGGAATGATTAAAAACCGTCTTGAAAAGGAATCACAAATATATAACTAATCAATTCTCATTGAAGAAGTTAACTATTTCTAAATCACAGAGTTTCAAATCTCTTTGCAAACCCGAACAATCTAAACATGCAGTAATGATCAAGTTCAATTGTTCACAAAACTCCTAAGCCAAATCTCTTTGCACTAAGTTGTTTTGCTCATCAAATACTAGTTCAGGCTATCAATAATGCTCTCACATATATTTAACCACCTATGATTTTCGAATGTCTAGATGATGTGTCTAAGAAATCGATTTTCAACTAAGCAGAGATGAAAAACCAAAAGATATTCCTAACAGGTAGCAATTCTACAAACCCTTCATCAACCTTTGAAAAGCCTTAACTTAACTAACAAATTACTCAGACATGATCATGGAATCACAAAACATAACTGAATAAATTTGCATTAAGAGAATAGAATAAAAACAAAGGGGTTCGAAATCTTCTCCAAAAAGAGTACAGGATCTGTCTCCCCAAAAGCTCTCAATAAAATCCTCTAAGCTCTTTGAATTCTCAAAAACTAAGATATAAGCCAACAGTGGCTGAAAACCTAATATATACAAGCTAAAACATGATATGGGGTATTCTTGCAAATACTAGAACTTCTGGGCTAATTCTGCAAATAATCTTCAAGCTTTTAATAAAACAGCCACGCTCTTTCCTTTGTGGGTGACGAGCGTCACCCAAATGCATACTTTCTTCTCCGAGTTGCACACTTCGTGGCTTCATCTTGCAATGCTCCAAAAAGCTTCAACATCTCCAATTATGCTCTAGACATGCTATAACCTGCAAAGACTCTACTAGGACTCTAAAAAAACCAAAAAGACTCAATAAAAAGGACTTATATCATGGTTAAAGACCATAAAAACCATGATATATCAACTCCCCCAGACTTAGCTTTTGCTTGCCCTCAAGCAAACATCAGACAGAGAACTGGGTCGAGGTTTGAAAACAAGAAACAGTCAGTTAAACATCAGAAACACCACATTAGTTAGCACTTTCGAATCCACATACCACAGAGTCAACACAAGATCAAATTTCAGTCTAATCATCACAAGCTTAGCAAATCTCTCAAGTCCAGTCCAAATCCTTTCAAGAAATTCGAAATCTCTACTGCTAACTCCTTATTTCCATCTAAGTGTGATATATCATCAAAGTTTTATCATCTCAATTACTTACAGATTCTTTTCCCTTCCTAAACAACTGAAAGTAATCTCAACACGGCTCTCCTATTTTCTCTTCCCTGAATCTTTTTCATTCTGATTTTTTCAATTTTTCACTTCTTTTCTCATTTTTTTACAGTCTTAGATATGGTGCTACTCAATACTTGTGTTCCTTGTGAGGAGACAGGTTCTTGAGTGTGTTCGTTACTGTTGTTCCTTGTGAGGAGACAGGGTCATGAATGCACCATTCTTTTGACTTAAACTCTTAAAAACTACATCAGGGAAGATCAAAGAGAGACTATATCTTAACCTTATTGTTAGTGCTGAAAGAGAGAATCGAGATCAATAAGAATCAAGCCCCAAGATAAGAAGTTTAAAGTTCATTAAGGTGGAGCTAACAGCAAATTTTCCAGATTCTCTAAGAACCTAAACCTTCATTGCTAGACTAATCTACCTATGACTTTAAACTTAGTAAGACTTGTAATCAACTACTGTGGCAATGGTTCTTACAAGCATAAACGTCCTATGGTTAGTTCCAAAAAAAACTGACAATTTCAAAAATTTTGACTTTATAAAATCAGGTTTTTGACTCAATTTTAAGACTCTATAAATCAAACACAAAGCATACAACGTCAGTAACCACCTCCCCCAGACTTAAACAACACTGTCCGCAGTGTTATTAAGCCAAGAGTTGGTCAAAATAAAGCATGAGAACGTGTAAAACCAAGGTGGAAAAGTGGTACCTCACGAAGGATCAGCTGAGGAGCGTCACCACGGCTGATACTTCAGAATCGATAAGTTAGATGTTTATAAATGCAATGTTATCATGTGTACTCTAAAGTCAGACTATTAGAGCACTCAAACACACATTTAATAACATCCAAACATAGCAATGGAAACCTGGTTCAACAATCTCACAAAACATCATCAAAGTAACTGACAACTGACTCAAAGAAAACATAAAAAGGACTCAAGAGAAATAAAAAAAAAGAGAAACAGAAACAAGTAACCAGATAAAAGAAGCTCTAATCTTCATCCTCGTAGGGCTGAGTGGTGTAATGTGGGTGGACACAACCACAGTTGCTAAGTGTAGCAACAACATCCCAGAGTCCCTCAAAGCTGTCAATGACATACTCCTGAAAAGCAGCCGTGTCTGTGGTCGCAGAAGGCGCCTGAAAGCAGTAGATGCAGTGGTCTGATGTCTGGATGGTCCAGCAGCAGCAGCAGTGGAAGCGCCAACAGTAGCAGCTCTAGCTGGACGCAGAGGTAGAGGACACAGCAGACTCGCATCTGGCAGAAAGCACAGCTGGCGTATAACGCCCTGGATCGTAGTGAGCGTGCTGTTTGGCAACTTGATGCCAACATACTCTCCAGCAGTGGTAGTGAATGTCCAGACAAACCCCGGCTTGAGCCAAGTAGCATTGCGCAGGTGCTGCTCATCCATGAGAGATCTGTCACTGCGAATGGTGCAAGGCGTGACATCGATCTGAAAGTGCTGGAAGATCGGTGTCAGGAGACTACCTACACTCTCAGTCTTCTCCCCTGAACTGGTGAATGGCTTGGTCTTCAAGGAGACCATATGCTCAGCGAAAATAGTGCCAAAGTTGGCGTGGATCATGCTATCCATGGGTATCACCTCAGCGAGCATATCAGTGAAGCCATCATAGAGAAGAACCAGCTCATTAACATGCGTCTTGCTCGGCGCAGACTTGCACAAGATAGTGTTGCCAAATAGGCCCAGAATGTACCTCATAACTGGATGTTGAACCTCTGTCTGCGTACTCGTCTTGCTGTCATAGACTCCATTCCCGAACTTGGACCAGAATGTCTGCATGTGGGTCCACTGTGAGGGAAGGAGAACGCCTGTAGGGTGGTCAGAGAAACCATAAATCCTGCAAAGCTCCATCAGACTGATCATGTAACGAATTCCGCGGATCAGGAAAGTCAGCGTGCCTTCCTGCGCACGCTTAGCCATCTCATTCGCATAGAACACGCGAGCAGTGGAGAGAAACTGGCAAACCAAGTCTGGGTACAGATCGTACTGCTGGAATGGCATAGTGCCCATCTCGATCCTCTCAAGAGTCTCCAGAACCTCATCCTGAATACCCATCTTGTGCAGCACAGTGATGTATGCGAACCTGGTGGGTATGATCTTCACATCCTGCCACGTATTGTAGAATAGCGTGTCGTACTCATCCCATTCCTCCTGAATGTCATGGAATACACAGGTATCCCGTGCAATCTCCTGCTTTGGAGTTCCTGTCCAAGCCACTCCTGAAGCTATGTCCAGGTCCTCTCGCTTTGGCCAAGGAGGCCTGCAAATTGGGTAATTGCTGAATGACTGTGTTGAGCCTGATGCAGTGCTCGAAGACGAGCCCTGTCGCTGTCTCTTCTCCTGTCGAGATATCTGAAAATTCAAGTCAAAAATCAACCAAAAACATCAAAATCAGCAAATTTTCGAAAATTTGAAAAATCAGTGAATCAATATGAAACAATTGATGGCGATCAACAACAGCACTACCAGGAACACAATTCAAGCATCAGTTCAACCCAAAATTTCCAGATTTTTGCAAATTTCATCTTGAACTCGAAATTTCAAAAACTTGCAAATCAACCGATTAAATCACATATGGATGGTATCATTCATCTAATACAACCTAACTAACCATGATTCAACAGTTAAATCAAGCTAATCAAGTTGAAAATCAAATTTGACCAAACCTATGGTGGACTAAAAATTGGGGATTCCGAACACATACTTTGCAGATCTTGAAAACTGAGTGGATATTATGAAAGAGGGCCAAAATCTGCACGGATTAGGCTTTTCAATCACTCAATTTGGTTAACAAAATCAAAAGTTGTGATTTGAAGAAGGTTTTTCAATGTGTTCGTTATTTTCAGTATGAGCTCGAGGAAGAAGAAGAAAATAAGAAGCGCGTTGGGTGACGAGCGTCACCCGTTTTTTGTTTGGTCGTGAAATTTTTTTTTTTTAACTGAATAAATTAACTAATAACTATAAGAACACGAAAATAAATTACTAAGTACAGAAAATAAAACTTACCAGTGGGTTGCCTCCCACTAAACGCTTGTTTAAAGTCATTAGCTCGACATTGATTAGCTATTTAGACAGCTGGTGCATCATCAAGAGACACAATATGTCCTGCTGAAATCTCGGCTTACGCCCAATAATGCTTCACTCTTTTTCCATTGACAGTGAACTCCTCTCCTTTGGAGTTAATCAGGACAATGGCACAATGTGGTCGAGCTTCTTTGACAGTGAAGGGACCTGACCATCGAGAACGCAATTTACCAGGAAAAAGCTGTAAACGAGAGTTGTAAAAGAGTACATGGTCATTGGGCTCGAAATGTCTGGAGATGATCTTCTTATCTTGATATGCCTTTGTCCTCTCCTTGTATAACTTGGAGTTTTCATAGGCCAGATATCTGATTTCATCCAGTTCATTGAGCTGAATCAAGCGCCTCTCTGCAGCAGGCTTCAAATCGAAGTTCAGCTTCTTGATAGCCCATTCTGCTTTGAACTCTAGCTCTACTGGTAGATGGCACGCCTTGCCATAGAGAAAATAGAATGGTGTAGTCCCAAGTGGCGTTTTGTATGCTGTTATGTAAGCTCATAATGCATCATCCAGTTTTGTTGACCAATCCTTCCTTGTCTTCCCAACTGTCTTCTCCAGAATCTGCTTGATTTGTCTGTTGGAAACCTCAAATTGTCCACTGGTCTGGGGATGATAAGGCGTGGCCACTCTGTGTTGTACACCATACTTCTTCAGCAGCTTGTCAAAGACCTTGTTAACAAAGTGAGAACCACAATCACTTATAACAATTCGCGGGACACCAAATCTGGAGAAAATAATAGTTTTAAACAGCTTCAAAACCACTGCAGCATCATTCGTAGGAGTAGCCAACGCCTCTACCCACTTAGATACATAGTCAACAGCAACCAGAATGTATCTATTCCCATAAGATGAGGGAAAAGAGCCCATGAAGTCAATACCCCAACAATCAAAGAATTCAACTTCAAGGATGAAGTTATGTGGCATCTCATGTCTTCTGCTGATCGTTCCTCTTCTCTGACAAGTATCACAGTTTGTAATTAATGTATGGACGTCCCTGAACATAGTAGGCCACCAAAAACCAGCTTGAAGAACCTTGGAGACTGTTTTGAATGTGGCAAAGTGTCCAGCATATTCTGAGCCATGACAGTGAAACAGGACGTCCTAGACTTCTTCTTCTGCTATGCATCTCCTGTAAATCCCATCAGCACAGCGTCTGTAGAGATATGGCTTATCCCAATAGAATCTCCTAAGTTCTCTCAAGAACTTCTTCTTGGCATAACCTTTGAAATCATGTGGTTCATCCTCTTGTATCAGCATACCAGGGCCTCTTTGGATCATCCAAAGCATAAACTTGCTCTTGAAAAGCTGTCCCCAAGCTTGCACAAATCGCAGCCAAAGTCAGAGATTGGTGACGAGCGTCACCAGTATTGGTGACGAGCGTCACCGTCTTCGTACAGAAACTGGGTCGCGATCCTTCCCTGTTGGTGACGAGCGTCATCCCCCCTGGTGTCGCTCGTCACTCCCCTGCAGTTTTGTGAAAACTGTAGGTTTTCAACACTTTCTTCCTGCAATCTGGTTTCTACCAAATAGACGTTCTCTTCAGGCAAAAAATCATTTATTGGGACATTGTCTTCAACCTGAATCCTGGATAGATGATCAGCAACTCCATTCTCAACTCCTTTCTTATCCTTCACTTCAATGTCAAATTCTTGAAAAAGCAGAATCCACCTCAACAATATTGGCTTGGCATCCTTCTTCTGCATCAGATACTTCAGTGCTGAATGGTCAGTATGGACCACAACCTTGGAGCCAACAAGATACTGCCTGAATTTTTCAAAAGCAAAGAGAACAGCCAACCGTTCTTTCTCGGTTGTTGCATAGTTCTTCTGAGCATCATCCAAAGTCCTACTTGCATAGTAGATGGCGTGGAACTTCTTGTCCTTTCTCTGTCCCAGCACTGTTCCAACTGCAAAATCGCTGGCATCACACATTACTTCAAAGGGCAGGTCCAATCTGGAGGCTGCACAACTGGAGCTGTAACCAAGGCATGTTTGATCTGTTCAAAAGCAGACTTGCATTCTTCTGTGAACTCAAACTTCACATCTTTGCAGAGGAGAGCAGTAAGAGGTCTTGCAATCTTGCTGAAATCTCTCATGAATCTTCTGTAGAACCCAGTGTGACCCAGAAAACTCCTCACGGCTTTGACTGAATCAGGTGCTTGCAGACTTGTCATCACTTCAATTTTTGCCTTATCCACCTATATACCGTCTCCTGAGACTTTGTGACCAAGAACAATGTCATCGTGTACCATAAAATGGTACATCTCCCAGTTCAGAACCAAGCGTTTCACTTTACATCTCTGCAGAACTGCACACAAGTTGTCCAAGCAGCTCATGAAGAAAGACCCTTAAACTGCGAATTCATCCATGAAAATCTCCATAAACCTCTCAATCATGTCAGTGAAGATCGACATCATGCATCTCTGGAAGGTTGCAGGAGCATTACACAGTCCAAAAGGCATTCTGCGATATGCAAAGGTGTCATAAGGACAAGCAAAAGTGGTCTTCTCCTGATCATCTGGATGGATAGGGACCTGAAAAAATCCTGAATAGCCATCAAGGAAGCAGTAATACTTGTGATTTGCCAGCCTCTCAAGCATCTGATCAATGAAAGGTAGAGGGAAGTGATCTTTCCTTGTGGCTGCATTCAGCTTCCTGTAATCGATGCACATTATGTGTCCTGTCACAATTCTGGTTAGAATCAGCTCACCCTTATCATTCTTCACCACTATAACTCCTACCTTCTTAGGGACCACGTGCACTGGACTGACCCAAGCACTGTCTAATATGGGATAGATGATCCCAGCTTGCAGCAGCTTCATGATCTCCTTCTTGACCACATCCTGCAGATTCAGATTCAGTCTTCTCTGGTGTTCCACTGATGATTTCGATTCATCTTCTAAGTGTATCCTATGCATGCACAAGTCTGTAGAAATCTCTGAAATATCATCAAGAGAATAGCCAAGAGCTTTGCGAAATCTGCGCAGCTTACTTACCAAAAGGGTGAGCTCTGCATTATTCAATGAAGCATTAACAAAAACAGGATAGGTGGAGTTTTCTCCAAGGAAGGCGTACTTTAGCCCTGAAGGGAGCTGTTTAAGCTCAACTTTTGGTGTTTTTGCTGCACTCCAATCACCCATTGTAGCAGCCTTCGCAGATGCGGTGACAAGCTCATCCTGTGCAACCAGTTGCATCACATGTTCAGTAGCATCCATCATCTTTGTGTAGCCTTTTGCAGCAGCATCCAGATGCTCATACTTTGCTGTAGAAGTGGTCAACGCCCTCTCCAAGGGGTCTTCTGATCTCATCCCACCATGGAAGATCTGATCAGCAATGTTGGTAAAAACATCCACATAAAAAGTATGTCCATCTATAGTTGGCCTTTTCATCAGCTTGTCCATTTCGAATTGCATCACCAAGTCACCAACATTCAGCTATATTCTACCCTTCATGACGTCAATGATAGCTCCTGCAGTAGCCAAGAAGGGTCTGCCAAGAATCAAAGGGTCTTTGGGTTCTTCTCCATATTCCAGAACCACAAAATCAGTAGGAATCATGCAATCTCCTACTTTGGTAGGAACATCCTCTATCACACCTTCAGGAACTCTGACTGATCTATCAGTTAGGATAAGAGATATCCTTGTAGCCTTAAAATCGGTCATCCCTAAGCTCTTGGCAACAGAATGAGGCATAAGTATCACACTAGAACCAAGATTACACAATGATCTCTCAAACCTATCAGAAAAGATTGTGCATTCTAAAACAAAGCTCCCAGGGTCTGAAAACTTCTCTGGCACTCTTTTCTGGAACACTGCACTGACCTGCTCGTTGATCATCATAGCTCCAGCTTCTAAACTCAAGTTATTGGTCACCATTCTCTTCACATACCTCCTTATAACAGGAGTAATCCTCAGAGCATCAAGCAATGGGATCTCAGTGACCAACTTGTCCATGATAGCTTTGCATTTAGCATCTTCAATCTCTTGTTTATACTTCTTAGGATGCTTAGGATAGGATATCTTGGGCTTATACACTGTCTCCTTAGCATTATTTGAAGTCTCAGTCGAAACTGCAGTTGGTCGCAACGAGTGATGAGCAACACCAGATGGGTGACGAGCGCCACTCGTTTTGGACAAGTCGTGAAGGTTTGCTCGATTTGGGTGACGAGCGTCACCCTCCTGGTGACGATCGTCACCAATATGTGAAGAACAATCATCGGGGTCGTGCTCATTGGGTGACGAGCATCACTCGTGGATTTTCAGCACAAATCTCATCATCTTCATACTCTTCAAGTCCAGCGAAATTTCTTGAGCTCAAATCCTTCTGTAACACTGGTTGCAGGTTCTTTCCACTCCTCAATGAGATGGCATTCACATGGTGTTTGGGATTGGCATCAGTTCTTCCTGGAAGAAATCCCTCTTGCCTCTGAACAGCTCATGCAGTTTGGGCAACTTGAACATCAAGCTTCTACATATGAGAGTTCAGACTCTCAATTTTCCCATTCAAGTCCTGATAGAGCGAATCTATCTTGTCATTGAAGTCCACTGTCAGCTTCTGTTATCCTTCTAGGATCTGTTCCAGCATAGCTTCCATCTTGTTCTCTTGTGGAGGTACAGATTGGTAGGAAGAAGAACCATAGTTCATGTTGAAGTTGCTGATATTCTGGTAAGGTTTCTGGTACTTTGTCTTCTGGAATGGAGGCTTAGGTGTGGAACCAGGCGAGCTCTGATTTCTTGTGAAGGCACTCTTCTGATTATTGTTGTTGTAGCCTCTGTTCCACTGCTGATTTCCATACTTTTGACCCAGAAATCCTCCAGCATTGATGAAATTCACATCTTCCTGCTTAATTTCTTCTGGATTTTCGAATGTCTCCACCTCTGCAGCAAAATGAACTGATTTCTTCCCCACCAAGAGGCTGTGCATACTGTCCAGCTTAGCCTTGACTTCAGCAATCTGATTCTCATCATTCAAACCAGCTTGGTTCATTCTCTGAAAATCTGCATTCTTGGTGTTGTTGCTGCAGGCCAAGTTTTCAATCAATCTGATTGCTTCTTCTGGTATATTGGTGTTGAAGTTTCCAGCACTAGCTGTATCCAGCGCCATCTGATACTTCCAATCAATGTCTCTGAAGAAAATCCCAAGCAGATGCACCTGACTGAAACCATGATGATGACAATCCCTTTAATAAGACTTAAATCTCAGCCAAGAAGCCTTAAAAGCGTAAGTAGGACCTTGAGAGAATGATGCAATTTTTGTCCTCCGATCCTCTGATCTAGCATCATCATAGAAATTGTTCAGAAAGGCATTCTTGGTGTCCTCCCAAGTAGTTAGTGAAGCAGGCTCTAGTTGCTTCAGCCAAAATACAGCATCTCCTCCAAGTGAGTAAGGAAAAAGCTTGCAGAACAAGAAATCATTGGTAACTCCATTAGCTTTGACACTTGAAGCCAAATCCTCAAACCTCTCAATATGATCTATTGGATGTTCATGAGGTAAGCCATGGAAAGGGTGCTATCCCACCAGCTGATAATAAGCAGGCTTAAGCTCAAAATCGTTCCTCTGGAAAGCAAGAGGGCGGATTGCAGCTCTGCTGGCATAGAACTGATCAGGTCTGTTGTAGTCTCCTAAAGTCCCCTGAACAAAACGCTCAGCAGCATTATTAGCAGCAGCAGGGACTCCAGCGTCTTGTACCACTTGTTGAACCTGCTGTTCAACAATGACATTCCCATCTTGATCAATTCTCTGCCCTTCTTCATTCCTCCTGTTTCCCTCTCTTTCAACCAAATGACCTTCTGCATCTTCAACCAGGATCAGTGGAGCAACCATTGTAGACTGTTTCTTAGTTTTCCTGATGGTCCTCTCCAACTTAGCGAGTTCTTCGATGCTCAAAGTCACAAGCTCCTTCTCTTTGTTGCTTCTGGTACTGCGATTAGGCATACACCTGAAACCAGCACAAAGAAAAGTAGCAGAAAGTTAGTAAACAAATTAGAACTTAGACAAAATCCTATAACTAAAAATTAATAGGCAGCTATTACTCCCCGGCAACGGCGCCAACAACTTGATAGGGCTCAGGTTTTACCCAAATAAAACTACTGCAAGCGCACAACAAAGCAGTCGTAGTATAAGGGGTATCGAATCCCAAAGGAGTATGTAAACTACACTATCGATTGTAGGTTCAGATTAAGCTAAGCAGTAAGTGGTGTATGTAATGTGAATGACAAAATAAAAGTAAGTAAACAAAATATGGCGGTTGATCTAAGTTTCAGAAAACTAAAAACGCTAAGTCGGGACAGTTCGCTGGTTGAATCCGAGAATGTAGAATGCATGAAATCAGAAATGTTTAAAAACCGTCTTGAACATGAATCGCAAATATATAACTAATCAATTCTCATTGCAGAAGTTAACTATGTCTAAATCACAGAGTTTCAAATCTCTTTGCAAACCCTAACAATCTAAACATGCAGTAATGATCAAGTTCAATTGTTCACAAAACTCCTAAGTCAAATCTCTTTGCACTAAGTTGTTTTGCTCATCAAATACTAGTTCAGGCTATCAATAATGCTCTCACATATATTTAACAACCTATGATTTTTGGATTTCTAGATGATGTGTCTAAACAATCGATTTTCAACCAAGCAGAGATGAAGAACCAAAAGATATTCCTAACATGTAGCAATTCTACAAACCCTTCATCAACCTTTGAAAAGCCCTAACTTAACGAACAAATTACTCAGACATGATCATGGAATCACAAAACATAACTGAATAAATTTGCATTACAAGAATAGAATAAAAACAAAGGGGGTTCAAAATCTTCTCCAAAAGAGTACAGGATATGTCTCCCCAAAAGCTCTCAATAAAATCCTCTCTAAAGCTCTCTGAATTCTCAAAAACTAAGATAAAATCCAACAATGGCTGAAAACCTAATATATACAAGCTAAAACACGATATGGGGTGTTCTTGCAAATATTAGAACTTCTGGGCCAATTCTGCAAATAATATTGAAACTTTTAATAAAACAGCCACACTCCTTTCTTTGTGGGTGACGAGCGTCACCATAGGTGGTGACGAGCGTCACCCAAATGCATACTTTCTTCTCCGAGTTGCACACTTCATGGCTTCATCTTGCAATGCTCCAAAAAGCTTCAACATCTCCAATTATGCTCTAGACATGCTATAACCTGCAAAGACTCTACTAGGACTCTAAAAAGACCAAAAAGACTCAATAAAAAGGACTTATATCATGGTTAAAAATCATAAAAACCATGATATATCACCTGTCTCCTCACAAAGAACACAAGTATTGAGTAGCACAATATCTTAGACTGTAAAAAAATGAGAAAAGAAGTTAAAAAATAAAAAAATAAATCAAAAAATCAGATCAAGGGAAGAGAAAATAGGAGAGCTATGTTGAGATTGATATTTTCAGTGTTAAGGAAGGGAAAAGAAGCTATAATGATTGAGTTGATAAATCCTTGATGAGATATCACACTTAGATAAATAAAAAGAGTTAGCAGTAGAGATTCTGGATTTCTTGAAGGGGCTTGAACTGGATTTGATAGATTGCTAAGCTTATGATAAGTAGACTGAAATTTGATCTTGTGTTGGCTCTGTGGTGTGTGGATTCGAAAGTGTTGATCAATGTGGTGTTCCTAATGTTTAGCTGACAATTTCTGTTTTTAAACCTCGACTCTGTTCTTTGTCTGATGTTTGCTTAAGGGCAAGCAAAAGCTAAGTCTAGGGGAATTGATATATCATGGTTTTTATGGTTTTTAACAATAGTATATGTCCTTTTTATTGAGTCTTTTTGGTCTTTTTAGATTCCTAGTAGTCTTTGCAGATTATAGCATGACTGGAGCATAATTGGAGGTTTGGAGCTTTCTGGATCATTGCAAGAATCAACCCCGAAGTTAGCAACTCAGAAGGCGTTACATGGCATTGGTGACGAGCGTCACCCGCATCTGAAGGGAGTCGCGACGTTTACTTGAAAGATGGAGAAGATATTGCACTTTGGCCCAGAGGTTCCATTATTTACAAAAGTGTCCCAGCTCGTGTTTTAGCTTGTATATATTAGGTTTTCAGCCATTGTTGGCTTTGATCTTTGATCTTAGAATTCATAGAGCTTTAGAGAGAGATTTATTCAGAGCTTTTGGAGAGATAGATCCTGTACTCTTTTACAGAGGATTTCGAACCCCTTTATCTTATACTCTAATCTTTTAATGCATTTTTGTTCAGTTATGATTTGTGTTTTCATAATCATGTCTGAGTAATCTGTTAGTTAAGTTAGGATCATTCAAAGGTTGATGAAGAGTTTGTAGAATCGCAAAACTGTTAGGAAAATCTATTGGTTCTTCATCTGTTTTTGCATTCATATCGATTTGTGAGATTAATCATCTAGATTTCAAAACTCTAGGTTGTTTAATAGATGTGAGAACATTGTTTATCACCTGAACTAGTATTAGATTAGCAAAACGCCTATTTGCAAAGAGATTTGACTTAGGAGTTTTGTGAACAATTGAACCTGATCATTACTGCATGTATAGATTGTTAGAATTTGCAAAGAGATTTGAAATTCTGTGATTTAGGCACAGATAACTTCTGCAATAAGAGTTGATTAGTTTTAAATCAGTGTTTCAAGTTCTAGACGGTTTTAAATCATTCATGATTGCATGCATCCTACATTCTTGGATTCAACCTGTGAATTGTCCTGACTTAGCGCCTTTAGCTTTCTGAACCTTAGATCAATCAACAAATCGCCTGCTTTCATTATTTTAGTTACTTCGTATTACATCCACTCATTACTGTTTAGCTTAATCCGAATCTATAATCGCTAGTGTAGTAAGTTTACCTTGGGATTCGATAACCCCTTATGCTACAACTGCATTGTTATGCACTTGCTGTATACTAAAAGTGGGTAAAACTTAGACCCTATCATCTGTTCCTTGTTGTATCCATGCAAGTTTGTATGGTTATGAATGAAGTTCCGTTGCAAGGGATAACTTATAAACAGCATCTGCTGCTATAACGTTTTCACAAACGCACAAATATCATCAAACAAAGCCAACCAAAAGATTCTTCACCAGTTTATACAAAATTGCAAATCAAATTTTAATAAGGAAATAACACAGAAAAAATTTGATAGACTCATACCTCAAACTCGCTTCAATAATGAAGGCAAATGATGGGCGAACTCAATTCAGTGTGATTTGGAGTCGATTTACTCTTGAGTCTAATTATCTCAATTAAGGTTTCAATGTCAAGAAAAATCCTCAATTCTCTTTCTCTGGGGATGGCAGTTGGGCTTTGAAGGGCTCATGCAAAATGGACCAAATTTTGTAACAACTTTTGATTTTGGGTAAAGCTATTTAACCCAATAAAGCGCCAATTTTTTGATTTCTATGTACGCGGCGGACGAAACGCGTTATCAGCACCAACTTGCCATTTCTCGGCCAAGTTTTTGAACAACTTGGCTGAGTTTTTGAACGAGGATAAACTAGTATTAAGGGTCTGACTGTTTTAAACTTAGCAGTTGCGATTGCAGATGCCGACGTATGCGATTGCAGTCTACAACGTTAACCAGCGGTTTGTATAATTGGTACAGCGATTGAGAATATGAAAATTTGCAGAACATTTTTGACTGGTTAACCAATGGGTGCAGATGCACTTACATAACAAAATAACAATATAAATATATTATATGATTAAAAACATCAAAAATATATTATTATGAGAACATTTAATATAATTAATAATAAAAAAACTCTAAGAATGTTAAATGCATAATATTTAAGATTGTATTAAAATATCTTTTAGTTTAAATAAAAATTAAAATTTTCAAGAAAATTTAATTTTTGTAAATATGAAAATAATTTTAGTTGTTAGATATATATATTAGTGGTGAAAAAAAAATTATCTAATTATTTTTAGATTAAAGATTTTATAAATATAAAATTATGATAAATAATTAATGAATATTAATTTTATACAATAAAATTTTTAATTAATATTAATTCAAAAGTATCATAAAATTTCATATATTTTATAATTATAATATTTAAAACTTATTTAAAAAAATACTATATATTTTTGATTTTAATAAAATAAAAATTTCTTTTTTATTTGTCCAACCGCAACTGCATGGAACTGCAAACGTTAGTGGGAATGAGCTTTTGATTTTAAAGGAGAAAAAGTGGTTGAAAGCGTTTTTCTTGATTGTTATCAAATGTCAACAATCGCTATCAGTTGCAAAAGCTGCAGATGTTAGTGGGAGAATCAATCAACATCTAAATTGGATTAAGCGCTGCGTATATGTGAAGTTTGATCTCTGTTTTATAATTTAAAAAAATAGAAAAAAATATTAGATCATATTTGTATATAAATTCAGAATCCAATTCTTGTACTTTTAAATTCTTCTTTCTTATTAGTTATAAATCCATTTTTTTTCTTTCCTCACAAAATTGTTTACTTATTTTATTATTCCTTTTTAATTTCTATATTTATAATTTGCTCAATTTTTTTTCTATTGTTATCTATTTCATTTCTACCTTTTATTTTGTTTAATGTTGGATCTATTTTTACCGTGTTCTATCAATAAGAGACATGCCAACAGTAATTCTAATTGTAATGATGAGTTTGTTGTCTAGGCCTGTCCAACGATTCCCTAACTAAATGTTCACATGCGTGCTTTCTACTTTTATACACCTTTTCTTCTGATCTGTCCCATTTAAGAGGCATTGTAAAGGAGTGGATATGCTACAATAGTATGCTTGCGCATTGAGAAGTCCGCCAACTATCAGGAACAGTTGGCTAGAAAGTCGCTAGGTAGGCTTAGGCACCGAGCTTATCATTTCAGTTGAGCCTACTATTGATATATTGTTTAGCGATAGGGTATGATAAAAGTCGGCTCAACAGTTATATTTCATGAAATACCGTTGTATTTTAATATTTTTCTAAAAAATAATTAAAATAGTTTTTCCATTTGTTAATATATATAATTATTTTTTCTTTATTTAAATATTATATACTTATTATCAAACATATTTCAATTAATCTAATCTAAAATTTTAATTATCAATCATATTTTAATAATTAATGATTAAATAGAGAATAAACGTTATTAATGATTAGGCGGAGAATAATTATATTTGAGTTGGGTTATAGTTAAAATTTTAACAAAAAATTAATATATAAGTAAATTAAATGTTTTGTCAATTTTATTTGTAAAACTTTATTGTAAAATAATATTTCAAAATATACAGAGGTTTTTCTCTCTTTCTCCTTATCTTTTGGTGGTGGTGGTCGTCCTTCCTCGGATTCGGAATCGGATCTTGAGTTAAGAAATCAGCCCGACTAGAGAGAGAAGAAAGGCCGATTTTCTAACTGGAGGCCCGATTCTGGATCCGAGGAAGAACGACCACCACCACCAAAAAATAAGGAGGAGGAGGAGAAAATCTCACACCTCCGTCTCGCTAGAGTTCGCTCCGACTTCTGAGATATAGTGAACCCAAAAAAGAGCGCTCACCGTTTTTTGATGGCGACATCTAGAGAGATACGTATTGTCCTCACCCTTGTCCTCCACAGAGAGAGAGCTCATATTCCACTCTTTTTACAGCCTATCTCTTGTACACTATTCTTCACCAAATATCAGTCAAGTACCACAATTCTCGGACGGGGTACTCAACCCATAAACCACATCTAGACTCACCATCCTATATAATTGTTTCCAGTAGGGCGTGCATTGAGTTGAACAACAGAGAACTTTCAGGAGAAAAACCTATTTTCGATCTATCCAGAAGTCCAGCTCACTTGTTTGTCCATGTTTGCAACCCATTTGACTTTCACCCCAGAGCCGTATGTCGCTTATCCCCTAAATGATAAAATTTAAAGACTAGTTTCTAGAAACTAGTTTCTTACCTCAAGACAAACACATACCCCATATGTATCCCACAACTTATGTCCCAATCACTAATCAAAAAAAAGAAAATTAATTTAAAAAAATAAATTAAAGGTTTTAGATGAAAAAAAAAACAAAAAAGTATTTTCATATTTTTTAATTAGATTAAGCAAATTATACAATCGAATAATTTTTTCTAATTTACTTTTAAAAGTAATTTGATTTTATTTTTATTTTACGTTTTTAATTTGTTTTACGAATTTTAAAATATATTATTATAAATGTGCCTATATGTTTTTATATAACAGAGTTATTGAAACACTTTTATTTGGAGATTTTGATCCCATGGAGAATCTCACGGCGCAATTTCTCCATGGCGCGACGTTACAGAAGCTACCTCCTCCGCTATGGAACTCGAACACAAGATTTCTCACTTCCATTAACTCGAGACCTAAACTCGTCACCACCTTATCCTCTTCTCTCCGCCGCTCTCTGCCGTGTTCTCTCGATGGTTTCGCTGAAGACGCGACGCAATCCTCCTCTCTTCTCTCCGATAGCTATCACCACCACCGGTTTCTCAATTCATTACTGCGACGGCTCGAGCTTCCCGGTTCATGTCCTCTACGGCTGTTTCAAGAGGATGGAGACTGGAGCAAAGACCAATTCTGGGCAGTGATTCGATTTCTCCGTAACTCCTCAAGACCCCACGAGATTCTTCCTGTAATTTCAAGTTTCATCTCCTATCTGTCTAATAGATTCATGAAATGTTCGAACCACTTCAAGATGAGTTTTTTCTTTTTGTTTTCAATTTCAGGTTTTTGATGCGTGGAAGAATCTAGACCGTTCGCGAATAAACGAGGCTAACTATGAGAAGATTATAAGGTTCTTAAGTGCAGAAAGATCGATGGATGAAGCAATTCGAGCTTTCCAAAGTATGCTTGATGATCATGAGCTAATCCCTTCTTTGGAAATCTACAATTCGATCATTCATGGTTATGCTAATGACGGGAAGTTTGAAGAAGCTATGTTCTACTTGAATCAGATGAAAGAGAACGATCTCTTACCTATTACCGAGACATACGACGGATTGATTGAAGCATACGGTAAATGGCAAAAGTACGATGAGATTGTTCAGTGCATCAAGAGAATGGAATCTGATGGTTGTGTGCGTGACCATGTCACTTATAACTTACTCATACGCGAGTTTGCACGAGGAGGGTTGCTTAAGAGGATGGAGCAAATGTATCAGAGCTTGATGTCGAGGAAGATGACTCTGAAGCCTTGTACATTGGTGTCAATGCTTGAAGCTTACGCAGAGTTTGGTGTATTGGAAAAAATGGAGGATACGTATGAAAAGATTGTAAGGTTTGGGATTTCTTTAGATGAGGATTTGGTTAGGAGGTTAGCTAATGTTTACATCGATAACCTCATGTTCTCGAGACTCGACGATTTGGGTCGTGGCATTCGTAGGAACGATCTGGCTTGGTCTCTGAGGCTTCTGTGCCATGCGTGTCTTGTGAGTCGAAAAGGTTTGGATTATGTTGTTAAAGAGATGGAAGAAGCTAGAGTTTCTTGGAATACGACTTTTGCTAATATCGTTCTTTTAGCTTACGCAAAGATTGGGGATTTCAAGAGCATCGAACTGTTTCTCTCCGATCTAAGGACGAAACGTGTGAAGCTTGATCTTGTGACTGTAGGAATCGTCTTCGACTTGAGCGAAACTGGGTTCGATGGTACTGAAGTTTTCATGGCTTGGAAAAAGATTGGGTTTCTCGATAAGCCTGTGGAGATGAAGACTGATCTTTTAGTTCATGCTGCTTTTGGGAAAGGACAGTTTCTTAGAAGCTGTGAAAAGATGAAGATTCAGTCTCTTGGAAAGTCATGGAGTTACCAGAGTCTAATGGAACTTGTGGTTAAGAATCAGAAAACTGAAGCTTATAATGTATCTAGAGACTAACAACTGTAACCACACCGCCACGTCATCCCTTCTTCTTCTTCTTCTTCTTCTTCAGGATACCTCTCTGTTTGCGTTTGTCTTGTATCTCTTCTGTCTTGTATAGACCATACACGGTGTTGTATCAGTAATACCATTCTCTCTTGTTGATAATAGCTTGGAGAATTGTTCCATTTCATCGAGAACCTGTTTCTTCGTCTGTGTGTATGTTTCACTTGCACTTGTGTGTGGGAACGAATTAGATACCATCAGATAAACAAGATAGTTGCAGACTTCGCCATGATCATGGATTGAGGAAATTGCCCGTTGCACTTGTTCTTCTTCAACGGTTTCATCTAAAGTTCCATTTCTCTGCATTTGTTTTCTGCTTGCCTGCATGATCAATGAGAATGTTATGAAATGGATTTGATGTATCGAAATCTTATAAGTAATATGATCTGCGTTACTAACCTGGAATACATGATTTAACTTGGCTACTTGCTCAGAGTTCAAAAGCTGAGTTTGCATCAGTTCTCGAAACAAAATTACAATCTCTCTGCTGATATTCGTCCCGTTCAGGTTCTGAATCATGGTAGAGATGCAAGACTCGTCAAAAACAGTTTTCACCCACACCGGTTTGTTCCTGAGTCTTAGCATGGCAACGGTCACATAAACCGCCGGCTTGTGGTGGTTCACAAAGGTACTCGATGCTGAACACGGCATGGCTAAGGACACTGACATTTCTTCTGCAACGAACCTGTACCATGAGCTGGTATTAAGCATCTCCGTTCTTCCTTCCATGTCTTCCAATCTTAGAATCATGGATAGACAAAGCGCAGAGTTTGTCGCTACTCTTATGTCATCGTAGAACACAAGACCACCTAATACAGCCTTTACTGATTTCAGGTAAATCGACGAACACCGTAGCTGCTCCTTTTTAGTGTCAATCTGTTCTGATAGTCCAGTGAACAGCTCCAAGAGACAATAAGAGGCGATGAGCTTGATTTGTGGTGTTCCGAAATGCATCAACCTGCATAAATTATGGCAATGGATGCAGAGTACGGGCAGTGTTTCCAGGTTTCCCGATGAGCCGAAGAAATTTTGCCAATCCACTGATCCAGCTAGAACAATCTGCAAGCTAATGATGGATAAATAGTGAGTCAGAACGGTTATAAGTAGGATTTAGCAGTGTTAAGCAAAATTTCAGAAGTTACCTTCTTAATGAGAAAAAGTAGAGAGGTAACGTGAAAGCTAGAGCCTCCTCGATGTTAGTTTCATCCTGATACTGAGTTAATGCTGGACCCTTTGAGCAAGCTACATCAACCACAGTGTTGATTGCTGATACCAAGTACGAGTTTAATACAATGCTTCTTGAAGCTTCCACAAGTGCTCCCTCTGATGAGTGGTGCAGAACCAAAGAAAGAATGCCAATCACCATCGTTCCTTCATGGTTCTGTGTTATGTCAGTGTCTCGCAAGCTCAAATAGTTTAACAACTGCAAAAGAAAGAGGATTCAGTGAGATATTCGAAAAAATGACAATGTTGGTTGAGAGAAGGGATAAACGGGCACACCTTTATAAATACAGCATCCCAGGATTCCTCATTTTTTAGCACTCCAGGTTGCACAGAAGCTAAAATGTTGAATAGTAGCAGAAGTAGTGTTGTGAAAGATGATGTTCCGAGAGATGAGTTACTAAAACCACAAACGAGTCTATGAATTGCGTTGCCGGTGCCATGCATGGATAACTGGTTGGAGGCCGTTGGGGATATAGAGACGACCGTCGTCATCAGATTTAAAATCGAGATAACATCATCCTCTTGCTCTTCTTTCTCTGCTAGCTGTGACAGCAAGTTAACCAAGAGAGTTGCGGCATAGTTGTCTCCTTCTGATATCAACTTTGCGAACCAATGTGTGAGCGATCTCTGTCTGCCATCTCCGTATACGTTGTGCACTTCATTTCCAATTAAGTTGTTCCGGGAAATGTTTTGGATCTGGTAAGTTAAACTTTTGCTGATATGTTCTTGTTGAAAAAGCCACTTCAGAGATTCTAGATGAATATCAATGGAGCCCAAGTCCCACCCATATTCATTTAGAAGATGGAAGACTATCCTCTCAGCTTCTAGACTGTAGGATACCTGGTATCTCTTGTTTTGAAGACTCCTGCAAAGACCATATAGATTCACTAGATACAGCAGAGCTGGAGAATCAGAGATCGTACGTATTAGACTTGTCCTGTTCACAAGAATGTATTGCTCCAAAGAAGCTAAAACCAGCTTATCATCTGCAAGCCTGCAAAAGATGCAAAATAATATAAGACACCAGCTTATCATGTGCGTCCATCAAAAACATCATTGAAAGTCAGAAAGACTAAGTCACCTGTCATTGTATATCCAACTATTATGGAAAATCAACAGAGCTGCCAACTGGCAAGAAGCCAACTCTTGATTATTGGAACTATCTTGCCCGAGCAAAAACAGCAGATCTTGTGGATCAGAAGGAAGACAGGGAAGAGCATCTCTGATATGTGACCCCGTTTTATGTTTTTGGAGAACATCTACAAGGGAACTTAGCATCAAATATACCCTCTGTCTCATCGTATCAGTAGAAAAGTTTCCTAGGCATCCGAATGAAAAGCTGAACCAATCTGATGAAACGAGTATCTCTGCAAACTCCACGACTTGGATATCTGAATTCTGAAGCAGAACAGAATGAAAGGTTTCCATTATCCCTAGAGCTGCCTCCTCATTAATTTCGTTGACATTAGCGAGGAACCACGGCAATAGATGTGATACACACATGTCTATCACACAGTGTCTTAACTCAATGCAACTGGTCTTGTTTATGGATGTTGGTGCAGAACAATATGCATATACTTCATTGAGTAAGTAGACTGCATGCGAGATCTGGGTTGAATCTTTCTCAGGGAGACTAAGGCAGGCCAGAATGGCATGTCTCAGGGATTCTTGCAATGATGATAACACATCTGGAGTCTCAGCAAAAGATGGAGTTTTCATTAGGGAAACAAAGACCGAACAGATCATCGCAAATGCATCCGGAAATAATCCCATCTCATGAGAATAATACCTTTCTAGCATCCTTTTCAGAACCAGAGCAATTTCATGAACTTGAGAACTTGAAGCAATCCCTGGAAAATCAGAGATACAGCTCGAAATAAGCTTCAGTGTCTGGATTTGAAAAGGATGGTAAGGAACTTCGCCTACATAGTGAAGCACTTGGATGACTGAAGGAAACCCAATAACAAGTTTCTTCCGAAAGGAATGTTCGGCTAGGGAGAATAGATCAAGAACCCTGAGGCATGAGTTGATGACCCGATCTTTACATTCTGTTCATGAAAAGGATGAAGACTAGTTCAGTAAGTTGTTATCTTGTGTAGGAAACAATGAAATATGCATTTGACATCAGAATGTGAAGAAAGTAACTTCATTTCTCAATTTCAAGATCTGCTCATGCTCTTTATGAACATGACACGTTAATCGAAGTCCAATGCATCAAGATAAAAGTTCTTATCACAAATATAATTCAGTTATTCAAGGAGACTACCATTACCTGATAACCGCAGTATCTCAAATATATAGTCAGCAACATTTTCTTCTACCAGAACTTGAATCTGTTTGCTTGGAATACTCTCTTGGGACACGTAATGGAAGATAAGATCAACGGTTCGTATTTGCACCTCGCTGTCAGTGGAAAGCAATGGACCTTTAATGGCCTCAGCAAATAAGACATCTAAACAAGGCCTGGCAACAACAGTCTCAGCGGTCTGCATAGGGTCATCATCCACTTCATCCAAGCTCATGCTGCTAACAGGACTTGTATGTGAACTTGCTAAAAGACCTTGCTGGGCGAAGATGGTCAAAAGAGCTACACAGTTCAAAATATTGATGTTAGCTGAAATGTAGCAAAACGTATGGTAGCCTCAGACTGAGAACGTTCTACTGTATGAAAGGCATTTCAATTTTTGATATGGTGCACCAGGCAGAAAAATTGGAGCAATGAAACAGATAGATGAAAGATCATACGCACCTACACAATTCAAGCGAACATCATCTCTCTGTGTCTTTGCAAGAGCTTCCAATGATAGGCACAGCAGCTTATGACACAATGAAGAGAGAACCTCGATGCCATCAACATTTTGTTCTGTGAATTGTAGAGCAGAAAATTTGTACAGAACGAAAAGGATTTCACCGCGGATCTCCTCGCTAGTATGAGAGAAGATAACAAACAGGATAAATCACAACATGCCCCACACAAGATAGGAAGAACGAGAGATTATGCACAATACCTCGGTAATTGAAGACCTTCAACGAGTTGGCAAACAAGAGATTCTTTATCTTTGATATGAGAATTGATGTCTATATTCTCACAGCTCATCAGAACGCCAAAGCAATGGAGCTGAAATCACAGACATTGAGCAATTTATAAAAGAATTCAGAGAAAGTTTTAGTATGAAAATTGCAACAATCTTCTCCACGGTCCAGTTGAAGATCTGAATTTGATGGATAAACAAAATCAGAGATACTTCTTCCATGAAAATTTCATAGAATCCCCAGCAGAAGTATACACAGACATTGAGAGATTTCAGAGAAATATTAGCAGGAAAATTCAGTGACTGCAACAAGCTTCTTCATTCTTAAACAAGTCGCAGTTGCAGATCTAAATCTAATTAGATCGATTGACAATATCCGTGATACTTCTTCCATGAAAATCTAAACGAGAATCCTCAATAGAAGTGAAATAAAATCGAAGGCAAACATACCATATGAAGCTGTCTTCTGCTCCAACCCAAAGCACCGGAAGAGAGCTGAGCGGAGATTCTCTCCACAAAATCCTCGCCGATGGAAGATCTCTCGGCGGAGTAGAGAAGAGAGATTGTATCCATAATCTGAAAAGCAATGGGAGCATCGTCAAAGGAAGAGAGCGCGTGGACGAGAGGCGATACGAGAAAGTGAACATGGGAGGAGAGGATCGTTCGGAGGAAGACAGGTTCGGAGAGAGCGATCGAGAGCTGGTGAAGCGCGTAGGAAACGTGAACGGTGGGGACGCGTGGATCGGAGACGAGGTTGGAGAAGCAGAGGAAGCAGAACGTTCCTCTTTGGTCGGTGCGCAGAGAAATCGTGGATCGGTGGCCGTTCGCGCATGGCGGCGACGGAAATTGATGGTTAGGATCCGCCACAGCATCATGGAGAAGATGATCGGAGTCTTGCTCTTGCGAATCTAGAAAGAACATTTTGAGAGAGCGCTAAAGAGAAAACTCAAAAGTGAGAAATTCAAATTTTTACCGGGAGATGAGATCTTCTATCATCTAAAAAAATACATATTTTATTGTATTTTCGTAATAAATAAATAAATAAAATAAAGGCACTTCGTCTCTAACCTTCAGTTTCCGCTTCCATTGTTCTTTGGATTTTGTGCATGCGAGCCTGCGATGCACTTAGCGTTTGCCCCTTACTACTATTCTCGTCCGGCAAAGAATCTCATAACTCGAGCTTTTTCAGGAATCACTCAGAATCGTGATCTCTTCTCTCTTCTACATCAATCTCCAAACGCTAAGCATCTGCGCCATCTCCACGCTCATCTTCTTCGTACATCTCTCTATTCGAACGTTGTGCTCAGCTCCAAGCTCGTCCTCGCTTACTCGAAGCTAGATCATCTCTTTCCTTCATCGCTTGCTGTCTTCTGGCACATGCCACACCGCAACATTTTCTCATGGAATATAATCATCGGTGAGTTCTCTAGATCGGGTTTTGCTTCGAAATCAATCGGATTGTTTCTTCGTATGTGGCGAGAAGCTAACGTTAAGCCGGATGATTTCACGCTTCCTCTTGTTATACGAGCTTGCTCTGCGTCTGGGGACACGAAACTCGGTGATTTGATTCATGTGTTGAGCTTGAAACTTGGATTTAGCGCAAGTTTATTTGTAATTTCGGCTTTAGTGATTATGTATGTTGATATGGGAAGAATCTCAGATGCACGAAAGTTGTTCGATGATATGCCTGTGAGAGACTCTGTTCTTTACACCGCTATGTTTGGTGGGTATGTTCAGCAAGGAGAAGCAAACTTGGGTTTGGCTCTGTTCAGAGAAATGATGTGTTCACGATTCTCGCTTGATTCAGTGGTAATGGTGAGTTTACTTATGGCTTGTGGACAACTTGGAGCATTGAAGCAAGGGAAGAGCGTCCATGGATGGTGTATCAGGAGATGCTCTTCCTTCGGGTTGAATCTTGGAAATGCCATAACAGATATGTATGTAAAATGCTCGACCCTGGCTTATGCGCATAGTGTATTTGTAGATTTGCCGAGACGAGACGTGATCTCTTGGAGCTCTCTTGTTTTGGGTTATGGTTTGGACGGAGACGTGAAAATGTCGATAAAACTGTTCGAGGAAATGATCCATGAAGGGATTAAACCAAATGTTGTCACTTTTCTTGGTGTTTTATCAGCCTGTGCGCATGGCGGTCTTGTGGAGAAGTCTTTGATGTATCTCAGACAAATGCAGGAGTCGAAGATAGTTCCCGAGTTGAAACACTATGCATGTGTCGCGGATTGTATGTCTCGAGCTGGTTTTCTTGAGGAAGCAGAGCAGTTTATGGAAGAAATGCCTGTGGAGCCTGATGAGGCTGTTATGGGTGCGGTGTTGAGTGGTTGCAATGTTTATGGAAATGTGGAAGTAGGTGAAAGAGTGGCGAGGAAACTGATTCAACTTGAAAAAGGGAAAGCTGGATACTATGTGACATTGGCTGGTTTATATTCAGCTTCAGGTCGGTTTGATGAAGCTGAGAGTGTGAGGCAGTTGATGAAGGAGAAGCAGATTTCTAAGGTTCCTGGATGTAGTAGCTCAATATGAAAGATGGGATGCAGGTTTTCTAAGTTTTTTCTCCTGGTTTTTGATGTGAAAGATAACTAAAAGAGTTCTTACTTTTTTTGCATACAGCAAAAGTGCAATTGGTGTCTATGAAGAATCTTGTACCAAATGCTGTTGAAATTACAGGTAAGGAGGCTGAGACAGAGAGAAGTAGTTGGCACACAGGAGATTGTAAATGTTAAAGAAGCCGACAACGATAAAGCAGAAGGTGTCTTTGAAATGTCATTTAGGTTCTTCATGTCAATATATATACATAAGGCAGAGAGAAATAAGCAGCTTACAGGGATTTAAAATGGCGCAGACAAATCCAGCATTTTATTTGGTTGTACATTACCCTCTGTTTATGTTAATATTGCTCATCACGATGTTTGTGATGACACAAAAAATATATTTTGTTTGAATAAGAATTTGGAAAACGCAAAATGAAATAAAGGGTTCCAACTATGTGTGTCATGAGCATATATGAGAGGAAAACTCTATAGCCAATGTTGCAGTATTATTTGGGTTCAGAGCTGAGCAGAAAAGGTTTTGAAAAAATCACACTGGAAGTAAAAAAGATGCCTACGAAAGTGCTAAGCCATTGATCCAAACCATATAATTGATCATACAACATTTCATCCAAAAGCAAGAAATAAAAACGAAACAGTAAACAGTAAATTCTCTGTACTCCAGACAAGTCCAATGCAAATAAAAGACGTCAACTATGCGGTTCCAAGATGTCTATTATGTGAGACCAAGATAACAATGGAGACAGAAAATCAAACGACATCTTGGTTCAAAAGATAAAAAAACAAAGAAGCTCTAAATTGGTACAATCCGGCGAGCGGATAATTTAAGAAGATAAAAAAAAAAACCATTCCTTCAGGATTGCACTGCCAATTTCTGAAGATGCTCAAAAAAGACTTGAAGGCTAACGTCGTCGGTGAAGATTATATCTGAACCAGCCGACATTTCGTTAGCATTGTTGTAAGTCGCTGATGGATTCAGCTTTGCCAATAAAAACCTTGCCTGCAGTTTTCAATGTGAAAAGAGTGTGGGAGTCAGATAAAACCATCCGATTAAATCCCACAGTGATGAAACAAATCATCAAAGTGGATCTGACAAACAGATAAAAAACATATATGTGAATAATGCTGACCTGTGATCCATGTTGATCACACACAACTAATCTCGGGACTGGGAAACGCTCCCGGACTAACATCTGGGAGTCCTCCTGAGGAGCTTGCAATAGCTGAGCAAAGGCCTGACACATGACATCAGAGATTTAGAATATCATAGCATTATTCATGGTATAGAATATTAACCTTGCTAGTTGCTACAACAACGAATAGATTTCAATTGCAATTTAGAAGGAAACAGCTTTTAAGATATTTTTCGTAGAGTGTGAAACAGATGATTCAAAGCGTGTGTTACCTCATGTTCAGGCTGATGATGATAACCCATGTTTCGCCATTGTGCTATAGTCATTCCATGGAAGACAACAACACTGAAATATGCATCTAACAGAAGAATTCGGTCGGCTGCAATGGAAGCCACATCCAGCAAAGCTGGCTGAGGTGGTGAACTAAATGTATATGACGTCAGCGATGGTTGTATCATGACGGTTGCATTTGAAATATTCTCCCGGTTTAGCAACATGCGGAAGTATGCGGTTTCATCAGGACTATTGTTAAAGACCTGCCACCATTACAACACCACAAAAGAACATTATTCAACTATGTAGGCCAATCATATAAGGCAGAGAATCATGAATCTCAAAACAGTGTCTACCTGAACAAACTGTGATCGCCGCAGATTAAACATGAATTGAGGGAACAATGAAAAATAAGGATTCAGCGTAAACGAAGACGGGTCATCCTTTCTATAGTCACCAAACTTTGAGCACAGACGAATGAGAGTCCGATCCAGCCACCGAGTAGCATCAAATCCCTCCTGAGATAATGCATGATAAATGAGTATGTGAGCAACACTATCACAAAGGTACAAGTAGACAAACCTATATGAAGGACTGCAATAAGACAGTACTGCGTGGCAGAAAAAGTTAAGTCAGACATGAGAAGATGATGTAAGGTACCTCTGTTTCCATTTTTAAGGAAGCTAATCTTGCCATGACCACAGCAGCAGTTTCTTGATCAAAGCCTTGCACAAGTTCCTGAGAATGCACACAGCAACCATTGTAACAAATGTGTTAGCTTGCCAGAAAGCTTTTGGCTATTGAAACACCCACAGTGCATTCACATGAATTGAACACAACCCTAAACCACGATTATCATTTATTTCATGACAAGAATGAAATGCAAAAAATATGGCTATCAAGCTGGCACTTGCATCAACACTGGAAGAAAATGTCAAAATCATATAACCGGCACCAGAATTCTGAGATTTACATAACATGAATTTGCAGTGAAACAGGGGAAAAAGGTTACACATGGGAGGCTTAGGATTAGCAATCATATAAACTAGTTTAAAGCATTAGGAAGCAGAGTACGTTATACCATAACAGTATCTAACGGATCCCAAGTTATCATGACCAACCAACTCCAAGAAAAGAAAATGTCTAAGTCTCATTGAAATCCAAAAAACGAGAGCTTCTCATTTAAAATTCACAATAACTTAGCTTTTACTAATTACACCAGTGAGCAAATGGTAAATGTTTGCTGGTTGACCAAGATGAGAACCACAAATTTTACAGCCAAAAATGATACCATGCCTAACAATACTAATGTTAAATGCATTTGCTCAGTATGGTGGAAAAGAACACAACTTGATAGCAGATTTGTACGTCTACCAAAGCAAGAAAATACTGAGTTTCAAAACATGTTCTAACCCTAACATGAACAATGCTCAAAAAATTTAAGAAACAGTGCTCCCGGAAAAAGAGCAACTTTAGATATTGTGCATAAAGAGGTAAGTTATTTCTGAAAACAAGACAAAGACGCACCTCTGTGCTCACAGCAGTATCTACCCACTGTCTGGTTATGGTTGTAACCCGGAGCAATGTTTGACCTTCAGGATTTTGGTAACTGCAATCCAGTCAACAACAGTAAATCTATTGCTTCTAAAGTTAAAGTAATAACATAGTGCAGAAACACAAAAGGTTTAAGGAAAAAAGATGAAGGAAAACGAAGGGACAAACCAAAGCTGCCAACATACCTTGTGAGAAACTGCAAATAAAACTGAGGATTTACAGCTCCAGGAGCATTTGACCCGGTTGAGGATAGATCAAAGAATACAGTCAAGCAAGTACTCTTGTCGAGTCCACATAACTTCCACGCATTGGTATTCCCTTCTCCAATGACTGTGTCGGCAACACTGGGACCTTTCTGCAAGGTTCCAAATGAATATAAATAAAACTCAATTAATATCAGATAGCTTTAAATATTTACAAAGGGCAAACGAAACATCTTGAAAGAAATGGATTCCAAGCACTCAGGTATAACCTTTTCTAATGATGAGCAAGGCCCGATAACCCCTTGAATTTTGATGTCTTTTGAACAATTGATCTCAAGCGTGCCACTGAAAATGAAAGGTTCATAGTCAGATCAGACTAAAAGATGCAAAGTATATATTATTGTCGCATACAGGCAGTATTATGCATAATGCTCCAAAAGAAAGGAATCTTGAATTGCCAAAATACTCCTTATCTTGCAACACCAACTTAACATAAAATATTATAGTAAAATATTGACACAGGATCAGAGAAGAAACTAACTTGAAGCAGAGGCCAAGAGACTGTTCGCCATCTTCAAACACCCGCTTGAAAGAATCTTTAAATACGGAATGGCCAAAACTTTCGGACAGAACAACAAGGCCACCGGTACTTTCAACTGCAACTTTCATTTCAGCAACCCCAACCTAACTATACCAAAATGCAACAGCAGAGACTATTATAGTTAGGTATCAAATTCTGTGATGCAACATGATAGCAAAATGGAATGATTTGATAGAGAGAACAAGCAAAGCCTTGCCAACACTGAAGCTAAGAAGAAAACATGGAACGGAAAATATATACTCAATCATTCAAGAAGCAAAGGACATCAAAATAAAACGAAAAAACGGGAGTTTCAGACAGATATGGCTTGGGCAAACATTATTTACAGATTTCAAAGAACTATTTCCGATTTCTAGGATGTCCTAACATTGCCACTGAAAATTTCAAAACATATGTAAGAATTATATCTACAAATGGGCACTTTCATCCACAACCACTAACATTTGCAAATTAATCAGATGAAAAGAGTAGAAACTGTTGATCACAGGTTAATTAAACAACTTGAGTACCAATAAGAGCTATGACAATTGGTGTGCATCAACAATGTCAACTTCGCCTAACATTTTAGTTACTCGCAATGCATATTCAAGATAATGAAACAAAAAACCACACTTTCAAAGATTTAATAAGAGATGGAATTCATAGACAACGCTGAGAAATCAGGCGTTGCAGAAGAAGAAAAAAACTACACATTCATACATGAAGAACAAAACAAGAGGTTGGGAATCAAGCAAATTAAAATCACGACACTTTAATACCTGATCAAGAGCAGAAGCGAAAAGGTCCAACACATGACCCTGAGCGACAAGCTGCTTTGCAATACTATCATAAAACTTGACGGCTTTTTTGTAATAAGGAGCAGCATCTTTATCTAGATCTTTGTGGGAGCGCACAGGATCCGACAAATCCTTTGAGATAATCTGAAAAGACAAAAAGAATGAATATTTAAATTCAGACTACAACAAACATGGTTCACATAATACGATGGAACTTGACACTGCCATCAACCGAAGAATCATCAATTTCTAACCGTTCCAGGGCCCTCTGTACATGGACCTCCGACCATAGCTACGATCCTAGCTCCAGTTCCAGGCAAGCAAGCTCCAAGCAATCCTGCAGCTACACTCAAAGCCACACCTGTGCATCGTTGCGAACGATGACCTGGCTGAACAGGCCACTGATCTGATTGGAGCTCATCCAAAAGCTGCATACCAAACATCAACCACACCAGTGTTATAAATCCACATTACAGTTGATGAATCATTTAGAAGCAGAAGAATCAGATGAAACGAAAACAATTACTCACCAAGTCCAGTGTGTATTCGCAATCCGAAGCAGGAAGCAGGAATCTGTTAACACCAGAACTCGGGAATCCGTTTTGGGCTCCTTTAGGAAACCCAGAAGTAGGAGCTCTCCTCGAAGAAGACCCAAGCCCCAACTGATCCAAAATCTGATCCTTGGAGACTTCTTTGTTGCCTTTAAAGACAAAGACTTTAGACATCTCCGAGAAACCCAATTCATGCACATGAGCCTGCGTACCAAACGACACGAACCCCACCAAAGCATTCTCCGGAAGCAATCCGATCGCCTGCTTGAGCGCCGATTTAGCGAATCCCAATTCTTCCTCGATCATACACGTATCGAGAACAAACACGAATACAGGAGGAGGCGCTTGAGGCGGAGCAGCGCCGGTTCTCGGATCGAATTGACCGGCGGTGGGCGGTAGAGTGTATTCGACGGTGGTGTACTGAGGATAAAGCTCGCCAGGGAGATTGGTCTCAGAGATCATATGGTAGTGAGGAGGGAAAGGGTTCCGCTGGTAGCAGAAAGGGCAGATCCAGATCTTGGCGGTGAAATCGACGCGAGCGAAGGCGTTGAGAGCAGCCTCGCAGGTCCGGCATTTGAGCGGAGCGTAAGGGAGAGAAGGGATATCGGAGTGACGGCGGATCGGGGAAATTGAGGCGGCGAGTGGGATCACGCACTTGCTAGCTTCAACTTTAGTGCGAGGCCAGACGTTCCAGGTCATACGAACTCCGTCCATGCCTTCGGGATCCATGTTCGCCATCTCCGCCATTGGTGTTGCCCTGATCTAAGGAGAATCAGATCAGATCGGGGATCGAATTGTGGGAGTCGCCGAATGAAACTGAAGAATCTCGGAATTGATGTTTGGTGGGTTATATATGTTTAGAGGAGGAGAGTCGTGAGAGATTACAAGTAAAGGAGTCACGACTATCACTCGCAGGGCACAACCCGAGAGAGTCAATTTGATTGGATAGATGATGGAGGAGGATCCTAATGTTTTATGTATGGGTTTGGGTCAAGTTTTTTCCTTTTTTTTTACTGTTTTCCATTTTTTTTTTCATTTACAAAACCGCAAATTCGATCAGAACTCCCCCCCTCCCGAAAAAATAAAAAAAAATCTGAAGAATAATTTTAGAAAACTTTTTCCTTTCTAGTAGATCCTAGGTTGATTTTTTATCTTTAATACTAAGTGATCGGCTCACACCATGTGCATACTATAAAATATTTTATATGTTTAATATATGATTAATATTGTATATTGAAGATGCTCTATTTGTACATGATATATATTTTTCTTTAACCTATTGTTAATTAAACCAAATGGGTTTTATCATATTTACTTATCTTAAGAGCGAGTAGATATAAATTGTCTAATAATTAAAATTAAAATTAGACTCTAATCGAGATTAATAAAATACATGCATGACAAGCTCGCATGCGACTTTAACTTTGCATAATTATTTATATCCACACGCACATTTGTAAAAAAATCAAAGTATGACTTTTATGTGTTAAAAAAATAACAAAGTATATGTTTTGTAATATATATATATATATATAATATGTTATGATTGAATTTTTTTTAAAAAAATATGTATATATATGCATGTAAGTATGAGCTAGAAAATAAAGGAATTGTAATATTTAGGTGTTGATTAGTTTTTCTGATATTTTTCGTAAACATTGTGTTTTTACACGATGCAGTTTTCAGAGTTTAACAACAATTACAAAATTGTTTCTATTGTTTAGTATTTAACCAAAATTTCTTATTTTTCAGAATTTTATGATATATGGTTTCAAATTAAAAATTATAAAAATATTAACAAAAATTACAAAAAAAATCTAAAAAACATTAAAATATAAGATTTGACTTAACCATTCAGAAAAATATAGTACATTGGATAATATATTAGACATTTTCCTTTTTAATAAAAATTTGTTATAAAATTTGTGAAATCATAATTTATAAAATTCTCCGGTAGATCTCTGAATCTCCGCTCATCTCTTCGTCTAATATTGGGTGTTAGAGCATGAATTTTTTTGTATTTGATTTGCACGCATGGAGTATAAATTTTGGTAGCACATGTGTTCATCAAAAATACCGCATCTTTTGTTAAGATTTTTAAATGATTTTGTCAAACAAACCGCGATATTTTTACGAAAACCAAAACTATAAAGATTTATTTTGTTTGTACTTCTTAGTTATATTTGTTTCATCTTATTATCATTTATTATTTCATTTGATTATTTTTTATTTCATTTCTGATCTCAAATTTCCGATATACAATGGAAATATGTATATATATGTTTATGATATAAACTTTTATTTTTATGTAAAATATGATAAGATTACGAAAAACCAAAACTATAAAGATTTATTTTGTTTTTACTTCTTATTTATATTTGTTTCATCTTATTATAATTTATTATTTCATTCGATTATTTTTTTATTTCATTTCTGATCTCAAATTTCCGATATACAATGAAAATGTGTATATATATGTATATGATATAAACTTTTGTTTTCACTCTCTCGTAAACCTGAGGAAGTAACAGTTCAACCTCATCGGGAAAACCACACTTCAAACGAAGTTCTTGAAGCCTCTCCGCAGTCATCCAAGTCCTCCCGTCTTTAATGTCGATCCTATGCGACGACATTGCGATCTTCTTAGGAAGACCCTCGATCGTGCTCTCCGATTCAGAACCTGCTGGTCCGGGACCATCCAAATCTATCTTGGAGTCCGCATCAAGATGATCCGACGGAATCTCATCTCGGTAGTCCGAAGACCCCTCGGAAGCAGAAGATGTAGAAGCGACTGGACTAATCCAGGCTTGCCTGGCATGGTCGGCGAGACAAATCTCGTCGTCATCGAAAGAAGAATGCGAGGAAGAAGCAGACATCTTTGAAGTTTCTGAACGAAATAAAAAAAGCAAAGGAAAGATAGGCGAAGAAAATCACTAGAAGATTGCTGCAGAAATCGGCAAAGGAGATGAAGGTTTTCTAAGAGCAAGAAGATGAAGAGGTAAAAAGAAAAGTAAATAAAATCGGGAAGAAATATCAACAGTTTCCTAAGAAGACGCGTGTCAAGATTTTTACGATCTCACCGTCTGGCGAACCCTTCGCATTTCGCGCTTAAAAGCAGAAACCCTAATGGGTCGGAATATTAAAATATTTCTGAGGAAGCACCACGTGATAAATCCACTTAAAATCGGGCCGAGCTGGCTATCACGAAACGACGCTCTCGACGAACTGACAATTATTGCGAAGACAAACCCATCTCTAACTTCATGAAGTCCGCTGACCTGATTTACAATCAGTCTCGCCGAACTGGGGGGGGGGGGGGGGGGGGGACCTACTGTTAGAGGGAAAATGAGCACATTTTCTAAAAGGCCTTCCTCGCAATAACCTAAGCCCATCAAGACCAAGAAGACTGAGGAAGTAACAGTTCAACCTGAGGAAGTAACAGTTCAACCTCTCGAGAAAACCACACTTCGAACGAAGTTCTTGAAGCCTCTCCGCAGTCATCCAAGTCCTCCCGTCTTTAATGTCGATCCTATGCGACGACATTGCGATCTTCTTAGGAAGACCCTCGATCGTGTTCTCCGATTCAGAACCTGCTGGTCCGGGACCATCCAAATCTATCTCGGAGTCCGCATCAGGATGATCCGACGGAATCTCATCTCGGTAGTCCGAAGACCCCTCGGAAGCAGAAGAAGTAGAAGCGACTGGACTAATCCAGGCTTGCCTGGCATGGTCGGCGAGACAAATCTCGTCGTCATCGAAAGAAGAATGCGAGGAAGAAGCAGACATCTTTGAAGTTTCTGAACGAAATAAAAAAAGCAAAGGAAAGATAGGCGAAGAAAATCACTAGAAGATTGCTGCAGAAATCGGCAAAGGAGATGAAGGTTTTCTAAGAGCAAGAAGATGAAGAGGTAAAAAGAAAAGTAAATAAAATCGAGAAGAAATATCAACAGTTTCCTAAGAAGACGCATGTCAAGATTTTTACGATCTCACCGTCTGGCGAACCCTTCGCATTTCGCGCTTAAAAGCAGAAACCCTAATGGGTCGGAATATTAAAATATTTCTGAGGAAGCACCACGTGATAAATCCACTTAAAATCGGGCCGAGCTGGCTATCACGAAACGACGCTCTCGACGAACTGACAGTTATTGCGAAGACAAACCCATCTCTAACTTCATGAAGTTCGCTGACCTGATTTACAATCAGTCTCGCCGAACTGGGGGGGGGGACCTACTGTTAGAGGGGAAATGAGCACATTTTCTAAAAGGCCTTCCTCGCAATAACCTAAGCCCATCAAGACCAAGAAGACTGCACCGACCTAGCTCGGATTTAAGGAAATCTCTCAAGGATAATCTTTGAAAACCAGAAACATCGGATTAATTCAAAGGATAAAGGAGAATTTCCTTACTCCTCGGAGAATAAATGATATTTCCATATCTATGATATGGAAATATACACAAAGACAAAAAGGAAAAGAAGTTCGGAGCAACCGACCTCCCATCCCTATAAATAAAGAGGACTTGGAAGCCAAGAAGGACAACTCATACAATCTAGAGAGCAGCAGAGCTAAAACTAGAGACTCCAACACTTTTTAGTTTACTTCGCAAACCTTCTTTTCACTTCGGCATAACCTCTCGGTTATCCCATTCTTTGTAATCGCTTCGCCTTATTACTAATAATAAAAAACTTTATTCTCCGAAACCCATAACTGTTAATCAAACCCTAGTGGTGATTTTCTGGTTCAACAAATAATATATAAAAATATGACGATTTGCGAAAGAATATAAGAAGTTCAATTTCAAAATTAGCTCAATGACATGTATGAGGAAAAGCTTTTACGCAGACTCTGTTTATATTATACAACGATAAAACAAAACAAAAAAAAACTTTTTCTACGTGTTTGTGTATAAAAAAAAATTATATTATCCCAACGATGAATAAATCTTAATCGGTAGGTACGTAGCAGCAATGCAACAAAAAAAACAACTATAAATAGAGCAATCCATGCCATTAACTTTCCATTCACCATCATACAATCGATACTTGAGATTAAGAATGGCGACTTTCTCAGGATTACATCTTCTCCTCTTCTCCTTCATCATAGCAACAGGTAATCATGCATACATACATAAATTTTGGTCAATTTTCTTATAATCAAAGTTGCACAAATTAAGTTTTCATAAACATTTTTATTACATGCATGCATAGAAAAAGTTATACAGTACGTAATATAATCTAACTAATTAATTTCGAATGTTTATTTGCAAAGGCACCATTTCCGTCGTCTCCGGCACCGTCTTCACTGTAGTTAACAGGTTGTCCCAGAGCGTATAGCTACGCATACGACGACGCTTCGAGCACTTTTACTTGTGCCAATGCTAATTACTCCATCACATTCTGTCCCTAAACAGACAAAAATCCATATTACTTACGATGATTGGTTAAAATCATCGTGGAATTGTGGATTCACGGATAATAAAATAAGTTTTGCGGAATGAAATAATTTCCACAAACTAAATTTGTCGTTAATAAAGTGTTGAATAAAATTACTGTAAAAAAAAGTGTTGAATAAAATTAAAGAATCTGTGTTTCGTTAACTTTTACGTAAAATATATTATTACAATACTATCTATGTAAAGCCTATGTTTAATATTTAATATCATATATTTTTAGTCTTAAATAAAATTGATTGAAAAAAAGAGATAACAAGATTGGTCCAACGAAAGTAATAATCCGAGTCCTAAAATGAAAAATAAAAATAAATGATTAAAAGAAGTAAAATGACTTAAAAATATATATATAAAAACTAATTTGACAAACCACTATTTTTATAAAATAATATACAGTTTATAAAAAAACATCATAGATTTTAAAATCTACGGCTTATATAAACTAATTTAAAACTATTAAAATATAAATCATGGTCCAAAATACCAAAGTGGAAACGTCTGAAAGCACCTCCAACGCCAAAGTATCTTAAATTGGATATTTTAATATATTAAATTAGTATAATATAATTATATTATTAAACTTTAAATATTAAATGATTGAACAAATTAAATGATGACACCTAGCTTTTTAAGATGGTCTTTAAAGCAATATCTTAAGTATTAAATATTAAAATAAATATAAAAGTATGAGAGAGAACTCAGATACGTTCCTTATATCAGTACTTCTAGAAACATATATTACTTTTTGGTGATAACTTAATAACACTTGTTTGTTAATGATTGGTTCTCCTTTTTTTTTCTAACCAAAAATTAATGATATAAATAAATGAATTAAAAATAATAAGATAATATTATTTAAATATTCATTTTAAGCGTATAACCGATGGAGATGGTCTAAGTATCTCATTTCAGATTCTGTCTTTCTCTTTCTCTCTTTTTTTACTATTATTTCTCTCTCTCTTTCCTTCTTTATTATTATTTTGACTATATTAATAATTAGATACTATGTTGAGAACCCCTGCGTTGGAGGTGCTCTAAGAGCATCAACATCGCAGAGACACTGATGAGAGATTCTAAACATTTTTTTATTATAAAAGAAATTTGCTTTCTAAAAAAAAACAGAATTGTTAGCAAATCAGTTAGCGCTATGTGATGGGAGAGACGGTTCTTCTGCCTCTGGGCAGAGAAGCGCTTCTACTCCTTAGTCTCAGCCACGTCATTTTTTTTTTTTTTTTTCTTTTTTATTATTATTTAGAACCTTATGAAATCTCTTCGTTACAGATGCTCTAAAGTGATGTGAAGCTCTAACTTCGTTCACTATCAAACTTGGAATAGAAAAAGGTTAAAACCTACCAAAAACACTTAAACATCCACTATGTAGCAAACTGGGAATTATTAAAACAGAGAATAATTAGACGCTTTAGCTCAAAACAGTTAAATCCATAATTGTAAATGCAACAACTATAAAAAAAATAAACTTTCCTTATATCAACTGTAAGAACACAAAATGGGAAGAGATGCATGCACCAATAATTAAAACCACATGAAAAGTTTTAAAAAACCCAAAAAAGCATTCATCTGAAGTACAATTGTATAAAAACCAAAGAACTTATAATTGATGATGAAGTTCTTTCCATTGTCAACCTTTCTGAATATAGATGACCTTTAAGCTACTGCAAAATGCCATTGGATATAGATGAACACCACGATTGGACGTGATGTTGCACCTATGTAACTTTGCTATAACTTACCCTTCTGAATACTTGTTTCTAGTGAGGTATTTTTGATTTGAGCATCAGAGATTTTTAGGGAGAAAAACATATTTTCGGTTCTCAAGAATGCATTGAAAGATCTTGCCTTTGTTTGATTCCTCTTCATTGCTTAGCATTGTTAGGATGTTGCAACTGTGTGCTTAAGTCCATATGCTTGATTGGTGTCTAGCTAACTAGGTCCCTATATGGTTCACAAGATTGATAGGTTGATCTGAATTCTTGCTTGAGTGAGAGAATGTTTGCTTGCTTAGTACTTCTCTTAGGCTAGAATGGTTCTGATCTTTATGCTCATGGTTGAAGAATACGCCATCACAAGTGGGTTTGACACTTCAATCTTATTGACTATAAATTGCTTATTGACGCCAAGCTGATTCCTTTTTAGATACCTTGTCTAGGAGTTCAACATTGAGAAATGTTTGCTTTTGTATGCTTGATGTTTGCCTTTGTTAAAAATCCCCTTGTCACTCTTGAAAACCACTAATCCCACAATTTCTTAGAACCTTGAGTCTTGTTTTTAATCAATTATCTTAAGATCATCTTGCTTAGTATTACTTTGGTTATCTTTCTCACTTAGTTCTTGCTTAGTCATTGTCATTTAGTTTATGCTTAGTCTTTGTTTACTTGCTTCTGCTTCTGATTTCTGTTTTCTTCTTATTGCATTGTTAGGTTGCTAGAATCATTACTTTACAAACAAAATCCCCAATCTCACTTAGCTTACAGCATTGTTTGTATCTCAACATCTACAAGTGTGTTTGACACCTAAGACCCTATACTACATCTGATTTGGGGATTATGATAACTTTTAAGAACCAACAAGGGACTCAAAAACCCTTGCTTCAAATTAGCACCGTTGCCATTTGTGGATTGTTTGAGTTTAACATTGCTGTTAGACTAAGTTCTTTTTATTAAGGTTACTAATTTGCTCTGTTTTCTTTTCTCTGTTTTTCAGGTACTTGTATAAATTTGAGGTCTAAAGGCTCATAAAATCTGACTCCTTCTATTGATAATATTCATAGGAGAAGAGCTGTAAGACAAAGAGTTCAAGAGTTAGAAGAACAGAGGATGGCAGAGCAAGATGCTCAGTTACCACATGTTGGTTGGACATGCACCATTACAACAAGCAGCAGCACACATAGATTAAGCACAAGACGTTTTGAATTAAGCGGCTGGAGTTCAGAGTTTGAGAGTACCAGTTCATGCACCTAGAACTGCAAAACCTATAGGAGCTGGTGATGCGCCTGATACTCACCACAACAGGAATGACATTCATGCTCCAGCTGTGCACCAAAACCACATTGAGATCAAGCTTGGGTTGATTAACATGGTGCAACTGTGTTTGACACCTAAGACATATACTACATCTGATTTGTGGATTAGGATAACTTTGAAGAACCAACAAGGGACTCAAAATCCTTGCTTCAAATTGGCGCCGTTGCCATTTGTGGATTGTTAAAGTTTAATATTGCTGTTAAACTAAGTTCTTTTCATTAAGGTTACTAATTTGCTCTGGTTTTTTTTGCACTGTTTTTCAGGTACTTGTATGAATTTGAGGTCCAAAGGCTCATCAAATCTGTCTCCTTCTATTGATAACATTCATAGGAGAAGAGCTGTAAGACAAAGAGTTCAAGAGTTAAAAGAACAGAGGATGGTAGAGCAAGAGGCTCAGTTACCACATGTTGGTGTTGTAGGAAAGGCACCATTACAACAAGCTGCAGCACACATAGATGAAGCACAATATGTTTTGAACCAAGCGGCTGGAGTTCAGGGTTTGAGAGTACCAGTTCATGCACCTAGAGCTGCAAGACATATAGGAGCTGGTGATGCGCCTGATACTCACCACAACAGGAATAGCATTCATGCTCCAGCTGTGCTCCAAAACCACTTTGAGATCAAGCTTGGGTTGATCAACATAGTGCAAGGAAACAGATTTCATGGCCTGCCCAATGAAGACCCTTTGGATCATTTGGACCAGTTTGACAAAGTGTGTGGTATGACCAAGATTCAAGGAGTCTCTGAAGATGCTTTGAAGCTGCGCTGGTTTCCTTTCAGTTTAGGTGACAAAGCACATCAGTGGGAGAAGAAACTTCCACAAGGCTTCATATCCACTTGGGATGAATGCAAGACAACATTTCTCAACAAATTATTCAGCTCCACAAGAACAGAAAAATTCAGAAACACCATAAGCAGCTTCACTCAACATGGGAATAAGACATTTGCTGAAGCATGGGAGCGTTTCAAGTCATACACTTTGCAGTGCCCCCATCATAGCTTCACAAATGAAAGCTTTTTATCTACTTTGTATAGAGGAGTGACGCTAAAGTACAGGATGTTCTTGGATACAGCATCAAATAGAAATTTCATGGGGAATATTGTTGTTGATGGACTATGTCTTGTAGAGAATTTGGCGCTATCTGATGGAAACTATGGTGAGGAGTATGACAGAACATCTAAAGCTGTTGTAAGCGCTGAAGGTGAGAGCACTACAAAGAAGGAGATTAAAGCTTTGAGTGACAAGTTAGACAAGCTGCTGAGTGTGTCTTTCAAGAATGTCAGCTTTGTTGGTGATAATGTTTCTACACAAGAAAAGGATGGGAAAGATGTAAAAGAAGAAGCTTTCTACATGAATCAACAGGGAGGCGGTTTCAACAACTACATGAATCATCCCAACTTCTCTTATAGAATCACCAACGTGGCTAACCCTGAGGATCAAGTCTATCCATCATAAGCTGCTCAACAAAGCCAAGGAACCAAACCATTTGTTCCTTTCAACCAGCAGAACAATTTTGCTCCAAGACCACCATTTCAAGGAGGTTTTCAACAAGCAAACTTTCAGCCAAGACCACCTTTTGTCCAACCAAGTTTTGGCAATACACAGACTTCTTCTAGCACTCAAGATGTTGATTTCAAGAAGATGATGCAACAGCTGTTGACTGGTCAAGTCAACACCACTATAGAGCTGCACAAGAAGTTTGCTGAAGTACACAACAAGATAGACACCACTACGTGTGACCTAAATGGCAAGTTAGATGCACTAAACCAAAGATTTAAGTCTCTAGAAAGCAAAAGATCTTCATCTTCAAAGCCTTAGAATCAATTACCAGGAAAGAGTGAAGCAACCCCTAAGGAATTTTGCCACTTGCTTGCTGAAGAGGTTGAAGAGTTTGATGATGAAATTGCTTCATTGGACGACCTTGGCATAATGCTTCAAGAGATGTTGTTACATGTGGACATGTTAAAGGCTGAGTGTGGGGGGAATGTCATCAATGTGACATTGATGATCAAGAAGCTGTTGATATTGTAGAAAAGTTCCTCCAAGGGTTAGATGAAAACTAAAACAGAGAAGAAAAGCTTGCTTTTGAGCAAGAGAGAGCTGCAAGAGAAGCTTCTGAGAAGGAAGAGGCTGAAAAAGCCTTAGTTGCTTCAGAAGAAGAAGCCAAACTAGAGCTCAGTGAAGCTGATAAAGAGCTTGAAGAGACATACCATGCCTTGATGGTCTTGGCTAAGGAAAGTCATGAAGACTTCAAAGAGCTGTATGAGTGCCAAGTGGGTAGTTCTTCAAGCAACAATGGGAAGGGTAAAGCTCTGGAAGTTCAAGCTTATAAACCACCAATCCCTTACCCCACAATGCACTTTACAAAGGTTCAGATGGCAGTCTATTCAAAGTTCAAGAATGACATAAAAGATGCTGGAATAAAGCTTCCTCATGGCACCACTTTGCTTGAAGTGAAGAATCAAATCAGGTTCCTAAAAAAAAACGTTTTTGACAAGCTGGAAGTAGTGGAGCCAATTCTAGAGAATGTGGGGGCTAATCTAAAGAGAAACAAGGAGCTAAAAAAATTGACCAAGCTTCCTAATTCAGGAAATTTTCTTATCGCTCATGAGCTTGAAATGCTAGGCAATGTTGAAGCTTTGTGTGATTCATGATCAACTGTGAATGTTATGTCTCTCCACTTAAGCCAAACCTTAGGAATCAAGGAGTTGAAGCCTTGCAAAGCCTATATTACTTTTGCGGATAATACCTCAACAAGACCTTTGGGCATGGTGAAAGATTTTTACTTGAAGATTGGCAATTGCTTGGTTCCAACAGATTTTGTGGTTATGGAGAAGACATATTCAAGAGAGGTACCACTTATTCTAGGAACACCATTCTTGGAAACAGCAGGAGCTCAAGTAGACTTCAAGAGAAGCTCTGTGATTCTGAATAATGTTGATGAGTACATAGTCTACAAGATTGTCTCACTCTCCATAGCTTTTTGTGGAACCATTGTGGAGGAAGAGAGTGAGCAACAGCAACTTCCAGAGCGTGTGGAGCAAGCTATGAGCTTTACAATGAACATGCTGATGAGAGACACTCTCCCTGATGAGCCAGAACAGAAGCTTGACACTGAGTTGAAGCTTGAAGATGGTTGGAAAGAGGATCAAGGCTTGATCACCAAAGAAGTGAAGCCTTTGATCACACCAAATGTCAAGAAAAGGAGAAACAGGAAGACAGCTCGTGACAAGAAGAAACTGATGTCAATGGGTACTTGGATTTATAAGAAGAAGGAGGAAGGAGCACCAGCTCTATCAACCTCTTATCACTAGTTCTCAAACCATCAAAGTCAAGCTTAGTGTCTTAAAACAAGCATACTTGGGAGGTAATCCCATGACTATCCTTGTAAATATATGCTTTCTTTTATTACTAATGTCTTTATTTATTGTTTCAGAGGTCAAAGAATAGGTTCATGGCTGTGTAGGATAGTTTAAAGGCCAAGGAAAGAAAACTCTGTTTTCATATCGAGGTACCATATCGAGCAGAATATCTGTCATTGCTGCTCGATACAGCTTATCTCGGGGAAGGAGCAGTCTGTACATCGAGTAGGTTGCACGATGGAGACTACATCGAGGTGTCACATCGAGTAAAACCTCCAAAGCCTTGCTTGAGGTGATCACTCCTGAAGCCCCAGTCCATACACTGAGGAGAATGGACCGTACATCGATCAAATTGCACGGTGGTGATCACATCGGGTGCAGCATCGAGCAGAACCTCGCGAACTCTTGCTCGATACAGTCCCCAAACTGTACATCAAGGATCCCCAATCCGTACATCGTGGAGCCCCAGCCCGTACATCGATGAAGATGCTCGATGGAGTCACACCGAGGAGTAGCATCGAGCAAAAACATCAAAGGTTTTGCTCGATATGGATGTTATCAGCTCACTCAAGCACAAGACGATGTCTGGTACGACAACCACCAACGAGCATTGCAACCGGGTACGAGTAGATCCACATCGAGGTGTAGCATCGAGCAAAATACCAATATGCTTGCTCGATGCAGATTAACCGAGCCAAGAACAAGCATCCAGAAGATGCCATGCACTGCCCACAGGAAGGATCATGCAAGCCGAAGTGTCTCCCTACACCGAGCAACAACATCGAGCAGAACATCTGCTGAGACTGCTCGATGCAAGGTGCCCTTAAGGAGAAGCTGACCAGAACACATAACCCCCGAGGCAGAGGAGCATGATTGCCGAGCCACAGGACCCGACGTCCCCGATATGGTACACATCGAGGTACCACATCGAGTGTTTTGCTCGATATGATCCGTGTAAAAAAATTTTGAAATTTTTATATGGGTAAATCAAGTAAATCCTTTTTTTGGACCTTGATGACTGATAAAAGAATCTTTCTTTCCCCCTCACATGCATTTTTGAATTTTAAACAATATTTTCTTGCATTATCTTTTATTTATTTTAGATTCCCTTTAACTTTTACCGTAAAACTAGCATTTTCATCTCTCTCCACACATCCATATCAAGCTGAACACCATTGTCAAACATTTTTCTCTTTTCTCTTGTATTCTCTGTTCTAGAAATTCATTTTTTGGTTCAAAGATTAAGGTAATTTTGCTAAAAACCTTCATTTCTTGAGTTTAATCATTGCAATATGAAATAGGATGCATTAAAACAATTGCTGAGATTGTTTTGCATAATTTTGTTTATAGTTTTGATCTGCATGTCACCATTGTTGCTCTTCTTTAAAAATTTATGGTTGAAATGTTTGAAAAATGCTCATTATGTGCTTAATTTGACATAGTGTTTAGATTCTGGCTAAATCTAGGCATGCTACTTTTTTCAAGCATATTCACCATTTAATTGCTTTATATTTGAATAGCAATGATGAATCTGATGTATTTTTATAGTTTGGTGATGAGAAGATGATGTTTTTGCTGCTGCGTGTTGCTGTGGGAATTTTAATTTTCAAAGTGTTTACCCTTTTGAGCTGAAAAGTTTTTCTAAATTTGATTCTATTTGTTGCCAATCAGTGTGAATTTTAGGATAGTATGCTAATTTTTTGCTTCAAGCATTGTATTTTCAGGTACTATGTCGAGCACTAGAGGAGATGAGGAGATTTATGACTCAAATGCTGCTGCAAGAAACAGAGCAGAGGGAAAAAGGCCAATGGTTGAAGAATAATAAGTCCAAGATGCCGCACCTAAGCTCAAAGACTGCATGAGAGCGATGAGGAGAGTGAACTTTGCTACAACAAGATATGTTGATCCTGGTCTGTTGGAAGAGCTGGGAATCAAGAATGAGCTGGATGAGATGTTAAGCAACATTGGACTTGAGAAGTTGCTAGTCTTGGGTATCCAACATACAAGCAACTTTTTTGTGAGTTCCTTGCAAGCTTCAAAGTCCACTTCTGCAAATTTGATGAAGAATATGATGAAGGAGAAGAAGACTTTGGCAATGGATTCATCAAGTTCAAGGCCAACAAAGCATAGTACACTATGGGGTTCACTCAACTTAAAGAAATATTTGGATTTGATCAAGGCTCAAGAGCACAAAACATGAGCTTCAAGCACAGTGAGCTAAGGCATGTGTGGGAGGAGATAGCGAGTGACGCCTATAGAGCTGGTCATCTGAAATAGTGGTAGTATCCACCATCCAGCTATCAGATATGTTCATAGGGTCCTCACCAACACACTCTTCTACAGAAAAGAACAGAGTATGGTCAAAGAACAAGAGATGGGTTTGTTTGTGAATGGCTTGAAGAACATTATGATGGAGACAAGGTAAGGGAAGATTCATGAAGAGCGCTTAGGATTTGGTCTAATGACAATCCTGATGAAGCAATTTTTATCATGCCAACAATGGGCTTTCAACACAAGAGAGAAGAAGCCTAAGATAGCCATTGGAGGTGTGATCACTCCCATCTTGCTTAGTGCTGGAGTTGAGCTTGGCACACCAGATGTTAGCATGATCTTCCTTGATGTCTCATATCTCAGCAAGATCGGATATGATCTTCCTCGACTATGATAGCCGCCCTTATGCATTTGACCATTATGATGTGATCTGCACATCTGAAACGTCAAAGGCTGCTCATGAGCATATTAGGCTTCTTCAAAGGTGGAACCATTTCCAGGATAAGGCTATTAGAGGCTTGCTGAAGACAGCTAAAGCTAGCAAGAAGTCGGTTGATTCCTTGAAGAAGAAAGTGAGAAAGCTCAACAAGAAGTTAAGAGGATCCTCATCAGCCAAGAGAACTGAACAAGCGGTTCAAGCAGAACCACAAGGAGGAAGATATGATGCTGAGGACATGTCTGAGTACACACCAAAAGCCACAGTCCAGGAGAGACACTCTTTCCACATCAGTGAGAGGCCAAGAACACATGTAGCTGAAGCGGCCATGCACTCATCTCATGTAGCTGTTCCAAGACACAAAAGAAAGAAGAGAAGGGCTAGACAGCAAAATACATCAGAGGAAAAAGCTTCACCCTCATGCCATTGAGAATTCAGACTCTCACCACTTCTCCACCTGAAGTAAGACACACCACACTAACCATTGTAAATACCATAATTTTGTTTTTAAGATTCTATGCGATTGTTTGCTTGATGTTTATGAGCATTCTCCTTAGCTTTTTTATTACACATGCACTGTGTAATTTAAGTGTGGGGGAGGGTGTATGATGGACTGAAGCTTGCACTTGCATTTGCATATTAGAATAGAAACCATGCATCATGTTTACAAAGTATCAAAGGCATAGAAAAAATCAAAAAAATTGAAACTTTTTCGAAAATTGCTTCACAAAAAGAGTTTGATTTTCATGCATTCTTATAGGATCTAGACTTCATGCATTCATATAGGACTAGCTTGCTTGTTTAAATTGGGAACTATGATAGTAAATCTTTGTTAATGCTAGTAGTTTATGAAAATGAAGCCCTTGTTTATCATCCTTTACTGCATTTGATGTTGAATAAGAAATAAAGCTGAGCCACTCTTTTGGAATTTGCATTTTTTTGAGCTTTGTTTGAGACTGAAGCATGCTTTGAAATGATTTCAACATTTGTTTAAGTGGAACCTAATTTGAATTTGCAATTATCATGTCTTATGCATTTGTGGTTGATGTCATGGATAATTTAAAATATTTGGATCTTCTTATTCTCTTTTGTCACTCTCTAAAAGATTCATTTAGATTTTCCCACCCTTAACTAAACCTCCTTTCAAGCCAAGACTTTAATAGTGTGTGATTTGTGAGGCCTCTTTCCATCATGGTTGTTGCTTAGCAAAAAATGTTGGGTTGATACAAAGAAAGTATTTCCATTGTAGAACTAACTCACTATTGAGTTAGATAGGCTAGGATGTTTGGGGAATGGTTTGAGATTTATCTTGGGTTAGTCTTTAAGAAAAGCAAAGAAGAAAAGAAGTCAAAGCACAAAGAAAAGGAGTGTGACACAAGCAAAGGTGGAAATGGCGATTCTAAGTTCAAAAGAAAGAAGGCTCATGTTCAAAGATGAAAGGAAGATGCAAGAAGTGCAAAGCAAGTAAATCAGAAAGCCAAAGGCGAAATAAGCACCAGAATCACCAAATAAAGGAGCCAAACTCAAAGAAGCAATACGCCACCACATGAAGATCAAAAGAAGAAGTGTCCTCCAAAGCGCTTGAAAGAGAAGAATTTTTAGGTTTTTTAAAGAGTTTAAAGCTCTTAAAAAGGGTAGCATAGGCGGGTTTGCATTGATTAGCTCGAGTTAGGAACATATCTTATAGGTCTTGGGTAGATGAGAGTCTTCCTTTGTATGTGTAAGTTGTTCTTTGACCCTTAGCATTTTGCCAAAGCACAGCAATGCTTTTTCTTGAGAGAACCCTTTAAACACTAAAACCAGTTTGAGAAGTGAGATCATTTTTATTCCACTAAGCCTTGTCCCTTAGCCAAATGATACATTTGCATTTGCATAAGCATGATTCACGGTTTGAGCTTAATTGAATGTTAAAAAGGTTGTTTGATTTGATGAGCATGTGTAGGTTGATAGCATTGTGATCATTCTTGCTTTGTGATGAAAGTGGCTAGGTTTTAAAGTATTTTTCCATCAAATGCACTGTAGAATTAAGAACATAGACTTCATTTTTATTTATTATTAGCATTTTTAGAGATATGAGTTCCCATTTTAAAACCTCATCACCATGTTAAGTGTTTGTTTGCCTAAGGGCAAGCAAAAGCTAAGTGTTGAGATGTTGATAGCTTGCTATTTTAGAGCATTTTAGGCTGCATTTCATGCATCTTTTCCTTTGTTTTTGCATTATAGTTTAGCATTTTAGTCTCATTTGCACTTAGAATCAACATTGCATACATTTAGCTTAGGAATGCATACATTTGCATACATGTGCATGTTTGTGGTAATTTTCAGGTGTTTTTGGAGGTTCTTAGAGTTAGGGAGGAGATGAAAGCAGCTCATGATCGAAGAGGAGGCCAAGAAGGAGCTTTTGCAAAGTCTGGTCCATATCGAGCAAAACCCCTATGGAGTGTGCTCGATGTAAGCCGCAGGACGTGAGGAAGAGGATCAGTCTGAGGAGTCTAAGCCGGTTGTCTGCATCAAGGTCTAGCATCAAGCAAGGAAGTCGATACACGTTTCACAAGCCATATCGAGGTTGTACATCGAGCAGAACACCGTCCGTACAACCTCGATGCAACTCATCCGCGCGTTGACCACTTCATTTTCGTTGACCTTATCTTGTTTTAGGTTTTTTATGCTTCTTTTGGTTCCCTACTATAAAAGAAAAGCCACAAAACATTGTCTTTACTCCTTTCATCTTGATCTAAACATTAAAGGACGATTTGCTCTAGTAACCCTTTCTTTTAATAAAGTTTGCACTTTTATGGTTTAATCTTGTCTCTTGATCTTTATTCTAGCACCCTGGTAGTTTAGATTTATCATCTTTGCATTTTAATCTCATATAATCATGTTTAACTCTAAACAAATGGGATTAAACATGATTACTAAGTAGTTTACCTTAGATTTAGGATTCTAAGTAGGGAAAATGGTGATTAAGATGTGATGAAGGGGTGATTAGGCTTGATTAGTTGTTCTCTGTTGTCTCCTTCTCTTGCAAATTGATTATTGTTCATAAAGCTTGCTCCTTTTAATTGAATATGGTATTGATTGATGCATATGGTTCACTATATGGCTTGTTATCTTATCTCTATGCATGGTTCGCTTATTTGGCTTGATAGTTTAGCTTGGTCTATGTTTCATCTGCTCAGTGACACCAAAGTGATAGTTAACCATTGCTAGATGATTTGCTTAGGGCTAGATAGTGTTGGTTTTGAGATTCTTGCTTGATGGTTAGATAGTATGCATTGAAAGATCTTGCCTTTGTGTGATTCCTCTTCATTGCTTAGCATTGTTAGGATGTTGCAACTGTGTGCTTAGGTCCATATGCTTGATTGGTGTTTAGCTAACTAGGTCCCTATATGGTTCACAAGATTGATAGGTTGATCTGAATTCTTTCTTGAGTGAGAGAATGTTTGCTTGCTTAGTACTTCTCTTAGGCTAGAATGGTTCTGATCTTTATGCTCATAGTTGAAGAATACGCCATCACAAGTGGGTTTGACACTTTAATCCTATTGAATATTAATTGCTTATTGAAGCCAAGCTAATTCCTTTTAGATACCTTGTCTAGGAGTTCAACATTGAGAAATGCTTGCTTTTGAATGCTTGATGTTTGCCTTTGTTTGAAATCCCCCCCCCCCCCGTCCAAGTCTTGGACTTCACTAGTGCTTTTGTTCTTCTGTCTCGTCTCCTGGTCTGCAAAAAATAAAAATGATTGGTTTAAAATTGAATAAATATAACGTTAAAATAAAAAAATAAATCTATAGTTTTTTACCATTTCAATCACTTGACGCAAGATTGTCTTTGCATTCTTACTGGGAGTGTAGATTCCCTTCCCTCCTCGGTCACTGTTCGGTTCTGGTTGTTCGAGTTTTTTGCCGACAAAACCTTCATGCCAGGCCGACTTTATTCTCTCTCTTTCCCTGTTTGCTTTCAATGCTCTTTCAAGCTGCACAATGTTGTTCTAAAATGGAAGCAGATTCTGATTTCCTTTTGATCTCAGGTTCATGCATCTATAAGAGCAAGAGGAAACTTTCAAATCAGTAACTGAATAGAAAATAACAGCCTAATCTCAAGCAATCTACAAATCCTAATGCTTAGATCAAGCCCATATGGCAACAGTGCCAATTTGATAACAGATTTTTGTGTGTGTATCAAATCCTAACACACTTATGTCATTGCAGTATGAAAGGTGTCAATCCATCTGGGCATGTAAGTCACTAAGAATGCAGCAGTTCACTTAAGTTAAGCCAAATTCAAGAAAACAGGTGTGATCAAGGTAAACAAGACTAATCAGCACAAATTTAAAGTAGGAAATTCAAATAGATTAAAGCAAAGATCTAAGATGGAGGTTATTGAATAAGAGGAGATGCGAACAAAACTAGTGATGCTTCAAAACCATTTAAACAATGCTATCTTCTAGGCATAGGATTAACAACTATAACTAGCTCAATTACTTGATACTAATCACTTTGCTAAGCACATAATCAGATAACTTCCATTACTGAAATAGATGATTTACAAGCATTCAAACAGAAATCCAATCCTATGAAGCCAAAATGCACCTTAGACATCTAATCCCTTAGGCTAAGTGAACAAATCCTCTAAAAGACTCATTGCAGCATTTCATCAAACACTTATCAGGCATAAGAGAAAGCCAAGATACTAAACAAGTCTGGCCAAGACTAATCTAGTGTTAAACACATCTAATATAGAGAAGAAAATCATATTAAGCATAAGACATCACTAATCTAATCCTAAAACCCCTCTAATCTATCCCATCTCAAACCCTAAATAAGACTACTCACTAGTCATAGTCAAAACCACAGATTCCAAAGAGAAATAATGGTTAAGCATGATTAGAAAGCAGAATAAGCAAGAACAGATTAAAAGCAAATGCAGAAATTCACTAAATCAAACTAGTTCTTACAAAGCAAAGCTGAAAAAGGAAAGGTTTTAATGCTAGAATAGTAGAAAAAATAATAAGATAACAGTTGCCTAAACATTTTAGGACTTTTGAATTTATAGGGAGGCTTAGAAACCCCTAGTAAACCAAGAATAAACCAAATTAAGGCTAACTCGGCTGGACCATATCGAGTTCTTATATCGATACAGACATCGATACTGGGTCTTTTAGTAGTTGTATCGACATGCTCCTGATCGATACGGTGGTCAATACACAAGGCTTCAGGGGTGTATCGGCTCGACTCTCCTCGGCATAAACATCGACACGATCGCCCTTTTTGTAAGGCATATAGAGCAGAATCATGTCGATATGCATTTTCGATATTGTCCTGTTTCTGGTGTATCGACTTGGGTGATAGATACACTGCTTGGTATGAGTCCATCATGGTGTATCGAGGTCTGCTTGGTCGATATGTTGCTCTGTACATCATGCTCCTGCTGTATCGACATGAAGTCATCGATATTCACCTCGGTACGCTCCATATCGTTCAGATCACATCGATATCATGCTCAATTTTGGCCCATACGATCTTGTCCTTCTCCTTGCTCATTTCCCAGCTCACATCCATTGCATCACTTGGTCTCCAAACTCTTTCTAATACCTGAATAAAACTCCAAATGTATGCAAAATGCAATGCAACTCCTCAAACTACACGAACTCCTAAATGTTATGCAAATGTGACAAGAAAAAATGAAATATGCATGTTAAAAGACTAAAACTAGTGATGAATGCATGCTAAGATGGTATAAATAATGGAGATATCATTAAAGAAGGGCTTATCCTGGTAGGCATCATCTCGAGGGAATAGGGAGATCCCCTCTTGACTATAATGTTTGGTGGTGTGAGCTGACTCGGGGTGGTTGAACCATTTCCTCCTTAGATCAGATTCTGAGGAGGTATTTTGCTCCCTTTTTTCCGGTCTTCACCGTCATCCCCCCGCCCCTTTCCTTTGTGGAGGTCTCTTTCCTTTTATACAGGCTTCTCCCTGTCATGTCCTCTCCATTCGGTGCGCCAGAGGAGCGGGTGGGCTGAATGATGCATGCATGTTTTGGAAAACTCGCCAACTGCCCGAAAACAGTGCTTGTGAGTTGTTGGCCAAGCTAGCCAACTGTGTCAGCGTTTAGGATGGTTCAGTGTCCACGTGTCATGCTATCCTTGGAGATGGTTAAATCGATCCCAACAAATATATATTCCCATGTTTAATCCAAAAATAAATCCACAAAAGGAAACCCAAAGTTGTAAGCCACACACTTCATGAGAAAAATAATCTGAAACCTTTAACCATATGATATGGTCTATATTATTTAAACTCAAACATTACTAATCCCATAAGAAGTATCCTTTTCGTATCGTTTTGGTAATCCTAAATTATTTATTTATATTTATTTAAAATAATAAAATATAATAAATTATGTAATTGAATAATATAAAATATTGATTTTGAAAATAATCTACTTAAAACATTTTTCCGTTTAATGAAGATTTTTTTTTGTATTTTCTATAAGCAAAAACACAATTTACAGATTTTGCATTTTTGCATTTTTCGCAGATTTTTCTGATTGACAAATTTTTTGTATTTTTGAATTTTTCCGCCATTCCACCATTCCGCAAAGTTTACTAATCAGATCCATAATATACATTTGTTGTTTTTATGGTTTTCTTTACCTTATTTTTGTTGTTTTTTGTTATTTTTATCATCACCTAGTAACACTTCTGTTGCCTTTATTAAAAAAAAATTGATAAAAAGAAAAGCTAATCCCATAAAAAGAAAAATAGTATATTATAAATACACGAAACATTGTGATATAAATAAAAAACTTTTGAGTTTACATAAATAGAAACAAACTTTCTTTATATGTGAAAGATCACAAATAGGAAGAAATGCATGTAATAATAATAAAAACCATAGAAAAAGTTTTTTTATTCAAATCACAAAAAGTACTCATATGAAGTATAATAGTATAAAACTATCAAATTGGGAATGGCTAAGTGAGATAAAGTTCTAAACACGTTCAATACGAAACTGAGAGTGAAAAACAGATAAAACTATAGGAAACACTTAACACTGATGGTAAACAGAGCAATTATTATTAGAAGTAAAATACAATAATTAGCGAATCAAGATGAGTAAATGAAGATGTTAGACACAATTCTAAGAGATATAAAATGAGAAATTTTTTTTTTGAAATTTTTGAGTGAAATCTGAGATCAGATTTCTCAACCTAGCCCTAGAATTTTGCCAAAAAAGTTTGTTTACACTGTTTCCAAGATGTGATGAAACCTTGTGGTAAGTTTTTCTCCTAAAAGTGTGTTTTATCACCCCAAAAAGAAGAGAAACAGCCTGAGTTTGAAACCATCTTTAGAAACTTCATTGATTTTGGTCATAAAATATATTCTGTCAAACTGTTCAAGATGATCTAGTGGGTCTTCCAAAAGCACGCTATGAAACTTGTTACCTTGGACCATGGATATGAAGCTGCTATTGATCTTAAAATTGTTATTTGCCACTGGAGGAGGGATGATTCCATGTCTTGTAGCATGCGTGTTTGGTGCATCCTTGCGCCAATGACCCTTGCTGGTCTAGGAGGATGAACTGGGGCTCTTCCATTAGTTTCTGGAGCGCCAGCTAAGCCTTGAGGTCCTTGAAGCCCCTGAATTCCGTGTGTTCCTTGTGCACCTTGTACACCAACAACAGCTTGTGGATCATTCATGTTGACTACCTTCGCTCTGTTTCTTCTAACAAATTTATCAATGTTATCCAAAAGTGGCAATAGATAATCTGATCCTTGAGATCTCAGGTTCATACACCTGAAAGCACAAAATCAGAACAAGGCGAGTAAGTAAACAGAGTATATAAGAACTTAGTCTCACAAAAAATCAAAATCTTCATGATCAAATAGTCCCCATAAGGCAACAGCGCTGAATTGATAGTAGGCTTTTATGCCAATTTGCAATTACTCAAGCCTACTCATGTCATTGTAAAACTTGAGGATCAATCCAAACTGGGAAGATGGTTCATAGAGAATTCATGAAATTCATGTAAGCTAAGCTAAGCAAACAAAAGATTGGTTAAAAAGTTTAACCTAGATGATCATCAAACTGAAACAGGACAATAAGCAATGGATCAAATCAAGTTAACACAACTCTTAACTAACAAGAATATAGCAAATAATAGAGAAAAATAAAGCAAATTCACATGACAAATTCGAATTTAACAAGCAGGGTTATAGGATGGGATGATTAAAATATAATGATCCTTAGCCTCAAACAAGATGTTCAAACAATCAATGAATGCATGATCCTTTGGCATAGAACTCTAAACATGTAAATCAATCCACTATCATGAAAATGATTCCTTTGAAAGCAATCTAATCAATATATAATTCTCATTAGTGATCAAGATACAATCAAGCATGAAGAAACAGTTTTACTAAGCTAATAAGCTCCCTAGTCATCCATTCTCATATGTAAGGATAAGCAAATCCACTAAGAGGTTGGTTCAGATATTTCAACAATCACTTTTGATGCAAGAGAAACCATAGATTCAAAAATCAGATGATTAGTAAGATTCAAGCTTAAGAACATCTAATAGTGAAGGATCTAACATCATCTACACCTAAACATCAAGTTGTAAGTCTTAGATCATCCTAAATCTAACCTATCCTTCAACCCAAATAATAACTACTCACAAACCATGATTGATCCCTAAAAATCTAGATAGATGGTGAGAGAAATCATGATCAAAAGCAATAAGGTGAAGCAATATCAAAAAATACCAACTTATATTAAAAACTCAATTTATTGCTTACAAATACCAAAAACTAGAAAAATTGCTCAAGAACAAAAGAGAAAGAGATTAGAGATAAGGTTTTCATTGCTTAAAGATAAGATAAAGCATAATAAAAAGATAAGATAAGATTTTGCTTAAATAGTCAAGGGTCAAAGCTGGTCAAAGGTTGAATGCGAGCGTTGACCAAAGTAAAACCTGAGCTGGAAAGAAGGTTGATATCGACTGACTGCTCGATATCTACCTCGATACAAACTAGAGAAACTTATCCTGCTACTTTGAATGCTCCTCATTATGAAAAAAAAAGTTTCGCTTACGTTTCCATAAATTTATCGAAAGAGAATGAATATTCACTAGTTTCCATAAATTTATCAGAAGAGAATGAATATTACCACCAGGTTTCGCTTACGTTTCCACAAATCAGTTTCTTCCTGCTGCTGACATTTTTAGTGGAATATTTAACTCGGCATCAGTTTCTCGTTTTAAACCTAGAAACCTTCCTAGAATTATAATTTGTTAATCATGAATACCAATCCCAAATTTTTTTCAGTCGCATGCTCAGATCCATTTCATGCACCATATAATTGAAAAGAAGTTTTGGATGGACGCAAGGATATATGGAGTCAAAGAGGAAACAATATAAAGTCTACACTATCAGCAAATACGCCAATACGGACTAATTGGTATGGTGTCAACATTCCAAAACATGTAATGGATACAATAGCCTTTGTTGGTAAGATTTGGAAAGTATAAAAACCAATGCCAATCTGATATACCTATCGTAACCGAGTAAAACGACTAAAGAAAAAGGAAAATAACAGAATACAATTAGCCTGTAAAGCTTTACTTTGAAAAAAATAACGTTTCAAATTCATTTTTTATATTTCATCTTCAGTATATAACGCATATATCAGTTTATGTAATAATTTATATTTTAATGTTTTGTATTGACTTTGTAATCTTTTTTTACTTTGATAATTTAATGAAATTTAAATGACAATTATCATTATTAATAATTAAAATATATTTTATTTTTAGTAACATATACATTACGTACATCAAAAAAGCTATTACTTAGATATGTTAACAAATATAACAATTATTTTTTGTACAATAAACCCATCATATATATCTACTATTTTTATAATATAATTTTTATTGCAAGTTAAATTACAACATCAATTCTAACTCAATTTTATTAGTATATATGTTACTAGTCGAAACCTATAATAAATTTTCAGGAATTTGATTGAGTAAAACCATTAGTAAAAAGAAAACTAGCAAATCCCCTACACATTATTTTGAAAAGTACAATTAGTAAAAAATACTGATGTGTGACACTCACAATCAAAGTTAAGTTAGTGTATTTTAATGATGATATGTAAATGTGACATGTCAAATTTCCTAAAATAAAAGAAATATTTTGATTGTCTGAGTTAAAATTAAAGAAATTTGAAATTAAATATAAAAAATACACTGGATTATAAATAAATTTAAATTAACAAAAAATGATAATCATTATGATCAATTTTTTACATATATTCATAATTACATAAAATATTACTAAGAAAATTTTACAACAATATATACATATATATATTACAATTTTATATAAAAAAGGAAAAAATAATATTAGATTAACCAATAAGATAGTACAGACTCTATATATTAATAATGTTTAAAGTATGATATATTCTTATTTGGGAAAGTTATTAATTTATGAAATTTCTACTAATAACATCTAAATAGGTTTTAATTAGATACATTATTAAATAGTAGAATTTAAAATAAAATACAATCATGAAACAAACAATTTTCATAAAAATTTCCAAATAAACCTGTCTTTAACTTTTATAATTATTAAAATAATAATTAATTTTTATTGAAAGTTTAAAAAATAACATAACTTAAAATAATTTTTCTTTCCGAACCATTACTTACTATGCCAAATGAACAAAGTATATACTAATTATTATTTTATAGTATTAATATGACCATATATTTGCATATAATTTTAACACTTTTTATACTGTTTTTTTTTCTAAAATTTACATAGTTTTTGTTAGCATCTCATCTTATATCTTATCATACATGACCACACCCCCAGAGGGTTATTTCTGCTCATATGAGTGTCATTTCGCGGAGTTCGGCCTTCAGTTTTCGATCTCGCTGCTTCTCCGTTATTGTGAACGAAGGAAGATGCCGGTGGCACAGCTTACCCACGCCGTAATCCGCCATTTTAATAGCTTGGCGGCGGTGGCTCGTGCGGCCATGGTTCCCTTTAACTGGGACATTTTCGAGAGGATGTCCATCCTGAAGAGAGGAAGGGTGAACCGTGGCGGGTGGCGCCATTTTTACACCATGATGAAGGAGGGAATCATAGGTGGTGACCCGACGAGCAAGGTCCACGAATGGGATCGGTTCTTCTTTTTCGTGAAGATTAACGAAGCATCCATCGGTGGTTCCGATCTTACCCTCTTCAGAACTTGGAGATCGGCACCATGTAAGGAGAATGGAATATTGATTTTCTATTTTTGACTTTGTTTGATGACTCGCTGGGTACTAATGCATATTTGCCATTATAGTAGAAATACATCTGAGAGATGATCCAATCGGGTTTAGCGAAGACGTCAAGAGGCTGCGCGACCTGAGCCGGCAATTATGGGCCGATAAAGAGAAGAAAGGGGCTGCTAGAAAGAAGGCGGTTAAGCCTGCCGAGAAGAAGGCCAAACCTCCGAAAGCAGGTAGGTTGCTAAATTAGAACAATATTGACTGGTGGTCGATTTTATTGACTTGTTTATTATTTTAGCTTCGCGAGGGGTCTCGCAACCGAAGCCTACAGGGGCTGGTCGGAGAAAGAGGAAGGCGACTTCGGCCGGTGTCGCAGACGCGCCCGTGAGTGCTTCTGTAAAGAAGAAGAAGACGACTTCCCAGGATCCACCTAGCTTGGTGGATTCAGATGACGTCGAAGTGGCCGCTGAGTCCGAGACTCTTGCGAGGTAAGTTCCCCCCCCCCCTCCTTTTTTTGCGCGCTCGCTGTATTGTGCTGAGGAGGTTTTTGACATCGCTTGCATTTTAATTGTTGTGTTTTTTTTTTAGTTTTACCAGGGCGGCGGCGTTGGAGAGACTGAGGAAGATGCGGGCTGAGAAAGCCGCAAAGGGTTCTCAGGGTGAGGCGTCCCAAATTCCTACTCCTCGGGCTCTGGGTGAAGGTGACGGGGCTGCTTTTGACGTCGACGGGAGCCGCCGTGAGACTGTTTCCCCCTTTTCTCAAGTTGCTGTTCCTTTGGTGCCTCATGCGGACGTTCATTCGTCGCCTCAGACAGATGTGTCTCAAAGCCCCGAGACACATGTCGTCGAAGGTGTAGGTCAGGATAGGACTGAGGAGCCCGGCGTGGCTCGTTCCGAAGAGCCTATCCTTTCCGAGGTTGCTCCGAATACGGAAGGTGCCGGTCCTAGTGCTCCTGAGGAGGATGCTTCTTCTGAAAAGGCTGCAGGCAGCGCCGAGTCAAGTGTTCTGATCGACCCTAAGCAGGAGGAAGAGTCTTTTGACTATAATCCTCATCACTTTTGTGCGAGATGGGACGGGAATACTCCAGCGATGCTCGATCACAAATTTGCCGCGGACTTGATCTGGAAATATAAGAAGAAGCCGCGATGGGATAAGCCACTTCGTGAATTGAAGCTGGTGAATTCGATCTCCTTGGTGAGCCAATTGATAGCTCAGGTAATTTTCATTCATCTGATGATTGCACTATCCACGTTTTTCTTGTTTTTGTTTGTGTTTTCTAATAGTAGATCGTGATACAGGGTTTGGGAGCGTATATGTCCGCCTTTGCTGCGTACGATGATAACTGGTGCGAGGAAGAAACGATGGTGAACGCGGCGTGCTCCGAGATTAAGGAGCTTAAAAAGGCGGAAGAAGAGAATCGGCTTCTCAAGGAAAGGTGCACTCAGCTAAAGGGCGCTGTTGACGCTTTCAAAGGCGAGGTGTCTGAAGCTAATCGTCTTCGCAAGCAGGTCGTCGCTCTTCAAGCCCAAAACAAACTTCTCGAGAAGCGGAATGAAGAGAACTTGCAGGGATTTCTTGCCGAGAAGGAGAAGCTTCAGAAGGCTTGCGAGGAAGTCGCTCGAGATGCTGCCGACAGAGTTTTTGATGACATGACTGCTTGGTTTAAGCCGCGTTTAGATCAGATTCAGGCCTCGCTAGTCCAGCGTGAAGAGGTGGAGGGAGCCCTCGGTTGTGTGGAGAAAAGTAGCCACATGATAGCTTTCTTGAAGAAGATGCAGGAGAAAGGGTGGGAGCTTCCTGCCGGGACCCTTCCGTCTTTTGAGAGAGAGTTTGCCAAGTGGAAGGCGGCCAGTGATGCTATTGATGAGATAGTCGTCACGAGCAACGATCTCAATCTTCCAAGCCGATCAGAAATTGACGGGCTGCGAGGATGAGCTCGGCGGTTTATGTTTTCTATTTATTCTTTTTGTAAGAATTTTGCCAAAGATGGCTGATTATTTTTTTTTTTTGGTAATAAAAAAGTTCCTTTAATTGCTCTTTATCGTTCTTTTTTTTTTAAAAAAAATGCGTGATAGAGCTTTTTAGTTCGGAATCGGAAGCGGGATTTCTTTGCCCGTCTTACACCAAACGATGATCAAGATCGAATACCAATTTTTCAGGATTCAGTTTGGCTCGAAAGGTATGATCGAGGGTCGTGCGAGTATTGTCCTCAGCTTTCTTCTTATCTGCTTTGGAAGTATTTAAATCGAACCAAAGCATCAAAGGAGTGGTGATCAGCCACTTATTTTGTTTTATTGTGCTTGCTTTTCGAGTCGAATATTTGGCCAGAACATCGACTCAGCAAAATGCATTCGCATAAGAAAACTTGACTCTATATGCCGAGCTGATTTTCTGAAATTTAAATTTATTAGATTTACAGCTGCACCTGGAGGTTGCCTACATACCTGAATCGGGATCAAGCCATTCGTAGTTCATTACAAGTATTAAATGAGTGGTATCACTCAGGGGTTGAGCCCGATTTTATTGAAAGAAAAAAAATAATAAAAAAAAAAGTAGTTAAGACTTATTGTCGAGTTTTTTTCGCTTATTTAGCGTCTTCGAGTGCTTTTTGTGGAGAGTCGCACTTTGCGTTCGCTGATGAAACAAAATCTTGCCATCTGCTGATCTCCACGAAGCGTAAAAACTCTGGCTGAAGTGACGAATTCCATGCATTGATGATAAGTTGACACGATTGCTTTCATCTCGTGGATCCACGGTGTGCCAAGTATGGCATTGTAGATTGCTGGCTTGTCCATCACCGTAAATTTAACAATTTTTGTCATGCCGCCGACATAGACCGCGAGTCGTATGGTGCCGAGGCTGAAGAAAGATTCACTGGCAAAGCCAGATAAAGGCTTTGGTGTTGCCTTGATGTCATTGTCTTGGAATCCCATCTTAGTCAACGTATCTTTAAAGATGATGTTGACCGTACTGCCGGTATCCACTAAGATTTTGGTTACTTCGCTGTCGTGGATATGTAGTTCGACTACCAGCAGGTCGTTATGCGGGGTGTGTAACCCATGCATATCCTTCGATGTGAAGGTGATCGTGGGGTGATAAGCTACGGGGCGAGGGAATTTTAGCGACGCAACTGCTCTTCGTCCATACTCTTTGATGGTACGGACCGATTCATCGCAGTCGGGGAGTCCTACCATGATCATATTGACTCGTCGTTTTGGTGAAGGAGGCGGATTTTCGTGTTCTCCTTCGTCATTCTGACGCTCTACTCCTTTTTCCTTCTCTTTTTCTTCGTGTCCTCTTTTGGGCGTGCGACTTCGGCGCCTTCCTCCAGAACTGCCTCGACTGCTGCTTTTTCCTGGGTCCCTGCGATCCCGAGTGGAGGTGGATTGACGCGAGTCCCCAGGGTTTGAACTGCGTGAATAAGAGCTTTTACTCCAGGATTGATCACCTCCGATGTTGATTTTGCCTTCTTTGTATTGTTCATACAGCGTATTGTGGAGGTGTCAGCAGGCCGAAGTAGCGTGTCCTGTTCATCCGTGAAAGGAGCAGTAGAGGTCGTTATTATTGTCCCTATCGCTTGTGCTCCTTGGGGGGTCTCCTAAGGCCCACTGATGCCAGGGCTTCTCTGTGGTTGCTACGACAGCGTGAGAGGAGGGCTTGCTTTTACTCGCAGGCTCTTTGTCTTTTGAAGTGCTTGCCGTGTCCAAGCCGTGTTTCTTGGCATAGAATGTTTTCTCCTCTTCCATCCGTATGAAGGTCTGGGCCCGATGGAGTGCGTCCTCTATGGTTTCTTTCGGGTGTTTCTGTAGATCTTCTTTAGAAGAAGATTCGTACCACAGACCATTCATGAGTGCCTCGATGGCTAAAGCTTAAGGGATTTGCCTGTATGTCGCGGTGGTGTTCTTAAACTTTTCGATGAAGTCGCGGAGTGGTTGATCGCGCTCTTGTACTAAAGTGAACAGGTTGACCGTCCTCTTCATGATGAGCATGGAATAATGTTTGATGAAGGCGTGGGTCAGATCCTTGAAGGATTTGATCGAGGCCGGGGGTAAGTTAGAGAACCACTTCAAAGCGTCTTTGTTGAGGTGTTCAACAAAGGTTTGGCAGTGGTTGGCTTCTCGTTCGAGGTCGGTCTCGAATCGTTGCCTCTTCATGGCGACGTTGAATCCGGTCAGCCATAGGTTGGGATCCTCCATCCCGTTGTAGTATGGGAGCTTCAGTTTTATTGCCTCGCTGAGTCGAACGTCGGTTATCTGCGGGGCGAATGGATTGCGTTCTGCATCTGAGAGAATGGCTGAGATTCGGGCGCCGAGCTGGTGGCTCGATGGACTTGGGACCCCATCACATTGATTCGTTGATGAAGCCTTGCGATCTCGGAATTCAGTTCGCCAGATGGCTCCTCATCGTCAGCTGCTGTACTCCGGGTGTTGTTTTCTCTGGTGTTTCGAAGATTAAATGTCGCCTGATCGGCTCTGATCTTGCGGTGGTTGCGGCTGTGAAGGCGCTGAGTTGCTCGTCGTATTTAACTTGCTGGGCCTGGAGGGTGTCTAGTTTGGACATCAAATCCTGCGCGAGTGGCTGTATGGCGGCCTGGATGGCTGCTGTGAGGTCAGCGGCCTGGAGGGGAGCTGGGGGTGGATTCGCGGTGGTGACATTTGTACGTTCACCGAGGACGGGTGTTTCGGTGTGAGTGGTGTTATCGTCGTTGTGGATGAGATCGCTGTTGTCGACGGGGAGGCTCATTGCTTCGGCTTTCTTACTTGGTTTTGAATAAGTTATTCTCCTAGTCCCCACAGACGGTGCCAATTATTGAACCAGAAAATCACCATTAGGGTTTGATTAACAGTTGTGGGTTTCAGAGAATAAAGTCTTTTATTATTAGTAATAAGGCGAAGCGATTACAAAGAATGGGATAACCGAGAGGTTATGCCGAAATGAAAAGAAGGTTTGCGAAGTAAACTAGAAAGCGTTGGAGTCTCTGGTTTTAGCTCTGCTGCTCTCTAGATTGTATGAGTTGTCCTTATTGGCTTCCAGGTTCTCTTTATTTATAGGGATGGGAGGTCGGTTGCTCTGAACTCCTTTTTCTTTTTGTCTTTGTGTATATTTCCATATCATACCCTAGATATGGAAATATCCTTTATTCTCCGAGGAGTAAGGAAATTCTCCTTTATCATTTGATTTAATCTGATGTTTCCGATCTTCAAAGATTATCCTTGAGAGATTTTCTTAAATCCAAGCTAGGCCGGCGTAGTCTTCTTGATCTTGATGGACTTATGTTATTGCGAGAAAGGCATTTTAGGAAATGTACTCATTTCCTTTCTAACATTATTCAATTCAACTTTCTCATAAAATAAGTTTTTTGATCGAAGAAGATATATCATATATAGTCAGCGCCGGCATATGACATAAGTAAGCGACACAAGCGGCTGTTTTAGGGCCTATGCGAGAAATTGTCTTTGCTATTTCGAAACCCAATTTTGTGTCTGACCATTTTATTTTATTATTGATCGAAAACAGAATGGCTAATCACTGATCGAAGTTACGTTTTACTTCTCTAGCACTCTCCGTTTAAAGCTTCACCTTATAGATTCGTTCTCCAAACATCCGATGCGATGAGAATTTTGGCTTGACTTAGCTAAACATTTGATAATATATATATTGTTGAAAATTTTTTGTAATTATATTTCATGAAATTATAAATATATATACAAAATTTAAAACATAATAATTATTAGTTTCAGTTAATTTAAATTTGTTAATTTTAGTGTTATAAATATAGTCTAGTTTATTTATGTTTTAATTCCACAAGTTCTTTAATTTTAATTCAACCAATCAAAACATTTTTTTATTTTAGAAAGTTTGACATGTCACATTTACAAGTCATCAATTAAAAGCACTAATTTTGGCTGTAGTGTTGATAAATCAGCTATTTTTAATAATGTTATTTCTCAAATAATATGTAGTGGATTGTATTTGAGTTTCAGAAGATGCACGAGACGAAATTATAGAACAAACAAATTTGAGGGCCATATATTATATTTTATTGTTGTACCAAAAACTGCAATGATCCATATTTATAAATATGAATAACTGAAAAGATCTGAAGCGCCTTTTAATAACAAAGATGTAAATGACTATTTGAGCAATTCTCCAAGAAAGCAGACTGAAAAAGTGTGTCGAATCTATTTCAACCTAGGTTTAAGAGTGAAATAGCATTAAAAAAAAGTAAGTAGCTTTAATATTAACGATTACAAGAGTTTACAAGAGAAATAACAGTAAAATGATCTGAAATGGGGAATTGAGATTAAAAGTAGAGGGAATGTATGTTTTTAGTAGAAAGTAAAGTCTCTAAGGGGTAAAAAAACTTGTTTTCTCATTTTGCAGAAGCTTAAAGCTTTGTCTCTATTCAGAAAAGCTCTCCATGGCATGAACTTCACCATCAATTATAAGTTCTGGCTGGGTTTTTTTTCTACTATTGCACTTCACATGAGTGATTATTTATTTTATTTTTGGATTTTTGGTGTTTCATGAAGTTTTTATTGTTGTTACATGCATCCTTTTCTATTTTTTTTCTTACAAATGATATAAGGAAAGTTTATCAGAAATAAAACATGGGAATTTATATTTATTCGGGGATTGTATTTGAGTTTCAGAAGATGCACGAGACGAGATTATAGAGCAAACAAATTTGAGGGCCATATATTATATTTTGTTGTTGTACCAAAAACTGCAATGATCAATATTTATATATATGAATAACTGAAAAGATCTGAAGCGCCTTTTAATAACGAAGATGTAAATGACTATTTGAGCAATTCTCCAAGAAGACGACTCAAAAAGTGTGTCGAATCTATTTCAACCTAGTTTTAAGAGTGAAATAGCCAAAAAAAGTAAGTAGCTTTAATATTAACAGTTACAAGAGTTTACAAGAGAAATAACAGCAAAATGATCTGAAATGGGGAAGTGGGAGCAAAAGTAGAGAGAATGTATGTTTTTATTAGAAAGTATAGTCTCTAAGGGGTGAAAAAACTTGTTTTCTCTTTCTCTAGTTTTGTAGCTCTTGAAAACCTGCATAACATCTTCATATACTCCTCTTGATTCTATAATTAAGTCATTTAATGTTGTGGTTTTTAGCTGTATCTAGTCAAAGCATTGAATTTTTCTATGTTTGTATATAAATACTCAATTTGCTCGATGTTAAATTTCCTGTAAGTTTTAATTTTTACTTATTTCAGGTTCCATACTGAACGAAGTTAAAGCTGGACATCGCTTTAGGCGTTCCCACTTAAGTAAAGAATTTGATACCGTTAATGGGTATTTGGACGTTTATATCTTATTGTGCATGAAATTTTAGTACTGCAGTTTACACCTTAACAGTTTTTTAGGTAAAATGTATTCCATAATTTTGAAATCTATGATTTTGTTTTTTTTTTTTGTAAACAGTATTGTTCAAGAGCATTTCGCAAAATATTTATGGGGTATGCGTGTTCGTTGTGTCAGGGGAAATTCATTTTACGGGTTTGTCCTTTGTGTGGACGAGTAATGCTTGGGTTGTTGTTCGTGCCTGTCGCTCAGAGCCTGCAATCACTAAACAAAATAGTAAGATTACATTCTTGAGAACCGAAAAGAGGTTTCTCTCCCTAAGAATCTCCAACGCTCAAATCAAAAATACCCCACCAGAAACAAGTATTCAGAAGGGTAAATTTTAGCAAGGTTACATGGGTGCAACATCACGTTCAATCGTGGTGTTCATCTATATCCAATGGCGTTTTGCAGTAGCTTAAAGGTAATCTATATTCAGAAAGGCTCACAATGGCAAAAACTTCACAATCAATTATAACTTCTTTGGTTTTTAGACATTTGTACTACATGATTTTTTGAAACTTTTCATGTGGTTTTAATTATTGGTGCATGCATTTCTTCCTGTTTTGTGTTCAAAATAGTTGTTGCATTTACAATTATGGATTTAACTGTTTTGAGCCAAAGCGTCTAATTATTCTCTGTTTAAATAATTCCCAGTTTGCCACATAGTGGATGTTTAAGTGTTTTTGGTAGCTTTTAACCTTTTTTTCTATTCCAAGTTTGGTAGTGAACGAGGTTAGAGCTTCACATCATTTTAAACGTTTCCACTTTGGTAAAGATATTGATCTTATTGAATCTGAAATTTTTGGACCATGATTTACACCTCAATAGTTTTAAAATTAGTATATATAAGGCATAGTTTTTAAAATCTATGATGTTTTTTTGTAAATTAGATATTATTTTTTAAAAATAGTAGTTTGTCAAATTAGTTTATATATTTTTTTTTGTAAGTCATTTTACTTCTTTTAATCATTTGTTTTTGTTTTTCACCTTAGGACTCGGATCATTACTTTCGTTGGACCAATCTTGTTATCTCTTTTTTTTAATCAATTTTAGTTATGGTATTAATATTTTGCATTTGCGTTTACTTAAGACTAAAAATATATGATATTAATATAATATTAAATATTAAACATAGGCTTTACATAGATAGTATTGTAATAATATATTTTACGTAAAAGTTAACGAAACACAGATTTTTATTAATTTTATTCAACACTTTACTAACGACAAATTTAGTTTGCGGAAATTATTTCATTCCGCAAAACTTATTTTATTATCCTTGAATCCACAAATCCACGGTGTTTTCTAACCAATCATCGTAAGTAAAATGGATTTATGTCTGTTTAGGGACAGAAAGTGATGGAGTAATTAGCATTGGCACAAGTAAAAGTGCTCGAAGCGTCGTCGTATGCGTAGCTATACGCTCTGGGACAAGCTGCTTTGAATATCCTCGAGAAATCGGTCGGAGGACAAGTCTCCGGTTTATTGAACGGCCCGGTGCAGCAATACTCCGGTTTGTTAAAAGCCTCGCAAGCGCTCTTACACGCCACAACATTCCCCCCATCCAAAACGCGTAGATCGGTAGGACAATTCGCGTTCAAGTCTGAAACGCATCCAACGTTTTGGCAATCGCCTGAGCCTCCTCTCGTCGTGATTCCCATCTGGACGTTGTAACCGTCGACAAGACTTATGTCGTAGAAATCCATCGCGCCGTTAGTGCCGATTGTGAATTCGGCGAGTGTGGCTGGTGGAGCTCCTCCTGCGCCGGCGCATTTTAATTTGTTGCCGCAGTCTCCGGTGAGGCATCTTCCGGCGCCTGAGCTGTCGAAATTGCAGCCTGTTCGGCCCCAGAATCTCCCGGACCATCCCGCAGGTGCGGTTACATCGACGGAAGATCCTGAGTTTAAAGCAAATCCGCCGTCATTGAGTTGTGTGCCGCCGTTTCCAGTGAGGATTCCTGGCCAGACGGTGAAACTGCACCTGTTAACTACGGTGAAGACGGTGCCGGAGACGACGGAAATGGTGCCTTTGCAAATAAACATTCAAAATTAATTAATTAGATTATATTACGTACTGTATAACTTTTTCTATGCATGCATGTAATAAATATGTTTATGAAAACTTAATTTGTATAAGAAAATTGACCAAAATTTATGTATGTATGCATGATTACCTGTTGCTATGATGAAGGAGAAGAGGAGAAGATGTAATCCTGAGAAAGTCGCCATTCTTAATCTCAAGTATCGATTGTATGATGGTGAATGGAAAGTTAATGGCATGGATTGCTCTATTTATAGTTGTTTTTTTGTTGCATTGCTGCTACGTACCTACCGATTAAGATTTATTCATCGTTGGGATAATATAATTTTTTTTTATACACTAACACGTAGAAAAAGTTGTTTTTGTTTTGTTTTATCGTTGTATAATATAAACAGAGTCTGCGTAAAAGCTTTTCCTCATACATGTCATGGAGCTAATTTTGAACTCTATAAACATTACATACGTGTAATTGAACTTCTTATATTCTTTCGCAAATAGTCATATTTTTATATATTATTCAATTCAACATTCTCATAAAATAAGTTTTTTGGTCGAAGAAGATATATCATATATAGTCAGAGCCGGCATATGACATAAGTAAGCCACACAGGCGGCTGTTTTAGGGCCTATGCGAGAAATTGTCTTTGCTATTTCGAAACCCAATTTTGTGTCTGACCATTTTATTTTATTATTGATCGAAAACAGAATGGCTGATCACTGATCGAAGTTACGTTTTACTTCTCTAGCACTCTCCGTTTAAAGCTTGACCTTACAGATTCGTTCTCCAAACATCCGATGCGATGAGAATTTTGGGTTGACTTAGCTAAACATTTGATAAATAAAACAGTATGATTTTTAACACAGGTATAGCTACAAGATTTGTGCTACGTCTATGGAGATTGTGTCCACCACAACCTACCAGGCTTATCATATCACTGTGACTTATTCCGGTAAAGAAAACCCTTCTCTGCATGGACTTTTGCATAATTGTATTAGGCGTTTGTAAGCTTCTCGGTAAGCTCCCTCCAAATCTCTAGAGTTCTTTTATTTATATATTTAAGGTACGACAATTTTGCATCCCATGACTCTCAGGGACGCGCTCTGGGCCACTCTCTTTTCGAATCAGTACTCAAGTCCCAGCGTTCTAGGAATCTGCTTTCCATCGAGGAGATTGTCCAGCAGTCGAACAGGTCCCATTGCATTAATCTTGATCCGGACTGCACTGATGGGAGTTCGTAAAAAAATTCATTTTATATATATATATATATATATATAAATTATTTTTACTTTGATATGTAATATTATTACAATTATTTAAAATCTTTCACGTTGCAGATTTTGTTTGTCCCTTGTTATCACCATGGCGGTTTTGCGGATGCTCCCTATTGAAGCAGCCGTATGAGACTTTTTTCCAAAAATGCCGTGTGAGCTAAAGAAAACTTGGCATCGATCTTTCGTGGTAAGATTTTCAAGATTTATTTATTTTTCTTTACAGTTTAAAATTGAAATATCAAACAAGAGTTTAATGTGTTTCATATGTGTTTGTAGCAAGAGTTTACTTAGCTTCATACAAGGATGACCACGTGTTGGAACAGTTCAACACAAGTTTGCAGGAATCCAATACTTGAGACACATCTACGGGTGGAATCAGAAATTTCTTGAAAAAACAAGTCTAATGATTCTCGAAGGGTTTCTGCCAGCATTGAAGTTGGCCTGACATGAAGGTTCGAAAAACTCGAAGAACCAGAACTGAACAGTAACCGAGGAGGGAAGGGAATGTACACTCACAATAGGAGTGCAAAGACAGTCTTGCATCAAGTGATTGAATTGGTAAGAACCTATAGATTTTTTTTTTTTTTAATTTTGACATTCTATTTATTCATTTTTAAACCAATCAGTCTTTTTGCAGATGGATCGAATGACACAAATCTTGCAGGAAAGTCTTAATGGCTCAGCAACTTCTTCAAACGAGCTAACTCGAGAAGAGATTAACAACATAGTTCTCTCAGTAGTCTTTTTCCCTTTCTTTTATATTTTTTCCCTTTATTTTATATTTTAGATATCTAATATTTTTTAATAATTTTTTGTAGAAAGCTCGGCAAGTTAAGGGTCAACTATTAGCTTTAGGCAAACTTCCGAGCATGGAAGCAGATTCCTCGCCAGTTTATTGTTTCCCTCTCCTAAAGTATCAAATCGAGATTGAGAACCTTAAGGAAGTGGTTAGGGAATGTGATGAGAGCATCAAGTAGTTGGAGAGTGCATCCTAAACACATGTACCGAGCTCTACCAGATGAACCAAATTATGGAGACTTCTTTTCCGCATTAATTTAAAAAGTAGTTTTAAAAAAAATATTTTTATCTAAATAAAACATTTTAATTAATTTTATTATATGTTTAATTTTATTATCATATTACATTTAGTTTAAATATTAATTATTCAATTTTTCTAAATACAAAATACAATGTTCGATTGAAAATCTGTCAGACATATCCTTTCGAGTTATATGGGAGACCTTTTCCATGTACTTCTGATGAATTTCCGATAATATTTTTTTCACATTTTAATGTCGCTAATCTATCGAAATTCCATCAGAGATATTCATTAAAAATGCCGTTGAAATTGTTTAGACGGCTTCCCTCCGTCGAAAATACATCGGAGAACAGACATTGGTAATCCGTCAGTATATTCTGTTAAACGTATTCCATCGAAAATTCCAACGGAGATCCATCAGAAGAGATGGATTATGCCAAAGGAATTAACCTTCTGTCTTGTAGTAGCTTACCGATAAGTTTCCTCCATATCTCTAGAGTTATTGTTAACTGAGTAAACTACTCCCATCAACCTGATGTTCATCCAATCTCGTTTTGCCGAAGCTTAAAGCTTTGTCTCTATTCAGAAAAGCTCTCCATGGCATGAACTTCACCATCAATTATAAGTTCTGGCTGGGTTTTTTTTCTACTATTGCACTTCACATGAGTGATTATTTATTTTATTTTTGGATTTTTGGTGTTCCATGAAGTTTTTATTGTTGTTACATGCATCCTTTTCTATTTTTTTTCTTACAAATGATATAAGGAAAGTTTATCAGAAATAAAACATGGGAATTTATATTTATTCGGAGATTGTATTTGAGTTTCAGAAGATGCACGAGACGAGATTATAGAGCAAAAAAATTTGAGGGCCATATATTATATTTTGTTGTTGTACCAAAAACTGCAATGATCAATATTTATATATATGAATAACTGAAAAGATCTGAAGCGTCTTTTAATAACGAAGATGTAAATGACTATTTGAGCAATTCTCCAAGAAGGCAGACTCAAAAAGTGTGTCGAATCTATTTCAACCTAGTTTTAAGAGTGAAATAGCCAAAAAAAAGTAAGTAGCTTTAATATTAACAGTTACAAGAGTTTACAAGAGAAATAACAGCAAAATGATCTGAAATGGGGAAGTGAGAGCAAAAGTAGAGAGAATGTATGTTTTTATTAGAAAGTATAGTCTCTAAGGGGTGAAAAAAACTTGTTTTCTCTTTCTCTAGTTTTGTAGCTCTTGAAAACCTGTATAACATTTTCATATACTCCTCTTGATTCTATAATTAAGTCATTTAATGTTGTGGTTTTTAGCTGTTTCTAGTCAAAGTATTGAATTTTTCTATGTTTGTATATAAATACTCAGTTTGCTCGATGTTAAATTTCCTGTAAGTTTTAATTTTTACTTATTTCATGTTCCATACTTAACAAAGTTAGAGCTGGACATCGCTTTAGGCGTTCCCACTTAAGTAAAGAATTTGATACCGTTAATGGGTATTTGGACGTTTATATCTTATTGTGCATGAAATTTTAGTACTGCAGTTTACACCTTAACAGTTTTTTAGGTAAAACGTATTCCATAATTTTGAAATCTATGATTTTGTTTTTTTTTTTTTGTAAACAGTATTGTTCAAGAGCATTTCGCAAAATATTTATGGGGTATGCGTGTTCGTTGTGTCAGGGGAAATTCATTTTACGGGTTTGTCCTTTGTGTGGACGAGTAATGCTTGGGTTGTTGTTCGTGCCTGTCGCTCAGGGCCTGCAATCACTAAACAAAATAGTAAGATTACATTCTTGAGAACCGAAAAGAGGTTTCTCTCCCTAAGAATCTCCGACGCTCAAATCAAAAATACCCCACCAGAAACAAATATTCAGAAGGGTAAATTTTAGCAAGGTTACATGGGTGCAACATCACGTCCAATCGTGGTGTTCATCTATATCCAATGGCGTTTTGCAGTAGCTTAAAGGTAATCTATATTCAGAAAGGCTCACAATGGCAAAAACTTCACAATCAATTATAACTTCTTTGGTTTTTAGACATTTGTACTACATAATTTTTTGAAACTTTTCATGTGGTTTTAATTATTGGTGCATGCATTTCTTCCTGTTTTGTGTTCAAAATAGTTGTTGCATTTACAATTATGGATTTAACTGTTTTGAGCCAAAGCGTCTAATTATTCTCTGTTTAAATAATTTCCAGTTTGCCACATAGTGGTTGTTTAAGTGTTTTTGGTAGCTTTTAACCTTTTTTTCTATTCCAAGTTTGGTAGTGAACGAGGTTAGAGCTTCACATCACTTTAAACGTTTCCACTTTGGTAAAGATATTGATCTTATTGAATCTGAAATTTTTGGACCATGATTTACACCTCAATAGTTTTAAAATTAGTATATATAAGGCATAGTTTTTAAAATCTATGATGTTTTTTTGTAAACTAGATATTATTTTTTAAAAATAGTGGTTTGTCAAATTAGTTTATATATATTTTTTTTTAAGTCATTTTACTTCTTTTAATCATTTGTTTTTGTTTTTCACCTTAGGACTCGGATCATTACTTTCGTTAGACCAATCTTGTTATCTCTTTTTTTTAATCAATTTTAGTTATGGTATTAATATTTTGCATTTGCGTTTACTTAAGACTAAAAATATATGATATTAATATAATATTAAATATTAAACATAGGCTTTACATAGATAGTATTGTAATAATATATTTTACGTAAAAGTTAACGAAACACAGATTTTTATTAATTTTATTCAACACTTTACTAACGACAAATTTAGTTTGCGGAAATTATTTCATTCCGCAAAACTTATTTTATTATCCTTGAATCCACAAATCCACGGTGTTTTCTAACCAATCATCGTAAGTAAAATGGATTTATGTCTGTTTAGGGACAGAAAGTGATGGAGTAATTAGCATTGGCACAAGTAAAAGTGCTCGAAGCGTCGTCGTATGCGTAGCTATACGCTCTGGGACAAGCTGCTTTGAATATCCTCGAGAAATCGGTCGGAGGACAAGTCTCCGGTTTATTGAACGGCCCGGTGCAGCAATACTCCGGTTTGTTAAAAGCCTCGCAAGCGCTCTTACACGCCACAACATTCCCCCCATCCAAAACGCGTAGATCGGTAGGACAATTCGCGTTCAAGTCTGAAACGCATCCAACGTTTTGGCAATCGCCTGAGCCTCCTCTCGTCGTGATTCCCATCTGGACGTTGTAACCGTCGACAAGACTTATGTCGTAGAAATCCATCGCGCCGTTAGTGCCGATTGTGAATTCGGCGAGTGTGGCTGGTGGAGCTCCTCCTGCGCCGGCGCATTTTAATTTGTTGCCGCAGTCTCCGGTGAGGCATCTTCCGGCGCCTGAGCTGTCGAAATTGCAGCCTGTTCGGCCCCAGAATCTCCCGGACCATCCCGCAGGTGCGGTTACATCGACGGAAGATCCTGAGTTTAAAGCAAATCCGCCGTCATTGAGTTGTGTGCCGCCGTTTCCAGTGAGGATTCCTGGCCAGACGGTGAAACTGCACCTGTTAACTACGGTGAAGACGGTGCCGGAGACGACGGAAATGGTGCCTTTGCAAATAAACATTCAAAATTAATTAATTAGATTATATTACGTACTGTATAACTTTTTCTATGCATGCATGTAATAAATATGTTTATGAAAACTTAATTTGTATAAGAAAATTGACCAAAATTTATGTATGTATGCATGATTACCTGTTGCTATGATGAAGGAGAAGAGGAGAAGATGTAATCCTGAGAAAGTCGCCATTCTTAATCTCAAGTATCGATTGTATGATGGTGAATGGAAAGTTAATGGCATGGATTGCTCTATTTATAGTTGTTTTTTTGTTGCATTGCTGCTACGTACCTACCGATTAAGATTTATTCATCGTTGGGATAATATAATTTTTTTTTATACACTAACACGTAGAAAAAGTTGTTTTTGTTTTGTTTTTTATCGTTGTATAATATAAACAGAGTCTGCGTAAAAGCTTTTCCTCATACATGTCATGGAGCTAATTTTGAACTCTATAAACATTACATACGTGTAATTGAACTTCTTATATTCTTTCGCAAATAGTCATATTTTTATATATTATTCAATTCAACATTCTCATAAAATAAGTTTTTTTTGGTCGAAGAAGATATATCATATATAGTCAGAGCCGGCATATGACATAAGTAAGCCACACAGGCGGCTGTTTTAGGGCCTATGCGAGAAATTGTCTTTGCTATTTCGAAACCCAATTTTGTGTCTGACCATTTTATTTTATTATTGATCGAAAACAGAATGGCTGATCACTGATCGAAGTTACGTTTTACTTCTCTAGCACTCTCCGTTTAAAGCTTGACCTTACAGATTCGTTCTCCAAACATCCGATGCGATGAGAATTTTGGGTTGACTTAGCTAAACATTTGATAAATAAAACAGTATGATTTTTAACACAGGTATAGCTACAAGATTTGTGCTACGTCTATGGAGATTGTGTCCACCACAACCTACCAGGCTTATCATATCACTGTGACTTATTCCGGTAAAGAAAACCCTTCTCTGCATGGACTTTTGCATAATTGTATTAGGCGTTTGTAAGCTTCTCGGTAAGCTCCCTCCAAATCTCTAGAGTTCTTTTATTTATATATTTAAGGTACGACAATTTTGCATCCCATGACTCTCAGGGACGCGCTCTGGGCCACTCTCTTTTCGAATCAGTACTCAAGTCCCAGCGTTCTAGGAATCTGCTTTCCATCGAGGAGATTGTCCAGCAGTCGAACAGGTCCCATTGCATTAATCTTGATCCGGACTGCACTGATGGGAGTTCGTAAAAAAATTCATTTTATATATATATATATAATATATAAATTATTTTTACTTTGATATGTAATATTATTACAATTATTTAAAATCTTTCACGTTGCAGATTTTGTTTGTCCCTTGTTATCACCATGGCGGTTTTGCGGATGCTCCCTATTGAAGCAGCCGTATGAGACTTTTTTCCAAAAATGCCGTGTGAGCTAAAGAAAACTTGGCATCGATCTTTCGTGGTAAGATTTTCAAGATTTATTTATTTTTCTTTACAGTTTAAAATTGAAATATCAAACAAGAGTTTAATGTGTTTCATATGTGTTTGTAGCAAGAGTTTACTTAGCTTCATACAAGGATGACCACGTGTTGGAACAGTTCAACACAAGTTTGCAGGAATCCAATACTTGAGACACATCTACGAGTGGAATCAGAAATTTCTTGAAAAAACAAGTCTAATGATTCTCGAAGGGTTTCTGCCAGCATTGAAGTTGGCCTGACATGAAGGTTCGAAAAACTCGAAGAACCAGAACTGAACAGTGACCGAGGAGGGAAGGGAATGTACACTCACAGTAGGAGTGCAAAGACAGTCTTGCGTCAAGTGATTGAATTGGTAAGAACCTATAGATTTTTTTTTTTTAAATTTGACATTCTATTTATTCATTTTTAAACCAATCAGCCTTTTTGCAGATGGATCGAATGACACAAATCTTGCAGGAAAGTCTTAATGGCTCAGCAACTTCTTCAAACGAGCTAACTCGAGAAGAGATTAACAACATAGTTCTCTCAGTAGTCTTTTTCCCTTTCTTTTATATTTTTTCCCTTTATTTTATATTTTAGATATCTAATATTTTTTAATAATTTTTTGTAGAAAGCTCGGCAAGTTAAGGGTCAACTATTAGCTTTAGGCAAACTTCCGAGCATGGAAGCAGATTCCTCGCCAGTTTATTGTTTCCCTCTCCTAAAGTATCAAATCGAGATTGAGAACCTTAAGGAAGTGGTTAGGGAATGTGATGAGAGCATCAAGTAGTTGGAGAGTGCATCCTAAACACATGTACCGAGCTCTACCAGATGAACCAAATTATGGAGACTTCTTTTCCGCATTAATTTAAAAAGTAGTTTTAAAAAAAATATTTTTATCTAAATAAAACATTTTAATTAATTTTATTATATGTTTAATTTTATTATCATATTACATTTAGTTTAAATATTAATTATTCAATTTTTCTAAATACAAAATACAATGTTCGATTGAAAATCTGTCAGACATATCCTTTCGAGTTATATGAGAGACCTTTTCCATGTACTTCTGATGAATTTCCGATAATACTTTTTTCACATTTTAATGTCGCTAATCTATCGAAATTCCATCAGAGATATTCATTAAAAATGCCGTTGAAATTGTTTAGACGGCTTCCCTCCGTCGAAAATACATCGGAGAACAGACATTGGTAATCCGTCAGTATATTCTGTTAAACGTATACCATCGAAAATTCCAATGGAGATCCATCAGAAGAGATGGATTATGCCAAAGGAATTAACCTTCTGTCTTGTAGTAGCTTACCGATAAGTTTCCTCCATATCTCTAGAGTTATTGTTAACTGAGTAAACTACTCCCATCAACCTGATGTTCATCCAATCTCGTTTTGCCGAAGCTTAAAGCTTTGTCTCTATTCAGAAAAGCTCTCCATGGCATGAACTTCACCATCAATTATAAGTTCTGGCTGGGTTTTTTTTCTACTATTGCACTTCACATGAGTGATTATTTATTTTATTTTTGGATTTTTGGTGTTCCATGAAGTTTTTATTGTTGTTACATGCATCCTTTTCTATTTTTTTCTTACAAATGATATAAGGAAAGTTTATCAGAAATAAAACATGGGAATTTATATTTATTCGGAGATTGTATTTGAGTTTCAGAAGATGCACGAGACGAGATTATAGAGCAAACAAATTTGAGGGCCATATATTATATTTTGTTGTTGTACCAAAAACTGCAATGATCAATATTTATATATATGAATAACTGAAAAGATCTGAAGCATCTTTTAATAACGAAGATGTAAATGACTATTTGAGCAATTCTCCAAGAAGGCGGACTCAAAAAGTGTGTCGAATCTATTTCAACCTAGTTTTAAGAGTGAAATAGCCAAAAAAAAGTAAGTAGCTTTAATATTAACAGTTACAAGAGTTTACAAGAGAAATAACAGCAAAATGATCTGAAATGGGGAAGTGAGAGCAAAAGTAGAGAGAATGTATGTTTTTATTAGAAAGTATAGTCTCTAAGGGGTGAAAAAACTTGTTTTCTCTTTCTCTAGTTTTGTAGCTCTTGAGAACCTGTATAACATCTTCATATACTCCTCTTGATTCTATAATTAAGTCATTTAATGTTGTGGTTTTTAGCTGTTTCTAGTCAAAGTATTGAATTTTTCTATGTTTGTATATAAATACTCAGTTTGCTCGATGTTAAATTTCCTGTAAGTTTTAATTTTTACTTATTTCCTGTTCCATACTTAACAAAGTTAGAGCTGGACATCGCTTTAGGCGTTCCCACTTAAGTAAAGAATTTGATACCGTTAATGGGTATTTGGACGTTTATATCTTATTGTGCATGAAATTTTAGTACTGCAGTTTACACCTTAACAGTTTTTTAGGTAAAACGTATTCCATAATTTTGAAATCTATGATTTTGTTTTTTTTTTTTTTGTAAACAGTATTGTTCAAGAGCATTTCGCAAAATATTTATGGGGTATGCGTGTTCGTTGTGTCAGGGGAAATTCATTTTACGGGTTTGTCCTTTGTGTGGACGAGTAATGCTTGGGTTGTTGTTCGTGCCTGTCGCTCAGGGCCTGCAATCACTAAACAAAATAGTAAGATTACATTCTTGAGAACCGAAAAGAGGTTTCTTTCCCTAAGAATCTCCGACGCTCAAATCAAAAATACCCCACCAGAAACAAATATTCAGAAGGGTAAATTTTAGCAAGGTTACATGGGTGCAACATCACGTCCAATCGTGGTGTTCATCTATATCCAATGGCGTTTTGCAGTAGCTTAAAGGTAATCTATATTCAGAAAGGCTCACAATGGCAAAAACTTCACAATCAATTATAACTTCTTTGGTTTTTAGACATTTGTACTACATGATTTTTTGAAACTTTTCATGTGGTTTTAATTATTGATGCATGCATTTCTTCCTGTTTTGTGTTCAAAATAGTTGTTGCATTTACAATTATGGATTTAACTGTTTTGAGTCAAAGCGTCTAATTATTCTCTGTTTAAATAATTCCCAGTTTGCCACATAGTGGATGTTTAAGTGTTTTTGGTAGCTTTTAACCTTTTTTTCTATTCCAAGTTTGGTAGTGAACGAGGTTAGAGCTTCACATCACTTTAAACGTTTCCACTTTGGTAAAGATATTGATCTTATTGAATCTGAAATTTTTGGACCATGATTTACACCTCAATAGTTTTAAAATTAGTATATATAAGGCATAGTTTTTAAAATCTATGATGTTTTTTTGTAAACTAGATATTATTTCTTAAAAATAGTGGTTTGTCAAATTAGTTTATATATTTTTTTCTGTAAGTCATTTTACTTCTTTTAATCATTTGTGTTTGTTTTTCACCTTAGGACTCGGATCATTACTTTCATTGGACCAATTTTGTTATCTCTTTTTTTTAATCAGTTTTAGTTATGGTATTAATATTTTGCATTTGCGTTTACTTAAGACTAAAAATATATGATATTAATATAATATTAAATATTAAACATAGGCTTTACATAGATAGTATTGTAATAATATATTTTACGTAAAAGTTAACGAAACACAGATTTTTATTAATTTTATTCAACACTTTACTAACGACAAATTTAGTTTGCGGAAATTATTTCATTCCGCAAAACTTATTTTATTATCCTTGAATCCACAAATCCACGGTGTTTTCTAACCAATCATCGTAAGTAAAATGGATTTATGTCTGTTTAGGGACAGAAAGTGATGGAGTAATTAGCATTGGCACAAGTAAAAGTGCTCGAAGCGTCGTCGTATGCGTAGCTATACGCTCTGGGACAAGCTGCTTTGAATATCCTCGAGAAATCGGTCGGAGGACAAGTCTCCGGTTTATTGAACGGCCCGGTGCAGCAATACTCCGGTTTGTTAAAAGCCTCGCAAGCGCTCTTACACGCCACAACATTCCCCCCATCCAAAACGCGTAGATCGGTAGGACAATTCGCGTTCAAGTCTGAAACGCATCCAACGTTTTGGCAATCGCCTGAGCCTCCTCTCGTCGTGATTCCCATCTGGACGTTGTAACCGTCGACAAGACTTATGTCGTAGAAATCCATCGCGCCGTTAGTGCCGATTGTGAATTCGGCGAGTGTGGCTGGTGGAGCTCCTCCTGCGCCGGCGCATTTTAATTTGTTGCCGCAGTCTCCGGTGAGGCATCTTCCGGCGCCTGAGCTGTCGAAATTGCAGCCTGTTCGGCCCCAGAATCTCCCGGACCATCCCGCAGGTGCGGTTACATCGACGGAAGATCCTGAGTTTAAAGCAAATCCGCCGTCATTGAGTTGTGTGCCGCCGTTTCCAGTGAGGATTCCTGGCCAGACGGTGAAACTGCACCTGTTAACTACGGTGAAGACGGTGCCGGAGACGACGGAAATGGTGCCTTTGCAAATAAACATTCAAAATTAATTAATTAGATTATATTACGTACTGTATAACTTTTTCGATGCATGCATGTAATAAATATGTTTATGAAAACTTAATTTGTATAAGAAAATTGACCAAAATTTATGTATGTATGCATGATTACCTGTTGCTATGATGAAGGAGAAGAGGAGAAGATGTAATCCTGAGAAAGTCGCCATTCTTAATCTCAAGTATCGATTGTATGATGGTGAATGGAAAGTTAATGGCATGGATTGCTCTATTTATAGTTGTTTTTTTTTGTTGCATTGCTGCTACGTACCTACCGATTAAGATTTATTCATCGTTGGGATAATATAATTTTTTTTTATACACTAACACGTAGAAAAAGTTGTTTTTGTTTTGTTTTATCGTTGTATAATATAAACAGAGTCTGCGTAAAAGCTTTTCCTCATACATGTCATGGAGCTAATTTTGAACTCTATAAACATTACATACGTGTAATTGAACTTCTTATATTCTTTCGCAAATAGTCATATTTTTATATATTATTCAATTCAACATTCTCATAAAATAAGTTTTTTGATCGAAGAAGATATATCATATATAGTCAGAGCCGGCATATGACATAAGTAAGCCACACAGGCGGCTGTTTTAGGGCCTATGCGAGAAATTGTCTTTGCTATTTCGAAACCCAATTTTGTGTCTGACCATTTTATTTTATTATTGATCGAAAACAGAATGGCTGATCACTGATCGAAGTTACGTTTTACTTCTCTAGCACTCTCCGTTTAAAGCTTGACCTTACAGATTCGTTCTCCAAACATCCGATGCGATGAGAATTTTGGGTTGACTTAGCTAAACATTTGATAAATAAAACAGTATGATTTTTAACACAGGTATAGCTACAAGATTTGTGCTACGTCTATGGAGATTGTGTCCACCACAACCTACCAGGCTTATCATATCACTGTGACTTATTCCGGTAAAGAAAACCCTTCTCTGCATGGACTTTTGCATAATTGTATTAGGCGTTTGTAAGCTTCTCGGTAAGCTCCCTCCAAATCTCTAGAGTTCTTTTATTTATATATTTAAGGTACGACAATTTTGCATCCCATGACTCTCAGGGACGCGCTCTGGGCCACTCTCTTTTCGAATCAGTACTCAAGTCCCAGCGTTCTAGGAATCTGCTTTCCATCGAGGAGATTGTCCAGCAGTCGAACAGGTCCCATTGCATTAATCTTGATCCGGACTGCACTGATGGGAGTTCGTAAAAAAATTCATTTTATATATATATATATATATATATAAAATATTTTTACTTTGATATGTAATATTATTACAATTATTTAAAATCTTTCACGTTGCAGATTTTGTTTGTCCCTTGTTATCACCATGGCGGTTTTGCGGATGCTCCCTATTGAAGCAGCCGTATGAGACTTTTTTTCCAAAAATGCCGTGTGAGCTAAAGAAAACTTGGCATCGATCTTTCGTGGTAAGATTTTCAAGATTTATTTATTTTTCTTTACAGTTTAAAATTGAAATATCAAACAAGAGTTTAATGTTTTTCATATGTGTTTGTAGCAAGAGTTTACTTAGCTTCATACAAGGATGACCACGTGTTGGAACAGTTCAACACAAGTTTGCAGGAATCCAATACTTGAGACACATCTACGAGTGGAATCAGAAATTTCTTGAAAAAACAAGTCTAATGATTCTCGAAGGGTTTCTGCCAGCATTGAAGTTGGCCTGACATGAAGGTTCGAAAAACTCGAAGAACCAGAACTGAACAGTGACCGAGGAGGGAAGGGAATGTACACTCACAATAGGAGTGCAAAGACAGTCTTGCGTCAAGTGATTGAATTGGTAAGAACCTATAGATTTTTTTTTTTTTAATTTTGACATTCTATTTATTCATTTTTAAACCAATCAGTCTTTTTGCAGATGGATCGAATGACACAAATCTTGCAGGAAAGTCTTAATGGCTCAGCAACTTCTTCAAACGAGCTAACTCGAGAAGAGATTAACAACATAGTTCTCTCAGTAGTCTTTTTCCCTTTCTTTTATATTTTTTCCCTTTATTTTATATTTTAGATATCTAATATTTTTTAATAATTTTTTGTAGAAAGCTCGGCAAGTTAAGGGTCAACTATTAGCTTTAGGCAAACTTCCGAGCATGGAAGCAGATTCCTCGCCAGTTTATTGTTTCCCTCTCCTAAAGTATCAAATCGAGATTGAGAACCTTAAGGAAGTGGTTAGGGAATGTGATGAGAGCATCAAGTAGTTGGAGAGTGCATCCTAAACACATGTACCGAGCTCTACCAGATGAACCAAATTATGGAGACTTCTTTTCCGCATTAATTTAAAAAGTAGTTTTAAAAAAAATATTTTTATCTAAATAAAACATTTTAATTAATTTTATTATATGTTTAATTTTATTATCATATTACATTTAGTTTAAATATTAATTATTCAATTTTTCTAAATACAAAATACAATGTTCGATTGAAAATCTGTCAGACATATCCTTTCGAGTTATATGGGAGACCTTTTCCATGTACTTCTGATGAATTTCCGATAATATTTTTTTTCACATTTTAATGTCGCTAATCTATCGAAATTCCATCAGAGATATTCATTAAAAATGCCGTTGAAATTGTTTAGACGGCTTCCCTCCGTCGAAAATACATCGGAGAACAGACATTGGTAATCCGTCAGTATATTCTGTTAAACGTATTCCATCGAAAATTCCAACGGAGATCCATCAGAAGAGATGGATTATGCCAAAGGAATTAACCTTCTGTCTTGTAGTAGCTTACCGATAAGTTTCCTCCATATCTCTAGAGTTATTGTTAACTGAGTAAACTACTCCCATCAACCTGATGTTCATCCAATCTCGTTTTGCCGAAGCTTAAAGCTTTGTCTCTATTCAGAAAAGCTCTCCATGACATGAACTTCACCATCAATTATAAGTTCTGGCTGGGTTTTTTTTCTACTATTGCACTTCACATGAGTGATTATTTATTTTATTTTTGGATTTTTGGTGTTCCATGAAGTTTTTATTGTTGTTACATGCATCCTTTTCTATTTTTTTTTCTTACAAATGATATAAGGAAAGTTTATCAGAAATAAAACATGGGAATTTATATTTATTCGGAGATTGTATTTGAGTTTCAGAAGATGCACGAGACGAGATTATAGAGCAAAAAAAATTTGAGGGCCATATATTATATTTTGTTGTTGTACCAAAAACTGCAATGATCAATATTTATATATATGAATAACTGAAAAGATCTGAAGCGTCTTTTAATAACGAAGATGTAAATGACTATTTGAGCAATTCTCCAAGAAGGCGGACTCAAAAAGTGTGTCGAATCTATTTCAACCTAGTTTTAAGAGTGAAATAGCCAAAAAAAAGTAAGTAGCTTTAATATTAACAGTTACAAGAGTTTACAAGAGAAATAACAGCAAAATGATCTGAAATGGGGAAAGTGGGAGCAAAAGTAGAGAGAATGTATGTTTTTATTAGAAAGTATAGTCTCTAAGGGGTGAAAAAAAACTTGTTTTCTCTTTCTCTAGTTTTGTAGCTCTTGAAAACCTGCATAACATCTTCATATACTCCTCTTGATTCTATAATTAAGTCATTTAATGTTGTGGTTTTTAGCTGTTTCTAGTCAAAGTATTGAATTTTTCTATGTTTGTATATAAATACTCAGTTTGCTCGATGTTAAATTTCCTGTAAGTTTTAATTTTTACTTATTTCATGTTCCATACTTAACAAAGTTAGAGCTGGACATCGCTTTAGGCGTTCCCACTTAAGTAAAGAATTTGATACCGTTAATGGGTATTTGGACGTTTATATCTTATTGTGCATGAAATTTTAGTACTGCAGTTTACACCTTAACAGTTTTTTAGGTAAAACGTATTCCATAATTTTAAAATCTATGATTTTGTTTTTTTTTTTTTTGTAAACAGTATTGTTCAAGAGCATTTCGCAAAATATTTATGGGGTATGCGTGTTCGTTGTGTCAGGGGAAATTCATTTTACGGGTTTGTCCTTTGTGTGGACGAGTAATGCTTGGGTTGTTGTTCGTGCCTGTCGCTCAGGGCCTGCAATCACTAAACAAAATAGTAAGATTACATTCTTGAGAACCGAAAAGAGGTTTCTCTCCCTAAGAATCTCCGACACTCAAATCAAAAATACTCCACCAGAAACAAATATTCAGAAGGGTAAATTTTAGCAAGGTTACATGGGTGCAACATCACGTCCAATCGTGGTGTTCATCTATATCCAATGGCGTTTTGCAGTAGCTTAAAGGTAATCTATATTCAGAAAAGCTCACAATGGCAAAAACTTCACAATCAATTATAACTTCTTTGGTTTTTAGACATTTGTACTACATGATTTTTTGAAACTTTTCATGTGGTTTTAATTATTGATGCATGCATTTCTTCCTGTTTTGTGTTCAAAATAGTTGTTGCATTTACAATTATGGATTTAACTGTTTTGAGTCAAAGCGTCTAATTATTCTCTATTTAAATAATTCTCAGTTTGCCACATAGTGGATGTTTAAGTGTTTTTGGTAGCTTTTAACCTTTTTTTTCTATTCCAAGTTTGGTAGTGAACGAGGTTAGAGCTTCACATCACTTTAAACGTTTCCACTTTGGTAAAGATATTGATCTTATTGAATCTGAAATTTTTGGACCATGATTTATACCTCAATAGTTTTAAAATTAGTATATATAAGGCATAGTTTTTAAAATCTATGATGTTTTTTTGTAAACTAGATATTATTTTTTAAAAATAGTGGTTTGTCAAATTAGTTTATATATTTTTTTTTGTAAGTCATTTTACTTCTTTTAATCATTTGTTTTTGTTTTTCACCTTAGGACTCGGATCATTACTTTCGTTGGACCAATCTTGTTATCTCTTTTTTTTAATCAATTTTAGTTATGGTATTAATATTTTGCATTTGCGTTTACTTAAGACTAAAAATATATGATATTAATGTAATATTAAATATTAAACATAGGCTTTACATAGATAGTATTGTAATAATATATTTTACGTAAAAGTTAACGAAACACAGATTTTTATTAATTTTATTCAACACTTTACTAACGACAAATTTAGTTTGCGGAAATTATTTCATTCCGCAAAACTTATTTTATTATCCTTGAATCCACAAATCCACGGTGTTTTCTAACCAATCATCGTAAGTAAAATGGATTTATGTCTGTTTAGGGACAGAAAGTGATGGAGTAATTAGCATTGGCACAAGTAAAAGTGCTCGAAGCGTCGTCGTATGCGTAGCTATACGCTCTGGGACAAGCTGCTTTGAATATCCTCGAGAAATCGGTCGGAGGACAAGTCTCCGGTTTATTGAACGGCCCGGTGCAGCAATACTCCGGTTTGTTAAAAGCCTCGCAAGCGCTCTTACACGCCACAACATTCCCCCCATCCAAAACGCGTAGATCGGTAGGACAATTCGCGTTCAAGTCTGAAACGCATCCAACGTTTTGGCAATCGCCTGAGCCTCCTCTCGTCGTGATTCCCATCTGGACGTTGTAACCGTCGACAAGACTTATGTCGTAGAAATCCATCGCGCCGTTAGTGCCGATTGTGAATTCGGCGAGTGTGGCTGGTGGAGCTCCTCCTGCGCCGGCGCATTTTAATTTGTTGCCGCAGTCTCCGGTGAGGCATCTTCCGGCGCCTGAGCTGTCGAAATTGCAGCCTGTTCGGCCCCAGAATCTCCCGGACCATCCCGCAGGTGCGGTTACATCGACGGAAGATCCTGAGTTTAAAGCAAATCCGCCGTCATTGAGTTGTGTGCCGCCGTTTCCAGTGAGGATTCCTGGCCAGACGGTGAAACTGCACCTGTTAACTACGGTGAAGACGGTGCCGGAGACGACGGAAATGGTGCCTTTGCAAATAAACATTCAAAATTAATTAATTAGATTATATTACGTACTGTATAACTTTTTCTATGCATGCATGTAATAAATATGTTTCTGAAAACTTAATTTGTATAAGAAAATTGACCAAAATTTATGTATGTATGCATGATTACCTGTTGCTATGATGAAGGAGAAGAGGAGAAGATGTAATCCTGAGAAAGTCGCCATTCTTAATCTCAAGTATCGATTGTATGATGGTGAATGGAAAGTTAATGGCATGGATTGCTCTATTTATAGTTGTTTTTTTGTTGCATTGCTGCTACGTACCTACCGATTAAGATTTATTCATCGTTGGGATAATATAATTTTTTTTATACACTAACACGTAGAAAAAGTTGTTTTTGTTTTGTTTTATCGTTGTATAATATAAACAGAGTCTCCGTAAAAGCTTTTCCTCATACATGTCATGGAGCTAATTTTGAACTCTATAAACATTACATACGTGTAATTGAACTTCTTATATTCTTTCGCAAATAGTCATATTTTTATATATTATTCAATTCAACATTCTCATAAAATAAGTTTTTTGATCGAAGAAGATATATCATATATAGTCAGAGCCGGCATATGACATAAGTAAGCCACACAGGCGGCTGTTTTAGGGCCTATGCGAGAAATTGTCTTTGCTATTTCGAAACCCAATTTTGTGTCTGACCATTTTATTTTATTATTGATCGAAAACAGAATGGCTGATCACTGATCGAAGTTACGTTTTACTTCTCTAGCACTCTCCGTTTAAAGCTTGACCTTACAGATTCGTTCTCCAAACATCCGATGCGATGAGAATTTTGGGTTGACTTAGCTAAACATTTGATAAATAAAACAGTATGATTTTTAACACAGGTATAGCTACAAGATTTGTGCTACGTCTATGGAGATTGTGTCCACCACAACCTACCAGGCTTATCATATCACTGTGACTTATTCCGGTAAAGAAAACCCTTCTCTGCATGGACTTTTGCATAATTGTATTAGGCGTTTGTAAGCTTCTCGGTAAGCTCCCTCCAAATCTCTAGAGTTCTTTTATTTATATATTTAAGGTACGACAATTTTGCATCCCATGACTCTCAGGGACGCGCTCTGGGCCACTCTCTTTTCGAATCAGTACTCAAGTCCCAGCGTTCTAGGAATCTGCTTTCCATCGAGGAGATTGTCCAGCAGTCGAACAGGTCCCATTGCATTAATCTTGATCCGGACTGCACTGATGGGAGTTCGTAAAAAAATTCATTTTATATATATATATATATATATATAAAATTATTTTTACTTTGATATGTAATATTATTACAATTATTTAAAATCTTTCACGTTGCAGATTTTGTTTGTCCCTTGTTATCACCATGGCGGTTTTGCGGATGCTCCCTATTGAAGCAGCCGTATGAGACTTTTTTTCCAAAAATGCCGTGTGAGCTAAAGAAAACTTGGCATCGATCTTTCGTGGTAAGATTTTCAAGATTTATTTATTTTTCTTTACAGTTTAAAATTGAAATATCAAACAAGAGTTTAATGTTTTTCATATGTGTTTGTAGCAAGAGTTTACTTAGCTTCATACAAGGATGACCACGTGTTGGAACAGTTCAACACAAGTTTGCAGGAATCCAATACTTGAGACACATCTACGAGTGGAATCAGAAATTTCTTGAAAAAAACAAGTCTAATGATTCTCGAAGAGTTTCTGCCAGCATTGAAGTTGGCCTGACATGAAGGTTCGAAAAACTCGAAGAACCAGAACTGAACAGTGACCGAGGAGGGAAGGGAATGTACACTCACAGTAGGAGTGCAAAGACAGTCTTGCGTCAAGTGATTGAATTGGTAAGAAACTATAGATTTTTTTTTTTTTTAATTTTGACATTCTATTTATTCATTTTTAAACCAAACAGTCTTTTTGCAGATGGATCGAATGACACAAATCTTGCAGGAAAGTCTTAATGGCTCAGCAACTTCTTCAAACGAGCTAACTCGAGAAGAGATTAACAACATAGTTCTCTCAGTAGTCTTTTTCCCTTTCTTTTATATTTTTTCCCTTTATTTTATATTTTAGATATCTAATATTTTTTAATAATTTTTTGTAGAAAGCTCGGCAAGTTAAGGGTCAACTATTAGCTTTAGGCAAACTTCCGAGCATGGAAACAGATTCCTCGCCAGTTTATTGTTTCCCTCTCCTAAAGTATCAAATCGAGATTGAGAACCTTAAGGAAGTGGTTAGGGAATGTGATGAGAGCATCAAGTAGTTGGAGAGTGCATCCTAAACACATGTGCCGAGCTCTACCAGATGAACCAAATTATGGAGACTTCTTTTCCGTATTAATTTAAAAAGTAGTTTTAAAAAAATATTTTTATCTAAATAAAACATTTTAATTAATTTTATTATATGTTTAATTTTATTATCATATTATATTTAGTTTAAATATTAAATATTCAATTTTTCTAAATACAAAATACAATGTTGGATTGAAAATCTGTCAGACATATCCTTTCGAGTTATATGGGAGACCTTTTCCATGTACTTCTGATGAATTTCCGATAATACTTTTTTCACATTTTAATGTCGCTAATCTATCGAAATTCCATCAGAGATATTCATTAAAAATGCCGTTGAAATTGTTTAGACGGCTTCCCTCCGTCGAAAATACATCGGAGAACAGACATTGGTAATCCGTCAGTATATTCTGTTAAACGTATTCCATCGAAAATTCCAACGGAGATCCATCAGAAGAGATGGATTATGCCAAAGGAATTAACCTTCTGTCTTTTAGTAGCTTACCGATAAGTTTCCTCCATATCTCTAGAGTTATTGTTAACTGAGTAAACTACTCCCATCAACCTGATGTTCATCCAATCTCGTTTTGCCGAAGCTTAAAGCTTTGTCTCTATTCAGAAAAGCTCTCCATGGCATGAACTTCACCATCAATTATAAGTTCTGGCTGGTTTTTTTTTCTACTATTGCACTTCACATGAGTGATTATTTATTTTATTTTTGGATTTTTGGTGTTCCATGAAGTTTTTATTGTTGTTACATGCATCCTTTTCTATTTTTTTTCTTACAAATGATATAAGGAAAGTTTATCAGAAATAAAACATGGGAATTTATATTTATTCGGAGATTGTATTTGAGTTTCAGAAGATGCACGAGACGAGATTATAGAGCAAACAAATTTGAGGGCCATATATTATATTTTGTTGTTGTACCAAAAAACTGCAATGATCAATATTTATATATATGAATAACTGAAAAGATCTGAAGCGTCTTTTAATAACGAAGATGTAAATGACTATTTGAGCAATTCTCCAAGAAGGCGGACTCAAAAAGTGTGTCGAATCTATTTCAACCTAGTTTTAAGAGTGAAATAGCCAAAAAAAAAGTAAGTAGCTTTAATATTAACAGTTACAAGAGTTTACAAGAGAAATAACAGCAAAATGATCTGAAATGGGGAAGTGGGAGCAAAAGTAGAGAGAATGTATGTTTTTATTAGAAAGTATAGTCTCTAAGGGGTGAAAAAACTTGTTTTCTCTTTCTCTAGTTTTGTAGCTCTTGAAAACCTGCATAACATCTTCATATACTCCTCTTGATTCTATAATTAAGTCATTTAATGTTGTGGTTTTTAGCTGTTTCTAGTCAAAGTATTGAATTTTTCTATGTTTGTATATAAATACTCAGTTTGCTCGATGTTAAATTTCCTGTAAGTTTTAATTTTTACTTATTTCATGTTCCATACTTAACAAAGTTAGAGCTGGACATCGCTTTAGGCGTTCCCACTTAAGTAAAGAATTTGATACCGTTAATGGGTATTTGGACGTTTATATCTTATTGTGCATGAAATTTTTAGTACTGCAGTTTACACCTTAACAGTTTTTTAGGTAAAACGTATTCCATAATTTTGAAATCTATGATTTTGTTTTTTTTTTTTTTTGTAAACAGTATTGTTCAAGAGCATTTCGCAAAATATTTATAGGGTATGCGTGTTCGTTGTGTCAGGGGAAATTCATTTTACGGGTTTGTCCTTTGTGTGGACGAGTAATGCTTGGGTTGTTGTTCGTGCCTGTCGCTCAGGGCCTGCAATCACTAAACAAAATAGTAAGATTACATTCTTGAGAACCGAAAAGAGGTTTCTCTCCCTAAGAATCTCCGACACTCAAATCAAAAATACCCCACCAGAAACAAATATTCAGAAGGGTAAATTTTAGCAAGGTTACATGGGTGCAACATCACGTCCAATCGTGGTGTTCATCTATATCCAATGGCGTTTTGCAGTAGCTTAAAGGTAATCTATATTCAGAAAGGCTCACAATGGCAAAAACTTCACAATCAATTATAACTTCTTTGGTTTTTAGACATTTGTACTACATGATTTTTTGAAACTTTTCATGTGGTTTTAATTATTGATGCATGCATTTCTTCCTGTTTTGTGTTCAAAATAGTTGTTGCATTTACAATTATGGATTTAACTGTTTTGAGTCAAAGCGTCTAATTATTCTCTGTTTAAATAATTCCCAGTTTGCCACATAGTGGATGTTTAAGTGTTTTTGGTAGCTTTTAACCTTTTTTTTCTATTCCAAGTTTGGTAGTGAACGAGGTTAGAGCTTCACATCACTTTAAACGTTTCCACTTTGGTAAAGATATTGATCTTATTGAATCTGAAATTTTTGGACCATGATTTATACCTCAATAGTTTTAAAATTAGTATATATAAGGCATAGTTTTTAAAATCTATGATATTTTTTTGTAAACTAGATATTATTTTTTAAAAATAGTGGTTTGTCAAATTAGTTTATATATTTTTTTTTAAGTCATTTTACTTCTTTTAATCATTTGTTTTTGTTTTTCACCTTAGGACTCGGATCATTACTTTCGTTGGACCAATCTTGTTATCTCTTTTTTTTAATCAATTTTAGTTATGGTATTAATATTTTGCATTTGCGTTTACTTAAGACTAAAAATATATGATATTAATATAATATTAAATATTAAACATAGGCTTTACATAGATAGTATTGTAATAATATATTTTACGTAAAAGTTAACGAAACACAGATTTTTATTAATTTTATTCAACACTTTACTAACGACAAATTTAGTTTGCGGAAATTATTTCATTCCGCAAAACTTATTTTATTATCCTTGAATCCACAAATCCACGGTGTTTTCTAACCAATCATCGTAAGTAAAATGGATTTATGTCTGTTTAGGGACAGAAAGTGATGGAGTAATTAGCATTGGCACAAGTAAAAGTGCTCGAAGCGTCGTCGTATGCGTAGCTATACGCTCTGGGACAAGCTGCTTTGAATATCCTCGAGAAATCGGTCGGAGGACAAGTCTCCGGTTTATTGAACGGCCCGGTGCAGCAATACTCCGGTTTGTTAAAAGCCTCGCAAGCGCTCTTACACGCCACAACATTCCCCCCATCCAAAAACGCGTAGATCGGTAGGACAATTCGCGTTCAAGTCTGAAACGCATCCAACGTTTTGGCAATCGCCTGAGCCTCCTCTCGTCGTGATTCCCATCTGGACGTTGTAACCGTCGACAAGACTTATGTCGTAGAAATCCATCGCGCCGTTAGTGCCGATTGTGAATTCGGCGAGTGTGGCTGGTGGAGCTCCTCCTGCGCCGGCGCATTTTAATTTGTTGCCGCAGTCTCCGGTGAGGCATCTTCCGGCGCCTGAGCTGTCGAAATTGCAGCCTGTTCGGCCCCAGAATCTCCCGGACCATCCCGCAGGTGCGGTTACATCGACGGAAGATCCTGAGTTTAAAAGCAAATCCGCCGTCATTGAGTTGTGTGCCGCCGTTTCCAGTGAGGATTCCTGGCCAGACGGTGAAACTGCACCTGTTAACTACGGTGAAGACGGTGCCGGAGACGACGGAAATGGTGCCTTTGCAAATAAACATTCAAAATTAATTAATTAGATTATATTACGTACTGTATAACTTTTTCGATGCATGCATGTAATAAATATGTTTATGAAAACTTAATTTGTATAAGAAAATTGACCAAAATTTATGTATGTATGCATGATTACCTGTTGCTATGATGAAGGAGAAGAGGAGAAGATGTAATCCTGAGAAAGTCGCCATTCTTAATCTCAAGTATCGATTGTATGATGGTGAATGGAAAGTTAATGGCATGGATTGCTCTATTTATAGTTGTTTTTTTGTTGCATTGCTGCTACGTACCTACCGATTAAGATTTATTCATCGTTGGGATAATATAATTTTTTTTTATACACTAACACGTAGAAAAAGTTGTTTTTGTTTTGTTTTATCGTTGTATAATATAAACAGAGTCTGCGTAAAAGCTTTTCCTCATACATGTCATGGAGCTAATTTTGAACTCTATAAACATTACATACGTGTAATTGAACTTCTTATATTCTTTCGCAAATAGTCATATTTTTATATATTATTCAATTCAACATTCTCATAAAATAAGTTTTTTGATCGAAGAAGATATATCATATATAGTCAGAGCCGGCATATGACATAAGTAAGCCACACAGGCGGCTGTTTTAGGGCCTATGCGAGAAATTGTCTTTGCTATTTCGAAACCCAATTTTGTGTCTGACCATTTTATTTTATTATTGATCGAAAACAGAATGGCTGATCACTGATCGAAGTTACGTTTTACTTCTCTAGCACTCTCCGTTTAAAGCTTGACCTTACAGATTCGTTCTCCAAACATCCGATGCGATGAGAATTTTGGGTTGACTTAGCTAAACATTTGATAAATAAAACAGTATGATTTTTAACACAGGTATAGCTACAAGATTTGTGCTACGTCTATGGAGATTGTGTCCACCACAACCTACCAGGCTTATCATATCACTGTGACTTATTCCGGTAAAGAAAACCCTTCTCTGCATGGACTTTTGCATAATTGTATTAGGCGTTTGTAAGCTTCTCGGTAAGCTCCCTCCAAATCTCTAGAGTTCTTTTATTTATATATTTAAGGTACGACAATTTTGCATCCCATGACTCTCAGGGACGCGCTCTGGGCCACTCTCTTTTCGAATCAGTACTCAAGTCCCAGCGTTCTAGGAATCTGCTTTCCATCGAGGAGATTGTCCAGCAGTCGAACAGGTCCCATTGCATTAATCTTGATCCGGACTGCACTGATGGGAGTTCGTAAAAAAAATTCATTATATATATATATATATATATATATATAATATATAAATTATTTTTACTTTGATATATAATATTATTACAATTATTTAAAATCTTTCATGTTGCAGATTTTGTTTGTCCCTTGTTATCACCATGGCGGTTTTGCGGATGCTCCCTATTGGAGCAGCCGTATGAGACTTTTTTTCCAAAAATGCCGTGTGAGCTAAAGAAAACTTGGCATCGATCTTTCGTGGTAAGATTTTCAAGATTTATTTATTTTTCTTTACAGTTTAAAATTGAAATATCAAACAAGAGTTTAATGTGTTTCATATGTGTTTGTAGCAAGAGTTTACTTAGCTTCATACAAGATTGACCACGTGTTGGAACAGTTCAACACAAGTTTGCAGGAATCCAATACTTGAGACACATCTACGAGTGGAATCAGAAATTTCTTGAAAAAACAAGTCTAATGAGTCTCGGAGGATTTCTGCCAGCATTGAAGTTGGCCTGACATGAAGGTTCGAAAAACTCGAAGAACCAGAACTGAACAGTGACCGAGGAGGGGAGGGAATGTACACTCACAGTAGGAGTGCAAAGACAGTCTTGCGTCAAGTGATTGAATTGGTAAGAAACTATAGATTTTTTTTTTTTAATTTTGACATTCTATTTATTCATTTTTAAACCAATCAGTCTTTTTGCAGATGGATCGAATGACACAAATCTTGCAGGAAAGTCTTAATGGCTCAGCAACTTCTTCAAACGAGCTAACTCGAGAAGAGATTAACAACATAGTTCTCTCAGTAGTCTTTTTTCCTTTCTTTTATATTTTTTCCCTTTATTTTATATTTTAGATATCTAATATTTTTTAATAATTTTTTGTAGAAAGCTCAGCAAGTTAAGGGTCAACTATTAGCTTTAGGCAAACTTCCGAGCATGGAAGCAGATTCCTCGCCAGTTTATTGTTTCCCTCTCCTAAAGTATCAAATCGAGATTGAGAACCTTAAGGAAGTGGTTAGGGAATATGATGAGAGCATCAAGTAGTTGGAGAGTGCATCCTAAACACATGTGCCGAGCTCTACCAGATGAACCAAATTATGGAGACTTCTTTTCCGCATTAATTTAAAAAGTAGTTTTAAAAAAATGTTTTTATCTAAATAAAACATTTTAATTAATTTTATTATATGTTTAATTTTATTATCATATTACATTTAGTTTAAATATTAAATATTCAATTTTTCTAAATACAAAATACAATGTTCGATTGAAAATCTGTCAGACATATCCTTTCGAGTTATATGGGAGACCTTTTCCATGTACTTCTGATGAATTTCCGATAATACTTTTTTCACATTTTAATGTCGCTAATCTATCGAAATTCCATCAGAGATATTTATTTAAAATGCTGTTGAAATTGTTTAGACGGCTTCCCTCCGTCGAAAATACATCGGAGAACAGACATTGGTAATCCGTCAGTATATTCTGTTAAACGTATTCCATCGAAAATTCCAACGGAGATCCATCAGAAGAGATGGATTATGCCAAAGGAATTAACCTTCTGTCTTGTAGTAGCTTACCGATAAGTTTCCTCCATATCTCTAGAGTTATTGTTAACTGAGTAAACTACTCCCATCAACCTGATGTTCATCCAATCTCGTTTTGCAGAAGCTTAAAGCTTTGTCTCTATTCAGAAAAGCTCTCCATGGCATGAACTTCACCATCAATTATAAGTTCTGGCTGGGTTTTTTTTCTACTATTGCACTTCACATGAGTGATTATTTATTTTATTTTTGGATTTTTGGTGTTCCATGAAGTTTTTATTGTTGTTACATGCATCTTTTTCTATTTTTTTTCTTACAAATGATATAAGGAAAGTTTATCAGAAATAAAACATGGGAATTTATATTTATTCGGGGATTGTATTTGAGTTTCAGAAGATGCACGAGACGAGATTATAGAGCAAACAAATTTGAGGGCCATATATTATATTTTGTTGTTGTACCAAAAACTGCAATGATCAATATTTATATATATGAATAACTGAAAAGATCTGAAGCGTCTTTTAATAACGAAGATGTAAATGACTATTTGAGCAATTCTCCAAGAAGGCGGACTCAAAAAGTGTGTCGAATCTATTTCAACCTAGTTTTAAGAGTGAAATAGCCAAAAAAAAGTAAGTAGCTTTAATATTAACAGTTACAAGAGTTTACAAGAGAAATAACAGCAAAATGATCTGAAATGGGGAAGTGGGAGCAAAAGTAGAGAGAATGTATGTTTTTATTAGAAAGTATAATCTCTAAGGGGTGAAAAAACTTGTTTTCTCTTTCTCTAGTTTTGTAGCTCTTGAAAACCTGCATAACATCTTCATATACTCCTCTTGATTCTATAATTAAGTCATTTAATGTTGTGGTTTTTAGCTGTTTCTAGTCAAAGCATTGAATTTTTCTATGTTTGTATATAAATACTCAGTTTGCTCGATGTTAAATTTCCTGTAAGTTTAAATTTTTACTTATTTCAGGTTCCATACTTAACGAAGTTAGAGCTGGACATCGCTTTAAGCGTTCCCACTTAAGTAAAGAATTTGATACCGTTAATGGGTATTTGGACGTTTATATCTTATTGTGCATGAAATTTTAGTACTGCAGTTTACACCTTAACAGTTTTTTAGGTAAAACGTATTCCATAATTTTGAAATCTATGATTTTTTTTTTTTTTTGTAAACAGTATTGTTCAAGAGCATTTCGCAAAATATTTATGGGGTATGCGTGTTCGTTGTGTCAAGGGAAATTCATTTTACGGGTTTGTCCTTTGTGTGGACGAGTAATGCTTGGGTTGTTGTTCGTGCCTGTCGCTCAGGGCCTGCAATCACTAAACAAAATAGTAAGATTACATTCTTGAGAACCGAAAAGAGGTTTCTCTCCCTAAGAATCTCCGACGCTCAAATCAAAAATACCCCACCAGAAACAAGTATTCAGAAGGGTAAATTTTAGCAAGGTTACATGGGTGCAACATCACGTCCAATCGTGGTGTTCATCTATATCCAATGGCGTTTTGCAGTAGCTTAAAGGTAATCTATATTCAGAAAGGCTCACAATGGCAAAAACTTCACAATCAATTATAACTTCTTTGGTTTTTAGACATTTGTACTACATAATTTTTTGAAACTTTTCATGTGGTTTTAATTATTGGTGCATGCATTTCTTCCTGTTTTGTGTTCAAAATAGTTGTTGCATTTACAATTATGGATTTAACTGTTTTGAGCCAAAGCGTCTAATTATTCTCTGTTTAAATAATTCCCAGTTTGCCACATAGTGGATGTTTAAGTGTTTTTGGTAGCTTTTAACCTTTTTTTCTATTCCAAGTTTGGTAGTGAACGAGGTTAGAGCTTCACATCACTTTAAACGTTTCCACTTTGGTAAAGATATTGATCTTATTGAATCTGAAATTTTTGGACCATGATTTACACCTCAATAGTTTTAAAATTAGTATATATAAGGCATAGTTTTTAAAATCTATGATGTTTTTTTGTAAACTAGATATTATTTTTTAAAAATAGTGGTTTGTCAAATTAGTTTATATATTTTTTTTTGTAAGTCATTTTACTTCTTTTAATCATTTGTTTTTGTTTTTTTTTCACCTTAGGACTCGGATCATTACTTTCGTTGGACCAATCTTGTTATCTCTTTCTTTTAATCAATTTTAGTTATGGTATTAATATTTTGCATTTGCGTTTACTTAAGACTAAAAATATATGATATTAATGTAATATTAAATATTAAACATAGGCTTTACATAGATAGTATTGTAATAATATATTTTACGTAAAAGTTAACGAAACACAGATTTTTATTAATTTTATTCAACACTTTACTAACGACAAATTTAGTTTGCGGAAATTATTTCATTCCGCAAAACTTATTTTATTATCCTTGAATCCACAAATCCACGGTGTTTTCTAACCAATCATCGTAAGTAAAATGGATTTATGTCTGTTTAGGGACAGAAAGTGATGGAGTAATTAGCATTGGCACAAGTAAAAGTGCTCGAAGCGTCGTCGTATGCGTAGCTATACGCTCTGGGACAAGCTGCTTTGAATATCCTCGAGAAATCGGTCGGAGGACAAGTCTCCGGTTTATTGAACGGCCCGGTGCAGCAATACTCCGGTTTGTTAAAAGCCTCGCAAGCGCTCTTACACGCCACAACATTCCCCCCATCCAAAACGCGTAGATCGGTAGGACAATTCGCGTTCAAGTCTGAAACGCATCCAACGTTTTGGCAATCGCCTGAGCCTCCTCTCGTCGTGATTCCCATCTGGACGTTGTAACCGTCGACAAGACTTATGTCGTAGAAATCCATCGCGCCGTTAGTGCCGATTGTGAATTCGGCGAGTGTGGCTGGTGGAGCTCCTCCTGCGCCGGCGCATTTTAATTTGTTGCCGCAGTCTCCGGTGAGGCATCTTCCGGCGCCTGAGCTGTCGAAATTGCAGCCTGTTCGGCCCCAGAATCTCCCGGACCATCCCGCAGGTGCGGTTACATCGACGGAAGATCCTGAGTTTAAAGCAAATCCGCCGTCATTGAGTTGTGTGCCGCCGTTTCCAGTGAGGATTCCTGGCCAGACGGTGAAACTGCACCTGTTAACTACGGTGAAGACGGTGCCGGAGACGACGGAAATGGTGCCTTTGCAAATAAACATTCAAAATTAATTAATTAGATTATATTACGTACTGTATAACTTTTTCTATGCATGCATGTAATAAATATGTTTATGAAAACTTAATTTGTATAAGAAAATTGACCAAAATTTATGTATGTATGCATGATTACCTGTTGCTATGATGAAGGAGAAGAGGAGAAGATGTAATCCTGAGAAAGTCGCCATTCTTAATCTCAAGTATCGATTGTATGATGGTGAATGGAAAGTTAATGGCATGGATTGCTCTATTTATAGTTGTTTTTTTGTTGCATTGCTGCTACGTACCTACCGATTAAGATTTATTCATCGTTGGGATAATATAATTTTTTTTTTATACACTAACACGTAGAAAAAGTTGTTTTTGTTTTGTTTTATCGTTGTATAATATAAACAGAGTCTGCGTAAAAGCTTTTCCTCATACATGTCATGGAGCTAATTTTGAACTCTATAAACATTACATACGTGTAATTGAACTTCTTATATTCTTTCGCAAATAGTCATATTTTTATATATTATTCAATTCAACATTCTCATAAAATAAGTTTTTTGGTCGAAGAAGATATATCATATATAGTCAGAGCCGGCATATGACATAAGTAAGCCACACAGGCGGCTGTTTTAGGGCCTATGCGAGAAATTGTCTTTGCTATTTCGAAACCCAATTTTGTGTCTGACCATTTTATTTTATTATTGATCGAAAACAGAATGGCTGATCACTGATCGAAGTTACGTTTTACTTCTCTAGCACTCTCCGTTTAAAGCTTGACCTTACAGATTCGTTCTCCAAACATCCGATGCGATGAGAATTTTGGGTTGACTTAGCTAAACATTTGATAAATAAAACAGTATGATTTTTAACACAGGTATAGCTACAAGATTTGTGCTACGTCTATGGAGATTGTGTCCACCACAACCTACCAGGCTTATCATATCACTGTGACTTATTCCGGTAAAGAAAACCCTTCTCTGCATGGACTTTTGCATAATTGTATTAGGCGTTTGTAAGCTTCTCGGTAAGCTCCCTCCAAATCTCTAGAGTTCTTTTATTTATATATTTAAGGTACGACAATTTTGCATCCCATGACTCTCAGGGACGCGCTCTGGGCCACTCTCTTTTCGAATCAGTACTCAAGTCCCAGCGTTCTAGGAATCTGCTTTCCATCGAGGAGATTGTCCAGCAGTCGAACAGGTCCCATTGCATTAATCTTGATCCGGACTGCACTGATGGGAGTTCGTAAAAAAATTCATTTTATATATATATATATAATATATAAATTATTTTTACTTTGATATGTAATATTATTACAATTATTTAAAATCTTTCACGTTGCAGATTTTGTTTGTCCCTTGTTATCACCATGGCGGTTTTGCGGATGCTCCCTATTGAAGCAGCCGTATGAGACTTTTTTTCCAAAAATGCCGTGTGAGCTAAAGAAAACTTGGCATCGATCTTTCGTGGTAAGATTTTCAAGATTTATTTATTTTTCTTTACAGTTTAAAATTGAAATATCAAACAAGAGTTTAATGTGTTTCATATGTGTTTGTAGCAAGAGTTTACTTAGCTTCATACAAGGATGACCACGTGTTGGAAACAGTTCAACACAAGTTTGCAGGAATCCAATACTTGAGACACATCTACGGGTGGAATCAGAAATTTCTTGAAAAAACAAGTCTAATGATTCTCGAAGGGTTTCTGCCAGCATTGAAGTTGGCCTGACATGAAGGTTCGAAAAACTCGAAGAACCAGAACTGAACAGTAACCGAGGAGGGAAGGGAATGTACACTCACAATAGGAGTGCAAAGACAGTCTTGCATCAAGTGATTGAATTGGTAAGAACCTATAGATTTTTTTTTTTTTTTTAATTTTGACATTCTATTTATTCATTTTTAAACCAATCAGTCTTTTTGCAGATGGATCGAATGACACAAATCTTGCAGGAAAGTCTTAATGGCTCAGCAACTTCTTCAAACGAGCTAACTCGAGAAGAGATTAACAACATAGTTCTCTCAGTAGTCTTTTTTCCCTTTCTTTTATATTTTTTCCCTTTATTTTATATTTTAGATATCTAATATTTTTTAATAATTTTTTGTAGAAAGCTCGGCAAGTTAAGGGTCAACTATTAGCTTTAGGCAAACTTCCGAGCATGGAAGCAGATTCCTCGCCAGTTTATTGTTTCCCTCTCCTAAAGTATCAAATCGAGATTGAGAACCTTAAGGAAGTGGTTAGGGAATGTGATGAGAGCATCAAGTAGTTGGAGAGTGCATCCTAAACACATGTACCGAGCTCTACCAGATGAACCAAATTATGGAGACTTCTTTTCCGCATTAATTTAAAAAGTAGTTTTAAAAAAAATATTTTTATCTAAATAAAACATTTTAATTAATTTTATTATATGTTTAATTTTATTATCATATTACATTTAGTTTAAATATTAATTATTCAATTTTTCTAAATACAAAATACAATGTTCGATTGAAAATCTGTCAGACATATCCTTTCGAGTTATATGGGAGACCTTTTCCATGTACTTCTGATGAATTTCCGATAATATTTTTTTCACATTTTAATGTCGCTAATCTATCGAAATTCCATCAGAGATATTCATTAAAAATGCCGTTGAAATTGTTTAGACGGCTTCCCTCCGTCGAAAATACATCGGAGAACAGACATTGGTAATCCGTCAGTATATTCTGTTAAACGTATTCCATCGAAAATTCCAACGGAGATCCATCAGAAGAGATGGATTATGCCAAAGGAATTAACCTTCTGTCTTGTAGTAGCTTACCGATAAGTTTCCTCCATATCTCTAGAGTTATTGTTAACTGAGTAAACTACTCCCATCAACCTGATGTTCATCCAATCTCGTTTTGCCGAAGCTTAAAGCTTTGTCTCTATTCAGAAAAGCTCTCCATGGCATGAACTTCACCATCAATTATAAGTTCTGGCTGGGTTTTTTTTCTACTATTGCACTTCACATGAGTGATTATTTATTTTATTTTTGGATTTTTGGTGTTCCATGAAGTTTTTATTGTTGTTACATGCATCCTTTTCTATTTTTTTTCTTACAAATGATATAAGGAAAGTTTATCAGAAATAAAACATGGGAATTTATATTTATTCGGAGATTGTATTTGAGTTTCAGAAGATGCACGAGACGAGATTATAGAGCAAAAAAATTTGAGGGCCATATATTATATTTTGTTGTTGTACCAAAAACTGCAATGATCAATATTTATATATATGAATAACTGAAAAGATCTGAAGCGTCTTTTAATAACGAAGATGTAAATGACTATTTGAGCAATTCTCCAAGAAGGCAGACTCAAAAAGTGTGTCGAATCTATTTCAACCTAGTTTTAAGAGTGAAATAGCCAAAAAAAAGTAAGTAGCTTTAATATTAACAGTTACAAGAGTTTACAAGAGAAATAACAGCAAAATGATCTGAAATGGGGAAGTGAGAGCAAAAGTAGAGAGAATGTATGTTTTTTATTAGAAAGTATAGTCTCTAAGGGGTGAAAAAAACTTGTTTTCTCTTTCTCTAGTTTTGTAGCTCTTGAAAACCTGTATAACATTTTCATATACTCCTCTTGATTCTATAATTAAGTCATTTAATGTTGTGGTTTTTAGCTGTTTCTAGTCAAAGTATTGAATTTTTCTATGTTTGTATATAAATACTCAGTTTGCTCGATGTTAAATTTCCTGTAAGTTTTAATTTTTACTTATTTCATGTTCCATACTTAACAAAGTTAGAGCTGGACATCGCTTTAGGCGTTCCCACTTAAGTAAAGAATTTGATACCGTTAATGGGTATTTGGACGTTTATATCTTATTGTGCATGAAATTTTAGTACTGCAGTTTACACCTTAACAGTTTTTTAGGTAAAACGTATTCCATAATTTTGAAATCTATGATTTTGTTTTTTTTTTTTTTGTAAACAGTATTGTTCAAGAGCATTTCGCAAAATATTTATGGGGTATGCGTGTTCGTTGTGTCAGGGGAAATTCATTTTACGGGTTTGTCCTTTGTGTGGACGAGTAATGCTTGGGTTGTTGTTCGTGCCTGTCGCTCAGGGCCTGCAATCACTAAACAAAATAGTAAGATTACATTCTTGAGAACCGAAAAGAGGTTTCTCTCCCTAAGAATCTCCGACGCTCAAATCAAAAATACCCCACCAGAAACAAATATTCAGAAGGGTAAATTTTAGCAAGGTTACATGGTTGCAACATCACGTCCAATCGTGGTGTTCATCTATATCCAATGGCGTTTTGCAGTAGCTTAAAGGTAATCTATATTCAGAAAGGCTCACAATGGCAAAAACTTCACAATCAATTATAACTTCTTTGGTTTTTAGACATTTGTACTACATAATTTTTTTGAAACTTTTCATGTGGTTTTAATTATTGGTGCATGCATTTCTTCCTGTTTTGTGTTCAAAATAGTTGTTGCATTTACAATTATGGATTTAACTGTTTTGAGCCAAAGCGTCTAATTATTCTCTGTTTAAAATAATTTCCAGTTTGCCACATAGTGGTTGTTTAAGTGTTTTTTGGTAGCTTTTAACCTTTTTTTCTATTCCAAGTTTGGTAGTGAACGAGGTTAGAGCTTCACATCACTTTAAACGTTTCCACTTTGGTAAAGATATTGATCTTATTGAATCTGAAATTTTTGGACCATGATTTACACCTCAATAGTTTTAAAATTAGTATATATAAGGCATAGTTTTTAAAATCTATGATGTTTTTTTGTAAACTAGATATTAATTTTTAAAAATAGTGGTTTGTCAAATTAGTTTATATATATTTTTTTTTAAGTCATTTTACTTCTTTTAATCATTTGTTTTTGTTTTTCACCTTAGGACTCGGATCATTACTTTCGTTAGACCAATCTTGTTATCTCTTTTTTTTAATCAATTTTAGTTATGGTATTAATATTTTGCATTTGCGTTTACTTAAGACTAAAAATATATGATATTAATATAATATTAAATATTAAACATAGGCTTTACATAGATAGTATTGTAATAATATATTTTACGTAAAAGTTAACGAAACACAGATTTTTATTAATTTTATTCAACACTTTACTAACGACAAATTTAGTTTGCGGAAATTATTTCATTCCGCAAAACTTATTTTATTATCCTTGAATCCACAAATCCACGGTGTTTTCTAACCAATCATCGTAAGTAAAATGGATTTATGTCTGTTTAGGGACAGAAAGTGATGGAGTAATTAGCATTGGCACAAGTAAAAGTGCTCGAAGCGTCGTCGTATGCGTAGCTATACGCTCTGGGACAAGCTGCTTTGAATATCCTCGAGAAATCGGTCGGAGGACAAGTCTCCCGGTTTATTGAACGGCCCGGTGCAGCAATACTCCGGTTTGTTAAAAGCCTCGCAAGCGCTCTTACACGCCACAACATTCCCCCCATCCAAAACGCGTAGATCGGTAGGACAATTCGCGTTCAAGTCTGAAACGCATCCAACGTTTTGGCAATCGCCTGAGCCTCCTCTCGTCGTGATTCCCATCTGGACGTTGTAACCGTCGACAAGACTTATGTCGTAGAAATCCATCGCGCCGTTAGTGCCGATTGTGAATTCGGCGAGTGTGGCTGGTGGAGCTCCTCCTGCGCCGGCGCATTTTAATTTGTTGCCGCAGTCTCCGGTGAGGCATCTTCCGGCGCCTGAGCTGTCGAAATTGCAGCCTGTTCGGCCCCAGAATCTCCCGGACCATCCCGCAGGTGCGGTTACATCGACGGAAGATCCTGAGTTTAAAGCAAATCCGCCGTCATTGAGTTGTGTGCCGCCGTTTCCAGTGAGGATTCCTGGCCAGACGGTGAAACTGCACCTGTTAACTACGGTGAAGACGGTGCCGGAGACGACGGAAATGGTGCCTTTGCAAATAAACATTCAAAATTAATTAATTAGATTATATTACGTACTGTATAACTTTTTCTATGCATGCATGTAATAAATATGTTTATGAAAACTTAATTTGTATAAGAAAATTGACCAAAATTTATGTATGTATGCATGATTACCTGTTGCTATGATGAAGGAGAAGAGGAGAAGATGTAATCCTGAGAAAGTCGCCATTCTTAATCTCAAGTATCGATTGTATGATGGTGAATGGAAAGTTAATGGCATGGATTGCTCTATTTATAGTTGTTTTTTTTGTTGCATTGCTGCTACGTACCTACCGATTAAGATTTATTCATCGTTGGGATAATATAATTTTTTTTTTATACACTAACACGTAGAAAAAGTTGTTTTTGTTTTGTTTTATCGTTGTATAATATAAAAACAGAGTCTGCGTAAAAGCTTTTCCTCATACATGTCATGGAGCTAATTTTGAACTCTATAAACATTACATACGTGTAATTGAACTTCTTATATTCTTTCGCAAATAGTCATATTTTTATATATTATTCAATTCAACATTCTCATAAAATAAGTTTTTTGGTCGAAGAAGATATATCATATATAGTCAGAGCCGGCATATGACATAAGTAAGCCACACAGGCGGCTGTTTTAGGGCCTATGCGAGAAATTGTCTTTGCTATTTCGAAACCCAATTTTGTGTCTGACCATTTTATTTTATTATTGATCGAAAACAGAATGGCTGATCACTGATCGAAGTTACGTTTTACTTCTCTAGCACTCTCCGTTTAAAGCTTGACCTTACAGATTCGTTCTCCAAACATCCGATGCGATGAGAATTTTGGGTTGACTTAGCTAAACATTTGATAAATAAAACAGTATGATTTTTAACACAGGTATAGCTACAAGATTTGTGCTACGTCTATGGAGATTGTGTCCACCACAACCTACCAGGCTTATCATATCACTGTGACTTATTCCGGTAAAGAAAACCCTTCTCTGCATGGACTTTTGCATAATTGTATTAGGCGTTTGTAAGCTTCTCGGTAAGCTCCCTCCAAATCTCTAGAGTTCTTTTATTTATATATTTAAGGTACGACAATTTTGCATCCCATGACTCTCAGGGACGCGCTCTGGGCCACTCTCTTTTTCGAATCAGTACTCAAGTCCCAGCGTTCTAGGAATCTGCTTTCCATCGAGGAGATTGTCCAGCAGTCGAACAGGTCCCATTGCATTAATCTTGATCCGGACTGCACTGATGGGAGTTCGTAAAAAAATTCATTTTATATATATATATAAATAATATATAAATTATTTTTACTTTGATATGTAATATTATTACAATTATTTAAAATCTTTCACGTTGCAGATTTTGTTTTGTCCCTTGTTATCACCATGGCGGTTTTGCGGATGCTCCCTATTGAAGCAGCCGTATGAGACTTTTTTTTCCAAAAATGCCGTGTGAGCTAAAGAAAACTTGGCATCGATCTTTCGTGGTAAGATTTTCAAGATTTATTTATTTTTCTTTACAGTTTAAAATTGAAATATCAAACAAGAGTTTAATGTTTTTCATATGTGTTTGTAGCAAGAGTTTTACTTAGCTTCATACAAGGATGACCACGTGTTGGAACAGTTCAACACAAGTTTGCAGGAATCCAATACTTGAGACACATCTACGAGTGGAATCAGAAATTTCTTGAAAAAACAAGTCTAATGATTCTCGAAGAGTTTCTGCCAGCATTGAAGTTGGCCTGACATGAAGGTTCGAAAAACTCGAAGAACCAGAACTGAACAGTGACCGAGGAGGGAAGGGAATGTACACTCACAGTAGGAGTGCAAAGACAGTCTTGCGTCAAGTGATTGAATTGGTAAGAAACTATAGATTTTTTTTTTTTTTAATTTTGACATTCTATTTATTCATTTTTAAACCAAACAGTCTTTTTGCAGATGGATCGAATGACACAAATCTTGCAGGAAAGTCTTAATGGCTCAGCAACTTCTTCAAACGAGCTAACTCGAGAAGAGATTAACAACATAGTTCTCTCAGTAGTCTTTTTTCCCTTTCTTTTATATTTTTTTCCCTTTATTTTATATTTTAGATATCTAATATTTTTTAATAATTTTTTGTAGAAAGCTCGGCAAGTTAAGGGTCAACTATTAGCTTTAGGCAAACTTCCGAGCATGGAAACAGATTCCTCGCCAGTTTATTGTTTCCCTCTCCTAAAGTATCAAATCGAGATTGAGAACCTTAAGGAAGTGGTTAGGGAATGTGATGAGAGCATCAAGTAGTTGGAGAGTGCATCCTAAACACATGTGCCGAGCTCTACCAGATGAACCAAATTATGGAGACTTCTTTTCCGTATTAATTTAAAAAGTAGTTTTAAAAAAATATTTTTATCTAAATAAAACATTTTAATTAATTTTATTATATGTTTAATTTTATTATCATATTATATTTAGTTTAAATATTAAATATTCAATTTTTCTAAATACAAAATACAATGTTGGATTGAAAATCTGTCAGACATATCCTTTTCGAGTTATATGGGAGACCTTTTCCATGTACTTCTGATGAATTTTCCGATAATACTTTTTTTCACATTTTAATGTCGCTAATCTATCGAAATTCCATCAGAGATATTCATTAAAAATGCCGTTGAAATTGTTTAGACGGCTTCCCTCCGTCGAAAAATACATCGGAGAACAGACATTGGTAATCCGTCAGTATATTCTGTTAAACGTATTCCATCGAAAATTCCAACGGAGATCCATCAGAAGAGATGGATTATGCCAAAGGAATTAACCTTCTGTCTTTTAGTAGCTTACCGATAAGTTTCCTCCATATCTCTAGAGTTATTGTTAACTGAGTAAACTACTCCCATCAACCTGATGTTCATCCAATCTCGTTTTGCCGAAGCTTAAAGCTTTGTCTCTATTCAGAAAAGCTCTCCATGGCATGAACTTCACCATCAATTATAAGTTCTGGCTGGTTTTTTTTTCTACTATTGCACTTCACATGAGTGATTATTTATTTTATTTTTGGATTTTTGGTGTTCCATGAAGTTTTTATTGTTGTTACATGCATCCTTTTCTATTTTTTTTTCTTACAAATGATATAAGGAAAGTTTATCAGAAATAAAACATGGGAATTTATATTTATTCGGAGATTGTATTTGAGTTTCAGAAGATGCACGAGACGAGATTATAGAGCAAACAAATTTGAGGGCCATATATTATATTTTGTTGTTGTACCAAAAACTGCAATGATCAATATTTATATATATGAATAACTGAAAAGATCTGAAGCGTCTTTTAATAACGAAGATGTAAATGACTATTTGAGCAATTCTCCAAGAAGGCGGACTCAAAAAGTGTGTCGAATCTATTTCAACCTAGTTTTAAGAGTGAAATAGCCAAAAAAAAGTAAGTAGCTTTAATATTAACAGTTACAAGAGTTTACAAGAGAAATAACAGCAAAATGATCTGAAATGGGGAAGTGGGAGCAAAAGTAGAGAGAATGTATGTTTTTATTAGAAAGTATAGTCTCTAAGGGGTGAAAAAACTTGTTTTCTCTTTCTCTAGTTTTGTAGCTCTTGAAAACCTGCATAACATCTTCATATACTCCTCTTGATTCTATAATTAAGTCATTTAATGTTGTGGTTTTTAGCTGTTTCTAGTCAAAGTATTGAATTTTTCTATGTTTGTATATAAATACTCAGTTTGCTCGATGTTAAATTTCCTGTAAGTTTTAATTTTTACTTATTTCATGTTCCATACTTAACAAAGTTAGAGCTGGACATCGCTTTAGGCGTTCCCACTTAAGTAAAGAATTTGATACCGTTAATGGGTATTTGGACGTTTATATCTTATTGTGCATGAAATTTTAGTACTGCAGTTTACACCTTAACAGTTTTTTAGGTAAAACGTATTCCATAATTTTGAAATCTATGATTTTGTTTTTTTTTTTTTTTTTGTAAACAGTATTGTTCAAGAGCATTTCGCAAAATATTTATAGGGTATGCGTGTTCGTTGTGTCAGGGGAAATTCATTTTACGGGTTTGTCCTTTGTGTGGACGAGTAATGCTTGGGTTGTTGTTCGTGCCTGTCGCTCAGGGCCTGCAATCACTAAACAAAATAGTAAGATTACATTCTTGAGAACCGAAAAGAGGTTTCTCTCCCTAAGAATCTCCGACACTCAAATCAAAAATACCCCACCAGAAACAAATATTCAGAAGGGTAAATTTTAGCAAGGTTACATGGGTGCAACATCACGTCCAATCGTGGTGTTCATCTATATCCAATGGCGTTTTGCAGTAGCTTAAAGGTAATCTATATTCAGAAAGGCTCACAATGGCAAAAACTTCACAATCAATTATAACTTCTTTGGTTTTTAGACATTTGTACTACATGATTTTTTGAAACTTTTCATGTGGTTTTAATTATTGATGCATGCATTTCTTCCTGTTTTTGTGTTCAAAATAGTTGTTGTTGCATTTACAATTATGGATTTAACTGTTTTGAGTCAAAGCGTCTAATTATTCTCTGTTTAAATAATTCCCAGTTTGCCACATAGTGGATGTTTAAGTGTTTTTGGTAGCTTTTAACCTTTTTTTTCTATTCCAAGTTTGGTAGTGAACGAGGTTAGAGCTTCACATCACTTTAAACGTTTCCACTTTGGTAAAGATATTGATCTTATTGAATCTGAAATTTTTGGACCATGATTTATACCTCAATAGTTTTAAAATTAGTATATATAAGGCATAGTTTTTAAAATCTATGATATTTTTTTGTAAACTAGATATTATTTTTTAAAAATAGTGGTTTGTCAAATTAGTTTATATATTTTTTTTTAAGTCATTTTACTTCTTTTAATCATTTGTTTTTGTTTTTCACCTTAGGACTCGGATCATTACTTTCGTTGGACCAATCTTGTTATCTCTTTTTTTTAATCAATTTTAGTTATGGTATTAATATTTTGCATTTGCGTTTACTTAAGACTAAAAATATATGATATTAATATAATATTAAATATTAAACACATAGGCTTTACATAGATAGTATTGTAATAATATATTTTACGTAAAAGTTAACGAAACACAGATTTTTATTAATTTTATTCAACACTTTACTAACGACAAATTTAGTTTGCGGAAATTATTTCATTCCGCAAAACTTATTTTATTATCCTTGAATCCACAAATCCACGGTGTTTTCTAACCAATCATCGTAAGTAAAATGGATTTATGTCTGTTTAGGGACAGAAAGTGATGGAGTAATTAGCATTGGCACAAGTAAAAGTGCTCGAAGCGTCGTCGTATGCGTAGCTATACGCTCTGGGACAAGCTGCTTTGAATATCCTCGAGAAATCGGTCGGAGGACAAGTCTCCGGTTTATTGAACGGCCCGGTGCAGCAATACTCCGGTTTGTTAAAAGCCTCGCAAGCGCTCTTACACGCCACAACATTCCCCCCATCCAAAACGCGTAGATCGGTAGGACAATTCGCGTTCAAGTCTGAAACGCATCCAACGTTTTGGCAATCGCCTGAGCCTCCTCTCGTCGTGATTCCCATCTGGACGTTGTAACCGTCGACAAGACTTATGTCGTAGAAATCCATCGCGCCGTTAGTGCCGATTGTGAATTCGGCGAGTGTGGCTGGTGGAGCTCCTCCTGCGCCGGCGCATTTTAATTTGTTGCCGCAGTCTCCGGTGAGGCATCTTCCGGCGCCTGAGCTGTCGAAATTGCAGCCTGTTCGGCCCCAGAATCTCCCGACCATCCCGCAGGTGCGGTTACATCGACGGAAGATCCTGAGTTTAAAGCAAATCCGCCGTCATTGAGTTGTGTGCCGCCGTTTCCAGTGAGGATTCCTGGCCAGACGGTGAAACTGCACCTGTTAACTACGGTGAAGACGGTGCCGGAGACGACGGAAATGGTGCCTTTGCAAATAAACATTCAAAATTAATTAATTAGATTATATTACGTACTGTATAACTTTTTCGATGCATGCATGTAATAAATATGTTTATGAAAACTTAATTTGTATAAGAAAATTGACCAAAATTTATGTATGTATGCATGATTACCTGTTGCTATGATGAAGGAGAAGAGGAGAAGATGTAATCCTGAGAAAGTCGCCATTCTTAATCTCAAGTATCGATTGTATGATGGTGAATGGAAAGTTAATGGCATGGATTGCTCTATTTATAGTTGTTTTTTTGTTGCATTGCTGCTACGTACCTACCGATTAAGATTTATTCATCGTTGGGATAATATAATTTTTTTTTATACACTAACACGTAGAAAAAGTTGTTTTTGTTTTGTTTTAATCGTTGTATAATATAAACAGAGTCTGCGTAAAAGCTTTTCCTCATACATGTCATGGAGCTAATTTTGAACTCTATAAACATTACATACGTGTAATTGAACTTCTTATATTCTTTCGCAAATAGTCATATTTTTATATATTATTCAATTCAACATTCTCATAAAATAAGTTTTTTTGATCGAAGAAGATATATCATATATAGTCAGAGCCGGCATATGACATAAGTAAGCCACACAGGCGGCTGTTTTAGGGCCTATGCGAGAAATTGTCTTTGCTATTTCGAAACCCAATTTTGTGTCTGACCATTTTATTTTATTATTGATCGAAAACAGAATGGCTGATCACTGATCGAAGTTACGTTTTACTTCTCTAGCACTCTCCGTTTAAAGCTTGACCTTACAGATTCGTTCTCCAAACATCCGATGCGATGAGAATTTTGGGTTGACTTAGCTAAACATTTGATAAATAAAACAGTATGATTTTTAACACAGGTATAGCTACAAGATTTGTGCTACGTCTATGGAGATTGTGTCCACCACAACCTACCAGGCTTATCATATCACTGTGACTTATTCCGGTAAAGAAAACCCTTCTCTGCATGGACTTTTGCATAATTGTATTAGGCGTTTGTAAGCTTCTCGGTAAGCTCCCTCCAAATCTCTAGAGTTCTTTTATTTATATATTTAAGGTACGACAATTTTGCATCCCATGACTCTCAGGGACGCGCTCTGGGCCACTCTCTTTTCGAATCAGTACTCAAGTCCCAGCGTTCTAGGAATCTGCTTTCCATCGAGGAGATTGTCCAGCAGTCGAACAGGTCCCATTGCATTAATCTTGATCCGGACTGCACTGATGGGAGTTCGTAAAAAAATTCATTATATATATATATATATATATATAATATATAAATTATTTTTACTTTGATATATAATATTATTACAATTATTTAAAATCTTTCATGTTGCAGATTTTGTTTGTCCCTTGTTATCACCATGGCGGTTTTGCGGATGCTCCCTATTGGAGCAGCCGTATGAGACTTTTTTTCCAAAAATGCCGTGTGAGCTAAAGAAAACTTGGCATCGATCTTTCGTGGTAAGATTTTCAAGATTTATTTATTTTTCTTTACAGTTTAAAATTGAAATATCAAACAAGAGTTTAATGTGTTTCATATGTGTTTGTAGCAAGAGTTTACTTAGCTTCATACAAGATTGACCACGTGTTGGAACAGTTCAACACAAGTTTGCAGGAATCCAATACTTGAGACACATCTACGAGTGGAATCAGAAATTTCTTGAAAAAACAAGTCTAATGAGTCTCGGAGGATTTCTGCCAGCATTGAAGTTGGCCTGACATGAAGGTTCGAAAAACTCGAAGAACCAGAACTGAACAGTGACCGAGGAGGGGAGGGAATGTACACTCACAGTAGGAGTGCAAAGACAGTCTTGCGTCAAGTGATTGAATTGGTAAGAAACTATAGATTTTTTTTTTTTAATTTTGACATTCTATTTATTCATTTTTAAAACCAATCAGTCTTTTTGCAGATGGATCGAATGACACAAATCTTGCAGGAAAGTCTTAATGGCTCAGCAACTTCTTCAAACGAGCTAACTCGAGAAGAGATTAACAACATAGTTCTCTCAGTAGTCTTTTTTCCTTTCTTTTATATTTTTTCCCTTTATTTTATATTTTAGATATCTAATATTTTTTAATAATTTTTTGTAGAAAGCTCAGCAAGTTAAGGGTCAACTATTAGCTTTAGGCAAACTTCCGAGCATGGAAGCAGATTCCTCGCCAGTTTATTGTTTCCCTCTCCTAAAGTATCAAATCGAGATTGAGAACCTTAAGGAAGTGGTTAGGGAATATGATGAGAGCATCAAGTAGTTGGAGAGTGCATCCTAAACACATGTGCCGAGCTCTACCAGATGAACCAAATTATGGAGACTTCTTTTCCGCATTAATTTAAAAAGTAGTTTTAAAAAAATGTTTTTATCTAAATAAAACATTTTAATTAATTTTATTATATGTTTAATTTTATTATCATATTACATTTAGTTTAAATATTAAATATTCAATTTTTCTAAATACAAAATACAATGTTCGATTGAAAATCTGTCAGACATATCCTTTCGAGTTATATGGGAGACCTTTTCCATGTACTTCTGATGAATTTCCGATAATACTTTTTTCACATTTTAATGTCGCTAATCTATCGAAATTCCATCAGAGATATTTATTTAAAATGCTGTTGAAATTGTTTAGACGGCTTCCCTCCGTCGAAAATACATCGGAGAACAGACATTGGTAATCCGTCAGTATATTCTGTTAAACGTATTCCATCGAAAATTCCAACGGAGATCCATCAGAAGAGATGGATTATGCCAAAGGAATTAACCTTCTGTCTTGTAGTAGCTTACCGATAAGTTTCCTCCATATCTCTAGAGTTATTGTTAACTGAGTAAACTACTCCCATCAACCTGATGTTCATCCAATCTCGTTTTGCAGAAGCTTAAAGCTTTGTCTCTATTCAGAAAAGCTCTCCATGGCATGAACTTCACCATCAATTATAAGTTCTGGCTGGGTTTTTTTTCTACTATTGCACTTCACATGAGTGATTATTTATTTTATTTTTGGATTTTTGGTGTTCCATGAAGTTTTTATTGTTGTTACATGCATCTTTTTCTATTTTTTTTCTTACAAATGATATAAGGAAAGTTTATCAGAAATAAAACATGGGAATTTATATTTATTCGGATTGTATTTGAGTTTCAGAAGATGCACGAGACGAGATTATAGAGCAAACAAATTTGAGGGCCATATATTATATTTTGTTGTTGTACCAAAAACTGCAATGATCAATATTTATATATATGAATAACTGAAAAGATCTGAAGCGTCTTTTAATAACGAAGATGTAAATGACTATTTGAGCAATTCTCCAAGAAGGCGGACTCAAAAAGTGTGTCGAATCTATTTCAACCTAGTTTTAAGAGTGAAATAGCCAAAAAAAGTAAGTAGCTTTAATATTAACAGTTACAAGAGTTTACAAGAGAAATAACAGCAAAATGATCTGAAATGGGGAAGTGGGAGCAAAAGTAGAGAGAATGTATGTTTTTATTAGAAAGTATAATCTCTAAGGGGTGAAAAAACTTGTTTTCTCTTTCTCTAGTTTTGTAGCTCTTGAAAACCTGCATAACATCTTCATATACTCCTCTTGATTCTATAATTAAGTCATTTAATGTTGTGGTTTTTAGCTGTTTCTAGTCAAAGCATTGAATTTTTCTATGTTTGTATATAAATACTCAGTTTGCTCGATGTTAAATTTCCTGTAAGTTTAAATTTTTACTTATTTCAGGTTCCATACTTAACGAAGTTAGAGCTGGACATCGCTTTAAGCGTTCCCACTTAAGTAAAGAATTTGATACCGTTAATGGGTATTTGGACGTTTATATCTTATTGTGCATGAAATTTTAGTACTGCAGTTTACACCTTAACAGTTTTTTAGGTAAAACGTATTCCATAATTTTGAAATCTATGATTTTTTTTTTTTTGTAAACAGTATTGTTCAAGAGCATTTCGCAAAATATTTATGGGGTATGCGTGTTCGTTGTTGTGTCAAGGGAAATTCATTTTACGGGTTTGTCCTTTGTGTGGACGAGTAATGCTTGGGTTGTTGTTCGTGCCTGTCGCTCAGGGCCTGCAATCACTAAACAAAATAGTAAGATTACATTCTTGAGAACCGAAAAGAGGTTTCTCTCCCTAAGAATCTCCGACGCTCAAATCAAAAATACCCCACCAGAAACAAGTATTCAGAAGGGTAAATTTTAGCAAGGTTACATGGGTGCAACATCACGTCCAATCGTGGTGTTCATCTATATCCAATGGCGTTTTGCAGTAGCTTAAAGGTAATCTATATTCAGAAAGGCTCACAATGGCAAAAACTTCACAATCAATTATAACTTCTTTGGTTTTTAGACATTTGTACTACATAATTTTTTGAAACTTTTCATGTGGTTTTAATTATTGGTGCATGCATTTCTTCCTGTTTTGTGTTCAAAATAGTTGTTGCATTTACAATTATGGATTTAACTGTTTTGAGCCAAAGCGTCTAATTATTCTCTGTTTAAATAATTCCCAGTTTGCCACATAGTGGATGTTTAAGTGTTTTTGGTAGCTTTTAACCTTTTTTTCTATTCCAAGTTTGGTAGTGAACGAGGTTAGAGCTTCACATCACTTTAAACGTTTCCACTTTGGTAAAGATATTGATCTTATTGAATCTGAAATTTTTGGACCATGATTTACACCTCAATAGTTTTAAAATTAGTATATATAAGGCATAGTTTTTAAAATCTATGATGTTTTTTTGTAAACTAGATATTATTTTTTAAAAATAGTGGTTTGTCAAATTAGTTTATATATTTTTTTTTGTAAGTCATTTTACTTCTTTTAATCATTTGTTTTTGTTTTTCACCTTAGGACTCGGATCATTACTTTCGTTGGACCAATCTTGTTATCTCTTTCTTTTAATCAATTTTAGTTATGGTATTAATATTTTGCATTTGCGTTTACTTAAGACTAAAAATATATGATATTAATGTAATATTAAATATTAAACATAGGCTTTACATAGATAGTATTGTAATAATATATTTTACGTAAAAGTTAACGAAACACAGATTTTTATTAATTTTATTCAACACTTTACTAACGACAAATTTAGTTTGCGGAAATTATTTCATTCCGCAAAACTTATTTTATTATCCTTGAATCCACAAATCCACGGTGTTTTCTAACCAATCATCGTAAGTAAAATGGATTTATGTCTGTTTAGGGACAGAAAGTGATGGAGTAATTAGCATTGGCACAAGTAAAAGTGCTCGAAGCGTCGTCGTATGCGTAGCTATACGCTCTGGGACAAGCTGCTTTGAATATCCTCGAGAAATCGGTCGGAGGACAAGTCTCCGGTTTATTGAACGGCCCGGTGCAGCAATACTCCGGTTTGTTAAAAGCCTCGCAAGCGCTCTTACACGCCACAACATTCCCCCCATCCAAAACGCGTAGATCGGTAGGACAATTCGCGTTCAAGTCTGAAACGCATCCAACGTTTTGGCAATCGCCTGAGCCTCCTCTCGTCGTGATTCCCATCTGGACGTTGTAACCGTCGACAAGACTTATGTCGTAGAAATCCATCGCGCCGTTAGTGCCGATTGTGAATTCGGCGAGTGTGGCTGGTGGAGCTCCTCCTGCGCCGGCGCATTTTAATTTGTTGCCGCAGTCTCCGGTGAGGCATCTTCCGGCGCCTGAGCTGTCGAAATTGCAGCCTGTTCGGCCCCAGAATCTCCCGGACCATCCCGCAGGTGCGGTTACATCGACGGAAGATCCTGAGTTTAAAGCAAATCCGCCGTCATTGAGTTGTGTGCCGCCGTTTCCAGTGAGGATTCCTGGCCAGACGGTGAAACTGCACCTGTTAACTACGGTGAAGACGGTGCCGGAGACGACGGAAATGGTGCCTTTGCAAATAAACATTCAAAATTAATTAATTAGATTATATTACGTACTGTATAACTTTTTCTATGCATGCATGTAATAAATATGTTTATGAAAACTTAATTTGTATAAGAAAATTGACCAAAATTTATGTATGTATGCATGATTACCTGTTGCTATGATGAAGGAGAAGAGGAGAAGATGTAATCCTGAGAAAGTCGCCATTCTTAATCTCAAGTATCGATTGTATGATGGTGAATGGAAAGTTAATGGCATGGATTGCTCTATTTATAGTTGTTTTTTTTTGCATTGCTGCTACGTACCTACCGATTAAGATTTATTCATCGTTGGGATAATATAATTTTTTTTTATACACTAACACGTAGAAAAAGTTGTTTTTGTTTTGTTTTATCGTTGTATAATATAAACAGAGTCTGCGTAAAAGCTTTTCCTCATACATGTCATGGAGCTAATTTTGAACTCTATAAACATTACATACGTGTAATTGAACTTCTTATATTCTTTCGCAAATAGTCATATTTTTATATATTATTCAATTCAACATTCTCATAAAATAAGTTTTTTGATCGAAGAAGATATATCATATATAGTCAGAGCCGGCATATGACATAAGTAAGCCACACAGGCGGCTGTTTTAGGGCCTATGCGAGAAATTGTCTTTGCTATTTCGAAACCCAATTTTGTGTCTGACCATTTTATTTTATTATTGATCGAAAACAGAATGGCTGATCACTGATCGAAGTTACGTTTTACTTCTCTAGCACTCTCCGTTTAAAGCTTGACCTTACAGATTCGTTCTCCAAACATCCGATGCGATGAGAATTTTGGGTTGACTTAGCTAAACATTTGATAAATAAAACAGTATGATTTTTAACACAGGTTTAGTGGGCTTCGTGTTGTACACGATAGGGTTTCCGATTGTACACCGTCTTATGTAAACGTATATACGTTGCATGTAAAACATCAATGAGAGGCAAAAAAGCTCATTCATAAAATCTACATGGTATCAGAGCCAACATCCTGAAACCTAACTCTTGCTTTCTCAAAATTCTTTGTTTTTCCTTTCGTTTGACCTTAGAGCTAGAGTTTCTCTTTGTAGTCGAACTCTCTTTCTTGTTTACCTAAGTCTTGATTTCGATTAATCATGGCCGCTGATGGTACTCTTGCTGTAACTCCCGCTGGTGATTCCGCAGTTAGCACTCCGTTTACGTTGTTTTCTTCGGATAATCCTGGCGCCATGATTACGCCATTGCTTTTGACTGGAGAGAACTACACCGAATTGGCAGAGGAGATGCTGAATGCTCTCCGGGCCAAGAAGAAAATAGGTTTTGTTGATGGCTCGATTGCCAAACTCGTACTCGCAAGCGCTGATCAGGAGTCCTGGATTTCAGTAAACTCCATGGTGGTTGGATGGCTGCGAGCATCGATTACCCCCGTGTTCGACCCACCGTCTCTTTCATCTCCGACGCTAGTTGTCTATGGCAAAATCTTAAGGAACGATTCTGCATCGGCAACAAGGTTCGAGTGCATCACCTTCGAACTCAAATTGCTATGTGTCATCAAGAGGGACAATCCGTACTTGATTATTGTACTTGATTATTATGGAAGATTTCAAGCGATGTGGGATGAGCTGTATATTTACAAGCCTCTTCCTGCGTGTACTTGCGCAGCGACTTCGAGTTACGCAAAGGAACGAGAAGAAGAAAAAGTTTCTCAATTCGTGATGGGGCTTGATGAATCTCGATTTGGGAACGTTGCCAATGCAATCATTGATGCTGATCCAGGGCCAGATTTAGCACAGGCTTATGCACGCGTTGTCCGCAAAGAACAACGACTTTCGAATGCCAAGTTGCATGAATCGCAAGCTGATGTCGTTGGTTTCTTCTCTCATCTGGATTCAACTCCGGTAACAAGCCAATTTGGATCTCGGCGTGATCAAGGTGGTGACTCCACGAACTCGAGCTTGACTAGAAACCAAAGATCGCAGCAATCTTCTTTGTTCTCATTGCGGGAAATCGGGTCATGAAAAATCTCATTGCTGGCAACTTAATGGCTACGCGGAGTGGGTAACGGACCGTGCTGGGCACTCATGCGGTCGAGGAGCAAGCAGAGGAGGTCGTGGCTCGAGCTCGAATGGTCGTACTCGAGGACAGGCAAACGCTGCTCATGCAACATCCAGCAACGACTCTGTTTTTCCGGAGTTCACGGCTGATCAATGGAAATCTATAAGCATGATGGCACAAACTAAATCCGGTGGTGGTCACTCTGATAAACTTTCTGGTAAGAATTTTGGTGATGTTATTATTGGTACTGGAGCTTCCCATCACATAACCGGGAATCTTTCCTTGCTTCATAACATCAGAGATACTTCGCCATGTTCCATTGGATTTGCGGATGGAAGTAAAACACTTTTGGTTTGTATGGGTGTTTTGACACTTACCAATACAATCTCTCTCCCCAATCTGCTCTATGTTCCGAACTTGAATTGCACTTTAATATCCGTGTCTACACTTCTCAAGCAGATGAAGCACTGTTTCGCAATGTGTACTGATACTTTGTATGTTTTACAGGACCGTTTCTCGAAGACTCTGATTGGAGCCGGTGAAGAACGGGATGGTGTGTATTATTTAACGGATGTTGCAACGGCTCAGGTCAACAAAGTGGATGCAATCTCGGATCAAGCTTTGTGGCACATGCGCTTGGAACATCCGTCCTCCTCTACCAGAGCCGCATTTCGAGGAGGATGATGCATCTCCTGTTTCATCCCCTGTTTTGGGGTCTTCTCCGGCTTCTTCTCCCGACTCCTCTCCTGAGTCGGCTCTTGCAGAAATGACTTTGCTCGTTGCTCCTCCTACAGGTCGAGGGCAACGTACTACAGAACTACCAGCCAAGTTCGCCGACTATATCATGTACAACGTAAGCTGCTTAAATAATACACCCCCTATTCTTGCCGACTCTTCTTCAGTGTCTCCGGTTACGGTTCCAGGTAACACACCTTATCTCCTCGAAAATTATGTTTCTGATGCTGTGTTTTCTTCTGGTCACCAAGCTTTTCTCGCTGCGATTCTTGCTGGTGTTGAACCAAAGAACTACAAAGAGGCCCTGAAAGACAAAGTATGGTGTGATGCGATGACATTTGAAGTTGATGCTTGCGAGACAGCTCAGACATGGATGTAGTTGACTTATCGGATGGAAAAGAGGCTCTTGAAAATCAGTGGGTGTTCAAGATCAAGTATCATGCTGATGGATCCATTGAAAGATATAGAGCTCGCTTAGTTGTCCTTGGAAATCACCAGATCGAGGGTGAAGATTACACTGAGACTTTCGCTCCAGTAGCTAAGATGACCACAATTTGCGCTATTTTAAAACTGGTGTCTGTACACCAGATGGATGTTCACAACGCGTTTTTATACGGAGATCTTGATGAAGAAGTTTATATGAAACTTCCTCTGGGTTTTCGTCACTCAGATCCTAAGAAAGTCTGTCGTTTGAAGAAATCACTGTATGGCCTTAAACAAGCTCCACGTTGTTGGTTCGCTAAGCTCACCATGGCTCTAACTGAAGTCGGTTTCTCTCAATCCTATTCAGATTATTCTCTATTTGTCTATTCACGCGATGGGGTTGAGATTCGTGTACTTATCTATGTTGATTATTTGTTGATCTGCGGGAATGATTCAGCCGCTTTGTCCAAGTTTAAAGATTACTTGGGGCGTTGCTTTAAGATGAAGGATCTTGGGAAATTGAAGTACTTTCTCGGGTTGGAGGTTGCTCACCAAACTAAGGGTATTTTCTTATCTCAGCAAAAGTACGCTTTAGAGATTGTTGCTGAGACTGGTCTTCTCGGTAGTAAGCCCGTACGATTCCCAATGGAGCAGAAACAAACTCTAATCTCCGATACATCTCCATTCTTGGCTGATCCCTCTCGTTATAGGCGACTCATTGGGCGTCTGATCTATCTTCTTATCACACGTCCGGACCTCGCTTACTCTGTACACATTCTCTCCCAATTTATGCACACTCCAAGGGAGGGACATTGGGAGGCAGCATTGCGTGTTGTCCGATTTCTTAAGCTTACGGCAGGCTAAGGTATCTTATTTCGGTCGGACTCGGATTTAACGCTTACCGTTTACTGTGACTCAGACTGGGCTGCATGTCCATTGACACGACGATATTTGAGTGCATATGTTACGTTCCTTGGTGGTTCTCCCATCTCATGGAAAACTCAAAAACAGAAAACAGTTTCTCGATCTTCTGCTGAAGCTGAATACTGATCGATGCGCCTTGCTCTTGACGAAATTATGTGGCTGTGCCAACTCCTTCATAATCTTGGTTATTCTCAAACCAAACCTGTTCGTTTATTCTGCGATAGTCAAGCTGCATTACATATCGCCGCTAATCCCATATTTCACGAACGTACAAAGTACATTGAAGCTGATTGCCATGCTGTTCGTGATGCTGTTCTTGACGGTCGGATCTCCACAGCTCATGTTCGAACCGATGATCAAATCGCCGACTTGTTAACTAAACCTCTTGGTTGTCTTCCATTTGAACGATTAGTGTCCAAGTTGAGCAATGTTAATCTCCATGCTCCAACTTGAAGGCGAGTATTGGGCCGTATTATAGCTTAGTGGGCTTCGTGTTGTACACGATATGGTTTCCGATTGTACACCGTCTTATGTAAACATATATATGTTGTATGTAAAACATCAATGAGAGGCAAGAAAGCACATTCATAAAATCGACAATTTTCTTATATATATATAATATAAATTATTTTTACTTTGATATATAATATTATTACAATAATTTAAAATCTTTCACGTTGCAGATTTTGTTTGTCCCTTGTTATCACCATGGCGGTATTGCGGATGCTCCATGTTGGAGCAGCTGTATGAGACTTTTTTCAAAAATGCCGTGTGAGCTAAAGAAAACTTGGCATCGATCTTTCGTGGTAAGATTTTCAAGATTTATTTATTTTTCTTTACAGTTTAAAATTGAAATATCAAACAAGAGTTTAATGTGTTTCATATGTGTTTGTAGCAAGAGTTTACTTGGCTTCATACAAGGATGACCACGTGTTGGAACAGTTCAACACAAGTTTGCGGGAATCCAATACTTGAAACACATCTACGAGTGGAATCAGAAATTTCTAGAAAAAACAAGTCTAATGATTCTCGAAGGGTTTCTGCCAGCATTGAAGTTAGCCTGACACGAAGGTTCGGAAAACTCGAAGAACCAGAACTGAACAATGACCGAGGAGGAAAGGGAATGTACACTCACAGTAGGAGTGCAAAGACAGTCTTGCGTCAAGTGATTGAATTGGTAAGAAACTATAGATTTTTTTTTTTAATTTTGACATTCTATTTATTCATTTTTAAACCAATCAGTCTTTTTGCAGACGGATCAAATGACACAAATCTTGCAGGGAAGTCTTTATGGCTCAGCAACTTCTTCAAACGAGCTAACTCGAGAAGAGATTAACAACATAGTTCTCTCAGTAGTTTTTTCCCCTTTCTTTTATATTTTTTCCATTTATTTTATTTTTTATATATCTAATATTTTTTTTAATAATTTTTCGTAGAAAGCTCGGCAAGTTAAGGTCAACTATTAGCATTAGGTAAACTTCCGAGCATGGAAGCAGATTCCTCGCCAGTTTATTCTTTCCCTCTCCTGAAGTATCAAATCGAGATTGAGATCCTTAAGGAAGTGGTTAGGGAATGTGATGAGAGCATCAAGTAGTGGGAGAGTGCATCCCAAACACCTGTGACGAGCTCTAGGAGATGAACTAAATCATGGAGGCTTCTTTTCCGCATTAATTTAAAAAATAGTTTTAAAAAATGCTTTCATTTAAAAAAACATTTTAATTAATTTATATTTTATGTTTAATTTTATTATCATATTATATTTAGTTTAAATATTAAATAATTATTTTCTAAATACAAAATACTATGTTCGATTGAAAACTCATAAGACATATCCTTTCGAGTTCTATGGGAGACCTTTTCAACGTATTTCTGATGGATTTCCGATAATACTTTTCCATATTTTAATGTCGCTAATCCATCGAAATTCTATCAGAGATGTTCATTCAAAATGCCGTCGAAATTGTCTAGACGGCTTCCCTCCGTCGAAAATACATCGGAGAACAGACATTGGTAATCCGTCGGTATATTCTGTTAAACGTATTCCATCGAAAATTCCAACGGAGATCCATCAAAAAAGATGGATTATGCCGAAGGAATTAACCTTCTGTCTTGTAGTAGCTTATTGATAAGTTTCCTCCATATCTCTAGAGTTATTGTTAACTGAGTAAACTACTCCCATCAACCTGATATACATCCAATCTCGTTTTGCAGAAGCTGAAAGCTCTGTCTCTATTCAGAAAAGCTCTCCATGGAAAGAACTTCATCATCAAATATAAGTTCTGGCTGGGTTTTTTTCTGCTATTGCACTTCACATGAGTGATTATTTTTTTTTTTTTTTTGGATTTTTGGTGTTCTATGAAGTTTTTATTATTGTTATATATATCCCTTTCTATTCGTTTTCTTACAAATGATATAAGGAAAGTTTATCAGATTTAAAACATGGGAATTTATATTTATTTGGGGATTGTATTTGAGTTTCAGAAGATGCACGAGACGAGATTATAGAGCAAACAAATTTGAGGGCCATATATTATATTTTGTTGTTGTACCAAAAACTGCAATGATCAATATTTATAAATATGAATAACTGAAAAGATCTGAAGCGCCTTTTATAACAAAGATGTAATGACTATTTGAGCAATTCTCCAAGAAGGTGGACTCAAAAAGTGTGTCGAATCTATTTCAACCTAGTTTTAAGAGTGAAATAGCCAAAAAAAAAGAAGTAAGTAGCTTTAATATTAAAGATTACAAGAGTTTACAAGAGAAATAACAACAAAATGATCTGAAATGGGGGAACTGAGAGAAAAAGTAGAGAGAATGTATGTTTTTAGTAGAAATTATATAGTCTATAAGGGGTTAAAAAAACTTGTTTTCTCATCCCTTCTCTTTCTCTAGTTTTATAGCTCTTGAAAACGTGCATAATATCTTCATTACTCCTCTTTATTCTATAATTATGTCATTTAAAGTTGTGGTTTTAGCTGTTTCTAGTCAAAGCATTGAATTTTTCTATGTTTGTATATAAATACTCAGTTTGACGGATGTTAAGTTTCCTGTAGTTTTTAGTTTTTACCTATTTCGGGTTCCATATTGAACGAAGTTAGAGCTGGACATCGCTTTAGGCGTTCCCACTTAAGTAAATAATTTGATACCGTTAGTGGATATTTGGAATTTTATATCTTATTGTGCATGAAATTTTAGTACTGCAGATTACACCTTAACAGTTTTTGAGGTAAAACGTATTCCATAATTTTAAAATCTATGATTTTGTTTTTTTTGTAAACAGTATTGTTCAAGAGCATTGCAGAATATTCATGGGGCATGTGTGTTCGTCATGTCAGGGGAAATTCATTTTACTGGTTTGTCCTTTGTGTGGACGAGTAATGCTTGGGTTTTTGTTCGTGCCTTTATCTCATGGCCTGCGATCCCTAAACAAAATGGTAAGATTGCATTCTTGAGGATCAAAAAGAGGTTTCTCTCCCTAAGAATCTCTGACGCTCAAATTAAAATTACCCCATTAGAAATCCTGCAAAGCAATCAAGGATGTTACAACGCTAGAGATGCGACATATACTTGACATACATAATGAAGGAGGAGGAGGGAAGTATTTGTACATGCCAAAACAGTTTGGTAGTAAGAAATCAGAAATATTTCAGTATAACATTGATAGATTTATTCAAGAACTCAGGGGTGGAACAAGCAGTTTCTATCACAGAGAGGGAAGGAAGTTCTTCTAAAGTCTATCGCCACTGCAACGCTGGTTTTCTCTATGAATATTTTTAAACTACCCAAGCAGATCAGTGATGATATTAGTGGCATCTTGGCTAAGTTTTGGTGGCGCTCTGGATAAAACACGAGAGGTCTGCACTGGTATGATTAAGATCATCTTAGTTTACCAAAGAATGAAGGGGGGGGATAGGCTTCAAAGACAGCAAATTTTAATCAAGCTCTCTTAGGAAAGCAGGCGTGGTGACTGTTGCAGAAACCTGGTTGTTTGATGTCAAGAGTATCGCATGGTAGATATTTCAATAACGGTAATATTCTACTGGCTAAAGATCAAAATCACTCTTCTTATGCGTGGAAATCAATCCTTTATGGTCGGGACTTTTTTAAAAAAGGGTTGAGATGGTTGATTGGAGATGGAACCAAGAAAGATTTTTCCTCAGATAACTGGCTTCCTACCCATCCAGTCCGGTCTCCAATGTCGCGGTATTATAGAATAGAACATTCTGTTGTTAGGGACTGGTTTAACATAGACGTCGGCTCTGATTGGTAAACCTTGCGGAATGGCAAGAAAACATAAGACTTTTGCCGATCAGAAAAACCTGCAGAAAAATGCAAAAACGCAAGATCTGGGGAATTGTGTTTTTGCTTACAAAAAATACAAAAATATCTTCGTTAAGCAGAAAAGTGTGTTTAAAGTAGATTATTTGCGGAATACTTATTTATATTATTCAATTATATAACTAATTATATTTTATTATTAAAATAAATACAAATAAATAATTTAGTGTTACAAAAAATTATTTAATGATAAAGTTATGTCTGTTATTTAAGGTTTACAATATTTTTAAATTTTTATATACTTTTTTTATTTTAAAAGCAAATTATAAAAAATTATAATAAGAATTATATCATTTTATAGTTAATTAAATTATTAATATTTTATTTTTTATGATATATAGTAAAGAAAAAATATTTTTAAATAATCATTCCGCCATTCCGCCATTCTGCATAATATATCCTATCGTGTTAAAACAATATATTCTGCAATTCTGCAATAAGCCATTTCGCAATTCTTTTCTTTTTACTATTTCTGCAATTCCACAATAAGAAAAATGTGTTACCAATCGAAGCCGACACATGATGGAATATAAACAAGATAAGAGAGTTTGTGGAAGAAGATGACGCACTGAAGATACTAGGTATTAAAGTCTTCACGAAACATGCCCCCCTGATATGCTAGGATGGTATTATAGTAATAATGGGTTATACTCTGTTAAGTCTGCATATTGGTTGGCTTGTCACTCACAACAACAATCACCATTAATGGCTACCCAGGTGATGTATCTCTCAAAGCTAAGATATGGAAACTCCAAACACTTCCAAAGGTGAAATGTTTTCTTTGGCGACTGTTGTCGAATCCCTTGCTACTGGTGAAGCCTTACTATGTCGTCATGTTTCTGCAAAATAACTATGTTGGAGACGCTGTCTTTCTAAAGAGACAGCAAAACACCTTTTCTTTGATTGTCATTATGCACAATCAAAGTGGTGAGGTTCAAGGATACCAACCTTCATGCTCAATGATTCAAATGTTCAACTAGAAGACAAATTGAGTTTCATTATGGATTACAATTAAAGGATTCATTCCCACATATACATCAATTACCATTGACAATACTATACGGCTTTAGAAAAGCAGAAATATTCTTACTTTGCAGCAAAGATCCATGGTTTGGGTTAAAAAAATATTATATGCAAAGGTAGAGGCGTCATAATGGGACTTAGCTTGCTCCTCATCTCATATTACGGATGGAAATGGTATAAATATAGTCCACATATAACAATCCAAACATACAACATAAACAAAACCCCCTTCAAAGAGATGGAAGTGCAACTTTGATAGATCATATTTTACCATTGCACTGGAAGCAAATGCAGGTTGGATTATAAGAGATGGAGAAGGAGATTATTAAAGTTCATGCTAAAAGCAAACATGACAATAATGCTTTGGAAAGCGAATGCCAAGCCTTAATCTTGGCTATGCAGGGATGCTGGAGTAAGAGGTACAAAAAATGATCTTCAAAGAAAACTGTAAAGAACTTATAGATATCACGCAAGAAACAAAACTCAATTTTAGTATTTACAACTGAATTGGCAAGGCTAGATTCTGGCAACGAAAGTTTAAAGATGTCCAATATTTATGGATTAAAAGAAAATCAAATCAGTCTGTTTATATTTTAGCTTTTTTACTTTACATACATTCTATTATTATACTCTTAGTTGCATACTTTTTATCATTATTGTTGACCCATTAACAGTTGTGGGTTTCAGAGAATAAGATTTTTTATTAATAGCTGTAAAGCGAAGCGATTACAAAAGATGGCTAAACTGAGAGGATTATGCCGAAGTGAAAAGAAAGTGTTTGCGAAGTAAACTACAAAGCGTTGGAGTTCTTGGTTTTTGCTCTGCTGCTCTCTAGATTGTATGAGTTGTTCTCTTCAGCTTAAGGGTCTTTTTATTTATAGGGATAGGAGGTCGGTTGCTCCGAACTCCTTTTCCTTTTTTTCTTTTGTGAATATTTCCATATTTGTGATATGGAAAAATCTCTTATTCTCCGAAGAATATGAGAATTCTCCTTTATCCTTTGCGTTGATCTGATGCTTCCGAATTCCAAGATTATCCTTTAAGAGATTTTCTTTTCACCGAGCTAGGTCGACATAGTCTCCTTGATCTTGGTGGGCTTAGGTTATTGCTAGAGAAAGCTTTTTAGGAAATGTGCTCATTTCCCCTCTAATAGTAAGCCCCCCACCCCCCCCCCCCCCCCCCCCCCCCCCGAGTTCGGCGAGACTGATTGTAAATCAGGTCGGCGAACTTCATGAAGTTAAGCGGGTTTGATCTCGCAATAAGCGTTAGCTCGTCAAGAGTGTTTCTTCGCGATGACCAGCTCCGCCCGATTTAAATGGATTTGACGCGTGGTGCTTCCTCGAAATAAATTATTAAATATTCTGACCCATTAGGGTTTTGTTTTAAGCGGGAAAGGCGAAAGGTTTGTCAGACGGCGAGATTATGCGAATCTCGACACGCGTCCCTTTAGGAAACTGTTGATATTTCTTTCCGATTTTATTATTTAGTCTTTATCTCTTCATCTTCTTGCTCCACACAGTTTTACTTTCTTCCAAATTTTGCGATAATTTCATTTTCTTGCTGCAATAACCCTTTCTCTTACTCGCCGATCTTCCTTTTGCTTCCTTAATTCAGCCCAGAAATTTCTTTTCAGAAAAATGTCGACACATTGCAAAATTCCTCTTTCAACGATGATGAGATTTCTCTTGCCGCAAGGCGAGCCTGGGTTAGCCCTCTATTTCTGAGGGGTCTTCAGGTTATCGGGACGAGATTTCGCCGGACCACCCTGACGTAGATTCTGAGATGGAATCAGATGGTCTCAATCCAGTCGGCCAGATCGAAGGTCTTCCTCGGAAGATAACGATGCCAAAGAGCGATTTGGCAAAGGGGGACATGATAAAAGACGGCCGGACCTGGATGACGGCCGACAGGCTTCAAGAACTCAGACGACGATGCGAATTCCCTACCGGAGTCGAGGTACTCCTGCCGTAAGTTCACGAGAGAGTGACATCACCGCCGGAAGGTTACTTCTGCTCATATGAGTGTCATATCGCCGAGTTCGGCTTGAGCTTTCCACTACCGCCGATCCTTCTTTGTTACTGTGAAAGGAGAAAGGTGCCTCTCGGCCAGCTCTCACATGCCGTGATTAGGCATTTGATTTCTATGGTGGCGGTAGCTCGAGCGGAGGTTCCTTTCAACTGCGACATTTTTGAGAGGATCTCGCTTTTGAAGCCCGGGAGGTGGAGCAGTTCGGGACCGTGGCATCAATTCTATACCACCATGAGGCATGGGATCGTTGGGGGAGATCCGACGAGCAAAGTCCATGAGTGGGACAGCTACTTCTTCTTCGTGAAGATTAATGAAGCCTCCATCAACTGCTCCGAACTCGAATTATTTAGAGTTTGGAAGTCGAAGCCTTGTAAGCCGAACTAAATTCCTGTTTTTCTTTTTTTATATATTTAGCCAATCACGAGACACCTGACGTGCTTGTTTTCTCTTATTATTTTTTAGTTCAAATCAGCCTCGGGAAGGACCCATTTGGCTTTGATGTCGATATCATGAAGCTGTGCAACTTGAGCCAGCAATTATGGCCCGAGAAGGAGAAGAAGGGGGCCGCCGAGAAGAAGAAAAAGTTGGCCAAGCCGGCCGAGAAGGGGGCCAAATCTTTGAGAGCAGGTGTGTTACCAGATCGAACATCTTGATTATTTAGAGTGTAGCGCCTTATTTGTGTCTTTGTTTTATATTTTCAGCCGCTAAGAGGGTTTCACAGCCGAGGCCCGAAGGGGCTGGCCAAAAGAGGAGAAGGGCGGCTCCGGTAACGAGAGAAAATACCCCTGCGAGCTCCCCTGTGAAGCGAAGGAGGACAACTCCTCGAGATCCACCAATTTTGGTGGATTATGACGAAGCTGAGCTGACTGCAGAGAATGAGACTCTTGCGAGGTAAATTTTGATTCTCACTTCGTGTTTTGCTTTGACGTGCCGAGATTATTTCTTGACATTTTGCTTTCTTCTTTTTCTTTTTACAGTTTCTCTAGGGCAGCGGTGCTGGAAAGGTTGAGGCGAGCTAGGGCCGAAAAAGCTACAAGGGACCCTCAAGACAGAGTGTTTCAAGGAACTACCTTTCAAGCCGAAGGCGGGGATGATGGGGGTCCCTCTGATGCTGCCGCGAACTGTCGTGAGGCTGTTCCCTCACCGCCCCGGGCCGACATTCCTCAGAGTCCCAAGGTCCAGGACACAGAAGGTGCAGGTCGTCAAAGAACCGAAGAAGTCACTGTGGCTCGTCAGGAAACCGAACTTCCATCCAAGGGTTCTGCTTCCCCATTAGGTGCAGGTGCTCCAGGCGCTGACGGTGCTGGTCCAAGTGCTCCTGCCGAGCCTAAGCAGAAGGAGGAGTTCTTCGATTACGACCCTCATCACTTCTGCGCGAAATGGGATGGGGCCACTCCGGCAATGCTCAACCGCGAGTTCGCCGCGAATATAATCTGGAAGTGCAGGAAGAACCCAAGGTGGGGTTAACCGCTTCAAGAGCTGAAGTTGGCGGAGTCAATATCTTCAGCGAATCATCTGATAGTTCGGGTATTCACTTCTTTTTTTGGCGCTAGTGCGTTTCTGCCTTTTTTGTTGCGTGTTTCTAACAATAGATTGTTGTGTAGGGCTTGAGAGCATATATGTCGGCATTTGCGACATACGATAACAATTTTTGTCAGGAAGAGATGATGTTGGACGTCGCCTGTGTCGAGATCAAAAAGCTCCAAAAGGCGGAAGAGGAGAACCAATTTCTCAGGGGGAGGTGTTCCCAGCTTGAAGGCACCGTTGAAGCCTTTGGGGGCGAGGTAGCGGAAGCTTCTCAGCTTCGCAAGCATGTTGCCGCCCTCCAAGCGCAGAATGAGTCTCTTGAGAAGCGGAACGAGGCAGACTTGCAAAAGTTCCTCGCCGAAAAGGAGAAGCTTCAAAGTTCTCATGACAAGATCTCGCGGGGTGTTGCCGACAAGTTCTTTGACGGCATGGTTTCTTTGTTTAAGCCGCGGTTTGAGCGGATTCAGGCATCGCTGGCTCAACGAGAAGAGGTAGAAGCTGCCCTTGTGGGCTTGGAGAAGAGTAGCTCGATGGTGGCGTTTCTGAAGAAGATGCAGGACAAAGGATGGGAGCTTCCTGCCGGAACGATTCCATCGTTTGAGAGAGAGTTTGCGAAGTGGCAAGCTACCAGTGAAGCTATCGACGAGATAGTTATTACTGGCGAAGACCTTAGCCTCCCGAGCAGATCGGATGTCGATAGCCTGCTAAAAAGAGCAAAAAGGGAGCCAAGAGACGATCCACATTGAGCCTCTTATCTTTTTATCCTCTTTGTATTTTTGCTTTTTATTTGACTGGCTCTTGCGAGGTCTTTTTTTTTTGTAATGACTTTGCCTGAAAGAGTTTTTATAATGAATTTACGTTTTGCTCTTCGTGCTTGTTTTTCTTTTTTGCAAAAGTAAATTAAAGTATCCGCAAATACTTTTAAAGTTTTTGTTATGCGATTTGAACTTTTTAGTTCGGAGTTGGGATCGGGATTCCATTGCCCGTCTTATCACAAACAACGATCAAGATCGAATACCCAGCTTTTCAGGATTCACTTCGGCCTGAAAGGTATGATAGAGGGTCGTACGAGTATTGTCCTCGGCTTTCGTCTTATCCACTTTAGAAGTAATTAAATTGAACCAAAGTATCAAAGGAGTGGTGATCAGCCACTAATTTAATTTTTGTTTCTGCTTTTCCGAATCGAGTGTTCGGCTAGAACATCGATTCAGCAAGATGCATTCGCATAAGAAAATACTGCTCTACGAGCCGAGCTGATTTTCCGAAATAAAAATTTATTAAATTTACAGCTGCACCCGGAGGTTGCCTACGTATCCAAGTTGGGATCAAGCCGCTCGTAGTTCGATACAATTATTGAATGAGTGTTATCACTCAGGGGCCATGCCGGCCCTTATTGAAAAAATGAAAAAAAAGACTTAGATATAAAAGTTGCGGGATTCTTTGTTGAATCTACTCCGCTTGTTTATTGTCTTCAAGAGCTTTTGCCGCGGAGAGCTGCACCTTGCGTTCGCTAATAAAGCAGGATCTTGCCATCTGCTGATTGCCGCAAAAGCGTGAAGATGCCGACCGAGGTAGTGAACTTCATGCATTGGTGGTAGGTTGAGACGATAGCTTTCATCTCGTGGATCTAAGGTGTGCCAAGTATGACATTATAGATCGCTGGTTTAACCATGACCGTGAATTTGACAATCTTTATCACTCCACCGACGTAGACTGTCAGCCGTATGGTGCCGAGGCTGAAGAAAGACTCGCTGGCAAAGCCAGTTGAAGGCTTTGGTGCTGCCTTAATGTCTTTATCGTGGAGTTCCATCTTGGTCAAAGTATCTTTGAATATGATATTGACCGTGCTGCCGGTGTCCACCAATATTTTGGCCACCTTGCTATCGTGGATGGGTAACTCCACAACCGGCGGGTCGTTATGAGGGGTGTGTAACCCAAGCATAACCTTTGATGTGAACGTGATCGTCGGATGGTAGTCCACGGGGCGAGGGAACTTTCGCGAAGTAATCACTTTTTGGCCATACTCTTTGATAGTCCTCCCATGATCATGTTAACCCGTCATTTGGGCGGAGGGGTGGATTGTCATGTTCGCCGTCGTCGTTGTCGTGCTCCGCCCCCTTTTCTTTTTCTTTTTCTTCTTACTTTTTCTCGGGCGAACAACTTCGGCGTCTTCCTCCGGAGCTGCTTCGGCTGCTGCTTTTCCCTGGATCTTGACGGTCCTTGTTGGAGGTGCTTCGGCGCGAGTCCTTAGGGTTGGAGCTGCGTGAGTAAGAACTTTTGTTCTGGGATCGATCTCCGCTGATGTCAATTTTTTCTTCCTTGTATTTTTCGTACAAAGAGCTTTGGAGGTGTCGACAGGCCGAAGTAGCATGCCCCGTTCATCCATGGAAGGAGCAGTAGAGATCGTGGTTATCGTCCTATCGTCTGAATTCCTTGGAGGATCACCGCGGGTCCACTGATTCCAGGGCTTCTCTCCGGTGGCGATGACGGTATGGGAGGACGGCTTGCTTTTGCCCGCTAGATCCTTATCTTGCGAAGTGCTTGCTACGTCTATGTCGTGTTTCTTGGCGTAGAAGGTTTTCTCCTCCTCCATTCGTATGAAAATTTGAGCCTGATGGAGTGCGTCTTCTATTATCACCTTCGGGTTTTTCTGCAGATCCTCTTTGAAGGAGGATTCGAACCAGAGGCCATTCATGAGTGCCTCGATGGCTAAAGCTTGCGGGATCTGGCCGTACGCCGCGGCGGTGTTCTTGAATTTTTCAATAAAATCACGAAGCGGCTGGTCGCGCTCTTGTACCAGAGTGAAGAGGTTGACCGTCCTCTTCGTGATGAACATAGAATAGTATTTTATAAAGGCGTGGGTCAAATATTTGAAGGATTTGATCGATGCCGGCAGGAGGTTGGAGAACCACTTGAGAGCATCCTTGCTGAGATGCTCTACAAAGGTCTAACAGTGGTTAGCTTCGCGTTCGAGGTCGGTTTTGAACCGTTGTCTCTTCATGGCGACGTTGAACCCGATCAGCCACAGGTTCGGGTCTTCCATCTCGTTGTAGTATGGGAGTTTCAGTTTGATCGCCGCGCCGAGACGAACGTCTGCGATCCACGAGGCAAACGGGTTACGTTCGGTGTCTGACAGTATGGCCGAGATCTCGGGTGCCGAACTGGTGGCACGGTGGACTTGAGATCTGATTGCGTTAATCCACTGGTGCAACCTTGCGATCTCAGAATTCAGTTCGTCGAAGGGTTCCTCATTAGCTGGTTCTGCTCCCCGAGTGTTGGCTTGTTCTGGTGTCTCGAAGACCAATCGTCACCCTAGCGGTTCCGATCTCGCGGTGGTCGCGGCTGCCAAAGTGCTGAGTTGCTCGTCATACTTGGCCTGCTGGGCCTGAAGGGTGTCTAGCTTGGACACCAGGTTCTGTGTGAGAGGGAGTAAGGCTGCTTGGATTGCTGCTGCGAGGTCGGTGGCGAGGATAAGAGCTGAGGGTGCTCCCGCAGGTGGATTCGCGGTGGTAGGGTTGCCGTGTTCGTCGAGACCAGATGTCTCCGTCTGCGTGGTGGTGTCCTCGTTGTTGAGGGTGAGGTCACTGTTATTGATCGGAAGGCTCATCGCTTCGGTTCTTTGGTCGCTAGTTTTTGAGAATTTTATTCTCCTAGTCTCCACAGACGACGCCAACTGTTGAACCAGAAAATCACCGCTAAAGATTTGATTAACAGTTGTGGGTTTTAGAGAATAAGATCTTTTAATAGCTGTAAAGCGAAGCGATTACAAGAGATGGCTAAACCGAGAGGTTTATGCCGAAGTGAAAAGAAAGTGTATGCGAAGTAAACTAGAACGCGTTGGAGTTTTTGGTTTTTGGTTTTTGCTCTGCTGCTCTCTAGATTGTATGAGTTGTTCTCTTCAGTTTCAAGGTCTTCTTATTTATAGGGATAGGAGGTCGGTTGCTCCGAACTCCTTTTTCTTTTTCCATTTGGTGAAATATCTCTTATTCTCCGAAGAATATGGGAATACTCCTTTATCATTTGCGTTGATCCAATGCTTCCGGATTCCAAGATTATCCTTTAAGAGATTTCCTTTTTACCGAGCTAGATCGATATAGTCTTATTGATCTTGATGGCCTTAAGTTATTGCTACGAAGAATATGTGAATACTCCTTTATCATTTGCATTGATCCGATGCTTCCGGATTCCAAGATTATCTTTTAAGAGATTTTCTTTTTACCGAGCTAAATCGACATAGTTTTATTGATCTTGATGACCTTAAGTTATTGGTAGAAAAAACCTTTTAGAAAATGTCTCTAACAATTATATTCCCCAATGTATAATTCGGGCTATGCAACATGACAAATGTATTACGATGTAATTTTTAATAAAGTCTAGATGTTGAAAAAAAAACACATCTGTATATATATAAAAATGATAAAAACATAAGAAAATAGTCAAAATACCCAAATTACACAAACTATCTTTTTCTGTTACCAATTTCAAAAAGTGCCTTTTTGGGGAAATTGACTAATTAATTAATTAATTAAAGATGGTGGTGATGCATCAACAATCGCAAGATCTGGAGAATTCAAAATTGTCGCTCTTAACGGCTCCTCTCTCTTCTCTCTCCCTTCTTCGTCGCTCTTTGCCCAAACACTAGGGTTTCACCGACGCTCTTGCATGAGCAGATTCGCCTTTTCTCACATTTTTCCTACTTTAGGGTTTCTAATTGTAGATTTTACGGCGAGATGAAGCACTTTATGTGGCCAAGAAACGGTATCTCGCGAGATGGCGGAGAACCGCACTCGCCGAAGCCAACTATGTCGAAATCGAAGCCTCCACGCAAAATCAGATCCGCCAAAGAAAACGCTCCACCTCCGGATCAGAACTCGTCGACGCCCGACCATAGGTCGGCGACGAAAATGAAGAGTCAGTTGCCCCCGCGTCCGCCGCCGTCTAATCCTCTTAAACGGAAGCTCTGCGCGGAGGTTGCGGCGGAAAATGCCATATCTGGGAACTCAGACTCTGGTGTCAAGGTAAATTGATAGATCCTTTGAAATCTTTCTTCTCCTTGCTTAGAAATTAGGCATTGTCGAACCAAATCCCTAATTAGGTAATGTCGAGGCATATCTATTATTCTACCTAATTGAAGAATGTGTACTTGTTCGGTTTCTGATACCAGAGAGGTAGCGAAACTTGGTGAAGATGATTCACACAACTTGTTTTAGTATCTAGCTAAGTGTTAATTCTTTGCTGTTGCATATCCCAAACATTTTGATCAAATTGAGCCAATCTTCAGGTTATAGTTAGAGTGAAGCCTCTAAACAAAGATGAGGAAAGCGACGTGGTTGTACAAAAGATCTCCAAACATTCCCTCACGATTAGTGGGCAAAGTTTCACATTCGACTCAATTGCTGATCCAAAGTCGACACAGGCAAGATATCTGTTTACATTCTTCTTGGTGTTATTGTCATCATATGATGATTCTGAATCTCTGATTCTTTTGTATGTTGTGTTGTTGTTGTTGTTTTTTCAGGAGCAAATGTTTCAGCTTGTGGGAGCCCCTCTTGTTGAGAATTGTCTATCTGGGTTTAACAGTTCTGTATTTGCCTATGGACAGGTAGTTTTTCATTTTCCAGAGTTCCATTTCTCAGACTGTAATTGTGATTGCAACTTTCTAAGTTTAACTGATCATGAAACCATTTCCATCAGACTGGTAGCGGGAAAACATATACTATGTGGGGTCCTGCAAATGGATTGTTGAAAGAGCACCTCAGTGGTGAACAAAGAGGATTGACCCCACGAGTCTTTGAACGTCTGTTTACCCGAATCAAAGAGGTGATGCATGGTTTTGTTCAATTCACAGCTTTGAACTAGTACAATAATTAGCACATTCGGAAGTAGATTCGTTTTGTTTCTTTTTGGTTCGCAGGAACAAGTCAAGCATGCTGAAAGGCAACTCAATTATCAGTGCCGTTGTTCATTACTCGAGGTTCAGTGACTGGATGCATACCTTAAATTTGGACAGTGTTTGAAGGTTTCATTCCATAGAGTTTGGTATGTAATGTCATTTCTTTCTTTTCTGTTGCAGATTTACAACGAGCAAATAACAGATCTACTGGATCCGAGCCAGAAAAACCTATTGGTAAAAGGAACTTTCAAATTCAACTTGATTTATATTCTTACCTCTTAAGGAAAAAATGGGATTCATTGTTTTCTATTGACGTCTCACCAGATTAGAGAAGATGTCAAGACAGGTGTTTATGTTGAAAATCTGACTGAGGAATACGTGAATAACTTGACTGATGTGTCACAGCTTCTGATTAAGGTTTGTTTCGACACTAATTTCTGTTTGATTTGCAATACTTCTGAAGTACTTGATAAAAATTGCTGCTCTAAAAGAAAGTACACAAGAATACCAGTCTCCAGGTCATATCTTTGCATTTCTCTTAAATTTTTATAAAGCATTGAGAAACCTTGTATTTTTTAGAAAGAGGAGATGGCCATAGATCATATAGAACGCTGCTATTGGGTTTTAAAGTCTATGTTCTCTTAGTGGTTAGTGATGCTGTGTAAATCAAATATCACATAACGCATACCTTTCACTATCCTTTACTCGGCAAAATATGTTTAATGGTCAAGATAATTTATGCCCTGACAAAAGTATCTTGATAGTTATACTTGAGTATGAAACTGGTGCAGGGTTTAGGAAATAGAAGGACTGGTGCAACGAGTGTGAATGCAGAGAGTTCAAGGTCACATTGTGTATTTACTTGTGTTGTTGAATCCCGATGCAAGGTGGGCTATTCTCTTCATATTACTACTGGCTTTTATGAGGAAGCTGTGAAGCTGAGATGCTACTTTTTCTTTATAATTTGTAGATTAGTATGATGGAAGAAACGTCTGACTTTGTTTGAATGTACTTCCAACAGAATGTTGCAGATGGGTTAAGCAGCTTCAAGACGAGCCGAATAAACCTTGTTGATCTGGCTGGTTCTGAACGACAAAAGCTAACTGGTGCAGCTGGAGAGCGTCTGAAGGAAGCTGGGAATATCAATCGATCGCTCTCTCAGCTTGGGTAGGAATTAGACTAGTCCCCATATATGTGTGTGTGTGTGTGTGTACCTATCTGGTTAATTTTTCATCTCATTTAGCATGGAAGATTCATTTTTTTTTTATACTGCAGAGTGCACTAGAAATCTACTTTTTGATGCTAAAGAACTGACACTTTTGGGATAATGGATCGTCATGTGAAAACTGATGGTAGTACTGTAGGTTCTGCTATTATGCTGTCTTCTAGTTTTTGATACTGCAGCAGGAGAAAAAAAATCTAGTGTTTGATTATAAAGAACTGACACTTTGGGATAATCAAAATAGCTTGAATAGTGATGGTTATAGCGTAGCTTCTTAGGTGTGCTGTGTTCTTCATTTGATATTTAGTAATATAACAATTATTCCTCCATGAAACTGAAATTTACAAATTGTTACGTGCAGGAACTTGATAAACATCCTCGCAGAGATTTCTCAAACAGGGAAGCCGAGGCATATACCTTATAGGGATTCCAGGTTAACATTTTTATTGCAAGAGTCTCTTGGTGGGAATGCAAAGTTGGCAATGGTTTGTGCAATTTCTCCTTCACAAAGGTAACGCATGACCCTCTATTTCCACTTCAACCATTTATTAATCCTCCATCTTATGCAATATAAAGTATGTACGGAAAATTGCAGTTGCAAGAGCGAAACCATCAGCACCTTGAGATTTGCTCAGCGCGCAAAGGCAATACAGAATAAGGCTGTTGTCAATGAAGTGATGCAAGATGATGTAAATGTTTTGCGTGGAGTAATAAGTCAGCTGAAGGTACGCATTCTCTTACATATTTCATAAGATATAGATATAAATGTTGATATGACTTTTAATGGATAAACTTGAACAGGATGAACTACAAAGGATGAAGGATAATGTAAATAATCCAAGCAATCCAAACTTAGCTTATTCTACTGCATGGAATGCACGTAGAAGTTTGAATCTAATAAGAAGCTTTGGTCTGTGTCATCCAAGGTCCTTACCTCATGAAGACGATGACGGAGATATTGAGATGGAAATTGATGAGGCTGCTGTTGAAAGGCTTTGTGTTCAAGTGGGTTTGCAATCATCTCTAGCTTCTGAGGGGATCAATCATGATATGAACATGATCAATTCATCCCTACAAACCCTTAATGACAACAAATCGTGTCCTAAATCATCTGATGGCCAATCCACAGAAAAGCAGCCTCCTAAGGACACATATGTTGCCATGGAGGATGCTAGTTGCCAACCTGAGAACATTGAACCAGAAACAGTGGATAATGCGAGAACTGATACAGAGACGGGCATCACAGCAAATCAGATCAAGACACCCTTGCAAACTTTGGATCACGACTCCAATTCGCAGCCTCTTTTATTAAAGGATACTATTTGTTCTTCACCAAACGAGACAGAAGATGTGCCATCATGCCCTGGCTTGCTTCTGGAAGACGTTGCTTCTGCAAATGTATCTGTAGCTGATGGATTAAATGAACCAGAGCACTTAGTGAATTCTGCATCTCCTAGTCTTTGTATAGATCCAGTTGGCGCTGCTCCTGTATTAAAATCTCCCACACATAGCGTCTCTCCTACAATTAGAAATAGCAGGAAAAGCTTGAAGACATCGGAAATGTCAACAGCATCTCAGAAGAAGGATACTGAGGGAGACAAGCTGGTCATCGAAACTGCAGACCCATCTCCGGCTCCATCCAAGAAGATGAATAACTGTTCTACCGATTTGTCTACACAGAAGAGCAAAGCTTTTCCTGTACGCACCGAGCGTTTGGCAGCTAGCCTCCACAAAGGAATTAAACTTCTTGAGTCGTATTGCCAAAGTACAGCTCAAAGACGGTCGACATTCAGGTTTTCCTTCAAAGCTCCAGATAGTAAGCCTTCAGCCTTTATAAGTAAGGCCGATGCAGGTGTGCAGACGTTTCCCGAAGCTGATGCAATATCAGATGAGAATACAAAAGAAGTTATCTGCAGTAAATGCAAATCAAGAGAGGAGGTTGATGCCCAGCAAATGGGTGACATGCCAAATCTTCAGTTAGTACCTGTTGACAACTCGGAAGTGACAGAAAAACCCAAGAGCCAAGTTCCCAAAGTAAGAATAATGGCCTATTTTTCAATCTGAATTAGACTTAGAAGGATACAGATTTTTGTTTCCACATTCAAATGATGGTGACGATTTTTACACTTTATAGGCAGTGGAAAGGGTTCTAGCAGGATCTATCAGGAGAGAAATGGCTTTTGAAGAGTGCTGCACTAAACAAACCTTTGAGATAACCCAGCTTAACCGACTGGTATGATACTTGATTATCTTCTTTTTTTTTAGTTTCCCTATGCTTTACATACCAAGAGAAGCTTTATAACTGTATCCTCGAACACAAATTGGTTCAAATCGTGTAACAGGTACAGCAATACAAACATGAGAGGGAGTGTAATGCCATCATAGGACAAACAAGGGAGGACAAAATTATTCGACTTGGAAGCCTTATGGATGGCGTACTAACTAAGGAGGATTTCTTGGATGAAGAATTTGCTTCTCTCCTGCATGAACATAAAGTAAGTGTGGGTTCTTGTTTTCCAGATGGGTAATTTGTGACTCCACTACGAAAGCTTTCTCTGACATGTAATATATGTTGCAGCTTCTAAAGGACATGTATCAGAACCACCCTGAAGTGCTGCAGACGAGGATTGAGCTGGAAAGAGCGCAAGAAGAGGTCGAGAGTTTCAGGAACTTTTACGGCGACATGGGAGAAAGGGAAGTGTTACTGGAAGAGATTCAGGATTTAAAGATGCAGCTACAATGTTACATTGACCCTTCTCTTACATCAGCTCGGAAAACGTGTTCCCTGCTTAAGCTTTCGCACCAGGCTCCTTCATCAGTTAACGAGAGTCTTGAGAAGACATTAGAGCAGGAAAGACTTCGCTGGACAGAGGCAGAGACAAAATGGATCTCTCTCGCGGAGGAACTAAGAACAGAGCTTGAAGCCAGTAAAGCGGTGATGAATAAGCAGAAACACGAACTCGATATCGAGAAACGATGTGGGGAAGAGTTGAAAGAAGCAATGCAGATGGCTATGCAAGGGCATGCGAAGATGCTTGAACAGTATGCAGATCTTGAAGAGAAGCATATGCAATTGCTCGCGAGACACAGAAGGATTCAAGAAGGCATCGACGACGTTAAAAAGGCAGCTGCGAAAGCCGGAGTTAAAGGAGCAGAGTCCAGATTTATAAACGCACTCGCGGCGGAGATCTCGGCGTTAAAGGTGGAAAGAGAGAAGGAGAGACAATACTTGAGAGATGAGAACAAAAGTCTCCAGACACAACTTAGAGATACAGCTGAAGCTGTACAAGCAGCTGGAGAGTTACTTGTTCGTCTTAAAGAAGCTGAAGAAGGTTTAACAGTTGCACAGGTACATTATTTCTCAAAGTGTGATTATTACATATTTACCTAATTTTATTTTCATATCAAATAAACTACGCATGTTCTTGAATCAAAAACAGAAACGAGCGATGGATGCAGAGTATGAAGCTGCAGAGGCGTATAAAAAGATCGATAAGATGAAGAGAAGACACGAAAACGAAATCAACACTCTTAACCAAATCAATAGTGTAAGCAAAGAATGCTCAACGGAATGTGATGAAGCCGTGAAACCAAGTGAGAAGCAATGGAGAGATGAGTTTGAGCCGCTTTACAATGATGAAACCGAGTTTTCAAAGCTTGCTGAACTGTCTTGCTTCTCTGGTTATGACCGGTGCAACATCTAATCCTAATTTGCCACAATTTGTATAAAATGGGTGTCTGATTCTATGATGTAAAAGTTTCAAAAAAATTCGGTTTTTTATGCACATATACTCAGGGACGTTGCATTTAAAAGCAGTCATCTAAACCGTTAGATTAAAATTTCCTTTTTTCTCTGCCCAATAAAATTATGCTGATGTCAGCAGTCCCGAAAACCAGAAGCCTATATGATTGTGAATGACACGAAGTTAAAAACCCTAATTTCTCTGTTCTGTCTTGTCGCTTTCTTCCATGGGAAGAGAGGAGACGAGAAATCAAAAGGGAAACAATGAAGTTTACCGATCTCCAACGTGAATTGGGATCGGAAATACTTTCTTGGGTTCCGGCCACGTCTCTCTACCAATTCCGATTTACTTGCAGACGATGGTACGCTTTATTATTCAAGGATCCGAGATTCATCAAGGATCACTCAGGGAAAGCAGCGACGCAGGTGATCTTAAAGAAAGGTAAAAGTGTTTATTCGGTTAGCATCGATCTCCATGGAACCCACAACAGCTTTGATCCATCTATTGGGTTTAGAGGTAAACTTAAAAGTCGAGAAGATTCAGAACAGGTCATGATATCTCATATCTTTCACTGCGACGGTTTATTACTGTGCCACACCAAGGAAGGTAGACTCGTGGTTTGGAACCCTTGTACCGGTCAAACAAAGTGGATCCAGTGTCCCGGTAATCGTAAAGCAACATACAGTCTGTGTGTTCTGGGATACGAAAACAATGACAAATCTTTCCGTAGCTACAAAATATTGAGCCGTGGGAATTATTACAATAACCAGTTGCTGAGTTTGAAGAAATCTATGATTTTAAGTCTGATTCATGGAGGGTTCTTGATGATGTCACCCACGACGGGTGGATAATAAGTCGTGGAAGGGAAATACTTACTGGGTTGCTCAAGTAAGAGAAAACACCAGATTCTTACTCAGGTTTGATTTCGAAAGAGAGAGATTCGAACGTCTTTCTCTTCCGTTTCAGTGTCTTCATCCTTCCGATGGGATTTTCTCTCTCTCAGTTGGTAGAGAAGAGAAACTTTACGTGTTACTTGAGAGGCTTAACAAAGATTCATTAGAGATGAAGATATGGGTGACCGATACTAATATGGATAAATCCAAAGATATCCAATACTCCTTAGTCATGGATTTTGGTAAAATTATGATAACTGGTATGACGACTGTGCGGAGTTTCTTGGTGGAGGAGGAGAATAAAAGGGTCGTCTGTTGTTGTAGAGTCGAGGAAAATAGAGAGAAGACCAGAATTTTCACTGTTGGAGGAGACCATAAGATATAGGTATGTAAACAAGCTCATGGAGAGAATTCTCAAGGACCATATTGGCCATTTCTCGTAAGTTATGTTCCAAGTTTGGTTCAAATTTAGGAAAGTGGAGACAAATGTTAATTAAAGCGATTCTCCATTAAAGTTTTATAGTTTCATTGAACGAGATTAGTCAACTAATTTAATTGTGGTTGTTTTTGGTTAGTTAATATTATACCTTTGAAATCAGATTTTGGTGATCTTACTCAAATACATTTATTGTTTATTGTTTATGACTTTCAAATATATACAACAACCAAAACGAAGAGACAAAAACGATAGAGTAGAAAAAGCTAAGAAGGGTGGCGAAATGTAATTGTTTTGGTTAAGTTATGTTCCAAGTTTGACTCAAATACAGCAAGTGGAGGCAAATGTAAAAGGACCTTCCTCTATTTAAGTTGTATACAGTTTCATTGAACGAGATTAATCAACTAATTTAATTGTGGTTGTTTTTCAAAAATATACAACAGCCAAAACGAAGAGACAAAAACAATAGAGTAGAAAAGCTAAGAAGGGTAGCGAAATGTCATCACATAAGCAACCTTATTAGTTAATGTAACTTACTCAAATACATTAATTCTTACTAAAAAACATTAATTCTTTATTGTTTATAACTTTCAAAAATATACAACAACCAAAACGAAGAGACGAAAACAAAAGAGAAGTAAAAGCTAAGAAGGGTGGCCAAATGTCATCGCATACGCAACCTAAGAAATTTATGGATCAAAATTTTGATACTATGATTTTGTTACATGAAATTATGAATCTACTAGAATTTTGTTACATGAAATTATGAATCTACTAGAATGCAAAGAAAAAAACATTTAAAATCTTTGTATCTAATTTGCAAACTGCTAAATTATACACATGTCTAAAGCTTTTAAGAACTGCTTTTGGAATCCTCTGCTTCACCAGAATGTGGTTGTGTAGGAGATGATGCTGGTGGTAGAATTGGAGCTAGTGTAGGAACTGAATCAGAAGCCCTAGGACTTGATGATAAAACATGATGACTATATCTTTTAAGCAACCTAACTTTTTCGCTATTCCACCATTCTTCTGCTTGATGCTCATCAAATCTCCGTTTACTGCCAAAAACTCAAAGATTTACACAATCTATAGATAGAGAAGAGAAACAAATTTGATGAAGAAACAAAAAAAAAAAAACCTGAATCTAACTCTTCTAAAGATCTTTCCGCCGTTTTTGTGCAATACATAAGTAACATAAACACCAGGCTCAAATTGTTCGATAATCTCCTTGCCTCCTGATTTTGATGGTGGTGATGAAGCTTCCGTTGGTGGTCTTGAATCCGACGGGTGAGAAGTTGCATCAGTTATGTTTGAAGGTTCTTGAGACATCGTGGTAGCTCCACTAGATGATGATTGTAGCTCTAGTTTTTGCTCTTGTGTGTTTGCAGAAAGGGTTGTATCTTGTTGAACCATACCCAAAGTTGTAGGTAAAGATGTTTTAGATGCTTCACTCGCATTTAGATAGGCTTCGGCTTGCGAGTTCATTGATCAAAAGCTTCACATCTAGATACTTCAGGGGGTAGTTTCTCCTTTAATTCTCTCAACTATAAAATGGGAGAATGATATATTGAAAAATTGACTCATCTTAGTTGAGATTCACTAATCTTTTGAGAATGTTTTATGATCCATATAATGAGTAAGTAGCTTACATGTTCAGCGACAGATTTCATGACTTCTGTTGCTGCCTTATGCTTTGAAGAATGCTTTACAGCTAATTCAGAAACCTCTCTTGCTGTTTTCTTTAGTCTTTGGATCTTTGTACCTTGATGATCACACTTCTGTTTCGGACTCCTAACCTGAAAGTGGAGAAGTTGTTTATTAATCAATGTGTTAGATTCATTTCAACGTTTGATAAACTGGGAACTGTTTTAGATAATATACAAACCTGGCTCTGCAATTTTGTTATTTCATGATTTATACACCGTTTGTCTTCTTGATGTTCTTGTACTTGAGGACAATGAGGAAGAGGGTCTAAATGCATTCTGAATCGCGCTAAGCGAGCTCGGAAATGCGACATCTTTAAGTTGCTGAAGAGCTGGGACTTGTGAGGCTCTTACAATAGAAGATTCAGATCTTGATGACCTAACCTCAGAGTACTTGACCGGTTCAGTTTTGGGGGACAACAAAATTCTCGACGACCTTGTTTCTCTGTCTGGTCTTACCAAGCCATCTAGTGACCTTGTAGGAGTCGAGGCGTTTCTATTAGCAACACTGGAGTTATAAACATAGTCTCCAGCTTTAAGCTTTGTGTAACAAGCATCACATACACGATGTGGCTTCCCTGGAGTTGGAGCTAATGCAGCCTTCAAAGCTTTCTTGGAGCTACAAGCATGACAATGTACTAAACCGCAGTTGTAACAATTATGTCTCTTTCTTGTAAAACCAAATGCTTGACGACAACCAGAGCAAACTGATTGATCAGCTCCTGAGACCCATTTATGGATGCATATGCTTGATGAAAAGTTAGAGCCACATGATATGCTCTTCACATGCCTCTCTCTTAGAGATTACTCAATCCTAAAGAATACACAGTCCAAAAAAATTGCACTTGCTTCACTATGTCTTGTACACATTTTGCAAATTTTTATTATCTTTTATGAACGGAATTAGAATTGTGTATCTAACACGACTTGCGCATTATATATTCTTTATATCGTTATATTTGTTTAGATGATGAACTAATTAAAATCGTCATGATCATGGCACTATCATTTTACTTTTATAAGTGTACTTTTTCTTTATCGCAACTCTAGCATGATCTGATACATCCGTAACACAACTTTTAATAATACAACAAAGATCTTGTTCTACCATTCTTTTTACAGACGATGATGAATATTTGCTTTCTTCTTAATTAAACAAAAGATACAAGAAGAAACTAAACTAGAATCCAAGAGGCTACTAATATAACTCAGTACCGTTACTTCGTTCACCTTTTTGTATTCTCAATGTACAAAGAACTTTGATCATCTCTCTGGCTCAAGTTTCATCTGAACCGTAACCGTTGGTTCATAACCTGACACATACAACCAAATGACAATGTAAAATTGACATCAGACATCTTAAAACAAAGACTTCACATTCTTGATTTAATGCAATGTAAATTTTGTTTTCTTGTTTTGCTTACAGTTGATGTTTTGTTGCTGACTATCATCTCTGAAACCCATTTGAACAATACTTTGAAGATCGTTTTCCCAAAAGGTCGCCGCCTAAAGAAAACACAACGCATAAACTTTCAGAGAAAGCAAGAAAGACTCACTTTTGACAACATAACCCAAAGTATCTTCAACATTAAAGTACCTCAGCTTGAACAAATCCATCACTTGAAGTACTCAAAGAGTTCATCTGAAACTGAGTTTGAGTCTCCAAGAATCTAGGAAGGTTCTTGCCAAGTGCAAAATACTCTGAAGGAAGTCTTTCCTCGGAGCAAGATATCGCCTGCGATAATGACTCTCCCAGCTGCAACATCTACGCATAGATATATATATATATATAATCTTCTCATCAGATACACAACATTCTACAAGAGGCAGAGGCAGTCTTTGCTATGAATGAATACAATAAGTCAATAACATAAACAGATATGTTAAAGCTAAAGTACCTCTGAGGATATTAGAGCATTGGCATATAACTTCGTTCTTGGATGTATTGTTGCCAACTTCATAGATAAGAACTGGAGAAGTAAAGAGTTTCAGCAATAAGAAACACACAGCTCCATGTTCAAGAAACAATAAACAGCTGATTATACCTCGACTTGTCTCTGCAACGACTGCACATAATTTATAATCTCATCAAGCATTACAGCTTTCCCAGTAATCCTGTTGCAACCAGGAACCAAATCCTGAAGCAACTTCATTCTCTCACTAATCTTTTCTCTTCTTGCCTATTCCCAAAAGTCCAAAGCATCGAATTTTTTTAGTTCAAAGTCAGAATAAACAAAAACCAGATCTTAAGAGTTTCAATGTTTCAGTATATACCCTTTCAGCTATACTGTGGCTATCTGTTGCTTGACCTCTTCTTGCTCTTACATGAATATAATCCTTGTAAGGATCGTCCTTGTTCTCAATCTTCTCTGTCTCGTTCTGCTTGCTTCTCTTGCCAGCTACAGTTGAACTTTTCTCTTCAGAAATCTGAACACAACAACACACAGAATTTACAAACTTTAGATACCAAGAACATCACATTCAATCATAAAGAGTTTATAGATTCGAAAAACCTTGGAATTGGAAGCTGTGAGAGACGAGGAAGCAGGAGACTCCTTTCCATTTCCAGTGGGAATCGATTTTCTCTTCCTGGACTTGGGTTTGGTCTTAGATGCTTTAGAAACCGAATCTGGATTCAATAACGAGCTCTTGTCGCTCTCCTGTGTTGTCGGTTTCGATTCCAGAACCTGATTGGGTACGAATTGTGATTGATACGGGAATCGAATTGGGAAATTCTCGGAGATGTTGGAGAGTGATGATATCTCCTGCGTGTCGCAAAATCTTCCGATTAAGTCACTGATCATCGTCGCTTCGTTTCCATTGCTAAAGGGTAATAAGCAGTTTAGGGTTTCTTCTGTTTCCTTGTCCATAATCAAAAATCTAAAAGAGAACAACAGTTGCAGAGGAAAGTGAGAAACTTTTTTCTAACAGAATCGAAATTAAGCGTAACCCAGAAAACAGAAAGTTGGAGAACAGCTAAAATCGATAAAGTAAAGAGACGAAATTTCTAGATGATTCCTCTTCTGGTGAACGCAAATGTAGAAATCCACAGAAAGAAAAGACTAACAAAAGTATTACCTTTTTTTTTTCAATTTGCAGAATTTAGTGAAGATATTTCAGAAATGGGATTGAGAAAATCTGATGAGAAAATGAGAGGGGGGAGACCCCAGAAAGAGAAATAGGCTCAAGAATTGAAAACGAGCAATCACGGATCAATCAGAGAGAGGAAGACAATGACATGTAGCGATGAATGAGGGAAGATAAATTTTTTTATTTGAGAAAACTGACAAAAGAGAAGTAAATTTTACAGTTTTCAAAGAGAATCGTAGGTAGTGAAAGTGGGTGGCGGGCAGCTCACAGATCCCTCTGTAATGATTGGAGAGAGAGAAAGAGAGATTAAAAACTGTTAATTGTAGTTATTACTAGTTAGATTATGTTTAATTTCCCAAACGATGATTAGAAGTTAAGATAGTCCTCACAGGAACATGGCAAAATGGCGTTTGGTTTGTTCAATTGTTTGTCTCTACACGCTCAAAAGTCAATAATTAAGAGTTGACTGTGGAAGGTTAGATCTTGAATTTGATGATTGATCTATTTTTTAGTCTTTAAAATAAAAAATTTTGATTTTTTTTAAATATTTTATAGATTTTGTATCTTACTATCTTGCAAATGTGTATATATCAGCAACAATCTGCCGAGTTTCCATATGTTTAATCACAGGTGATTGCAAGAAGTAAAATTACCAATATGAGTATAATTCTTTGTGAGTGGTTTCATTTTGAAGCACAAAAGCAGAGGAAACTAATATACAGTTCATGAATTATAAGATTTGTCAAATGCTTATTTTTACTATTTCTTAATCAAGACAAAATCGTTACATCAGACCATAAATTATATTTATAATTACTCTAATCAAGTTGTTAAAGTTCAAGTATCTTTATATCAGTTTATTCTCTAAGTGTTATAAAGACTCTAGGTGGAATAGTTTAAGATCTAGAGAGAGAGAGAGTAACGATGAACAAGAGAGAGCTTTAGCTTGAGTTGTTTTTAGTGGATTCTGGAGTAAATCTCAAGCGAGACGTAAGGTGTTAGTTTAGCCTCGAACTTGTTAAATCATTGTGTCATTCACTTATTTTCTTCTACTTCTTCTAATCTTCTTGAATCAATTGGTATTGCGAGCTAGATCTGAAGCGTTGGATTGAGAAGCAAGTCTAACAAAGTGGTATAAGAGCCTCAGGTTGGGGAAAGGTGAATCGGGAGGGAGCGATTGAGGAGGATCGATTCGAAATGTCAACTTCTACGGGAATCGAGAAGTTTGATGGCGGCGGCGACTTCTCGATGTGGAGGCGACGGATGTATGCTCATCTGAGCATATCAGGGTTGAAGGATGTCCTCATCGACATCACAGGGAGCTCAACTTCAACGGGAACTCTAGTATAGTTGACAGCTACAGGATTTACGCCATTGACCAGTACACCTCCGACGGCAGCTGCGACGACTCCTTCAGTGTCAGGAAGGCTCAAGATTCGGCGAAATTGAAGATTGAGCAAGATCCGATGAGAGCAGAGCGATGTGAAAGGGCGCTACACATGATCTTTTTCAGCGTAACAGATCAAGTGCTAAGGAAGATTGAATGGTGTGAGACAGCAGCTGCAGCGTGGGCGTTACTGGAGAGGTTATACATGCCAAGATCGTTGCCTAATTGAGTTCATGCACAGCTACAACTTTATAGCTTCATGATGCAGGATCATCATGCGATCAATGAAAATGTGGATGACTTCTTGAAATTGATTGCTAGGCTGAGTCATTTGATAATTGATCTTCTAAAAGAAGTTCAAGCTATTCTTCTCTTCAACGCTCTTCCAACAAGATATGATCAAGTAAAGAAAACTCTCAAGTATGAGAGGGACTCATTATGCTGGAAGAATTGTTTACAGCAGCAAGATCAAAGGAGAAGAAGTTCAAGGATAATCCAGGGAACTCGAGGTATAGTAGAGAAGGTCACTATGTAAGAGGCAGAACAGACTCAAGAAGTGAGAGGTCATGTAAAGGGAAGCACAAGGACAACAGGTCAAGGTCATCTTCAGAGAGAAAGAAGATTTGCAGGATTTGCTGTAAAGAAGGGCATTATAAGAAGCAATGCTACAAATGGCTTGAGCAGAACAAGCATAAGCTCCAGTCTCAAGATAGAGGAGAGTCAGCAATGGCTAAGGATGATGCTCAAGATTTGGCTGGTCTAATTGCGTGTGAAGTTAATCTGTCTCAGGAATCTGACAAGGATGAGTGGATAATGGACACAGGATGTTCTTTCCACATGATACTGAGAAAGGAATTGTTCTTTGAGCTTAAAGAACTTACATCGGGCAAGGTCAGAATGGCTAATAACACACATGTTGAGGTGAAGGGCATTGGCTCAATAAGATTTCTGAATCCTGACGGCACTACTTTTGTTCGAAGCGAGGTCAGGTACATGCCAGAGATAGAAAAGAATCTGATATCAGTTGATACTCTAGAGAACAAACTGTGTGAGTTTAAGGGTGCTATACAGTTATCATGAAAGGTATCAGGAAGGACAGTGATACGTTGTACTTTATTCAAGGGTCAGCAAAGGTAGCAGAAGCTTAGGTTAGTCAGTCAAAAGTATCTACTAAGGCAGAGAGATCAAAGGATCAGACAGATCTTTAGCATAGCAGAATGGGTCACGTCGGTCAAAAGGGGTAGACGTTTTGCACAGGAAGGGTTGCTTTGGGAAAGACAGGGTTTCAGAGATCAAGTTCTGTGAGGATTGTGTTGTAGGTAAAACACACCGAGTCAGTTTTGGTCCTGCACAGCACATAACCAAAGAGAGACTCGATTACATACACTCCGACTTGTGGGGATCACCTAATGTCCCTTTGGATTTAGGAAGGTGTCAATATTTCGTGTCATTCACGGATGATTGGTCTCGAAAGGTGAGGATTTATTTCCTAAAGTCCAAAGATGAAGCATTTGGCAGATTTGTCGAGTGGAAGCAGATAGTTGAAGTGCAAAAGGAGAGAAAGGTCAAGAAGTTGAGAACAGACAATGGCTTGGAGTTTTGCAATAAGAGGTTTGATCAATTTTGCAAGGATGCATGCATTGTCAGACACAAGACATACACATATACGCCTCAACAAAATGGCGTAGCTGAGAGATTAAACAGGTCTATAATGAATAAGGTCCGCAATATGCTGAGTGAGAGCAGTCTTGGTAAAAGTTTCTGGTCTGAAGCAGCCTCAATTGCGGTGTACCTGATCAATCGTTCTCCATCGCCAGTGGTTGAATTCAACATACCAGAAGAGCTGTAGTCTTCAGAATTGCCAAGTCTTGCACACTTGAGAAGATTTGGATGCGTACATTCAAACGATGGGAAACTGAATCCAAGAGCCAAAAAGGGAGTCTTCACAGGGTATTCGGAAGGAGTAAAAGGTTTCAAGGTCTGGTTGCTTGACGATAAGAAGTGTATTATCAGTCGTAACATGATCTACAGAGAAGATGTTATGTTCAAGGACATCGGTGCAGAGTCAGAGACACTCTCAGGTACTTTGAAACTTCATATGTTATCTAACAAGTTTGTGAGAAATGATCTTGCAGGTAACATGTTAGAAGAGGACGAGACTCTAGAAGAGGATGAGACACTTGAAGAAATTATCGTTCAAGGTGGAGCTAATACAGAAGAAGTTTATCAAGAGGTTTTAATTCAAGAGAATGAATACGAGGTGACAAGTCAGGATTCTAGCAGAGAACAATCAGAAGATGATGGCAGACCGAAAAGGGATACAAAGTTGTCAGTAAGGCTGAAAGACTTCCATTTGTATCAAGACGACGATGATGAAGATGACATCGCGGGTTATGCTTATCTGATGGTGAAAGATGGTGGCAAAATCGAACCGCAAAGTTTCAAAGAAGCCATGAATGATCCTGATAGTGAGGAGTGGACATAAGCTAAAGATGAAGAAATGACTTCAGTACTGAAGAACAAGACTTGGATTCTGGTGGACAGAGGCAAGGGTCATAAACTTATAGGATGTAAATGGGTGTTCAGGTGCAAGGCATGAATCAGTGGAGTCGAAAATCCGAGATACAAAGCGCGCTTGGTGGCTAAGGGCTACTCTCAGAAGGAGGGAGTTGACTATCAAGATATGTTCTCTCCAATAGCCAAATATATTTCCATTCGTCTACTGCTGTCTATCGTGGTTCACTTCGACATGGAACTGCAACAGATGGATGTGAAGACGACGTTTTTACATGGTTTCTTGGATGAAGAAATATACATGGAGCAGCCTGAGGGGTATGTTGACAAGAATAATCCAGAAAAGGTTTATCTGCTCAAGAGGTCACTGTACGGTTTGAAACAGTCTCCAAGATACTAGAACTCCAGATTTGATGACTTTATGATTGCAAGCGGGTATAAGAGGAGCAACTATGATGTCTGCGTGTACTATAAGAGGGTGAAGACTGGGAGTAACGTGTACTTGCTGTTATATATTGACGATATTCTCATTGCGTCGAAAGATAAGGAACAAGTGCAGAAAATCAAAGAGCTGTTGAACTCAGAGTTTGAGATGAAGGATTTAGGAGATGCGAAGAAGATACTTAGCATGGAGATAACTCGAGAGAGGACAAGAGGTACTCTTACGATATCTCAGGGAGGATACTTACAGAAAGTTCTGGGAAACCTTGCCATGAATCAATCGAAAGAAGTGCTTACACCGATGGGAGTTCACTTCAAGCCGATATCAACTACAGAAATAGTGGCTGGGGAACAATTTGATAGGATGAGATCGGTTCCATATCAGAGTGCAGTCGGAAGCTTAATGTATGTGATGATAGGAACAAGACCGGACTTAGCCCATTCAGTTGGCTTAGTCTGTAGATTCGTGAGCAAACCGTTGAAAGACCATTGGCAAGCGGTGAAATGGATCTTAAGGTACATTCGTGGTACGTTGGATGTGAAGCTATGCTTCAGGAAGGAAGGTGACTTCGTCATCAAAGGGTACTACGATGCAGATTATGCAGCTGATCTGGACAAGCGTAGATCCACGCCAGGAATGATTTTTACAGCTGGAGGCAACACTATAAGTTGGAGTTCAAATCTACAGAAGGTGGTGGCGCTTTCAACTACAGAAGCCGAGTATATGTCATTGTCAGATGCATCGAGAGAAGCAATGTGTCTTAAGGGGTTCATGAATGAGCTAGGCTTTAAGCATGAGGGGTAAATATCTACTGTGATTCGCAAAGTGCAATAGCTTTGGCGAAGAATGCAGTCTTTCATGAAAGAACGAAGCATGTGACAGTGAAGTATCATTTTATCAGAGATTTGATAGGTGCATAGTTTGTGAATATGGTGAAGATAGCAACAGAACACAATCCTGCAGATATGCTTACTAAGGTTCTACCGGTTGGAAAGCTTCAAGCAGCATTGGAGCTACTCAGAGTTACAAGAAAGTGAGTTGTAAGGTTCAAGGATATGAAGCTGAGTGGGTTTACTCAAAGGATCCAAAGCTGATTGGGCTTAATCAGAATGAGTTTGAAGTTGAGCGGGTTTTCTCATGACCGGTGATTAAGAACAAGGTTAAGAATATCAAGTACAAGGTGGAGTGTTAAAGTTTAACTGTCATTTATATCAGTTTATTCTCTAAGTGTTACAAAGACTCTAGGTGCAGTAGAGGGTCTCTAATTGTACGGCTTAAGTATAAAATCCAATCTCCTTGTCTTAGTATTCATTCAGTTAAGTGTTGGATAAGATCTAGAGAGAGAGAGAGAGAGAGATAGAGAGAGATTGTAACGATGAACAAGAGAGAGAGAGAGCTTGAGCTTGAGCCGTTCTTAGTGGATTCCGGAGTAAATCTCCGGCGAGACGTATGTGCTGGTTTAGCTCTGAACCCGTTAAATCGTTGTGTCGTTCATTTACTTTCTTCTACTTCTTCTGATCTTCTTGAATCGATTGGTGTTGCGAGCTAGATCTGAAGCGTTCGATCCAGAAGCAAGTATATCCCAAGTAAATCAAGACAAAATGGCAAATATAATTAATGGTCTCCCCTTTTTTATCAATCATAAACAGATTATCGTATCTCAAACATGCTTATAAGTTCACTGTACGAACTTAGTCTTGATTTTTCAGATAGAATATAACTCGCCTTGAATCAATCGGATTGAATCAAAATTTGATAGAAATGAAAATAAAACTATAAAAGAAGTGAGACATATTTAAAGAATTCGGTGCAAATCGCACCTACTTCTTGTTGGAGTACTCTTTGAAATCCATTAGAATCTTTAACTTAATCTCGAGCTCTTTCTCTTCAACAATACACTTTGTCTCCAAAATCCCCTTTTACACTTATTTGTGTTATGAACGATTAAGGGATTAATAAAGACGAGATCTTAGCTTTATACTTAACCAACTACATAAGCTAAAGACCCAAAGCTGGGGTTACCTAAACCGGTGAAACTCTTTACTTCTTTTGGTGTTTCTTGGTATAATATACATTTTTTTTTGGTGTAATATACTTATTCTTCAAATATCTATTTATTTTGTTGTATCTCAGTGTGATTTTAGTCTTCTTGAATTCCACTTCAGGTCATGAGCAAACTCATTCATCTTCTGTTCCTTTCTGAGTAAAACCCATCAGCTCCTTATCTTCCAAGTAAACCCACTTGGCTTCTTATCTTTGAACCTCTCGACTCAGATTTCAATGACTTTGAGTACCTCCCAAATTGCTTGAAGATTCCCCCACTAGTATAACTTTGGTAAAGATATCTGTAGGATTGTATAGTCTCTTCAATACTTGTACATATCCTTCAGTTATCAAATCTCTAATAAAGTGATACTTCACGTCAACATGCTTTATCTTTTCATGATGAACTGCATTTTTCGCCAAAGCAATCACACTCTGAAAAGCTTAATAGATACTATCAGCTTCTTGTTTAAAGCCTAATTCGTTTATAAAACCTTTCGGCCACATTGCTTCTCTTGATGCATCTGACAACGCCGTATATTCCATTTTGTTGTTGAAAATGCCACCACCTTTTGAAGACTTGACCTCCAACTTATTATGTTGCCACTTACAATGAACACTAAACTCAGAAATTGACCTACTCTTGTCCAGATCTGCTGCATAACCAGCACCACAGTAACCTTTTATGACAAAATCTCCTTGTTTTCTGTAACTCATCTTAACATCCATTGAGCCACAGATGTATCTGAATATCCAACTTATCACTTGCCAGTGATCCTTTAGTGGTTTAATCTCTCAATAATTCTCACTAAGCATGCTCCTGGCCTTATTCAATATCGACATGTTTAATCTCTCAACAACTCCATTTTTCTGTGGCTGAGTAATTGCACGTCTGATGTCTCACAATCCCCTCATCCTTGTAGAACTGATCAAACCTCTAATTATAAATCTCTAGACCTTTGTTTGTGCAAAGATTCTTCAGCTTTCTCTCAGTTTGGACTTCAAACATTTTTTTTCTATTCAACACATTTCTCAAACGCTTCATCCTTTGTTCTAAATAAATCCAAAATTTTCGAGACCAATAATCATGAATGAGATGAAATACTGACACTTACTTAAATTCATAGGTACATTTGGAGATCTCAACAAGTCAAAGTGTATGTAGTCAAGCTTCTCTTTGGTTATATGTTGAGCTGGTCCAAAAATGATTTTGTGTGTCATCCCAACAAGCAACAACGCAGTCTTCACAAAGTTTGTGATACAATACTTGAAATGGTGTTCAGGTTATGCTTCTTTGAAATCAAATGCTTTGAGCTAGAGTTGATGGAATGAGTAGCTTGATGGTTGATAAGCTGGTTGTGCTTGATGACCCCAAACACAAAAGGTTAGACTCTAGTTCTTCAAGAGCTAATCCTCACAAGAATAACTAGATTCTACACTAAATTCTTCAAGCTTGATTCCACAAACACAAGAAGATAATTCGCAGGAACAGTTTGATTCAAAAAGATAAACTTTCTTTGAAACAAATAAAACTTTTCTTGATTATAACTTTGGTGGTTTTCGAAATACAATTTTTATGAGCTTATATAATGCTTAATATGAAAGATATAAAACGGTAACAACAATAAAAAAAAAGCAAGAATCAAGCTAAAGTAATAAAATGAGTTAACTAGCCATTTAGGCTTAAATGGGGGGGGGGGGGGGGGGGGGGGGGGGGGGGGGGGGGGGGGGGGGGGGGATGGTGTAATGAAAGGGAATGATTCTTTGACTCTTCTGCTTTGTATGGACGTTTGGGATCTTTTGAGAGGATGGAGGGTCGAGATTGAGTAGAGGTAATGGTCGTTGGCCTTGTTTTTCCTTTGAAAGCAATGAAATCATCTCCAAGAAAGGAAACTCTCTTTATGTTAATATCTTCTTTGGTTTGGCTAGTTTTGAATTGGTTATTGCCTTGGTCTGGTGGTTTGAATCCTTTGGTATCTTCTATGGACGTCAGGGAAGGCAAATGATAAGAGCTGATATAAGATATGTTCATGGTTTCCTTAAATGGCTCCAAGAATGTGAATGTTGGTCTATGCATGCGGTATGGGGGCTTTGGCGGTTTAGGCTGGTCTTCTTGCATCTTAATTCGAACCAGTGATGTCTTGGCACAATCAGGAGGCTCTCTTTGATGTGTAGAACGACAGTGTATTGGTTTTAAACACTTGCTCTCTTTGAAAACAGTTTCCAGCTTCCTTTGCTCCTCTCCTTCAAGCATGTTTAGCTCCAAGTCAGCTTCTATATGGCTCCTCTTCTCTGGTACAGCTAGCATGGTACTGATTCTTACATCAGTTTGACTTTTGTAACAGTGTCATTCCAAAACACCATTTCTTCTGTTCTTCATCAGTACTTCGAGACATTTCTGCCCAACAGTCCTCACCGACTATGCCATAGCTTTGTTAGATCACTCTTTGACAATGTGGTATAAGACTCGGAATCCACTAAAGCCTACACGCGGGTTGCTGATCGATTCCACGAGCAACAGGGTTAAAGGTAGGATTCCAAGGGCTATTCCTCGCAAGGGATACAAGTCTCTACACGAAAACTTAAGTATCTGATTCCACAAAACACTCAAGAACTCGCAAGAACATAAGAGAAGTGATTCCACACAATCTCTAATGAACAAATAACAAGGCCTAAGCTTTTTAAAGAAAATTCTCTTTCATTTTCCAAAAAAAAATCAATATATTTTACAAATGAGAAAACATGAGCTTTTGTAGCCTTTTACAAATAATCTTTACAATAAATTACATTAATTTAAATTATATATTTAAATAAAAAGAGGAAAATAAGTTAAATCAAAAATAAAAATCTTTTTGCCACCAATTTTTCTTTAGACTTGAATGAGAATCTTTTGATTTTGTGAAATGATGAATACCAGATTCTAATAATAAAGCCACATTATGAAGATATTTGATTTAGTATTTTCCATATTGTATCATTTTCTTTCTTCTTAATTGGTTTTGTCCTTAAAACTATCTTTTTTAAAAAAATAAAATTTTTAAGAAAAATAAGAAAACTTTTTTAATATATTTTTTCAATTGAAAATAAATAATTAAAAACTAGAAATTATGGTAACCATATTTCGTTTTTTTTAACAATAGGAACAAACTTTGATTTTTTTTTTCTAAATAGAAAATAAAGAAAACAATTTTATAGGGTTTTTTTAAATAAAAATCATAAATCAAAGAACCAAAACATAAAACTACTTTTTGTCTTTATAAATTTTATAAGAATTAAAGAATAAAAACAACAAAAACTTTTTTTCATTGGAAATTTTGATAAAACATGAAACAAAAACCAAACAGAAATATAAAAGATAGAGAATATGATTTTTGAGCTATGATACCAGATGATATAAGACTCAGAATCTACCAAAGCCTACACACGGGTTGTTGATCGATTCCACAACAACCGGGGTTAGAGGCAGGATCCCAAGAGCTATTCCTCACAAGGGATACACGTCTTTACACGAAAACTTAAGTGTCTGATTCCACAAAACACTCAAGAACTCGCAAGAACATAAGAGAAGTGATTCCACACAATCTCTAATGAATAAAGTAAAGCCTAAGCTTTTTAGAGAAATTTTTTTTTCATTTTCCAAAAAAATCAATATATTTTACAAATAAGAATACATGAGCTTTTATAACCTTTTACAAAAAAAATATTTACAATAAATTACATTAAATTAGATTATATACATTTAAATAAAAAGAGAAAAATAAGCTAAATTAAATAAAAGTCTTTTTGCCATCGATTTCTCTTTAGACTTGAATGATAATCTTTTGATTTTGTGAAATGATGAAGACCATATTTTAATAATAAATCCACATAATGAAGATATTTGATTTAGTGTTTTTCCATATTGTATCTGACACAAGATTGAGAAATAGTCCACAACCTTAGAACAAATAGAGATCAAAGTGGATGAATGTAGCAATGGAGGTGGAAGTTTGATTGACTCTCTCAATCCTTTGGATGACTGACTCACTCAGCCTTTGGAATTTAGTCTTTTTTGAATCTCACAAACAATAGTATTCCAAGAATCAATCACAAACAATATTATTCCAAGAATCAATAGAAACAAATGAATCTCTCAAATGAATCTAAAGACAAATATTTAAACAAAGGCACTCTTTGAATAAAAAGAAGAACAAACTTTATATTTTCTTGGTTGGTTAAAGGTGATTTACAATGAAATACTAGATGAGCTTATATAGTTTCTCAGTACACATTTTACACATTAATTTTAAGAGAACATTATGTAAAAATCATAAAAGAATCAAAAAGAGAGGTTTAAGGGATTTTGAATCCTTTTTGATGGGTGATGATAAATGGACTGAATCAAGGGATTTTTTGCTGACTTTGTATCTCGATGGCTTGAGGGTGTAAGTGAGCTTCTTTGGGACTTTTTTCCTTCCCCAATAATCATGCAAAAGGCTGATGTATTGGCTAGAATGTTGCTGTTGTAGTTTGATGCAAATCTGCTCCAAATGGGGTAACTTAAGTTTGAATGTGATCCGCCTGATCTGGTATGGTCTGGTACAGCATAAGAGGTATGGAGGTGTAGATAAAAAACCCAAAACGTTGTAGATTTGAAGGTATGGTCGTTGATGATTTATAACTCCAAGTGTGAATGCTTCTGGATATAGTAAATTTGTGAACAAGAGGATCCGCCTGATCCTATGGTTGTTGGTGCATGGAAAGTTGCTAGTTGACTCTTCTGGATGGTTGGATGAGTCTTCTCAATGCTTAGATGTATCTCCTGATCGCCAAAGCATTCTTTGTCAGTGATTTATCTCGTGATCTTCCAAATAAGGCAAGCTGAGCATCATCCGTTTTAGAAGTTGAATAACTTTTAAACCATAATGAATTTCGGCATGAATCCAAATTTTCTTGGATCTATGGTAAGTTAAATTTCCAAAACATCCGGTATTGTGACTTGATTCGTCGGTTTTTGGCCGAATAATTTTATTATTGGTCGCATGTCTCCAGCTGGTTCATTGAAAATCTGCCAACTTGTATCTTCAATATTTTCTTCATATTGACTCCTTTTTAGCTGATTCTTCTTCGTAGAAAACTCTCGGTGAGTTAAGTATGCTCTCCAAGTCCTGCAAGTCCTGGTTGAGTCCTTGGCTTGACCATCACTTCCGTTGGTCCTTGATATTGTGACAGTATCATTTTCTCCCTCCTCAAATGGTTTTGTCCACAAAACTGACTTTTTTTAATAAACATTTTAAGAAAAATAAGAAAATTTTGTTTATATTTTTAATTGAAAATAAATAAATAAAAACTAGAAATTAATGGAAACCATGTTTTGCTTTTTTTAACTATAGAAACAAACTTTGAATTTTCTTAGAAAAGAAAATAAAGAAAACAATTTTATGGGTTTTTTATATAAAAATCATAAATCAAAGAACCAAAACATAAAACTACTTTTTGTCTTATTTTTAAGTTTATATAAGAATTAAGGAATAAAAACAAGCAAAACTTTTTTTTCAATAGAAATTTTGATAAAACATAAAACAAAAACAGAAAAAAACAAAACAAAAAGATAGATGATATGAGCTTTTAGCTATGATACCAAATGATATAAGACTCAGAATCCACCAAAGCCTACACACGTGTTGATGATCGATTCCACGACAAACAGGGTTATAGGCAGGATACCAAGGACTATTCCTCGCAAGTGATACAAGTCTCTACACAAAAACTTAAGTGTGTGATTCCACAAAACACTCAAGAACTCACAAGAACACACAAGAAGATAAGAGAAGTGATTCCACACAATTTCTACGGAACAAAGTAACAAAGCCTAAGCTTTTTAGAGAAAATTCTCTTTCATTTTCCAAAAAATTCAATATATTTTATAAAAGAGGATACATGAGCTTTTATAGCCTTTTACAAAGAATATTTACCATAAATTATCTATATTATTATTTGAGAAGTGAGAAACGCACCACAGCTCCTTTCAGAGGGGTTAGCGCCTTCTGCCCTTCGTAGAAATATTCCGAGTTAAATTAAGTCGATTGGTTTGGTTCGGTTCTTATTGATAAATCGATCGGTATAGTAATTTGATCTTTAAAACCGTCTCTCATATGATTTTTAGTTGGACTTTTTGAAATTAGCATCCAATGGACCATTTGAAAAACTTGGCGGCCTCTCGAAATTATATTACAAAACAAAAACCCTAAATTTTTCATAACTATATATATATTCACATATATCCCATTCATCTAGATGATTGCTTAGGTTTATTTGTTAATTACTGTCGTGTAGGTAATAGTTTAGGGTTTAATTTTTCTTTCAAGCATTATGTTTTGTTTCTTTTAAGTTCTGATTTCCTGTTCTTTGTTTTTCTTTGTTTCACAGGTAACTTAATAGAAAAAAGGATCAATTTTTCTGACGGCATGATTCACTATACTGGTAAGAATCGAAATCCTCTGCTTCTCTTTTTGATATAGATGATGGTGAACACGACACATCTCTCTATTGACCTGTCTGGAATAAAATGGTACTTTTTTTTGTTTGGAGTTTTCCGTTTATATTATTATAAGGCGGGTGATTTCAGCTCTTCCATCGGATAACATGAACAATGTTTCCGGCGATCGCATTGACGACGGCCTTTCCACCGCCGTCGCAGTCCCTGCCTCTACAACCGTACAAAATCGCCTCCCACTGATCGTCCCGTCCGCGTCTACGCCGATGGGATCTACGATCTTTTCCACTTTGGTCACGCTCGATCTCTCGAACAGGCTAAGAAACCGTTAGTACTTCTTATCTCCCGGATATATATTTCCCTAATTAGCATCCCTGATTCGATTTTTTTCCCCTCCTTGACGCTTGCTCAAAATATTCGTTGTGTCATTGTTACTTATCTGTGATCTATTGAATCGGGTTCCTTTAAAGCTGTGCAGATTTTGTTGTTTTCGTCGAGAGAAATCTTCGTTGTTTAGATTATTTGATCTGTGTTGATTGCTACTACTGCCAAAATTTGTGTGTTCGCAAAGCATTGTGGTGCGTGATTTTTAGTGGGTCTTTTTGTAAATGTTTCGTTTGTTTAGAATTTTGCAATAGCTGATGTTTCTGGATTCTCCTGCTTCAGTTTTAATTTTGTATTTTGTGGAGGTAAAAGAACTCAGATTGCGTGTGAGCCTGAAACGCAAGATCCTCTCCATTTTTTTTCTTTCTTTTCTGTGTATAATACTCTGTTTTGGCTTTCTTGGCAGGGAAAGAGTTTTTGTGTGGTAACCACATCTTCTTTCTCTCGGATTCTCTGTCTTTATTCCGTAATCGATTAGATAATCACTCATTTGAGTCATTCGCTCGAAATACACATCTCTTATCAGCTCATCTTCACCAAGAACAAAGAAACATAGCTTAAGAGAAAAAAAAAATATCGGTATGGTTAATTAATAATCAGTGATATTGTATTCTTATTTTTTATTCAAGTCCAATTCCAATAGGATATTTTTTTGCAGACATCAAGATGGTAACGCCAACTACAAGAATGGTTGATCTCCGGTCCGACACGGTGACTAAGCCAACTGAGTCAATACGTTCAGCGATGGCAAACGCGAAAGGACGACGTTTTGGGGAACGATCCAACTGCCGTGCGCTTGGAGAGAGAGGTGGCGGAGATCGCCGGAAAAGATGCGGCGATGTTTGTTCCGTCGGGAACAATGTGAAGTGATTCTTTGAGATGACTCTCACATTCACATATACGAAAACGGCGGCATTTCAGGCCTCGGTGGAGTACATCCTAGGACGGTGAAGAACGAAGAAGACGAGACTATGGAGATTGGTTCTCTTGAAGCTGCGGTGAGGAGTCCCAAAGGAGATCTTCATTATCCGCTTACTAAGCTTATATGTCTTGAGAACACTCAAGCAAAGTAAGTCTTTGTTTCCTACTCATTAATACCATGCATGTTTGGTGTAGAGGTTTAGTTTAGGTTTCATTTTAGGAGACTTTGTTATAAAAAGAAAAAGAAATTATTGTGATGTGTGTAACTCAAAACGATAGTAATTAAACCCATTAGAGAAAACGAATTAATTTTTGTTGATGCAGTTGTGGAGGTAGATGCTTGCCTATAGAGTATATTGACAAAGTTGGAGAATTGGCCAAGAAACATGGCTTGAAGCTTCACATCGACGGAGCTCGGATCTTCAACGCTTCTACTGTTCGTATCCAAACATTTCAATATATAATTCGTTTTCATATTCTGTTTTTCCGAATCCTTCACTCAAATACGTGTGTCAATGCTTTGAAGTTTGTAAGTTCATTTTTTTGGATCTTGATTAGGCACTCCAAGTACCGATGAAGAGGATTGTTCGAGCCGCAGATTCAGTCTCGGTATGATTCATCAAAACACATGATCTTATTCGATGCGAGTAGATTTGTTTGTCAAAAGGTGTAGGTGCACCGGTCGGTTCGGTCATCGTGGGAAGCCAAAGGTTCATCACTAAAGTAAGTTGGCTTTGAATCAAATTGAGACAGCTAAATAGCAATTATTTTTATTCCTCTTCAACTATTGAATTATTAAAAATGCAGGCAAGGTGGTTAAGGAAAACATTAGGCGGAGGAATGAGTCAGATCGGTGTGCTCTGCGGCGCGGCATTGGTGGCTCTACATGAAAACGTCGCCAAGCTTGACCACAAGAAAGCCAAGATCTTGACAGGTGACTGTTACCCGGATATAATTTTGTTATTTCTTATCCGGAATATCAAATTTAACGTGATTGTGCTAACCGATTGTTTTTTTTTTGTTTTTGGTTTCCTACATTACCAGAAGGACTGAACCAGATTGAACGGTTAAGAACGTTGCGGTAGTGGAAACGAACATCGTAAGTGTCCAGTAATTTAATCCAAAACCGAAGAAGATATTAATAAAAAGAATACTTTGTAGAAGTATAATATCAAGAAAAAGTACTTTCTTCAATATGAGTATTTTTACCATGAAAAAAGTCTATTATACCTTTGAAATCTCTCTCTCTCCTTTGAAATCTCTCTCTCTGGCCAAAGCTTAACTACATATATAACACCATTCACAAGATACTCATGGACAACCACATGTGGATGAGTTGAAAAATTCTAAAATCTATCAAAATATTCAAAACCATCGATGGATGGTTATTCATGGATTACTACGTACAAATATTCATAAAAAACTCTGTAATATTACACTACTACTATTTAGTCCATGTGGATCTACATCTGTTAATACACAATTATACATCGTTCATTATTTCATATCCATATAAGTCCATCCACGTAAATTATATCAAATCATATATTCAGTTGTAAATGCCTTAGAATTCATGGTAGGCTGTTATATGTTGATTTCAACACCCATCCACGCTTGAATATATACATGGAGTTGTTATAATAGATAATATCCATCAAACTAATATCTACCGTCTAAGCAGTCTTTTGAACCAGTGATAGGACAGTTGAAAGAGTGTATGTTGATCACCCAATTTTGCATAGATGTCCCATATATGGACATGATAGTATGGACGATAATCAGCATATTTATCTATACTTGGTTATACATGGATGCCCATTTATGGACATGCTACTATGGATGAACATACAATGATGAATAAACGATATATTATAAATGTATTAAAACTCATTGTATGCTATTATATGTTGATGTCCACGAACACTTATCCACATTTGGATATCATTTTACTGTCATAGATCTGTAAATATGAAGAATGACAAAAAAGAAGAATGGTGATTTTACAAAGGATATAATAAACAAAAGAGTAAAGAAAAAGACAAAAAAACTACCTTAGTTGAAGAAAGTACTATTTCTTATAAAAGAACTCTATAAAGTACTCTTTTTTGTTAACGTCTCAAAACCGAACTGGTAACCAGTACTTTAAATTTATTTACTGTTTTTAAATTTGTTTTCTTCATACTATGCTATATCTCTTCGTTGTTTGTTTATCTTTTTCTCTCTAATTTCATATGTATGCTTAGTAATTTAATCTGTGTTTGATCTTTTTTTGTGTGCTTAGTATACTCCTAGAAAGAAGAATAGTTATAATAATCATCAAAAATCAGGCACGATGATGACACAAACTTGGAAGCCTGTTTTTGGTATGATCAACTCTATTCTCTTTATAAATTTTATCTTTCATCATTTTCTCGAAGGAATGATTAAATACTTCAATTATTCTATCACCTTTTGGTCAGCGAGAGTACCAATTGATGAGGATCGTAAGGTTATTTTAGTTTTTGTATGTTTTAACAGATCTAATCTTTTTGTTGATTCTTATTTTTATTAAACTTGGATGAGTTCTTCTTCTTAATTATTAAGATAATTGTTTCCTGTGTTGGGTAATTATTTACCAATAGGTATTCTATAGTGTGTTTGTATGTACAAAAGTAATCTTTTAATCAAGTTTTGCTGATTTAATCTTATGTTGGGTTGACTATGTTGGAATCTCATACTGGTTATGATTGTTTCCTCTTTCGTGAGAAGAAATATGTGGCTTTACCTTTCAGAAAGAAACTTGGAACATCTTTAGCGTGCAATTGTTATGATTCTTACTCATTTGTGAGCAAAAAGTTAAGGTTCCATTTTTCAGAAATAAATCTATAACTGAACATATGAAACAATAAAAAGGAAGATCTTGTGTCTATTTCGCATTATCTCCATTTTAGGATTCAATATGTCTCTGTATAGGCAATTGTCGCACTTGGTGGAGGTTTTAAAAGCTATGCTAAATGACTGATTCACGTACAAGATTGAATTGAGACAATCTCTGTTTGGTTCCATCTCTGACGTAACACAAACTCTCTCTTTTACTTATCATCCTTTTTATTCAGCATTTTACTTTATTGCAGGTTGAATTGCAACGTCGGTGACACCGCCGATAAGGACGAACATGGCTCCAAAGAAATTAGTCATGTGTCCTGCTCTTGCTATTTGATTTTGTGATGAATACTTCATGATTAAGATGATCAATCTTATGTTTTTTTTTCTGGGTTGAACGCTCCAGTTCAATTCACCATCTCCAACGAAACTTTTTGAATTTTAGGTTTTGTTTTCATGAATCAAAATGTGAATGTGTGCTATACGTAAAAAAAAAAAATACAAATGTGAATGTGTGTAGGAATCTGAACGCTTAATTTTTCTAGCTTAATGACTTTCATTTTTTGAATTTATAATGGAGTTTAAAATTGTTGCTTTAGCTGTTTTAGGAAAAAAAAAATTTGATTTAAGATACTCACTGTTTTTGTAAAAATTTGTATGAATCTAGCTGTTGGAAAATATCTGGAAGAAAAATATTGGAGGATATTACATTCGAAGGAATCATAATTTTTAATGGGTCGAATGAGTAATTTATATGTGAGTACATTGGTCTAGTCTAAAAATCATGAAGAGACAAATAACAAAGGAGTTCAAGTTTATAAAGATCTCTTTAGTTTTAATATATACCTGACTATACAAAAAAAGAAATTTTATAATTTTTCTATGCTTAGTTTGTTTGTAATATGTCTATTTATTGTTTAATTTATTTTGTTATAGTTATAGTTCATAAACCTACTTTAGTGATGTGTATTTTTGCCCGAAGAAGAGAGAAATAGGTAGGAGAGAAGAAGAGAACGAGGGAAAGAGTAAATAATAAAATTTGATGCTCAAAGCATTATTTCAGTCGATTGATCTTGAATAATATGTTAGGTTTTTTTTTTTGGAGTCTTCTTGATTGATTAAGTAAGTGGGTTGAAGTTAAGATATTTATTTGAAGAAGATCAGAGAGAGAGAGAGAGAGAAATTGATGGTGGACATAGAGAGAGAGAGAGTAGAAAATAGAGAGGATAAGGAGAGAGAAATAGGTAGGAGAGAATTAAAATGAGAGAAAAAGGAAGGGGAAAATAATAAAACATTTCTTCAAAAAATAATAAAGGAAATAATAAGTGTTAAGATAGTAAAAAAAATTTAGTTACACTAGATAATTAATTCGGCATTGTTAATTAATTCTTAGTTCTTCAGATTTTTTGTTCTAATCTTTAGAGTACATGTACGTCATGAGGATATAAATATGAGGAGAGTTGCAATTGTGATCATGATGTTTATATGCAGACCTGATTATAACAAAGAATAAAGTTTATGATTTCTGTTCAAAACTACTATGTTTTTTTTTCTATGCTTAGTTTACTTGCTATGTGTCTATTTATTGTTTTATTTATTTTGGTATATATATAGCTCATAACCCTAATTTTGTGTTACGTATTCTAAACCCACCTAATTAGAAAACTGAAGCCCGTGACCATCGTAAAAGTATTTATGATTTTATACACAATCTAAAATACAAAACTGAAGCTCATGGCCATCATACACAATCTAAAATACAAAACTGAGACTCGTGGCCATCATGAAACTAAATATAATAAATCTCCCAAACTAAGAAACACAACAGACATCGCCTTTCAAAGATATCCATGGTACGATTGATATCAACAATCAGAGAAACATATGCAAGAATCCTCAGTTTCTTATCTTCGACAGTCTCAACACATACACCATGGTCGTTTAGGTGGAGACAGAGAAGATCTACTTCGATACCGTATCTATCTACATATTATTTTATATATGAGACATTTATTTGTAATATTTGTTATATATACTCTTTATATTTAGCTGTTTCCGTCTCTATAATAGACATATAATATCCACTAGCTTGCTTTTTGACATGGAGTCTACGCAAAAAGCAAATCCGATTGACCCATCTTCTTTTGGTATTTCACCTTTGAGCCATGGTTTTGTTGAGACAGCTGTTTTGGTGAAGATATTACGAGTGTGGACTACTTCGTTTGATCCATATGATGTAAGACTGGAAATAATTTTTTTCTGATAACAAGGTTCGTGATGTGTTGTTGAATTAGTGAACTCTGGTGTGTAGTTTTGCATATGTTGTTATTTCATTATTAATTAAATGTTATGATGCAGGGCGTGGAGATTTGTGGTACAGTTCACGCTAATGATTACGATCGTTTTTTGCCTCAGTTAAGCGAGGATGTTTGGGTTAAAAAATTTGTTGCTGTTGATACGGATCACCCATTTAGTGTTACGTCTAATCATGTTCACTTGCTTATCGTTAGTCCTACCATTGTTCGTATGCAAGATTATCAGTCTGAATGAAATTTTTTCAAGTTCTTTGGCTTTGAGAGGATTCTCAGCAAGGTTCCTATCGGTACTTCTTCGATTGGTATGTTCGTATCCGCTTTCTGTAAATTTTGACATTAACATAGTTTATTTTGAATATTGACCTGTAAATTGTGTGTATTTTAGATTTAATTGGAAAAGTTGTCAATGTTGGAAATCTCGACAACGCATTGTATTTATAAGGGAATTGGTGGATGTGCAATGATAGCATTTGAACTAATGAGTCTCAGGTATGTTGTTGTAACTACAATTGATATAAATTGATTAATTAAGTTAGAGAATGAACTAATTGCCAAAAGTGAAATTTTAAAGTTGTTCAACTCACTCAAGTCTACAAAAGCGACAATTGAAGAGCTCAAATCTTACCTACAACAAAAAGAAGAAAAAGTAAATTATGACATTAATGTCTTCAAAAAAATAAACCAAAGTTAATTTTTACAAGACAATTAAGATCTAGATGTTGTATTTGAGTGATTACGTTTAACAACTAACTAGATATTGAAAAGGGAATGAGTTGCACTTGAGATGACGAGAGAGGTTGCTAATCCCAAAGAATATTCAAATATTAAAGTATGGTGCTAAGCTGTTCAGTAAAGCATGAGAGAATGTGTGGAAAATACTAACTAATGCATACTTTTTAAGGTAATTCAGGTTGTACCTTTGTCTTGCTGGATAAGTAGATTTCACCACTTGGGAAAATAACCACATAGTTCTAAATGCTTGAAATAAAAGAAAAAGTGTTTAGATTACATGGAATCTGCAACTTAAGCAAACACACAAGGCTATTATAACATAGTTTTACTTAAATAGATTGTATGCACTTGCTTTTGAAAAGTGAGAGACAACTCGATGGAAGGGTACACAATTTGCCAACCAAGAATGATGTTGCCAGTCTTATTTCTGGAGGTTTTTCAGATGGGTGTTGACACACATGTTATTGTTGTTGAAATTATAGACGGTCGTTTAGATCAGTACTGCATCCTACTTACTTGGTGTTGCAGTATCCCCTTTGGTTTCCTTACGGTGAAGACGGTATTAGACTGGGGATTGACATTGGATTTGTTTATATATCTGGGAGAGTGCGTTAAAATATCACTATGCGAGAGTTTTTTGCTTTTCGAATACAATCCAGAGAAGGAGAAGCTACCACTGTTAAGGAAATCTCTTTCTATTTCTTTCCCAAACTGTATTATCTTTCGAGTATATATAATACTTCTGCATTAGTATCTTATATGTAATTTTATTCTTTGATGGAGAATATAGTTACTGCTGGTGATGATGATTTCGACATGGATACATCTTCATGGGCCTCATCCATAAATGATGACAGTGATGATGATTATGATAGGGATCAGGATTTTGAGTATGATGAAGATGTGGACGATGACGAAGATGACGATGATGATTTGGAAGGTCTTGATGAAGAAGTAGTTAGTGGTGGGTGTCCTGATGACTCTGCTGATGAAAGTTCTGATAGCGATGGTTATACTTCTGATTCTGATATCAACGAAGATACTGATTATGAACCAGATGTCAATACAAAAAAATCAAAAGCTGTTCGTCTTGCTTGCCCTGTAACCCATATCAAGTCTGAGAGTTGGTTTCTTGAAAATGGTAAAATTCTTCCTGACCCTATTCGTGATGCACCTGTTGAAAATGTTAGGCCTCGATCAGTTGTTTTCCTTTTACATCCTGTAACGTTTGAGTCTTCGATTACAGTAAAGATATTGCGTGTCTGGACACATGTTACACATCCAAACGGTAAAAGAATGGAGGTTATTCTGAGTGACGATAAGGTATTGTTCATAACTTTGTAATCTTTATATTTTTGTTGTTATCATATTTATACTAATAAATAGTTGTAATTTGTTGATAGGGTGTTTGGATCGTGGTAGTAGATGAAATTGGAAAATATCATGCTACCACTCATCTTAGTAGAATATTCTTTCTAGACACAACGATTGTCGATGAACAACGACAAAATTTTTGTGCTAGAATTTTTTTTCATTTTCTTGATTTTCGTATGATTTTAAATCGAGTTCAGAGTGACGATTATTTAGTTGGTAAGTTTACTTACATAATTTTTTTTTTATTTTTTGCTTTGGTTATTAATTTATAAAGTTTTGTTGCAGATATAATTGGTCGGATTGTCAATGTTAAAGGATATAACACATGGGGTGGGCATATACCTGATATGAGTATCACTGGTGGAACTGTTACATTCGAGATGGAAAATACAAAGTTAGCTATTACCATTGGTATTTGGTTATTTCTGTATAATTTTTAAACTCTTATTTGATTATAGTTTGTTTCGATTCTAGAAATGTTCGTTTGAAGTGTGAGTTCATTGGTGAGATAGTTGTCGGTTTCTTTAAGGAATGGTTGGACTGTTGTGCTGGTGTCGTTGCCTGTGTTAGAATAGAGATCTTGGACAGCGTCGATTTCTTCAAATATGTTGGACAAGTTGTTCATGTTCGACTTCGATTAACCCTTAAAGGCAAGCATATGGGCCGTGGTTTTGTTGAGTTTGCTTCTGCTGACGAAGAAAAGAAGGTGATAGTAGTTTATAGTAACGATGAAAAGTATTTTACAACTACAAGTTATTTGAAAGTAGGAGTGCTGATTCAATCTTTCACACTGCAGGCACTGGAAAAGAAGAATGGTGAATATTTGCACAAGCGCGAGATTTTTCTTGATGTGGCTAATAAGTGAGATCGTTGCCTTCCACCCAAGTAAATCGATTTATGTTATGGAGATTTGTTTATGTAACTTATTGCTAATTTTTTTTATGCCACTACAGAAAGATTAAAGCTATTATTTTTTGTTAATTAGGTATTGCTTAAATTACACGGTTTGGTAAGGGATTTAACTATTTTTCTCTTAAGTTTGTTATCAATAATAGCACATTGGGTATACATGGAGAGATGACAAGGGTTTTTGATGTTGCAGGTACGAAGACTATCTTCGACGAGAAAGCCTTGTGGTAGAAGAAGATGCAGCAGAGGAAGGACTTGATGAAACTCCTGAGGTACATCTGCTTATTATCTTCAAAATAAGCCAGGCTCTGAAGAAACGCATAGCTTTTAATGCCACAAAGTCGAACGATGAATCTACTTTTTGTTGTTATATTCTTAGATTAGTGTAGTATATTCTTAGATTCTTTATTCTGGTTTAAGAATTCTTTTAAGGTGGACTCACTAAACAATCTCGAGACTACTCTGCTTTCAGGTTGATTTTTTATTCTACTTTACGTTCCCTTTGTTTACATTGTCCATTCCATTGGATTCTTTAATTATTTAGTTTTCTCTTATCGAATAGGAGGTCTGGTCATCTTCCTAAATTCTTTCTCATTACCTGAAAATCGGTAAACCCTAATCGAAGTTCTAAATTGTTTAGATATCATACATAGAATTTTGATGAGGGTTTAGCTTGCTTATACTTCTGTATAATTATCATACCTAGAGTTTCGATCTCTAGCATTCTAACATCAGCATATTTATATCTATCATAGCCATTTTTTTGGTAATATTTATGCTCCTCATTCTAGGTGGAGCATGCAAATAGTTGTATACTGTGTGGGAACAACCTTTATTTACACAAAAGGAGTAGACACGTAATATATAAGCATTGTTTATAATCATATATCTGAATTCCTTGACTTAATTGCTAATGGCCACTTCTTATATCTTGAATTTCTTTACCGTGGCTTAAACGTAACACATTTTTCTGTAAACTTAGCGTATTTCTTATCCTCTTCTCAGTAATTTTAGAACTGAGCTATGTTGATCATGTATTTGCACACAGCGTGTGCCACAATGGATTTTTTACACAAAAAGTTTCCAGAGAATAACATAATTAAATAGAAATATTTTTACATGCTCGACTAACTTAAAATTGTATCATCCTTAGCTATATGGATTATAGATTATGGTGACTAACTATATTAGAAATATAAATTATTTTATATTATTGTACTAATCATTTACCCGCAAAGAGGAAAGTTAAGCTATAATTGGAAATTAGGTGATTGTAAGTTTGTTACACCATTTAAAGAAGAGGAAAAGAAATATAACTAAATAGATCTAGAGCAAAAATAATATCAAGTTAATGATTTTGTTCTGATACAAAGGAATTAATAACCTAAAAAACTAAATTGTTGCGACCAAAAGCAACAAGGGAGCAAAGAGCTATCATAGCGCCAGCTAGAAATGATAAGTTGATCAACATGGAGACTGATCAAGAACAAGAGGGAGAGAGAAGGAGTGGGTGAGAGAGATAAAATGGAGAGAGATGATATAAGATCAAGGGGGTATGATCTTATAGTTGATAGGTGAATGGATGGGAACAAAGCAGCTGGACTAAGGTCTCTTTCTACTTGTTCAAAGGATGATCGAAGTGGATGGTGATGGAATCAATCTGCTGGACTAAGGTCTCTTTCAGGTTGATCAGTGGATGGAATGGAAGGATGATGGAATGAGGGATGCCACTCAGCTTTATGGAATAAGCAGAGATAAGTCAAGAACTCAAGAGAAGGGCTTCTCACACAATCTCAAAGAACTCTGGTTTTTGTTTGCAATTCTGAAAGAACAACAAAAAGGGTTTTTCTTATTAATCAAGTGTAAAAAAATACATAGCTGAATGGAACCTTATATATGGTTCAAGCAGCTGAGGGCTTCCTTGGCCAATTTATTACAATAATTAATGCAAGAATCAAAAATGCAAAATCAAAGGAAAATCAAAGCAAGAAATACAAAAGTTCATAAATAAAAGATAGCTAATTTTAAGGGATTTAGCTGTTGAGATCAAACAAACATAAACACAAGGATTAGTCAAAATATGATATAAATGATTCAGAAACTTACCTTGGTTTGCTGTGGGCGGATTGGTACATTTGGAAATCCGGTTTGATCTCTCCTTTGCTTTGATTCAGCTCGGTTTGATGGAAAACAAGGTGGTTCCTTGGTTGGATGATATAACCGGCCAAACTTCTTCATGTGAGTTGAATTTGATGTATGGACCGTCCTGCTGGTGTATCTCATGAACTTGAGTGATGTGGTCTTCAAGTGTCTCCTGTGAAGTGTCCGTTGAAGTGATGGCAAGCTTGTCAAGTTGGTCCGTTATTTCTTCAAGTGCTTGTTGGCTTATTAGACTCTCCACAGCTTGATTATACTCTTCTTGAAGTCTTTTTGTACCAGCTCTTGTCCTTGGTGGAAACCCCATTGTTGGAATCACTACTTCAGGTTTGATGTCCGCATCATTCCCTCCCTCTTGAGAGGGTTCTGACCTCAGAACTGTTTCTACCACATCAAAAGGAGATAAATCAGTAATATTGAAATTGGGAGAAATGTTTAACTCACCTGGCAGTTCCAGCTTGTAGGCATTATCATTGACACGTTCTAGCACCCTGAATGGTCCATCTCCTCTTGGCGAAAGTTTGGACTTCCTTTGAGTGGGAAAACGTTCTGCCCTCATGTGCAACCACACCCAATCTCCTAGTTGAAAGGTGACTTCTTTCCTCCCTTTGTCTGCTTTTCTCTTGTACTGAAGTGTTTTCTTCTCTACATTCTCCTTTGCCTTGAGGTGCAACTTCTTAACAAACTCAGCCTTCCTCTCTCCATCTTGGCTGGCATGCTCATTTTGTGGAAGTGGAGAAAGGTCCAGTGGTGTGAGAGGCTTAAAACCGTAAACAGTCTCAAAAGGAGAGAATTTAGTAGCAGAGTGTGGGACACGGTTATAAGCAAACTCAACAAATGGTAAACAGTCAAGCCAATTTTTCAAGTTGTTACCGATGGTGGCCCTCAAAAGGGTGGATAATGTGCGGTTGACAACTTCAGTCTGGCCATCTGTTTGGGGATGGCATGTTGTGGAGAATAGCAACTTCGTCCCTAGCTTCCTCCAAAGCGTTTTCCAGAAGTGGCTGAGGAATTTGGTGTCTCTATCTGAGACAATGGTCCGTGGTAGACCATGTAGATGTACCACCTCCTTGAAGAACAAGTCAGCTGTATGTGTAGCATCATTGGTCTTTGCACAAGGTATGAAGTGTGCCATCTTAGAGAATCGGTCCACCACCACAAAGATGGAGTCCTTGTTCCTTATCTTGGGCAAACCTAGTACAAAATCCATAGAAACATCTTCCCAAGGCATATTAGGTATAGGCAATGGAAGATAAAGACCATGAGGGTATGACCTGGATTTTGCCTTAAGGCAGATGATGCACTTGGAACAGAACCGTTCAACATCTCTTTTAAGATGAGGCCATAAGAAATGCTCCACTACAATGCTCAACGTCTTGTCTACTCCAAAGTGTCCCATTAAACCACCTCCATGTGATTCTCTTAACAGCAAATCTCGCATGGAACCTTGTGGAATGCACAATCTCTTGTCTCTGAACAAGAAACCTTCATGCTGATAGAATGGACCTACAGCTCCGTTGTAGCACTCTTTGTATGTATCTGCAAAATCAGGATGTTTCATATTGCAACTTAATATGTTCAGAACCCATTACCTTAGCCTCCATAGTGGTGATGAGAGCATAGAGCCTGGAAAGAGCATCAGCCACTATATTTTCTTTTTCCTTCTTGTACTTGATAATGTAAGGGAAGGTTTCTACAAACTCCAGCCATTTGGCATGTCTCTTCTTAAGTGTAGTTTGTCCTCTTAAATGTTTAAGAGTCTCATGATCTGTATGAATGACAAACTCTTTAGATAATAAATAGTGTTGCCAAGTTTCAAGAGATCTCACCAAAGCATAAAGCTCCTTGTCATAAGTGGGGTAGTTCAAGGCTGCTCCATTGAAATTCTCACTAAAGAAAGCTACTGGACGTCCTCCTTGAGTCAAGACAGCTCATATACCAGTTCCTGAAGCATCACATTCAATCTCAAAAGTCTGATCAAAATTAGGCAATACCAAAACTGGTGCATGGGTGAGGCTGTGTTTGAGCTTGTCGAACGCCTCTTCTTGTGCTTCTCCCCATTTGAATTCAACATTCTTCTTGATAACTGACGTGAGTGGGGCTGCAATGGTGCTGAAATCCTTGACAAATCTTCTGTAAAAACTTGCCAGCCCATGGAAACTCCTTACATGTCCAATAGTTGATGGAGTTGGCCAATCTTGTATAGCCTTTATCTTTTCGTCATCAACTTTCAAACCCTGAGAACTTACAACAAATCCTAAAAATACAACTTGATCAGTGCAAAAGGTGCATTTCTTAAGATTAGCATAAAGATTCTCCAACCTAAGTGTTTCAAGAACCTGTTCTAGATGTTTGAGATGATCATCTAAGCAGGTGCTGTAAATCAGTATGTCATCAAAATAGACAACTACAAACTTACAGATGTATGCCCTTAAGACATGGTTCATGAGCCTCATGAATGTGCTGGGGGCGTTGGTGAGGCCAAATGGCATAACAAGCCATTCATACAACCCTCTCTTGGTCTTGAAGGCAGTCTTCCATTCATCTCCTTCTTTCATCCTCACTTGGTGATAACCACTTCTTAGATCAATCTTGGAGAAGATAGTGGCTTCATTGAGTTCATCCAGCATGTCATCAAGTCTTGGGATGGGATGCCTGTACTTGATGGTTATATTGTTGACAGCTCTGCAATCAACACACATCCTCCATGAACCATCTTTCTTTGGCACTAGAAGGACAGGAACTGCACAAGGACTTAGGCTCTCTCTGATGTATCCCTTTGACATGAGCTCTTGAACTTGCTTTTCTAACTCCTTGGCCTCCTCTGGATTGACTCTATAGGCTGCACGGTTTGGTAGAGGTGCTCCTGGTACAAGATCGATTTGATGCTCTATCCCCCTTACTGGTGGTAATCCTGGTGGAATCTCATCTGGAAAAACATCTACAAACCATTTAAGTAACTCAAGTACTTCTGGTGGTAGTTCCTTTTCATCTTGTCCTGAAAACAACACTTCCTTGAAAACCATTAGTAGCACCTTTTCTTGTGAAACAAGAGATTTAAACACAGATTTAGGTAAAACATAGAGATTAGTTTTACTTACCTCAGAGCTCTTAGTCATGGCTCTCTGCATTTCATGTACCTCTTGTGGGGTAAGAGGGGCTAGATTATGCTTGCGGTTGTTGTGAGAAAAACTGTAGTAGTTACTTCTCCCATTGTGTATGGCCTCTTTGTCAAACTGCCACGGCCTTCCTAGCAACAAGTGGCCTGCTTGCATTGGTACCACGTCACATACCACCTTATCTGCATACTTACCAATGGTGAAGGATATGGTGACTTGCTCAGCAATCTTGAGATCAGTTTCATCATTAAGCCATCTCAGTTTGTAGGGATGGGGATGCTTGGTCTTCTGCAAACCTAGCTTTTCAACCAAATACTTGCTGGCTACATTAGTGCATGATCCTCCATCAATAATCAAGCTACATACCTTAGAGTTGATTGTACATCTTGAGTGGAAGATGTTTTCCCTTTGCAAGGTTTCTGAATCACAGAGTGCACTGAGTGCTCTCCTCACTACAAGTAACTCTCCAGTTTCAGGATAGTTGGTTACATCATCTTCTGAAAATTCTTGCTCCATTTCTGTTTCACCTTCAGACTCATATTCTCTATTGGGTGTAAGGATCATAACCCTCTAGTTTAGACAGTCTCTTGCATAATGTCCTTTACCCTGACACTTAAAACAAGTAATGTCACGAGCTCTAATGTGTTGTTGAGTAGGGAACTTACCTTGCTCGGATTTGGACCCTTTGGACGTTTCTGGTGCTGATTTCTTGAACCGTGAGTTCACTTCTATGGACTTTCCTTTGTCCACGTTTCTCTGAGCTTGTGGAGTCCAAGTACTCTTGCTTCTGTTGGTAGAGGCGGTCTTCCTCTTGATATGTTGTTCAGCTTGGATGGCCAAGTGTAGAAGTTCTTCCATATCGTGGTATACTTGCCTCTCCACTTTCCTAGCAATTCTGTCTTGAAGTCCATCCATGAATTGAGCCATCAAGGTTTCTGGTGGGTCTTCTACTTCCAGCCGGTTCTTGAGGATCTCAAACTCATCATAGTACTCTTCCACGGACTTGTTCCCTTGAGATAGCTTGCGGAATCTCCTTTGCAACTCTCGGTGATAATAGGCTGGTACATACCTCTTCCTTAGGCTGAACCGCATATCTGACCAGTTGTTGATCTGATCATGTATATGCCTTCTTCTTTCTGAAACATCTCTGTTCCACCAAGATAAAGCATTGTCAGTTAATTGAGCAGCAGCTAATGATACTTTTCTTACCTCAGAATATTGGTAATAGTCAAAGATGTTCTCCATCCTTCTCTCCCAATCAAGGTATGCATCAGGATTGATCTTCCCGGCAAATGTAGGTGGGGTGAGTCTGATGTCTGTGCCTCTATCTCTGGCATAGTCATCTACCCTGCCTCCTTGACGTGGTCCTCCATTGTTGGGGTAGCCATCAGGATCAGGGGGCAGATCATCATCTAGTTCTGGCATATCGTCATCATTCTGTTGCTGGTTCCTTCTCCCATTAGCAGCTGGGTTAGCCTCTCTGCGTGGTGCAGGAGCTGGAGCAGGAACAGGAGCAGGAGCAGGTTGCTCTATCCTAGCTACACGGTCACCCAAGGTGGCAAGTGTCATTTGGATGTTAGCTAGAATGTTGGGAAGGCCAAGATCTTCAGGTGCAATAGGGTCAGTCATTCTTTCCTGTTTAAGACAAGGAAAACAAACAGATCAAGTGCAATATGTGTGGTATAGAAAACTTCAATTCCAAACACAAAATCAATGTTAAAGTATTTAAACTAACAATGACAAGGGTGAATGCAATGAAATATGGCAATAATACAGCAAATTGTTGAAATAAAATGACAAAGGATCAATCAACTGATTTTTTTTTTTGATTTTCAAAATTTAATGGATGCAAGCAAATCAAGAAAATAATTGCAAATAATTTTTTTTTTTTAAATAGAATAAGATTTCAAAAAGCTAATAAACAGAATCTTTTTTTTGATTTTAGTTTTTGTGAATCAAAATGAAACAAAACAAGAACAATTTTTTTTTTTTTTGACCTTTCTGGAAATGAAGAACACAAAAACGAAAATGAAGAACACAAGAACAAAAAGTTAAGGACAAGAGATAGATTCACCTGATTGTGGAGCCTAAGCTCTGATACCAGATGATATAAGATCAAGGGGGTATGATCTTATAGTTGATAGGTGAATGGATGGGAACAAAGCAGCTGGACTAAGGTCTCTTTCTACTTGTTCAAAGGATGATCGAAGTGGATGGTGATGGAATCAATCTGCTGGACTAAGGTCTCTTTCAGGTTGATCAGTGGATGGAATGGAAGGATGATGGAATGAGGGACGCCACTCAGCTTTATGGAATAAGCAGAGATAAGTCAAGAACTCAAGAGAAGGGCTTCTCACACAATCTCAAAGAACTCTGGTTTTTGTTTGCAATTCTGAAAGAACAACAAAAAGGGTTTTTCTTATTAATCAAGTGTAAAAAAATACATAGCTGAATGGAACCTTATATATGGTTCAAGCAGCTGAGGCTTTCTTGGCCAATTTATTACAATAATTAATGCAAGAATCAAAAATGCAAAATCAAAGGAAAATCAAAGCAAGAAATACAAAAGTTCATAAATAAAAGATAGCTAATTTTAAAGGATTTAGCTGTTGAGATCAAACAAACATAAACACAAGGATTAGTCAAAATATGATATAAATGATTCAGAAACTTACCTTGGTTTGCTGTGGGCGGATTGGTACATTTGGAAATCCGGTTTGATCTCTCCTTTGCTTTGATTCAGCTCGGTTTGATGGAAAACAAGGTGGTTCATTGGTTGGATGATATAACCGACCAAACTTCTTCATGTGAGTTGAATTTGACGTATGGATCATCCTGCTGGTGTATCTCATGAACTTGAGTGATGTGGTCTTCAAGTGTCTCCTGTGAAGTGTCCGTTGAAGTGATGGCAAGCTTGTCAAGTTGGTCCGTTATTTCTTCAAGTGCTTGTTGGCTTATTAGACTCTCCACAGCTTGATTATATTCTTCTTGAAGTCTTTTTGTACCAGCTCTTGTCCTTGGTGGAAACCCCATTGTTGGAATCACTACTTCAGGTTTGATGTCCGCATCAAGAGAGAGAGAGGATTTTTTTCAAAAACAAAAATGAGAGAGAGTGAGGGAAAAAGGATATGAAAAGAAAAAGAATGAAGAATGAAGAAAAAGAAGAACGGAGAAGAAATGAAAGAACAGAGAAGAAGAGAGATGAAGGGAGAAGGAGAAGAAAAAAAAGAATAGAGAAGACGAAACATAAGAAAAAAAATAGAAAGAGAGAAGAAAAAGAAGAAGAATGGAAAAGAAGAAAGAGTAGAAGAACGAAAAAGAAGGAAAATGGAGGGAGAAGGGGACCGAAGAATAAAAAAAACAACAAAGGAAAGGAAGAAGAACAAAAGAATATAAAGGAGTAAGAGAAGAGGAAAAAAAGAATAAAAGAGAAGAAGAACAAGGGCGAGGGAGAAGAAGAAGAAAAATATACATATAAGTTCAAATTATATAAACTTAAATTTGTACAATTGTTAATATTTAGTTAGCATAAAATATAATAAAACATAATTTAATTATGAAATTCGAGTTTTATTTGTCAATAATAATTATACTACAATATTTAGGACTAAACTTATATGCTTTTTGTATCAAAAATAAAATGTTTTGGTTTTGAAAATTGATAAAGAAGATGCATTTAATCTTTTAGAAGATGGGCTGAATTAAAATTAGTTTACTAAATTTTTTTTTTATTTATAATTTAGATGGTGCTTTTGATCTAAATTAGATGATTGTAATGATATATATGTGCAGTTAAAGAAGAATGATGAGGAATAGAGAAGGAAAGAATTATGGAAAAGAAGGGAGAGAGAAAAGAAGGAAAATGGAGAAGAAGAAAAAGAATGAAAAATATAATATTTCAAAATATCTAGCGTTTTTTTGTTATTTGAATATTTCCTTTAAGATGAACAATAAATCTTAAATAAGTTATTAATAGATTTTTGGCCTGCAGTATATACAAACCCTAGAGAAAGATGCAACTAGAACTTGCGGTATTTTAGAAAGATTTTTAGTCTTCGTGTGTTTCTTTGTATTAGTTTATGGTTTTTAAACTTTTGTAGTCTCGACACAAGATCAGCTAATTTATCGATCTGCTTCTGCAAACCAGAGCCGGTTGCAACAATGGTGCCTAAAATCTCCTTAACCGAGCTGATCAACGATATGTAAAATGAGGAGCAGGACGTGACTGTGGAGAGAGACGTATGAGCTTTAAAAAGGCACAAGTGACGATTAAGGTTTCTTCTGTAGCAGCAAGGGACAATGATGATGTGGTAATGAGGGGGTTTAGGAGAAAGCAAAGTAATAATCATCCAGCAACAATCTATTTTAAACGTGTATGTAGTTTATATAAAATGATTTAAAGAGCTTTTCTTAAGTCAGCTTATCTTTTTAAAATATCCATTTCTTTGTTCTTTTTATTAAATTTATATATGCAACTTCTTTACATTGTTAAAAACAGTGACATGTCTTTGTCTTCATCATTTTCGTGATAGGTAATATTGTTATATATAAGATAAATCCTTATATTAGTTATCGTAACTTTAATCATATTGTGGATCTAATTGTAAGTAACGATATGATAAAGAAGTTTTGACAGTGAAGTGTGGTTCGAGAGATCAATAAACTTTATCATCTAATGCAAGTTTTATGAAAGAGATTACGATTACTCCGTATACATTTTGAAAATGTTATTAGTCTTGCGTGTTGCATATTAATATAACTTGCTCGAATGTATGTTTTGTATTCTGATGTCAAAACTTTTATGTACATTTTTAACTAAATGTTATTTTACAATATGGTTTTATAAATATTTTTTTTTTACTTTTTAAATTTATGTCAAGCAATTTCAATAAATAGAAAAATACATCATGTATGTATGCGCCGTTGCGCAGGCCAACAACTAGTGTGAAATTAAATTATATACATTTAAATAAATGATGAAAAGTAAGCTAAATCAAATAAAAGTCTTTTTGCCACCAATTTCTTTTTAGAGTTGAATTAGAATCCCAAATTTTAATAATAAATCCACATAATGAAGCTTTTTGATTTAGTGTTTTTCCATATTATATGGCAATGCTTGACCTGTTTCTTCTGTTTCCCTATCATGCGTCATTTCTCTTTGCCGATCCTTGTAGAAAATAAAATGTATCACTGCCCTTTCTCATATCTTTCTTTATCACTGTGCAACTCTTTATTACTTTTATGACATCATTAGAACCTTTGAATTCACAACCCTTGTTTTCTAGAGTGCCCACAGAAATCAGATTTCTAGCTATGTCAGGCATGTACTACCATCACGCAAGTAGTGCCATCTAGATTTGTAAATGGAGCCTATTCCTTTAACTTCAGCGTGATAATTGTTTGCCATTCTCACATTTCCTGTAGTTAACTCTTTAAGCTCAATGAAGTACTCCCTTCTCGGTGTCATGTGAAATGAAAATCCTGTATCTGTAATCCATTCATCTATGTCTGCTTCATATGACAGATTCACCTCGCACGCAATTAATCCAGCCAGGTCTTAAGCGTCATCTCTAACCGTTGCTGATTCGTCTCTGTCTTGCTATTGTAGCTTGTGCTTGTTTCTCTGAAGCCATTTGTAACAATGCTTCTTGTAGTGACTTTTTTATCTACAGATCCATCATATCTTCTTTTGCTCTGAAGATTTAGACCTAGACTTGTTGTCTTTGCTCTTTTCTTAGCCGGACGTTTCTTGAATATTTCGTGTCTCTCACGTAATGACCCTCTGCACTATCTTGTATTTCCATGCCTATTCCTAAGTTCCTTCTCCTTAGATCTAGGGGCGGTAACAACCTCCTTCAGCTAATTGATTCCCTACCTATTTGAGAGTTTTCTTAAATTGATCTTATCTCATTGGAAGAGCATTGAGTAAGAGGATTGCTTGAATTTCCTCAAGGACTCTGATGCTTAGAGGACTTAGCTCCTTAATCAACTTCAGAAAGTCATCAACACTTTCAATTGTTTGATGACTTTGCATTTTAAAATGGTAGAGTTGGAGCTGTGCGTGAACCCGAGTTGGTAAATATCCAATCTTTCCAATAGAGCTTATGTCTTTGCAGTTGTTGTGCACCACTCGATCTTTCTTAACACTTGGTTTTTTACGCTTAGAAAGATCATATGCACTAGGAACTACTGCCATTAATCATGTAGCTCTCAGCAGAGCTGCGGCTGTCGCCAGAGCAGTGCTATCGTCGGAACCAGAGATGTACATACAGAGCAGTGAGATCCACGAGCACATATTTCAACCCAGATATGCTCAGATGATCATACATCATTCGCCTCCATAGCAAGAAATCACCAACGCTGTCGAACTTCTCGATCCTCGTAGAAATCGATATCTTCTTCAATCAATCGCCTGCGATTCACGGAAACCCAACATTGGGCTTTGATACCACTTTGTACAAACTTAGTCTTGATTCCTCAGATAGAATCTACCACACCTTAAATCAATCGGATTGAAAGAAACTTGATACAGGTGAGAAGAAAATTGTGAAAGAAGTGAGACACAGACTTAACAAGATTGGTGCAAATTGCCAGAGAACTCTCGGGAATCTACTAGAATCTTTAGCTTAATCTAACGAGATCTTAGCTTTTATACTTAACCAACTACATAAGCTGAAGATCCAAAGCTTGGATTACCTAAACTAGTGAAACCCTCTACTTCTTCTGGTATCTCTAATACACTGAGAATTCGTGGGATTATATGTTCCTCGCACCCTAACATTTCCAGCTTGATATATTCATTCGAATTGCAATGACGACTTCAAAACGAGGTTATAAAATCTTTGTAGTTTATAACCAAAAGTATTCTTCTAAAGATATTTGTGTGTCATAAACTATTTATGTAAGCTTTTACGCGAACATATGCTAGTATACGTGTTTTGTAAACAACTTACAAACAGCGGAAATTCAGCCAATTCATACCTTAACATATCTCCCCAGTCTCAATCGGAACCTACATTGTTAACTTATGCTAAAACTTACTCCAACATATAATATATTCTAATTACACACCTAAACTTCTACAAACCGGCTAAATATACATTGACCATTAATCCGTTAGTCAATCTTTTATTGAGTGTGAGCTGTCTGTTACAAATTATGATGTGGCAATTTAGTCACATATTATGTTTTTAAAAACATTGTTTAGATAAAACGACATTGTTTGGATAATTTTTCTATTAAAAAAAAACAATAAAGTTTGTGTAAAATTACCAAAAAAAAAAAAAACTTTTTAGATGAGACATTAGCCTGAGTATTTTTTTTAGAATCAACATTCATGAAGCTTAAAAAATCTGCAAACACATAGAGAAACATAAATTATGAAGAATAGATATTATTTAACTCTCACAGGTCTCCTCGTTCCATTTTGCTCTCTCGACTAACAACACCAACACCAAAATAACGATCTCAAACGTTACTCTCTCGATTAGATCAACCTCAAATTTTTGGTTACTCAATACATGTAAGGACAACAAAACTATGGGCGGACGCAGAAATTTATTTAGGATGGGACACAAACTTTTTATTTTAATATTAATAAAAAATTAATAATTAATAAAAAAAAATTAAAAAATTAATAATCTACAAAATTAGTCTACAATCTTTCATAGTTTGGAAATTTTTTTATCACTATTTTGTTGTCACACTATCAAATAGCTTTTTTCAATAAGATAAACTAGATAATTATTTAAAACCTGGTCACTCATTCGATTGCGTAATGTAGTCTTCGCAGAGAAACATCTCTCGATGGTGGCAGTGGCTACAGGTAAAGTCAGCACAAGTTTCAAAAGTCGATAAACAAGAGGATGTGAAAGATGTTTCTTTGTTTCGACCATCACATATGCAAGATCTCCAAGATTATCCATATTAGCAAATCTTTCATCATCTCGAGTATTAACAATATAAATACCTAGTTGATGCTCAAGAGAAATCCGTTCCATAAGACTAAAATCCTCTAGATAAAACTCACAAAATGAATCAATAGGACTCAAAAACACAATGCATCCAAGCAATTCAGTGTTTACCTCATCAAAACGGTCATTAAACTCTTGAATTTGCATATCTAATACTGTGTAAAAGCATTCCACCTGATAATGATGCAAGTTTGTCATGTTGCTTTTTTTCTTGGTTTCTTTGGATCAACAAACTCTTCTTCCATAATGAGCAGCTCAGTCTTATGATTCTCACAAAAAGATGTTATCTTATTAATGAGAGAACCCCATCCACTATCTCTGAGCTTGCACATTTACTGCTTGGTATATTTCAAAAGAGACATAGCATTCAAAATGTTTTGATCTTTCTTTTGCAGAGCCTTTGATAGATTATTTGTGAACCCAAGAAGAAGCAACATCAACTGTAAGTAGAACACAAAGTCAAATGTGTAAAAGTATTTGAGAAGACCATTAGCTTAGCGTCTTTTGATACCAACAGTCCCATCGAATTCAACACACTCGATCACTTTAATGATCGAAGAAAATAAACTAACCAGCTGCAGTAAGGTTTTGTAGTGGGAACCCCAGCGAGTATTACCAGGTCTTTGAAATGAAAGTTCCTGATTCAATCCTTTTCCCGTCTTAATTCCACATTTACGATTTCCTTCTTCGATTTTATTCTGATGGTCTTCTCGGATTATATCTTTTCTTTTACAAGAAGCTCCAACCACGTTTAACAAGACATAAATCATGTCAAATAAATCCCCAACTTCAAAATGTTTTTTTGCAATTGCCACGATAACCAACTGAAGTTGATGAGCAAAGCAATGGGCATAATATGCAGAACTATTTTCTCTCAAAATCAAAGATCTCAACCCATTAAATTCACCCTTCATGTTACTTGCTCCATCATATCCTTGTCCTCTTAACTTTTTCATACTTAATACATGTTTAGCAAACAATGAATCAACAGCAGATTTTCAAGTGGAAGAAGATGTTTCCAGAACATGAATAAGACCAACAAATCTCTCTTTGACTATCCTATTTTTATCAACAAAACGAAAAACCACTGCTATTTGCTCTTTATCAGACACATCTGCAGATTTATCGAGCAACAAGCAAAACACATCATGATTAACTTCTTGAACAATAGATCCAATAACTTCTTCTGCAAAGCAATGCACCATGTCTGTCTGGATTTTGTGAGACACCATCTGACTATTTTTTGGAGCATTCTCCAACACAACCTTGCTTACATTCTCATTTTTCTCTGCACTATATTTCAGAAGCTCTACAAATTTTTCCCTATTAGCTGATACCACACTTTCATCAGGGCCTCAAAAAGGCAATCTTTGTCGCAGTAAGTATCTACAACAATTAATTGAAGCATTCCATCTGATCCTATAATCATTTTTGATTGCATCATCTTGCTTATAAAAAGCATAAAAAATTGATTGACCTGGTGTCATCAGATTATCAGCCATTTTCAATGCATTATTGTGAAAACTATTCACTGATCCTACATATTCTTGCAATCTCTTTGGATTTTTCCAACTATTGAAGCCTCTTATCACAAATTCACCGCTTCCACATTTATTTTCAGTGTAGTCTCTAAACAAGTAGCAAACAAACAAAAAGCTTTGTCTGTTTTCACATTATATTCTGACCAATGAGCATAAATATCAAACCAAGACAATTTATCTCAGGTCGTTGTTTTAGGAAAATCATGACCACAAGGTTAACAAGGACTTTTAATAAGATATTTGTGTCTTACCTCATCTCTTTCATTAGGATGATAGTCCAATATTCGTTTCCTATATGCAACATCCGAAGGCAAATCATCAAATTTATTGGCAAACGTTGATGAGCTCTTTCTTTTATAATATTTTTCCATTGATATCTGAAAAAGATATGAATTTGTCACATAAACATAAGAACTATGAATCAAACTGAGTAGAACTCAACTTAAAAAGAGACAAAACATAAATTAAATCAGTTAACAAAAAAATATTACCTTAGAAGCTGTTTTTGTTTCTTGTGAAGAAATGCAACGTGTAGAACACAAAAAAAAAAAGAACGAAAGAGGTGTTTAGGAGCCTGGGTCACGTTAAACATAATGTTATTGACATGTGGCTTGATTTACTCTTATATTTTCCAATGGGCTTTTAGTATTAGATATTTATCATATCTAACAAAAATGGAAAATTAACAATTGAACCTATTTCTAATTACTATAAAAAAAAAAGAAGAAAGAGTATGGGGCACATGCCACCACTCTCCCAATGTGCGTCCGCCTCTCGATCGATCCCATTATCAGAGCAAATTGCGTCCAAAAATCTCGGGCTTTCCAAAGAACTGCTGCAGCTTTCCCACTCCCTTTGATTATCGTATATAATAAAGTTTCTCCCACTTTCTTTCTTCTGACACCTAAACGAAGGCGTTCGTGGAAGAGATTATGCCAGATAATGTTCACCAATAAATGAACCAAAATTGGATATTGACCAAAATTGGATATTGGTTTGAAATTGTTCCTTATAATCGTAATCAAAGATGTTTTCTTGGTTCTTTTCTGAACAAATTGAACTCATCCTATAAAAAATGTTGGAACACCAAAACCAGAAAGAAAGAAAGTAGAGCTTATTACGACAGTTCCGGTTAAAAGCGCAAGCTGTAATTATAAATTTCAGAATCCCACTTAATAATTTCCTCAAAAATTGAAATATGTTTTTCCGTAAAACGTGTTTTTAGAATATTGTTAAAAAAGTAAAAAAATCGCTGATCAAGCATATATTAAAGATAATGATAAGTTATCGCCAGCTCGTGTCGTAAGGAGTTGGATTAAGTCTCGCTTGTTGCCAAAGGAGGAATGCTATGTTATAGGGAATAGGAGATGAAGATTTAAAGAGTGTATATATGGAGAGTGCAGATTAACAGAGAGTGTTGGTGTTCCTCCTAATAGAGAAACCAATTAGGCTTGGTTAAAAAGAACCAAGTGTTGGACCATCGATAATAATTCATGAAGTTGATATTGGGCTTTAGGGTTATACCACACTTAACATAACTCGTTTTGCTTAGAGCATTAGAAGAGAAAGCAAGAAAATCATAACTTAAGAGAGAAAAAGTTAATTTTTGTCCAGTTTCATCAAGACTGCGTTTGGAGGCTTTAGAATTTTCTGGTCGGGCTGAAACTTTGTGGGAAGCTTCGTGACTTAGTGGATCGTGGATCTGATTTTTAGCAAGGCTGTTCACTGCAGGCGATTTCTAGTTTTAAGCAGGTATTTTCTTCAGTGTTAGGAAGATCTGACAGTGAATTCTTCCCTGTTTGAGCTGAAATATGGCAGAACTGTTATTGACTTGTTCATCTTGATTTGTACGGTGGGATCTTCCTTTGGTGTTTGGAATCCTAGAGAACCGAAGGTCGTTTGTGTTTACCTATTTCTAAGCTCTTGTGTTGCTCTCTTATTGTGTTTCTTGTGTTAAAATTTCTCTTTTGGAGTTGTTGCTTCTGGATCTGTTCTGTAGAAACAGGAAGGACGTAGTTATAACTTATATTCATTTATTATAGTGGGTTTTGCGTAGACTACAGTCCATTGGTTTTTCGTTTTTACATCGAGGAGGTTTTCCACATAAAAATTTGGTATCTCATTTATTTTCAGTTTTCTGCCACCTTCTAAGTATTTTTCTCATAGGTTCACATAAGTGCGGGGAACTTTATTCCGCTGCGCCTTTGTTGCGTCTTGTGTTTCCTCCAACATAGTGCTATCAGAGTTTCTGGTTGTGAGAACTTTGGGTTCTTTGTTTACTTGTGTGAATGATGGAAAATATGGCCAGAATGTTGAGCTTGAATGGTGCTAATTATCATCTATGGAAAGGAAAGATGGAAGATTTGCTTTTTTGAAGGAATTCCATGTTCCAGTTTTTCAGAAGAGTAAGTCTGAGAATAAAATCGAGGAAGAGTGAATTCTGCTGCATTGATAAAGCAGTGGGTAGATGATAATTTGTTGCATCATATTGAGGATGAGATTAATGCTCATGTGTTATGGTTGAAGCTGGAGCAGTTGTATGCTCGGAAAACAGGGAATAAGAAGATGTACATGATGAAGAAGTTGATTGAGCTGAGGTATGAGGAGGGAACTCTGATGATGGATCACTTGAATAAGTTTCAGGGATTTCTCAACCAGCTGTCTTTCATGGGTATCAGGTTTGATGATGAGATTCACGGTTTGTAGCTTCTTGGTACATTACCAGATTCTTGGGAGGTTTTCAGGATGTCTCTTTGTAACTCCACATTGGATGGTGCTATTTCGATGGACTTAGTGAAGAACAGTCTCTTAAATGAGGAAATAAGAAGGCAGTCAAATGCTGGTTCCTCTCGTTCAGATGTTTTGGTTACTGAGTCAAGGGGGAAGAGTACATATCGAGAGCCCAAGAAGGACAAGCACAAGATCAGGAGCAAGTCCAATAAACTTGCTAAAGTACAGTGCCACTACTGTCATAAGAAAGGGCACACGAAGAAGTAATGCTGAAAGTTGAAAAAGGACAACAAGCAGCAAGGAGTTGGCAAAGATCGGGTGACAATCACCGACGATCAGTTTCTGATTCTCCATGATTGTGAGACCATTAATATTTCATGCCAAGAAACCAGTTGGGTGGTTGATAGTGCAGCTACTACGCATGCTACATCGCAGCGATATTTGTTTTCTACCTTAACAAAGTCGTATCAACGTAATTATTTGCCAGAGACGGTGAAAATAAAAATATTTATTTATGGTTTACTTGAAAAATATCGTTGTTTACTTAAATTTTGAAGCAATTAATAATTGCTTCCAATTTTTGTTTGGTTACTTAAAACTGTCCATGTTTTGAGTCTTTTGTCCACATAACTATTAACGAGAGCTTGTTCTAGTAATTCTGTTGACTAGGATTTTAGTTAAATGAAACAAATGATAAAAATATATATATTGTGATGTCGTAGACGAGTGTTTTTTTTATTTATAAATAGGCACGGCTCTGTACCTATACTCTAAGTAATTATTATGGTTTTGTGAAGATGGGTAATGATGTTGTGGCTTAGGTTGTTAGCATTGCTGATATTTTTTTGGGGACTAGTCTTAGGACTAGACTTATGCTTAAGGAAGTTGAACATATCCCAAATGTTCGGTTGAATTTGATATCTATGGGAAAACTTGATGATGAGGATTTCTAGAACTTATTTGATGGTGGCAAATAGTTGCTCTCACGTGGTTTTATGGTTGTGGCTCGAGGTGATAAGATTTCATATTTCTATTGGATGCAAGCTAAGGTCTCTAAAGACATTGTTAATTTGGAGAATAATGATGCCATGGAGTTGTGGCATAAGAGACTCGGTCACATGAGTGAGAGAGGATTATATGTGTTATCTAAGAAGGAGTCTACTCCATGGATCTCACGTTTGCACTTGCAGAAATGTGCGCATCGTTTTACAGGGAAACAAAACAGGTTCTCTTTTAAGTCTTATGCGCCTTCTAGAAAACCTGAAATACTTGATCTAGTGCATTCAGATGTTTGCGGTCCAAATGAAGACGAAATCTCTTGGTGGTGCATCATATTTTGTCACTTTCATTGATTATCACTCTAGAAAGTTATGTGTTTATACTATAAGGACGAAGGATCAGGTTATGGGATATTTCAAGCATTTTCTGGCCTTGGTTGAGTGACAAACGGGAAAGAAGTTGAAGTGTATATGCAGTGATAATGGTGGATACATGATCAGTATATCTATGGTAAGCAGGTTTTGTATGCTTAAGCAATCAACCCATTTACTAATCAGATATAGTATAGTATAATGTCTTTTATCAATCCAGTTGGGGAAGATGAGTCAAAGAGAATACATGATGTTCTGTAATCTAAGCCAAGAAAGAAAGAGTGTTTTTGATCCTAACAACCTAAATAATCATTAAACATCAATACTCAAACCATAAACAGCAAAGAGATTCAAGTGAAACACTGCTTTAAGCCTAAGAAAACAGAGTAAAACAGAGATGATCAAATGATTAACAAGAGGGTTCACAATGGGATAATCAACCTAGAATGATTTTCAGCTTCTAACAAGATGTTCAAACAATCAATGAATGCATGATCCTTTAGCATAGAACTCTAAACATGTAAATCAATCCACTATCATGACAATGATTCATTTGAATGCATCCTAATCAAGATCTAATTTTCATTAGTGGTCAGAAAACAAACAAGCATAAAGAAACACTCTTATTTAGCCAATAAGCTCCCTAGTCATCCATTCTCATGTGTAAGGATAAGCAAATCCACTAAGACGATTGTTCAGGCATTTCATCAAACACTTTTGATGCAGAGAAACCCTAAGTTTGAAAATCAGATGATCAGTAAGATTCAAGCATTAAGAGCACCCAATAGTAAAGCATCTAACATCATATATACCTAAACATCAAGTTATTAGCCTTAGATCATCCTAAAGCTAACCCATCCTTAAATCCAGAAAATAAGTACTCACAAATCATGGTTGATCTATCAAATACTAAGCAAGAGATGTAGGGAATCATAATGAGAAGCAATAAACACAAGATCAACAACAAGAAATGTAAATATATATTGAAAATTCAAATTATTGCTTAAGAACAAGAGAGAGATAATGTTTTTGCTAAAAAGATAAGAGATAATAAAACATAATCTCATGATAAGATAAGGTTTTTGGCTTAAATAGTCAAAGGTCAAAGCTTGGTCAACTCGGTCAAAGTTTAAAATCCGAGAGTTGACCAAAGTCAAATCTGCTTGGGAAGGGGGTTGATGTCGGCCTGGTGCTTGATACTAGACCTCGATACAGACTTTCCTTCTCTTGGTATCGGCCACTTGCTCGACGCAGATGCCCGCTAATGGGAACCTCCAGAACACCTGTTTATTGCTTGATCTTGATGTCGGCTTGTACCCCAATACGCTGCTCGATACTCTCTGATGTCGGCCTCACATTGATACTCCACTCCGATATAAACCAAAGAAACTTCTCCAGATCCTTTGAGTGCTCTTCCTTGCTTCAACTTGATCCTCAACTCTCCAAGCATCCTTTTTAACCTCATAAAGACCTAAAATACACTCCAAATGAAAGAGAATATGCATTCCTAATCCTAATGCACTCTAAATCTAATATGAATGCAAATGGGACACTTTGGACTATAATATGGATGATATGATATGAAAAACTATACTAAAATGAAGCCTAAAATGAAGTAATAATGCAAGCTATCAAGAGTATTCTGGACCAGTTGATGTTTATTGCAAGGACCATAGTATTAGGCATCAGTTTATGCCGCCTAAGACTCCACAGATGAATGAGTTGGCTGAGAGGATAAACAGGACAATTGTCGAGAGAGTGAGATGTTTGATTTCACAGTTAGTCTTAACGATGACTTTCTGGGCAGAAGCTTTGATCACGGTTGTTCATGTGCTAAATTTTTCACCAAGTGCTCCATTGGATGGTGATATTCCAGAAAGAGTTTGGACCGGTAAAGATATTTCTTATGTTCATTTGAGGGTCTTTGGGTGCAAGGCATTTGTGTATATCGCTAAAGATGAGAGGTCTAAGCTTGAGTCGAAGTTTCAACAATGTGTGTGCATTGGTTATGGTCAAGATGAGTTTGGATACAGATTCTATGATCCCATTGAGAATAAACTCAATAGGAGCAAAAATATGGTGTTCGTGGAAGATCAAACGGTTAAGGACATTGACAAGTCTGTAAAAACAGCTCGGAGTTTTGATCAGTTCATAGGTTGCTCCGTCTACATCGGTCCACAGAAGGTCGAAGGTGAGGTTCAAGTTGATACACCCAGTCCAGATGCTCCCGCACATGATGATGATTGATGGTCATGGTGACGATCATGATGGAACACCAGCTAGCGAGAACCTAACTGCTATTAGAAGATCTGAGAGAGGTGTAAGACCGTTGACAAGGTATGATCCTAGTGAGTATGTATTACTTACTGATGGGGGAGAACTTGAAATCTTTATGGAAGCTTTGGAGGATGAACACAAGGATAAGTGGCTGGAGGCCATGGGTGAAGAGATGGATTCTTTTGATGAGAATCACACATTTGAGCTGGTGGAATTGCCAAAGGGAAAGAAGGCATTGCTTAATAAGTGGGTGTACAAGATTAAGCATGAAGTTACCAGTTTGCTACCTCGATACAAGGCAAGATTGGTTGTGAAAGGATTCAGCCAAAAGAAAGGGATTGATTGTGATGAAATATTTTCTCATATTGTGAAGATGTCATCCATTCGAGTTGTACTTAGATTGGCAGCAAATCTTGATCTAGAGGTTGAGAAAATGGAAGTAAAGACTGCTTTCATTCATGGTGATTTGGAGGAGGACATTTACATGGTACAATCGGAAGGCTTTGTGAAGAAGGGCAAAGAGGATTTAGTCTGCCGCTTGAAGAAAAGCCTTTATGGATTGAAGTAAGCACTGAGGCAGTGGTATATGAAGTTCAAGTCTATCACGGGAGAGCATGGACATAAGGAGACTACTTCTGATCATTGTGTATTTGTGCAGGTGTTTGGTGATGATGATTTTATCATCTTGTTGTTGTACGTTGTCGACATGTTGATTGTGGGCAGGAACTTGAGCAGAATTAAAGAGTTAAAGAAGCAGTTCAGTAAGTCCTTTTCTATGAAATATTTGGGTCCAGCGAAACATATTTTTGGTATAAGAATTGCTAGAGACAGAGGTGCAAATTTGATCCACTTGTCTCAGGAGAAGTATATTGAGAAGGTACTTCAAAGGTTTCACATGGACAGGTCTAAAGTTGTTAACACTTCTCTTGCTACACACTTTAGTCCGAGTACATACTCTGAGAAGGAAGATATGACACGAGTTCCATATGCTTTTATAGTGGGTATTTTGATGCATGACATGATTTGTACAAGACCAGATTCAGCTCACGTTGTTGGTACAGTCAGTAATTTTCTTTCTAATCCAGGAAGAGAACATTGGAATGCTGCAAAGTGGATTTTGAGAATCTTCCAGGGACTTCTAGTTTGAAGCTTACCTTTGGAGGTGATAAGCCATTGCTTGTCAGTTATACTGATTTTGAAATGGCAAGGGAAATTGATTCTATGAAGTCTACTTCGGGTTACTTGGTAATATTTACAGGTGGAGCTGTTGCATGGCAGTCGAGGTTGCAAAAGTGTGTTGTACTTTTTGCCACTGAAGCTGAGTTCATAGCCGCAACTGAAGCTTGTAAGGAGTTGTTGTGGATGAAGAACTTTCTTGAGGATATCGGTTTCAAGCAAGATAAGTATGTGTTGCTTTGTGATGGTCAAAGTGCAATTTGTCTCTGAAAGAACTCGACATCTCATTCGCGTTTAAAGCACATCGACAAAATGTTATATGGTTGCTTCAAAGGATGTGGAACTTGTGAAGGTACATACGAATGATAATGGAGCTGGTATGAAGATGGAGTCATTGTCGAGAGGGAAGCTATAAATTTTCTGAGAGATAGCCGGTATTGCTGTTTCCTCCATCTAGTCGGAGGGGGAGTTTGTTAGTGTTCCTCCTAGTGGGGGAAACCAATTGAGCTTGGTTAGAAAGAACTAAGTGTTGGGCCATTGATGATAATTTCATGATGTTGTTATTGGACTTTATGGTTGTGAGGTGTTGTCTATATAATTATACTTAACCTAACTCGTTTTGCTTAGAGCAACAGAAGAGAAAGCAAGAAAATTAGAACTTAAGAGAGAGACAAGAGAGAAAAAGTTAGCTTTTGTCCAGTTTCATAAAGACTGCGTTTGGAGGCTTCAGAGTTTTCTGATCGGCTGAAACTTACTGGGAAGCTTCATGACTCAGTTGGTTTAAGATTCAACAGTGGAATTTATTTTTCAACGGTTGGTTTCTCGTCGATCTGAGTTTTAGCAGGGATGTTCGCTGCAGGTAATTTCTAGTTTTCAGCAGGTCTTGTCTTGAGTGTTAGGAAGACCTGACGGTGAATTCTTCTCTGTTTGAACTAAAATTTGGCAGCGCTGTTGTTGAATTATTCATCTTGGATTTGTATGGTGTGAACTTCCTCTGGTGGTCGGAATTCTAGAGAACTGAAGGTCATTTGTGTCTGCTTATTTATAAGTTCTTGTATTGCTCTCTTGTTGTGTTTTTTGTGTTCAGATTGCTCTTTGGAAGTTGTTGTCTCTGAATCTGTTCTGTGGGAACAAAGAACATATGGTTGTAACTCACATTGAGTTGTTATAGTGGATTTTGAGTGGACTACGGTTCCGTGGTTCTTTCTTCTCACATCGAGGAGGTTTTCCACGTAAAGATTTGGTGTCTCATTTATTTTTAGTTTTCTGCCACCTTATAAGTGTAAGTGTAGAAAATAGAAACACTCAATTAATGACTTGGAAAGCACTAAGTCCAACGCTTAGCTTCTATTAACTTAAATCAATAACTTAACCAACCGATTACAATTGTTTGGAATTACGCAACTCTAACTTAGAAAGCTCCCAAAAGATTCCTAGTAATAAAAATTACTCTTCACACGATCACACAGCCCGTGTATCAGAGAAGAGAACACTAACCTTCTTGCTTCGTGTTTGCTCTTGAAGCACAAGGTATCCTAGAACAATTGCGGCGCAAAGTGTAGCCCATAAACTTTGCCCGACTTCTCTGTTTATAATAACCCAAGTCTAAACCTAGAACCTTCCCTAAATCTCTTTTAAGGCAAGATTTCTATTTATCGAATATCTTCGAGTGCTCTCCAAGGTAAATTTGAATCTATCCCTTGTATCGCCAGGTCATCAGTTCCACGCCAGCTACGAGCTTCCACGCCTCATGTCTCCTGATGTTCCACTTGAGTTGTCCGCTGATTTCGCATCTTCAATCTCCCCCTTTTTGACTTAGTTTGACACTTGAGCATTCCCACAAGATCAACCTGTATAGTAAAACAAAGAACACAGCAGACCAAACACACGCTAGAGGGCAAAAAGATTCCCTATGATTGAATGACTACGGAACGTTAAGGTTCTTAAGTTACAGACCCGAGAATCTAAGAGCGACTTTTAAAAGACTAAGGTTCAATGCACTCAGCAAAAACATCCAAAAGAAAGAAATAAAAATTTTGAAATTTTTTATTCTAATCCCTTGAGACTAACAGCTCCCCTATTAACCTTGCTCCCCTATTAACTTTTCTCCCCCATAGTCCTACGAATCTCCCTCTGCTTAAGAGCATAACTAAATTAAAAACCGTTAGTTGAAACAGCACAGCGGAGAGATCAGAGATAAACTTACCTCCCTGAAGCTGTCGATTGATGACTGTCACTGCCTGTGTCAGCACACGTCGATCAGCGACCGAGAGAACAAGAGGACCTGAGGAACATCTTCCACATCATCCTGCTTCATCTTATTCTTCACATTGACCACAGTCAGAGCACGACACGTCAGAACAGGATCCATTTGAACACTTGAATCCACTGCAATTGGTCTTTGACGCTGAAGTAGCTTGGCAGGAGGAACTTGGAGGCAGGATGTCGTGCAAGACTAAGGATGTGATCAAAATGGCAGGTAGAACTTGGAGGCAGGATGCCGTGCAAGACTGAGGATGTGATCAAACACCATCTCTCCAAAATCGAATGAGACCTTAGTGATGATCCGATGCACAAGCCGAGCATGATTCTTGTTGGAGAAGCCGGTGTTAAAAGTGGGGACCCAATTGTGGCAGCTGATTTTGAACAGAGCCCATTTGTCTGACTGATACTGTGATAGCGTCAGATTCTCCCAAACACCTACATTGCCACCACTCATGAACAGCGCAAGTTGATCATCAAAGAGCAATTCCTCTCCCACAGCAGTACTCTCTATAGCCATCAACTCTAATCCAAAGAGTTGGTTGATGATGACTGGTGAGAAGACATATTCATTACCTCGCAGGGTTATTCGAACTTCACCAGAGGAGATCTTGTCATCGGGAAGATGAGCCCAGAATTTCTGAACCATCGTAGGCTGAAATCGGTTAATCCCTGAAACTGTAGGAATCAACCCAGCTTCCTGGATGCTCTTCTCAATGCTGGCGGGGAGTGACTTCAGATCAACTTCTCGCTCAGCCAAGAAATTCTGGTCGAGAAAAAGATCAAACCGATCACTCGCTTGCTGAGAGGAGAATCGAGATTCATCGAATCGAGTGGACGAGGAGGGGGCCTTCTTGGACGGACGATTCTTCTTCTAAGGAGGTTCAGCCGGTGATGATTCAGCTGGCTTTGGCTCAGATTTGATGCCGCGTTTGCTTCGACGTATGGCTCGTGCACTAGAGACCGACAGTTGTTTGGCTGAGACGAATTCCAGAGACAGAAAGCGGTTGTGACTCCGTGATTGAGTGAAAGACTCTGCATGTCGAGATCATTGAGGTGAAGCACGAGAAGGTGATGCGACACGAGAGACAGACTCAGATGCCAAGGGAGCCAATGGAACATATGGCACAATCGCCAAACGATCAGGATGAACTTGTACGCCTGAAGCACCATTAAGTGCCGGTGGTGCATCGTCAACAACCTCACCGGCCTGAGTACCAACGAAACGAGAGAGACCGGAGAGAAACGCCTTCATCGTAGTTGAACAGTCTCTTTTCGAAACCCTATGGGAATGAGCGGTTGAGAGATAATGAACTAACTGTTCACTTTCCCTCTCTTATACCCTAGATACATCATTTCCCTCCATAAGTCGCAACGCTTCATAGGCCTGAATATATTCACTTAATGGGCTTGCGAGATTCAAACATGAACCATACTCGAGAAACAGATAATTCTGATAACAGTTTAGGAACAAATCACCCAATTCATCAGACGCATAGCACACTAATTCAGCCTGTTGATCAGCACTCAAAATAGGTTCAAGCTTCACATGACACATATTCTCAGCTAAGAGGGACCCAAAGAGAGATCAATCTGAGACTATTTGTTCATACCTTTGATAAACCTGTGTATAATAGTAAGGCATCCCTTGATGACTCAGAACATGGATCAGGTCCGTACTCAAACACAGACGATATAGGAAAATTATGATTCTCTGGATTCGGTGACTGACTTTCACACTGATATACCTTTATCCCCCGTTCAAATCATTGTTCAACCCTGACAGTTTCTAGACTGACACCTCAAAGCCTTGACAGAGAATAGTCCTTTGATAATGTGAGTGCCATTATCGATAAGTAAGATCTCAGGCCTATCATTATGATGACAAAGGTACAACATAGTCTGGTCACTCAATCTGATTATAGGCAACAGTCTACCTCCTTTTTTTATTTTTTTTTATTTTTTTTAAAATAATCAGCTAAAGACTCACACTTTCTCCAGCTCATGTGTCAGTACTCGTAAACCTGCAACTAGTGCTGATTGACGAGGAACGGTATCTCATGTAGCCTTCTTCACTAAACACTACATATACAAATATTTGTTTTAATGAAAATTCTTGATGTCTAGTTCTGAGTCCATCCTTGCCCATGTTCCTGCCCAAAATCACAGGAACTAACAAACACAATATCAATACTCACAAACACCAATGGATTTCCTTAGATTAATAAATCTGTTGAAATCCAAAGGTTTAGTGAAGAACTCAGCAAGTTGATATGCTTACATGACTGACCTCAATTAGTTTCTCCTCAACCAATTCTCTTATGAAGTGGTGTCTGATGTCAATGTGCTTAGTTCGTGAGTGCTGATCAGGATTCTTAGCAATATTGATTGTACTCTCGTTGTCACGATGAATTAGAAGAGATTTAGATTACATACCATAGTCGGCTGTCATCTGTTTCATCCACAAGAGTTGAGCACACCCACTTCCCAATACAATATATTTGGCCTCAGCTGTTATAAGAGAGACACTGTTCTGCTTCATACTATGCCATGATATAAGATTGTTGCCCAAAAAGAAACATCTTCCACTGATGCTTCTTTGATCATTTAGACATCCTTCCCAATCAGCATCGCAGTAACCAGCCTGATTCTGGTTGGTATCAATGGTGTAGAGCAAACCCATATTCAGCGTCCCTTTGACATATTTGATAATTTGTTTGACCGCTTGGAGATGAGACATCTTGGGACTTGCTTGATACCGAGCACAGATATCCACGTTGAGACACAAATCAGGTCGACTCGCAGTAAGATAGAGCAGGCTCCCAATCATACCTTGATACATCTTGGCATCAACATCTTCTCCTTGTGTATCGCATGACAGCTTGCAATTTGTTGTCATGGGTGTCCGAGCTGTTTTACTACTGTCCAAACCAAACCTTGTAACCAGATTTTTGCATATGTGCTATGTGATGTGAAGACGCCATCATCTGATTGCTTGATCTGAAATCCCATAAAGTAATTCAGCTCTCCCACCATACTCATCTCCGATTCTTTTTCATAGTGGCCACAAATTCATCCACGAGCTTCTGATCTGTAGTTCCAAACACAATATCGTCAACGTATATTTGCACTACCATAAACCCCAGCTTCTTGTTGATGGTGAACAAGGTCTTGTCAACACTTCCACACTGATATCTATTCTTCATCAAAAAGGTAGTCAGCCTTTCATACCAAGCACGTGGAGCTTGTTTTAGACCATAAAGCAATTTTTGAAGCTTGTAGACATATTGTGGATGTTTGACATCTTCAAAACCTTTCTGCTGTTCTACAAATACTTCTTCTTGAAGAAATCCATTCAAGAATGTGCTTTTGACATCCATCTGATGCAGCTTAAACTAAAGCTTGCATGCCATACCCACAAGCAGTCGAATAGACTCCAATCTTGCTACTGGTGCAAAGGTTTCGTCAAAATCAACTCCTTCAACTTGCGAGTAACCTTGAGCTACCAATCGTGCCTTGTTGCGTACCACATATCCATGTTCGTCACTTTTATTTTTGAAGATCCATTTGGTTCCAACAACATTCACACCAGATGGTCGGGGACCCAATACCCAAACTTGATCCTTTCAAGCTGCTCCAACTCTTCTTGCATTGCCTTGATCCAGTATTCATCAATGAGTGCTTCTTTATGATTTTTTGGTTCAATAGTGGATACAAAGCTAGCAAACCTCACCATGTTTTTGAAATCCAGTTTGATGTGGTGTGTGACTCTTCCACCATCAATGTCACCTATCACCTGCTCCTTACGATGATCTTTCTGTATTTTTCGTATCTTAGCACTTGAAACTGGTGTGGGGTTCAGGCATGATGCTTGAGTTGGAGCTTCAGTAGCTTCCCCAGTGGAGTCGTCAGCATCCGAATCTGTCTGACTCTCTGTTCCATGAGCTGATTCTCTCTCCGAATCTTCACTGTTTGGTTCCTGGGGCTGTTTGTCTGTATCAGCTCTTCTCTCAGTCTGTTCTGACTTCTTAACTAAGGAGTCACTAAGGCCAACAGAGGGATATATTAGGACTTATGGAGCAATATCATCGAAGACAACATTTACAGTTTCTTGCACTTGTCGAGACTTTTTGTTGAAGACACTGAAGGCTGTGCTGGTTCCTGAATATCCTAGAAATATCCCTTCAGAGCTTCGTGAGTCAAATTTTCTCAAGTGGTCCTTGTCATTTAGGATATAACAGGGACACCCAAAAACATGAAAACAGCTCACATTAGGAGTCTTTCCTTTCCATAGTTCATATGGGGTTTTGTTGACTCCCTTTCGAATATACACCCGGTTGATGATATAACATGCTGTGTTCAATGCCTCTGCCCAGAAATGTCTTGCCACCTGATTTCCATGTAGCATAGCCTGTGCCATTTCCTGAAGCGTTCTGTTCTTGCGCTCAACCACTCCATTCTGTTGTGGTGTTCGTGGTGCTGAGTACTGATGAGCAATCCCTTGTTCACTACAGAAACGATCAAAGACTTCATTCTGAAATTCTCCCCCATGATCGCTTCTGATAGTTTTTATACCATTCAGCCGTGCAGTCTTTAGTTGTAGAGCAAGAATTCTAAAGCTGTCGAACGTGTCTGATTTTTCACGAATGAACCTAACCCAAGCATATCGAGTGAAATCATCAACCAGAACAAAAGCATATTTCTTACCTCCAATGCTCTCCATTTGCATCGGTCTCATGAGGTCCATGTGAATTAAATCAAAAGCTCGGTGAGTCTGTATATTAGGTACAGCTCGGTGTTGCACAAGCACTTGTTTGCCTTGTGTGCAAGGACCATACACAAAATCAGGAACGAGCTTTATTTTAGGAATGCCACGGATTAGTTCTTTTTCAGCTAATCTCAACATTGTTCGGACATTCATGTGACCAAGCTTCATATGTCACAGATGCATGCCAGTGTGTACGCCGGTACTGGTGCTGAAACACTGAATTGGAGGAGAGGTCCATTTGTATTGTTTGTTCGAGTTCCATACATGACAATTTGGCCCTTATCTGTCACGGCTTGACAAGAGTCCTTTGTAAATCGTACTGATAATCCTTCATCACAGAGCTGACTGATGCTAATCAGATTTGTTTTCAGCCCATCAACAAAGTAAACTTCAGATAGGTGTGGTTTGTGTGGGCCGGGAGTTCCTCCTACACCTTTTATTTTTCCTTTAGCACCAACACCGAAGGTTACTCTACCAGTTGACACACTTTCAAATTTAGTCAGCCCAGTCTGAGTGCCTGTCATGTGTCGTGAGCATCCACTGTCAAAGTACCACGCTGAGTCTTCTGACTCATGTCTTGTGGGCACAACTGTGAGTGCACGTTCATGAGCATACTTTGATTTCTTGACCCATTTGTGGTTCCGGTGTTTTCCATTCCAGAAGAACTGATTTTGCTTTATCAATGCTGAATGTTTTCCTGAAGACGATAGCAGTGGATCTTAATGTGCCCTAGTTTACCACAGTAGTAACATCCAGATAACCTTCCATGTCTATAGAACTCACTGACTTTATGCTTCAATGCTCTACTTCCTTGGACTGGAGCATTAGCCTTTTTCGCTTGACTTTTCACAGAACCAATAGCTTTCTGATTTTTCTGAACTGTGTCAGAACAAACTGATTGTTGACGTTGTTGAGGAGTTTCTGACCCGCAGACAAATTTAGTTGATTGACCAGAGGTAGTTCTAGCATATCCAAGACCAAAACAGCTCTTGCTTAGATTGCCCAATGCTCAGGAGTTTATCCAGATCTTTGGTTCCCTTAGAGAGCATCTTGATGTTTCTAAGTTGTACTGTCATATGCCCATTCAGCTCTCGATTTTTCTCTTGTTCTTCCGAAACCAGCATTTTTTTGTGAAAGTCTAAGTATTTGACTTACTCAGCAAGCTGGTTTTCAGCAATTTCAACCTCATACTGTAGAGCAAAGATCTTGTCATCCTTCTCTACAATTATCTGAGTGTTGACTTGGATGCTATCTTGCAGCTTTGTGATCTGTTCATCCTTCTTAGAGATCTGTTTGCAGGAAACTTTCCTTCTTTTTGCTTGCATTGACCATAGCAAGACATAGAGTCCTGTTCTCTTCCGCCAAGATCTTTTTATCATTAAACTCATCGTCCTTAGTAGATTCTCCCCCAGACTCTGCACCTTCGTTAATTACTCCAAGGAAGGCTACATAGTTCAGTAATGACTCATCATCGCTTTCACTCCCATCTGATTGAGATTCGTCCTTACTGATCAATGATTTTTCATTCCGTTTGTCCTGAGTGACACATTCAGTCCTGACATGTCCATAGCCACTGCACTTCTGACACTTGAGTGATATCCTCTTCTTGGTCGTTGGACATTCAGTCTTAAAATGTCCATACCCTTCACATTCGTGACACTGCATTTCTGACTTCCTCGATCCCGGTTCAGACTTGAAATCAGTGTTGTATCTTCTTCCTTCAGAGCCTGACTTGCGTTGACCTCTATCGTACTTCTTAAAGTATTTCTTGACTATCAATCCAACTTGATCATCAAGGTTGATTTCCTGAGGCTCGCCTTGTTCAGCTGAGAACGCTACACCTTTTCCTTTTGTCTGATTCTTCTGCGATTGCTGCATCTCATATGCTTGCAACATTCCCACAATCTCATTGAACTTCATCTCATCCGAGTTTCTTGAAACTTCAATAGCTGATATATGAGCCTGAAACTTATCAGGTAGACTCTGCAGTAACTTCTTAACCAGTTTCTTATCCTTGTATGTTTTTCCTGGTACTTGAGCCTCATGTGCAATAGCACTGAGTTTACCACTGAACTGCTCAATTGATTCTCTTGGTCCCATAGTCACCGTTTCAAACTGAGAGGCTTCCATATCCATCCGAGTTCTTCTGACAGTAGAAGTCCCTTCATACGCAGTCTGAAGTGTATCCCACGCTTTCTTAGCAGTGGTGCATCCCTGAACTTTCTTGAACTGATCCTTGGTGAGCGAAGTCCAGATTATTGATAGAGCTTTGGTGTTAAACTTTGACCAAGATTTTTCTTCAGCTGTCAACGTCAGTCTTGGTTTGGGTCTTCTCACTCCATCAGCTCCAACGATCGTTGGTTCAGTCCAGCCTTCTTCAACCATAGTCCAGGCGCCTTCATCATACCCTTTGATGAGAGCCTTGATCTGGACTTTCCACCATCCATAGTTTTCTGCATCGAGCACAAGTGACTTGCCCGAACCGAGATGCTGCATGTTTTCCATACTTTGTCCCACAATCACACCTGATTAATAAGAAAAGACAATCTTTAGCAGATGCCTGCTCTGACACCAATTGTAAGTGTAGAAAACATGCACACTCAATTTATGACTTGGAAAGCGCCAAGTCCAACGCTTAGCTTTTATTAACTTGAATCAAAAACATAATCAACCGATTACAATTGTTTGGAATTATGCAACTCTACCTTAGAAAGCCCCCAAAAGATTCTTAACTACTCTTCACATGATCATACAGCCCGTGTATCAGAGAAGAGGACACTAACCTTCTTGCTTCGTGTTTGCTCTTGAAGCACAAGGTATCCTAGAACAATTGCGGCACAAAGTGTATCCCATAAATTTTGCCCGATTTCTCTTTTTATACTAACCCATGTCCAAACCTAGAACCTTCCCTAAATCTCTCTTACGGCAAGATTTCCATTTATCGAATATCTTCGAGTGATCTCCAAGGTAGATTTGAATCTATCCCTTGTATCGCCAGGTCATCAGTTTCACGTCAGCTACGAGCTTCCACGCCTTCATGTCTCCTGATGTTCTGTTTGAGTTGTCCGCTGATCTCGCATCTTCAACAAGTATATTTCTCACAGGTTCACACAAGTGCATGGAACTTTATTCCGCTGCACCTTTGTTGCGTTTTGTGTTCCCCCAATAGAGAGATCAATGGTCAGGATTAAAAGAGAACTTCGGTGCAAACATTAAAAGGAAGCTATCGAGAGTTTGACAAATGAATCAAAAATATTGTGGTAACAATCATCTTCTTCTTCTCTCGATTCTCTTCTGTAAACTCTTCTTAAAAATCTCTTTCTTTGATTCAGATGTCTTAAGGTGTTCTCAAATTCTTTGTTTTAGGAACATTCGATTCATTTCTGATTATCAATTGAGTTACATGTTGATATTACATTAAAAGGAAGCTATCGAGAGTGGCAAATTAATCGAAAAATATTGTAGTAAGAATTATTTTCTTCTTCTTTCGATTCTCTTTTGTAAACTTTTTTTAAGAATCTCTTTCTTTGATTCAGATGTCTTAAGGCATTCTCAGATTATTCGTTTTACAAACATTTAATTCATTTCTGATTATCAATAGAGTTACATTTTGAGGTTACGATTTTCTTTATCATGTTATAGATGCAAGCTACTGACGTTACCAAAGAATCCGATCTGGATTTCGTGAACAGCTTGTCTGTATGGCTTGATCTTTGAAACTCAACTTGGAATTATTGTCATTAAAATTCCACTATATCTTTTGTTAGATCTTGTGTCTTCATGTCACGAAGAGGATGAACTTTTTTTTTTTTTTTTGTAAATTCACACATCAGAACGATGTCATTTTGTTTAATTTTTATAACAATCTTTTTTAATCAAAACAACGTAGACGTTTAATCCGCAAGAGCATCTCCAACCCAATTCTAGATCTGAAGCTATATTCTATTTTAGTATAAATTTAGCTCTAACCCTATTCTATTTTTGATTCTAAAATAGAATAATGTTATGTTTGGTTTCAATTTGGAACCATTTCATTTTTCATTCTATTATGGAATTAATTTTTTTTATTTATAAATTGGTCCTTCAAATTTTAAATAATTGTAAACTAATTAAATTATTATTTTATTGGTAATTTCTTTTTATTGATTAATTATAAATATTAAAACACTAAAATTAAAACGAAAATAATTAAATTTAAAGTTTGTTTTATCATTTTGATATAGTGTAATGCGTTTTTATATTAAAATAATTAAATTTAAAGTTTGGTATAATTTAGAAAAGTTTTGAAATTTTTTATTGAATTAATTTGTAAATGTTTGAAGAAATTATAGATCAATTAGCAATTAATAATTAATAATAAAACAGAAAAAGAAATAGAATAAGAAATAGAATGGTATATTGGAAATAAATGCAATTCTATTTTACAATTGTTCTATCTGGAGATGAAAAATAGAATTATAGAGATGCTCACCTAATAAACGATTCACTAACAGATTCCTGATCAACGTATAATGTAGCCGGCTTGTGGAAAAGTATGTAATTTAAATTTATTATACATTAGAGTATGTTTAAGCACATGATAATAATGTTGGTCCGGTTGGTCCGGACCGGACCGCATAAATGTGTTTAAATATGAATTGGTTGAATCGCATAAATGTGTTTAAATATGAATTGGTTGAATTTCCTACAAACGACGTTGATAATCTAACCAAAACTATCATCTAGTGAGGTAATATTCTTTTATAAATTTCAAGACTAAAAACTTATCTTTGTTTGTTGTAGAATCTTTAAAAGAAGAAGAAACTTGCCAGTGTAAATAAAACGATAGAGAAAACACAAAGACAATGACCTTATTTAAAACATGAAAAAGACAAAAATAACAAGATTGGGACTCAAAACATGAAGAAACAAAAGAGAAGAACCAACAAAAGAAAATAGTTAACGAAGCCATTAACACCGAATGTGAAACCTCCTCCGGTACGGTAAATAACCGCCGGAGAAACGCTACCCTCCGGTGTCTTTGTGGTGAGGACAACCACAATCCAATCGTCATCAGAGCCAATACCAATTCCAGTGAACTTAGAATCATTCAGGTTCTTAGTGTAGTTTGACTTTGTGAAATTGGTCAACACAAGGCTTGGATCAAGTTTTGGAACACAAGCTGTCATTATCACACCGTCTCCGTTTGCTGTTGCGTTGAGATGGCATTTTGTGAGGAGGGTAGGGTAGTTTTTAAATCCAGATTCGGATCCAGGGACTGAAGCTAAGCCAGTGGTGTTTGTGCAGGTTCGGTTCTTTAATTGGTCTGAGACTTCGTCTGCGAGACAATATGCGTCGTCGTTTGGTGTTAGTGTTGTTAGATTTAAGGATGTTCTGTAGTTGTTGATGCTTTTAAGAAGAAGGTCTTCCTCATCTGTGGATTACAAACACAAGAAAGCAATCTCAATCGCAAGTAATTTAGTAAGAACAGTATATAAATTCGAATAAATTGAAAATCCAAAGATCAAGATTCAAAATGTAGAGAAGAAACTGGAATAAGGAAGCATGAATGAAACAGATTAAAAGATTTTCAGACCAGATCTATGTCAATATCACGACACAAACTAGAGATACTTAAGTTCAAAAATCGAGGAGATTCTTGCGGTAATGAAAGAGTTACGTACCAGAGAAGGAAAGAACATGACGATAAAGGGAGAGAATGAGTGAAAGAAGAAAGAGCAGCTGGAGCTTGGAAATCGCCATTGACGCGGAGGTTCTTAGCTTAGCTATGCAGATTTTTGGCGATGACTTTTCTTCTCCCTTTCTCTGTATTTATTAATTGTCTTCACTTTGACTCCTCGAAGTCGTTGATTCGGTTTTTTTTTTCTGTCCATGATGCGACTTAGACACATTAACTAACTCAGTAAACGACGTCCTTTAACAGAGAAAAATTCATTTTGAAGGTGTTTTTCTCCAATAATAAACCTTCAATTTTAACTTTTAAATAAAAATAGTATTTTACATTATATTCTTAAATATTAATTAAAATAATATTTTATTAAACAAATATAAAATATACTTTTAAAAAACATTACAAATTATATATATAATGAGCAAGTTATCTTTCCATTTAAGGAGTCCACATCAGTATATTTTTAATTTTAAAATGTGCTTTTAAATATTTTGGATTTTGTTTTTAAGTTTTTTTATTTTGGGTATTTATTTTTGAGCTTTTAATATGATTCATTTGAAATTAAAAACAAATTTATTTTACAAATCATAAAATTACAAATTATTCATTTGTGAAAATGAGTTTGGAAGGCAACCAAATATAAAAGATTAAGGAAAAAAATACAGAAAATAACTGTCAAACTTTAAAAAAACTTTAGAAAGATTTATATATAAAGCCAAAGTAAAATTATATATATAAAACAAATACTTATTTTACAAACTATAAAAACTACAAATTCTCTTTAAAATAAACAAAATTCAAAAAAATTATTTTGAATATAAACAAACAGAATTTGAAAGAAGAGTTGGAAAGTGAACATTTACGAAAGATGACAGAAGAACTAGCTAAGAATAGTTATCAAACTTATTTAAAAATGCTCAAAAATATTAATGCTGAAAACTAAATTTATTCATTCATATCCACTTTACTGTATAAAATGAATGAAATTTTTTCATAAATAAAGTGTTTAATTATATAGCATAGAAATGAATTTGATTTATACAAAAGAGGAAAAACATGGCAAATACTTATCAATCATTTATTCTCAATGATGGTAATATAAAATTGATATGCGATCACTTTACTCATCAGTCAGATAATATATAAGTTTTAATCTAAATATAATTAAACTAAAACAAGATTATGGATTATACTTTTTAACATAGTCATGTTGTTTACATTCACATGATATGAAAATAGACAAAAATATTTTCACATACATTCACAAATATAGTAAAGTAGTTCATCACTAAAAAAAGGAAAACGCCTCAAATCAAGTAAAATCAATAATTTATCAAGTACGCATAATTTTTTTATATGAAAATCCATCAAACATATATAATATCTGAACATATCTTTTGCTCTGTCTAGCCAATTCTAACTAAAATTCTCCTCATTTAGAGTTATAATAGATCACAGAACTGAATGAGATGGAAGCTTGCATGAAATAAGAGAAAAAACAAGTAAATTGCAATCAGAATAGCGAGACTAAGAGCTATAAGAAAGGAAAAACAAATAAAAGATTATATGTGCTTGAAAATGAGTTAGATTTTTTTAAAATTGATATAAAATTAATGGAATATTTAGTTTAAAATAGAGAAGGATTGATGATGATTTCACTTTGTTGATCTATGAAAATAAGATGTAGAAAAAGATGAGAAATCAATTGAATACAAATAGACAATAAGAACACATATAATACTTATTGCAGTATATAAATATATGAAATATTTTTTAAACAATTAATATACTATAATCTATATTAGAAAATAATTTACAATATAGATATATATTTATATTAAGAGAACAAAAACATTTAAAAAATAAAAAAACATATATAACATACAATAAAATTAATTTAATATATATAATAGTGATATCATTATATAAAATTTTAATTAAATATAAGTATCTAGTAATATAAATAATAAGTAAAATATGTGAAATATTATTAAGATACATAATTGTAGGTAAACATCTAGTTTAAGTATGGTAATACAACAAAAATAATCAAATTTCAATTTGTCAAAAAATTTGAGTCATTAAGTGTATATAGTCATTTTTATTTATGCTGGAATTGTTGAACTTTTTTTTTTTTGATAAAATGATTTTAAAGTATTTGTTAGTATGCTTTCTGATAGGAATGTTTGTCTGGATGATTGCATGTTATATACAATAAAATTGTTGCCGTGAATATTATAAAGTAATATATATATTTGTCAAAAAACAAATTTGTTTTGAATGAAAAATAAAAGTATAAAATAAATTACTCATTAAACTATACCATATTTGTTTGGGAGTAAATATTGTGATGCCACATAGAGGTGTGATATTCGTCTGGGAAGTGGAGTTGTGCCTCCGAGTTTCATCCTCTAGGAGGAAATGCAGCGAGTCCTTTCGGGGCGAAAGCTTATTTGTGTCCAGCAGGCATGGGCGAGGACCTGTACGAGCCTGCGAGCACTACAGAAAAGGTCAGTCGAGCTTTCAGGGGACCGGAAGGGTGTTTTCCTCCCGAAGGTTCTCCGACGCCAAATTTAACGAACGTCCTACCGGGAATAGATAATCAGGAGGGTGCTTCTGCAGGTTTAGGTTAGATGTCTCGTCCAGTAATCGAGATAGTTGTTTGTTTATGAGTGTTTGAGAAGGGTTCTATGATGAAAAAGGGGGTTTATCGAGTATAAAGGCAAGCTCCGAGTCAAGAGAGGACTTATCCTACTTGGCGGTGTCTCGAGGAAACGGAGAAGAGTGTCTCTTGACTATGCTGCTTGGCAGTGTCGGGCTCGTCTGGGACGGAGTTGGATCTTCTCTTTTTAGACCGAACACTAAGGAGAGCTCTTCCTATCCTCATTCTCTCTCTATTCTTGTTTTTTCTGCCCTCCTTCATTTCTTGAGGGTGTCTCACCTTTTATACAAGTCTTCCCCATCCTGTCTCATCTGTTTGGCGCACCAGAGGAGCATGTGGGTTGGTGGCACATGCATGATTTGGGAAGCCTGTCAACTGTCCAGGAACAGTGAGTTAGGAGATTTTGGCCGAGCTAGCAAGCTGTGTCAGCGTCTAGGGTCGTTCGACATCCACATGCCGTGCCATCCATGGACGTAGTGAAATATGTCCCTAACAGTTGCCCTGACTTCTTGACTGATTTGGGAAATGAGTCAAGGAGTCGACTTTTTGGGGGTTTTATGCCCAGTGAACATAAGTTATCCGATTTCCTAAGTTTTTTGCCGTAAAATGTTATATTAACACGATGACTTTTCCGCGTATTTGAAGGGTACGATACCAGTCTGGGTGGTGCTGAGTTCTAGAAAGGAAATGGATTATATTTAGATAGGGACTCTCCCTAACCATGCCATGCACCCGAGGGAGTACGGTACTAGTTGGGGAGTTAATCTTCCGGAGAAGCAAAAAAGATGTCAACCTCGACCCTGTCACGCATTTTGAGGGAGTACGGTTCCAGCCGGAGTAGTCAGACTTTCGGAGAAGCGAATGAAAAAAGGATATCAACTCCGACCTTATTCGTATGTCCCGAGAAAGCACATTATTGGTCAAAGGAATTACACTTCCGAAAAGCAAACCGCGAGACGGTTATACTATGTGTCATCTCCGACATCAATAATGTAGATGTGGTTAACAATGTTAAGATGAAATACAGCTGAGTATTAAAAATAAAATTAGATCGTGGGAGTGTTATCGTTTGCGAGAAGATAGAATGTGATTGCTGAAAGGCCTTTGTGGTGGCTGTATCGGCAGTTGAAATCACAAGTGGAACAGATTTTATCCTCACTGTGTGATACTTTTATATGCTGGGTTATGGTGAAATGCCTTGCGTGGGCGATCGTAACCCATCTTGGCTGATGAGTCATGGTGCTATGTGGGTGGATGGCTGCTCCCTGAGCCACATATCGAGTTACCACAGTCAGTGCTGCATGGGTGGATGGGTAGATTCCCAAAACCAGAATGGATGCACGGACACCATAAAGTCTAGGAAGTCGTTTCTTGTTGTGTGTGTGTCTGTGGGACATGATATGAGGTGTGTGATTGCATAGTAATGTATAAGTTTGGCTGTGCTGTTTAGCCTCGTCTAGACGTTTATGGTATAGTATTTTGTAGTTAGACTAGTTAGGGTTCATTCTTCTGGGTAATCCACATTACACATCTCTCCATTCGTTTTTCATGTTTCCTTTTCTTGCAGGTTAGTAGACAGAAGTGTCAGTTCAAGTCAAATTAATGGATTTTGATCACGACCATTGATACGACATTCTTATCTTTGCATATATGGTTTAGAAACAAAATGTCTAAATACACTATCGTATTCAGCGTGGCTGGAGATGGAGATTACAGTTTTGACAAAAAAAAATCAGTCGCATAAAACAAGCAAGACATCGGAAAACCTGTTTCAAAGATTCGTTGATGTATCAATTGAAGGGCCGTTCAGCGTTTTGACGTTATAACGTTTGTTGTTACTAGTAAAGTTGTCATTACTTTTTATTGGTTGCACATATGGACTTGAATTCACTTGGACATTAAAGGTGACTCTTCGAGCTTTCAAATATAATATTGATAATTATCTTTGAATGATGAGAAGTCTTTTATCTAGTGTTACACTTTTTTTTTGTCTGAAATTTATATTAAACCACTAGAAAAGTTACATTTGAAGGATTCGTTTGAAGAATACATCATTGCAAATCTAAAAAACCACTCAAAGAAACCGAATCTAAAACATAATTCACACAGAAAAATTAAAGAAGGATACAACTTTGAACTCGCAAATCTTCTAAAATTTCTGGAGACCCCAAGACCGATAGTATCGAAGCTGCCAATGGCCAACCAATAAAACTAAACTACCTCCTACGTCAGGCCAGAATCAAGGTTTCATGAACTGACAAGCAAGATTTTCAACTTGAAAACTCCCAGAAACAGAATGAACTGGCAAGCGACAACTGCATCTTGTAAACTCCCAGAAACGGCGATGTTAGAAGGACAGGATAGCGCCAAGACAGAAACTTGAACGAACCAATGCTCAACAGCAAAGGACAAAGAACCAAGAGCGAAGCCAACACCAACCCATAGTAACCAAATCACGGCATCAAGAACAAATGAGTAAAAAAAGATGGAAAAAACGGACCACCGACCTCCAATGAAGAGAAACAGATCTTGCAAGATTAAAAACAGTAAAACTAACCCCAAAACCAGCTGAACCTCTGCTTAGAACGGAATCAAGCCAAACAAACCGAACCAGAGCGGGTTGATTCGATGTAGAGAAAACTGATGAAAGAGGCCTGATCGAAGGAAGACCATAGATTCCAGCCAACCACTCAAGCAGAGCACAAATCCGGCGAGCCACTTATAGATCTAACGGGAGAGCAGAGAGAGAGAAACGAGATCGACCTCTTTGCACCGGAAAACAGCAGATCCGTCTCATCCAACCTCACACCATCTAGATCTGCTCAAAGCAGAAGGTATGAACCGAACCAAACACCAACTTTTCACCCCCAACCGAACAAAGCCTTCAAAGCCCACCAAAATTAAAATCCCACAAAATAAACAACAGCAAATGCAGAGACAAGAGACAGATCGGCGTCGGCTCTAAAGGAGCAGCCCGACGCCAATTACCGGAAGAATACGGCGACTTAAAACTAAGAGAGAAGACAGAGAATTTTATCTCTCTAAGGCAAACCTTTACTTATCTCTCTAGGGCGGGCTGTGATCTAGTGTTACACTTATGACATTTAAAATATGTTCAATTTCTAAAATACTTGTTTTATGCTCTAATAATCTGAAATTAGCTCCAAGACTACAAAAAAAATATAAATGTGCTTGAAAACATTATTCTCGCACCTAACACTTATTTGACACTTTTCAAAAACATTATGAAAATCAGTAAAAATGCGATGTTATCATCATATTTTCGTTGATCATATTTTATATAACTTCTACACATGATTTTGTTTATATTTAATTTACCAAAACACTACACATCTACTTAGGAATTTTTTAAATATCTATACTATTAAAAGAGGATTATTTTTTAAAACTAACATTTACCTACTGTGTTATTTACATCAATTGCCATTAATAAATTAATATGAAAATATGTATAAAGTGTGTAAATAAATAAAATGATTCTAACCATATGTATCGTATTCATAAGACCTGCTGTATGAATTAATATGCGACATTATATTGTACCATCTTCTTCCATTTTGTTTCTGTCAAACACACACAAAAAAAACAACCATTAATTTACAAAAACTATAAAATGTTCTAAAAAGTTCCCCAGCATACCATATTCCGCAAACTATAAAACCAAGTTTTTCTACTAAGCCATTATATGTGTCTGTTTTTCACTGTCCTATATTCAAAAAACATACATTGATTGTTAACAACTCTGTGAATGTCTTACCATGAAAAATACCAAACTAATAGATTATAAATTGATTTGAATATATGATTAAGAATCGAAACTATTAACCGGTTATCTACTAAGCCATTATATATTTTTTAAACTTTTTGAAATCTTCAGATCACAAAATCTTTTTGATTTTTAAACCTTCAGTCCACAGCCAAATCTGTTTAAAATGTTGACTTCAAATCCGAACAAGCAACACTTGCTTTCCGTAAACATCTCAACTATATATTGTGTTAACAAGATTTTCGGTTAAACCATATACTAACTAACTAAAAATCTATCATTCCGTAAAATCTATCACTAATATTCTATATTATTAATTAAATATACTATTTTAACAAATTATTCTGTATTTATCTAAGTATATCCAAGATCTCCATATATTTTCTATAATTTAAAATTGTAATAAACCAAACTAATCAAATTAATCATTTCTCCTATAAATATTATCTTCGACTTAGCTATTTCACATATTCTCAAAACACAAAGCATCTTAAATCCCACGTCCAGTGTTTACGAGATGCAAGTTCCTTTCCCTAATAAAATCTCTATATGAAAATAATTTCGAACACAAAGCATATTTTGTCATTTCCAATTCTGAATTTGTTTTTTTTTTTCCTGTTATATGTCTTAAAAATTAATGAAACTGACAAAAACTTAAAAAATATGAAGTTGGACCTGATTCAATTATTTGTTTTGAGAGAATGGGCCGGTCCAAATCATTTTACGAAAAGCAAACCCGCGCATGGGCACTGATCCAGAATCTAGTTATAAAATTTAAAGTCGTTGTAAAACCTTTATATGCGAATATGCGATTTGATTATGAGAATATTGTCCTTTCTGGTGCTTTTTATTTTGATTGTAAATTTGCCATAAGTAATTTCATAAAATCTCACTCAATATTACTAGGTTAAACATGCATGAGAACTAATATTTTTTGAAGCTAAGTTTTCTTATAACATAAAAAAAAAACACACTAAATAAGTTTTATATTAAAAATTAGTTGTTCAAAATGTGATGCCAAAACAATCTCATACAAAATAAAATAAAAACATGTACTTGTGAGTTTGTTATCTACAAGTCTTACATGCATATTACCATAATTAAATCTTTATTAGGTGATAACTCGAAATTGACAATATTTCATATGTTTAGGTTATAAATTCATGTCAAATATTGTTTTATTTTAATATAAAACTTTAATATTAATATAATTTGAAATTTATTATCGTTATTATCTTCTGCAAGAGCAGTTCTTTATTTGCAAGAGCAGTTCTTCATTTTCAGTTCGCACATACATAACCCTCGTCCTATCTCTGGTCCACCAGGTGCAGTGTTGCAAAAGGTTCTTACGAATCTTTGTCTATAGTCCTTTGCACATGTAGATCTAGCCTTACACTCGTTTTCTTCACAACGATCATGGTGTACAATATAATAACATTTATGTACATGACAACTTTCCACTCCTATAACAATAACAAATTTAAAACATAAAATATTAGATGACGAAAATAATATATAAAATATTAATCTGTGTATTTAATATACAATGTATTACTATAATCTTTTATCATGATTATATCTGTTTGAAAATGGAACATAAGATTTTAAATAATAAGATATGATATATTAAAATATTTGAATGTATCATATAAAGTTTCATTAAAACTGTATAATATCAATATTTATATAACAAAATGTAATATGAAACAGTTATCTCTGTTGAGAGAAAATACTTATTGATGAAAAAATATAATAGAATTATATTTAATCAATTGGTATCACAATGAAGTTTTGTAATTTGAAACAATTATATATGTTTCATGAGAGGAAATAATTATTGATGAAAAAAGACAGTTGAAATATATCTAGTCAACTGGTATCACAATGAAGTTTATAATGTTAAGACCATATAAATTTATAAAGTATGGAATTAACAGAAAATGTATGAAGAAAATTAAAGAAATATCTTAGTACAAAACAATTGAACTCATTTCCGTGTTATATCAAAAAGTATATTAGTTGACAAAAAAATCAAAAAGTATATTAATATAAAGATAGCTGAAATTAATATTAAAAATCTTGAATAAAATATAATTAATTTGATATTTATAAATCTAATAACATATCAAAAATTCGGTTTCTTGCTATAACTTTATATATAAGAAATTATTAAATGTAAAAAACACACCTTAGAGAAAGATTGTGAAGATAGTAAGAACGGTAAATGAAAGTTGAAAGAATTTTTTCATTGTAAAATCGATTGATAATGTTTTAGAATTTATTAAAGAAAGGAAAAAAATGTACTGCTATATATAATAAATTAAGTGTATCTCAAACATTTCTAATTAAGGTATGTAATACCTTATATCCTGAATTATAGGATTTAGTTTGACCCAAGTTCATGGTTTTTTTTTTCTATATGAATGGTTAAAACGTTAAACATTTTTTATTGTTGTTTAAAATATGTTTTGACTTTTATTTATATATCCTTTCTTACCGTAAAACTCATAAAAATTTTCAAAAGTAGGAAAGAAATAGTAAATTTTAGAAAAAATAGAAAATAAATTTTAAAGAAAAACGATTTTATATGTAAATTAAAGTATAACTATAAAGAAATAGATGTAAAATATAAAAAAATTATTTATCCATTTAGTTATATAATTAACATAATTTCAATTCATTTAAATATGATTATCTATAATTCAATATTTTCACATAAAAAATTATATATAAATTAAAATCTGGTATATTAAATTTAAAATTAAAGTAATGGTAACTTCTTTAATCTTCATTATTTTTTTAAAAAATGTAGGTAATGTCACATCACGTGGTCACGTGAGATAGACCTATAATAACAGATATGTAATGTCGGTTTCATTTTATTTTGTTGTGTCACGAGGTTATAATAAGGTCAATGGGCCGAACTTACATTTAAACTACAATGTCAAATTACAAACTCGATTCGCAGGAATGAACGAAAAACCTCTCTCTATATTTAGAAACTAGAAATTAAACGCGCGGAGTTATAGCGTAAATCAGATTTTTAATTTTATATATTTATATTATTATTATGTTGATTTATTCTTTTATTTTATATGGTTTTATATTTGGTTTTATTTTTTCTTGAAATTAAAATATTATTTTTGTTTTTTATTATCTTAAAATATATAAGATTATTGTAAAGTTTTGTTTTGCTAATAAAAGAGTATGGTGTGTTAATTGATAAAAAAATATTTTCTTATACTTATAAAATGTTATAAATATTTATATTTTTTTCATTGAATATCTCTATTTAGTTAGCTTTTATGTTATTTTTTACTTATTTTTAGTGAGATTTACAAAGTTAATTCACCACCAGTCTCACTTACTCTTTTTTTTTCTTATTTGAAATAGTACATTGAATTTGTATTTCGACAGGAATTTGCGATGCTATTTGTTTAATCAATGTTTTAAATTTATAATTTTATATATTTATATTACTATTATGTTTACCTTTTCAATAATTTTTCGTTCTATTTTTTAATTTTAAATATTTTTTTAGTCTTTTATTATCCTAAAATATGTAGATCTATTGTGAAGTTGTTTTTCTAGATAGAAATTATAATGTATTAATTGTTAGAAAATCACTTTCATGCTTATACGTTATCGAATATATTTATATCTACGCACTGAATATCTTTATTCAGTTGGCTTTTTTTTCTTTTAGGTCACTTATTTTGAGCAAGATCAACAGAAGAAATTCACTGTCAATCCCACCAGATCTCTTTATTTCTTAATCAAAATCATATTTTTATATTACTATTATGCTAATCTATTTAATTTTTGTTCTGTTTGTTTTAAAATTTAAATGCAGTTTCAGTTTTTTAATTAACCTAAAAATATGTAGAGCTATTGTTTATTTTAAATATAATTTATGATGTGTTAATTGTTCAATAAACTCGATCTTATACTTATATGTTATCGTATGTATCTATATCTTTTTTTTCCATAACTTTATTCATTTTTTATATGTCACTTATTTTTGAAGAGATAAGAAAATAAGCTAACCATCAATCTCTCACGCTTTCTTTATTTCTTATTCGAAATAGCATTCTAAAATTTTTATTTGTAGATGCTTTACATTTTTGTGGCTTGTAAAATAAGTTTTTGTTTTTTAACTTTTAAATTAGGTTATATAAATATCCAAGAAATATGTATGTAAAATCCCATTTAAATATAAAAATTAGATAATTTATATTTTGTAGTTTGCAAAGTATTTATATACAAAATAAAAGCCCATAATAATTAGAAAATTAAAAGTCCATAAAAATATTAAAATTAGTTGCTGAGGTGGATTGCTCCACTGGAGAAAGCTTTTCCAAATTATATATATGATATGTCGCTTATTTTTGAAGAGATTAAAAAATAAGTTAACCATCAATCTCTCACACTTTCTTTATTTCTCATTCGAAATAGCATTCTAAAATTTTTATTTGTAGATACTTTACATTTTTGTAACTTGTAAAATAAAGTTTATGTGTTCAAATATTTAGTTCTTTTATTGAAAGTCTTATTGATCTTATGTATCACTGCATATATAATCTATAATTCATGTTGATTCGCATTTAATTTTGTAAGGAAGCTGCAATGATCATGTAAAACAATTTTTCCTTCTCCACCATGTCTTACAAGAGTTTGATGTTATATTTTTATTTAGTTTTCATTGATCTCTATTTTTTTATAGTCTAATATTTGATGATTTTAGTTTTCTATCTTGTATGATCGATGGTGTGGAGTCTTTGCATTATTTTTTACTGTTTTTATCTTTTGTGTGAAATATGCATGCTTTGATTTGAATATTTCATCTACATATAGCAATTTGAATTTGATTCATAACTATGTCATTTAAATAGAATTTTAGAATGTGTTATTGATGTTGATTCATATGTAAGTAGTGGCTATGTATAGAAATCATATTTTACTACTTATTAAATATCGAGTGTAAAGTTATCATAGTGATACCCTTCTGTTGTTTGGTAAGGGAGGAGTGTAAGATGAATAGACCATTGAGAGAGTGGGTTGGAGCTCTCTCTATGAAGACTAAAACTAGGATTAAAAGAAGATAGGAATGCTTATCTCGGTTGGTGTTCTTTCCGGAGAATGTTGAGTGTCTCCTCTTCAGTCTCGCTGCTAAGTTTGGTCGGTTAGTTGGATTTCAGTGTTGTTTAGTGCTCCGGCAGTTCCTTCTCTCTAGTGTTGAGTCTTTCGCCTTCTCTTTCTCTCTCTCTTTCTCTTTTATCTGGCCTCCTCCTCTTCGGACCAGATCTGGATCCCTTCTTGTTAACCTCCTCCTACCTCTTTATACGTCTTTCCCCTGACTCGTCCCATCCAAAAGGCGTTCAGAGGGAGTAGGTGTGCTACCGCAGCACGCTTAGACGCCGAGTTTATCATTACGGCTGGACTTAATGCTGACGTGTCACTTGATAGGGCGCAGTAAAAGTGGGTCTAACACTTGCGTTAATTTTTTTAATATTAGACAAAAATTATATTAAAAATAGTTTCAGTTATATATATATAAAGAAATTTGTCTAAAATGTTTTGATTTAAAGATTTTATATATATATAAAATTATGATGAATATTTAAAATTTATTTAAAAAATGAATCATATCTTATTATATAAAGTTGGATGTATCAAAATTAGTAATTCACATGATCGCGACACGTGGTGAATCATTCCATTCAGATTTTGACACATGTCACGATTAAACTAAGAATAAATTATAAATTTAGGAAATGTCGCTATTGTTAAAAAAAAAGAAATCAATCAATACAATCATTACAATATTTAAAAGACAAAAGAAAATAAAAAATAAAAATCTTGTATATTTTCTTTTTCTTAAAAAAAAAAGTAAAAACTAATCCTAAAAGAATAAAGAAAATATTAATTACATCTTTATAAACACATAAATGTTTTATAACTTTACTAGGGTAATTTTTCTTTTAGACTCAAATCAAGCGAATAAGATAAAAAAATGATAGATTGACAAAAAACAAACAGAATTGCGGAAGCAAAATAAGGAAAAAAACCACTTTTGCTTTAAAATATGTAGCAAATCTTATATGTTAGTAATTCACATGATCGTTATACTTCTCAAGTTTTCCGAATAAAATTTTGGCATGTGCCATGATTAAATTAAAAATAAAACATAAATTTAAAAAATATCATAATTATTATACTTTTGACATCATTATAATTATTATAAAAAGATAATTATAACAAAAATCTAACTACTACAATATCTAAAAGAACAGAGAATATAAGAAAAATTAAAAACATTGTATATATTAACGAAAAAAGAAAAAAAAAATTAAAAACTAATCCTAAAAGATTAAGAAAATTATTACTCACATCTTTAAAAAATAGGTAAAAAATTATAATTTTTGTTAGTTGATTTTTCTCCTAAACTCGAATCAATCGGATAAGATGGAAAACTGATGAAGCAACGAAAAATAATCAGATTACGGAAGCAAAATGAGGAAGAAAACTAATTTTTCTCTGATATTATTTTACCAAATGAGATTCTCGATGAGAGTTTGCTAGATAGAAATCATATTTGTGAAAAATATAATAGTAAACACAGAATAAAAGAGAAAAACAATCCGAATTGCGGAAGAAAAATAAAGAAAAAAGCACTTTTGCTTTGAAATATGTAACAAATCTTATATGTTAGTAATTCACATGATCGTTATACTTCTCAAGTTTTTCTATTAAAATTTTGGCACGTGCCGTGATTAAATTAGAAATAAAACATAAATTTAAAAAATATCATAATTATTATATTTTTTGACATCATCATAATTATCATAAAAAGATAATAATATGAAAAATCTAACTACTACCATATCTAAAAGAAGAGATAATATATTAAAAATTAAAAAAATTGTATATTTCAACTGAAAAAAGAAAAAAAAAGTAAAAACTAATCCTAAAAGATTAAGAAAATTATTACTCATATTTTTATAAATACGTAAAAAAAATTATAATTTTTGTTAGTTGATTTTTCTCTTAAACTCAAATCAACTGGATAAGATGAAAAACTGATGAAGCAACGAAAAATAATCAGAATTACGGAAGCAAAATGAGGGAGAAAGCTAATTTTGCTATGATATCATTTTACCAAATGAGATTCTCGATGAGAGTTTGCTGGACAGAAATCATATTTGTGAAAAATATAATAGTAAACACAAAATTAAAGCGAAAACCAGTTTCTTTAATCAGTTTTATTATTAGTGGTTTTGCAAAAATGTTCTCAAATCATAATTTTTTTTTGTTCGATCTAATATTTTTGTACATTTTCATGTTCAGTCATATTTGTGAAAAATATAAAAGTAAACATGAAGTAAAGTAGAAATTCAGTTTCTTTAATCAGTTCTATCTTAAGTACTTTTGCAAAAATGTTCTCAATCTTACTTTTTTATGTTTACAGTGATCTAACTTTGTTTTTTACTGTTTCATGTTCAGTCATTTTAGTGAAAAATATAAAAGTAAACATAGAACTAAGAAGAATGTCAGTTTCTTCAATCAGTTCTATTATAATTGATTTTGCGAAATTGTTCTCAATCTTACTTTTAATGTTCACAATGATCTTTTTTTTTTTTTTACTTTTCCATGTTCAGTTTCTTTTTAACTGATTATGTAATAGTTATTATAAACCAGTGTATATAGAAACCAAAGTCTAAGTTAAAATGATTGAAATGTATATGAGTCAATTAATAAAATTTTATCACATGTAATAAGTATTTTTGTTAAAAAAGTCAAATATGAGTAGATAAATAAAAATAATTAAAGCTATTTATTTTGTTTTTAATTTATTATTTACGAGTTTTAAAATAATTTCCAAACCCGTGACACATGGCAAGTTAATTTATTAGATTTCGACATGTGTCACTTTAAAATTAAAAATAAATATAAATTTAGGAAATATCACTATTGTTAAAAAAACAAATAAGAAAATATAACCACTAATATCTTAAAATATATATATATATATTTCAATTAGGAAAAGGAGACTTTTTTCAAAAAAGTAAAAACTATTTTAAAAGAAAAAAGAAAATATGGCAAGTTAATGATTACATTTCAACATGTATCACGATAAAATAAAAAATAAATAAAATTTAGGAAATATCACTATTGTTAAAAAAATAAACAAAAAACTATAACCACTAATATCTAAAAAATATGTATATTTCAATTAAGAAAAGGAAACTTTTTTCAAAAATGTTAAAACTAATCCTAAAAGAAAAAGAAAAATATGGCAAGTTAGTTGATAAGATTTTGACATGTGTCACGATAAAATTAAAAATAAAAAAAAAATTAGGAAATATCGCTATTGTTAAAATATATATATATAAATAACCACTAATATCTAAAAAATATATATATATATATATATATATATATTTCAATTAAGAATAGGAAACTTTTTTCAAAAAAGTAAAAACTAATCCTAAAAAAAATAGAAAATATTACTCACATCTTTATAAACATATAAAATCTCTTATAACTTTACTAGGCTAATTTTTCTCTTAGACTCGAATCAAACGAGTAAGATGAGAAAATGATGAATCAATGAAAAACAATCAGAATTGCATAAGGAGAAAGCCAATTTTTCTTTAAAATATGTAGCAAATTTTATATGTTAGTAATTCACATGATCGTGACACATATCAAAATTTCGATTAACATTTTGATACATGTTGCGATTAAGTTAAAAATAAAACAGAAATTTAGGAAATATCATAATTATTAAAAAAATAAAAAAATAAAACATAACTACCATCATATCTAAAAAATGAATATATTAAAAAAATTATGTGTTTCAACTAAAAAAGGAAAAACAGTTTAAAAAAAAGTAAATACTAATCCTAAAAGAAAAAAGAAATTATTACTCACACCTTTATAAATACATAAAAATATTTATAATTTTTCTTGGCTGGTTCTTCTCTTAAACTCGAATCAATTGGATAAGATGAAAAACTAATAAAGTGGTGAAAAATAAACAGAATTGCAGAAGCAAAAATGAAGGAGAAAGCCAATTTTGTTCTCATACCATTTTACCAAATGAGATTCTCGATAAGAGTTTGTTAGAGGAAAATCATATTTGTGAAAAAGTAAATACAGAATGAAAGAGAAAGCCAGTTTCTTTAATCAGTTTTATTATAAGTGGTTTTGCAAAAATGGTCTCAATGTTATATTTTTATGTTTACAGTGATCTAATTTTATTTTATACTTTTTCATATTCATTCATATTTGTAAAAAAATATAAAAGTAAGCATGGAACAAAGGAGAAAGCCAGTTTCTTCAGTCAGTTCTATTATAAGTAGTTTTGCGAAAATATTCTCAATCTTAAATTTTAAGTTCATAATGATCTAATATTGTTTTTTACCTTTTTATATTCAGTTTCTTTTTAGCGGGTTATGTAATAGTTAATAAAAATCAGTTGCATATAGGGATCACTGTCTAAGTTAAAATAATTGAAATGTATGTGAGTCAATTAATCAAAATTTACCACGTGTAATAACACATTTTAACTACCAAAAAGTCGAATATGAATACAAAAATAAATATAATTAAAGCCATTTATTTTTGTTTTCAATTTATTATTTATAAGTTTTAAAATAATTTTCAAACCCGTGTGTATACACGGGTCCTAATCTAGTTATTATATAAAATTAAATGTCTTAAAGTTAATAATTCATATGATCATGACATGTGGCGATTTAAACCGATTAAATTTTCACATGCGTCAATTAAATATAAGTTACAAATACTAATTCTAACAAAAAGATATATCTCAATTAAAAAGTAAATTGAATTTCTCACAAAAAAACTTGAGACTAAAATTGAAACTTTATTGAAACAAAGTAAATAAAATTAACTTCAATTTAGGAAAATACAAATTAAAACATTAATCCTATAAGAAAGAAGAAAATTATTTTTACATTTTCTACTTGAATTATCCGATTTTGTTTTTACGTTATTTTTACAAATTTGTAAATATTTTATCAAAAACTCGCATATATGTGGGTCTTAATCTAGTATTAGATAAAGTTAGATGCGTCAAAGTTAGTAATTAACAAGATCGCGACATATAGCAAATCTTCTGATTCAGATTTGACACGTATCTCGATTAAATTTTTTAAAAATAAGATAAATAAAAGAATATAATTCAATTTGGGAAAGAGAAATAACACTAATCATAAAAGAAAAAATGAAAAAAAATATTTGAGAAAGAAAAAAAATTAAAGTTAATAAAAAGTAATATTTAAATTTAAAAAAAAATTAGCTAAGACACTAATATTAAAAATAAAAAATACTATCCACATCTATATAAACATATAAAATCTCTCCTAATTTGTCATCAAACAAAATAATACTTCTTGAACTTCATTCTATTGATATAATTTTCCTTTATTTATTAGTATTTGAAAAAAAGATAATAAAACAAAATATTTCAATTTGAAAAAGAAAAATAAGCTAAGACACTAATCTTTAAAAAAAAACTATCCATATCTATATAAACATATAACGTATCTTATAATTTTCACCAAACAAACGTGAGATTTATTCTATAGGTCTAATTTTCCTTTTTATTGTAATATTATTATTAAAACTTTTTATATGGTATTCCAAATTTTTATCTATTTTGACTCGTTCGGTATTTCAAATTTTTATCTTTTATGATTTGTTTCTTCAATATTATATTCATCTAAAGTGTTTCCGATATTTAATAATTTGACAATTTTAAAAACAAATTACATCATAAATGTGCAATGTAGGATTACAAGAAAATAAAACTCTAGATGATAATGATACGCCACTAGAAGATGACGAGCTTAATTTGGAGAAAGATCAATGAAAATCATATAGAGAAGTTTTGACACGAGTGCATAACTTCTCTAGAAAGCACAAGGATTATATACAAGAAATGAATATGAAAAGAAAGAGAAATTTTGTTTGCTTAGAAAAAATTAATGGGAAAAAATCATATTCGAAAAACTCTAATTACATACCTAAATTTTTGTTACATCAAAAAAAAATAGTTGATATAATATTGAACTACAAGAAAAGTACAATTCATGTTGTTTAGAACCTGCAACAGAATATACATTTTAAATATTTTAATTAAAAACAAATGAGAATTAAATAAAATTTTGATTTTGATTTTGTGTTTTTAATATACATTTTTATTAGCAGTCATATTTTGTTTTTTTATTTTGTTTTAAAATATTTTAATAAATTTAAAATTTTGTTATTATAACTTTGCATATATGCAATCTTAATCTAATATTATATATAAATTTTAAATAAATTTTACATTTTTTAGTATTAAATTTTTAATTATTCAATCATATAAGTCCTTTAACCAAAAAAAAAAAAAATTATTCAGTCATATAATCAAAGTGACATTTATTAAAAAATATTACAACGATATGGTTTTCTATAATTTTCATCAAATACCAACAATAGTTAGCATCTGCAAAAGCTGCCTTTGCTTGTGTGTTAGCCAAAGAACCTGTCCAACACCTAAATCTGATTCTCAACATCTCCTTTCGATCTCTGTTATCTCACGAGCCTCCAAATCGTCCAAGGTATGCAAATTGCATAACCCTTGCTCACGATTATTGATTTTAGGGCTTTTGCTTCGATTCAATCAATGCATTTGTTCGATTTCTAGGCTTTGATCTTCCCATCTTCTCACTTTCCCAAATCTTTCAGCAGATTGTGTGATTAGTGATTGCATCTCTCAATTTCTCTGACTTATTTTTTTTGTTTTTGTGATTGACCAGTGCCCAAATCGATTTCCAACCTAACGAGAGTTTTATTATTTAAAGAAGCTTAACGATTATTAGATTATGTGATTTATGAATGCAATCTGATATATTAGTTCGACCACTTGCTCAGGTTTCGTGTTGTATTTAGTGTGGGAAGTGGGTATCCAAAATTGTATGATGCTTTCTTGTTTTGTGTTTGGATTACATGTTTCAGATCATATCGGTTCATCAAAACGAAAGATAAATTCCGAAACTTGGTGCAAGTCTCAAGTAGAAGAACATCAATTTCTAAGAAGTACCTTAACATGGTAAGAACTCTGTCTCTCTACCTTCCTAGATACACTCTTCTCGTCCTCTATTTGAGATAAGTAGTTACTCCTCTACGCTAATTTGTATCTTCACATACTTCATAAATCTTGAATTTCTTTTAGACAACGTCGGTCTAAATGCATACTGAGTTACTGCAGAAATTGTTTAAAGTTTTCTCCTTGCTTGGGTCTTTTGATGTTCCAGGCAAACCCATTACGGCTGTATCTAGCATGCATTAGAAATACACTCGAGGCAGCCATGTGCTTACAGGTATAAACGAGATTCTTCTTTGAAGATATCATTGCATAGGTCTCAAAGTGTCTATCTGATTATGGTTAAGTATGGTCAAGGCAATAAAAGATTCATCTTTCCGTTCTCTCTCATCCATGTTCGACCTCTGTGTATTTGTTACTTTCATGTTTTAGTTGTTTACTAGTTGATTAGGGACAATGTACTAGTTGTCAATCATGGATGTTGATACCAATTAGGTGAAAGGGTCCATGTAAGATTCAGTTTTACATGGTGTATATTCCTGAAAGCGTCTATATTTCTCTACTTGCAGAACTTTCCTTGTCAAGAAGTTGAGAGGCATAATAAACCAGAAGTTGAACTAAAGTATGTAAGATGCATGTGAGAATTGGAAATGATGCTATTGTGCCATTGTCATTTCATGTAGTAGAATCTTATTATCACCATGTCTTTTGCTGATTTTTGTAGGACGAGCCCAGAACTTTTGCTAAATCCTGTAAGTAGATTATTTGTTTCCCTCTCAGTTTAGCATTGATATTTCATTGTCTTCTTACATTGGTTATGTTATTGACTGCTGTTTTTTTCCTTCAATCTTCAGGTTTTGATATGCCTTAATGAGGCTGAAAAGTGTTTGATAGAAACATCTATAAACTCACTCAGGATAAGCCTCAAGGTGATTCTTTATCTTTCCTTACCTTTTCCTCAATCAATTACAAGAAGATCTCTTGGTGACATACTTTTCAACAAAGGCATTCTTTTGTTTTCCTTTACTGTACCAGTTTCTCTTTTTCTTCTCACTGTTCTCCTGGAATAACGTCTTCGTAAGTCTTGACTTGAAATTTTTCCTATCCTGCAGTTACAAATATTTGCTATCGTTAATTTTCAGGTCAAACAAGCGGATGAACTTGAAAACATACTAACCAAAAAGTTCCTTAGATTTTTGTCCATGAGAGCAGAAGCTTTCCAAGTGCTTAGGAGGAAGCCAGTGCAGGTAAACCGTTCTTCCTGATTCAACACTTGACTGCTACTATGTTTTATCTGGTGGTTCTAATGCATGCCTCTCTTCCGTAGAGATTCTATTTATTTTTGCAAACGCATCACTAATTAGTTATATGTAACACACCCAGGATTCATTACTTTTCCTTCATTTTAGCTTTCTGCGAAGACACTTTATAACTTTACTTTCTAGGGTTATGAAAATTTAAATCATGACACAATCTTTTCCTATCTTTTTACCTCCCTTTATGAATCATGAATCATCTCGTTGTGCGGGAATGTCTTGGCTTTAGATGATTTACTGTTTATTTAATGCATTGTGTGAACGATTTATTTCCTGATTTCCTTCAAATGGTTTCTTTGTTGGTCTTTTGAACAGGGCTATGACATTAGCTTTCTTATAACAAACTACCACTGCGAAGAGATGCAGAAACAGAAGCTAATCGATTTCATTGTTCAGTTTATGGAGGCAAGTCTTTCTCCAAACCTAATGGTTTCTTCATTCCATGGCATTGGTTCCACCGCAATAGTTGCATCCTAACAAAATATGTTTTGAGTTGACTCTGACAATTAGTATTCTGAATAGTTGACCTAACCACGGTCAAGATTTGAATTGTTTCTACAAGATTAGAAGGAGATTAGTTACTCTGATGATGACCTGCAAAATTGCTAATCTCCTCTTAATATGATCAAGAACTTGAAATGTTACTATGAAAAATGCAGGATATAGAGAAAGAAATAACCGAACTGAAGTTATCAGTGAACACCAGAGGCAGACTCGTTGCTACAGAGTTTCTGAAACAGTTCATGTAAAGCACTTGAGGTATTATAAATGTAACCCCTCATTGTATCAATCACTCATTATTTCGTTGATTTTCATCTACATTTCACATGTGTAATAAGTTTTCTTCGTATTTGTTCCTAGACATTCTCTTCATTTTGCTAATACCCTTACTTGTAAATTATGGGCTGTAGAGCAGCAATTATCCAAGTTAAAATGAGAATATCAATTCTATCCAAACCTAGATGAAGAATTTCTTTTTTTTTTCGTTTATCAACAACATGCATTCATTGTACTAAGAAGATCATATCAAGAGCTAGACAGCGATTTACTTTAATAATTCACGCATCAAAAGCGGCTATGTGTTTGTTTTCTTATACAAAGGGATTTTTTTGATTCGATTTTGACTCTGTTAGTGATATCAATTAAGTTATTTAGTTGTTGACTAGGGATTGCTCGCGGATTTGTTAATATTTTTTTTTTTAATTATTTGTGTTTTAATATGTTTTTGAGTTGATTTTTTTTTTCTTTTTAGATATGTAGGTTTTTTATTGATTAAATTATTCTGTATTTTAATTTCTTTATTTTGTTTTGTTTCTGATTTATATTTTGTTGTGATGGTTTTAAAGAAAAAAATTTAAAGACATGCTAGCCATATATTTGTTTTGTAGAATTTTAGCCAGAAGTACTATATTTATTATTTTTGATAGTTCTGTGTATTAAATTTTGCAATAAAAGTAAAAATAAAGATAATTGTATTGTAAGAACAAAATGTATATGACGAAAATTGTTTTTAATTATGTTAGATCTTATAATAATTTGTTATTTGATAAGTGAGAAAGGAGATGTTTTAAAGAACAGTTGTCCTACATATTGAAAAATAAATTTTTGAATACAACCAAATGATAATACATTGGTGGTGGTGTATGTGATTACATGGTAGTTTGTTGAGATCGTTTCTTTTTTTTTGAATGTTTGTAGACAGATTGCATATTCAGCACTTTCCTCATCAAGAGTTGCCTGCAAGTTGTTGTGAAATAAATATCAATGGCTTTACTTCTTTCATTTTTTGTTGTTATTGCTACCACACTAATGAAGCGGAGCAAGTGTTCAGCCATTCTTGCCAGTTTTTGTGATGTTATTTTTCTTTGGTTTCAGTTTTGCTTTGTATGCGAATGGTGGATAATGGAAGCTGTGTTTGTTTCTTACTTTGGGATTCTTTGGATACGTCTATCTATAATTGTCTTTATATATCTATATATATATATATTTTTTTTTATCATTTCTCGTTTTGTAACGTCAAACTTAAATATATCCGGTAACGTAGAACGTAAACAAATATTCAGAAACCATAAGCTGGAAAACAAACAAACTTTCTTTCAATTGGATTAAATTAATATTCTTATGAAAAAAGAAATAACCAAAATCTATTTTACCGTCAACAAAACCAGAAACCCAAACCAACATTTAATTTGTTTAACCAAAGCTATACTTTTAAAAATATATTAATTGAAAATATGTTAAACTATACTGCAGAAAAATACAGAGATAATTGTGATTCCACTTTTCCCGTTGCTGAGTCCTCAATCATCGGTGGTTCTGGCTTGTGGATGGAGAGATTATTTAGTTGTTCCCTTGTGTATTTCTGTTATAGTGTTTTCAGCTGTACAGTTAGATAATGTGACTTTTATTTTTTCTCTAACAAGGTCGTTATATTTAATAGGGAAATAAAATTAAAGTGCAACTTACTCTTTTTGATTACCCGGTACCATCCTACTCTTACGCAGCTGGAGAGTAAAGATAAACAGGTAGTTTTACCTAGAATTTTAGGTGCAGTGGCGGTGGCTGTCACAGAGTGAAAGTTATCGTGTAGCTGTCCAATGACATCTAAAGAAAACATACTACAAATTATTTTTAAAGAGATGGGTTTCCATGTCGGCATTGGCGGAGAAATCATTGAATGTGCAGACTCAGATTCTGGTAATCTATTTCCTGTGGTAAAGTCGATTTGCAGAAATGAAAGCTTGCACTGCATTAGACCGTGGGATTGAAAACTAAACGAGGTTCAATAGCAGGAAGAGTAGTATGGTAAGAGAGAAATGAGATAGAGAGAGATTGGATAATGGGAAGCTATGATTGTTAAATAGCAAAACAGGATCATACTAAATCTAGAAATATGTGTAAATCGCTTTGTTCCGAGTAATACAAAATATGACTGGTCTATCGTTTCTTAAAATAATGAAAGCAAGAATAATCACCAAAATGTATTTAAGCGAGCTAACATGAATTTTTTTTACCCTAATAATAGAAGAAGAAGAAAAGCCTGTACGGAAACAGCGATTAGAATTAGTGTATCCCTGAATCGAGAAAAAAGTAGTTCAACACCCATCAGGACGATGCCTTTTTTGAAATTTCTGGCTTCCCAAAAGTGAATAAGGCGAGCTAACACTTCTTCGTTGCAGAAGTCACCTTAATTGTTCTTAAGAATATGGAAATTGGGTGGCTGAGCAAAAGGACAGAGATATCTGGAAGCCATAATTGAAGCTTGTAATTTGATTGCTACGGTGGGGGGGGGGGGGGGGGGGGGGGGGGGGGGGGGGTTGTGTGGGGTTTGATTTTATAAGCTTGTGTGAGGGAGAGGATAAATACGAGAGGAGTGGGCATTAAAACCATTGAATCTATCGAATAGAGTGGGCAATGAAGGTGAGGAAGTGGGGAGAGAAATCGAGTACCCAACAATTTTGTTTTCTGGAATCTGAAAAGTTTTGATGAGGAAGACGGTATTGGAGACATAGAGCAGACGAAAGCTGAAAAGTTTGGATGAGGAAGATGGTATTTGAGACGCTGGCGTTTAGCTCTCTACTGGGCCTTTGATTGGTGGTTTCTTGGGCCTCACTTTGGATTTTAAGGAAGGTATTTGTTTCTGAGTTTTTTTTATTTGTTTGGACTAAAATTATTTAATTTTTTATGGTTTATTCCTTCACGTGTTAGACACGTGTTGCATTAATATATGTCACTGATTTTTAATTAGTGTGTTCTTCTTTATTTTTCTTTGGTTTTTTTTAAAAGCTTTACAAACCTATGCCACGTGGCATTATGTGAGGGAATTTTTTTCGCTGAGATGGCTAACTTCCGGAGCTCCAAACTGCTTCTTTTATTCAGTACTAAAGATGTTTCCGCGCGAATATTTTGATAAATATTTTGATTATTATTTAAATTAAATTATTTTAATATTAAATTAATATTTTAAATATTATATTTGATTTACAATATTTGATTTGGTTATACATCGAAATATTTTTAATATATTAAAAAAATATATTATGATTTAATTTAAGAAAATATTAATTTGATATATGTGAAAATTAACTGTTAATCAAAAACTTAATATTTATATATAAACTTGTACAACAACTTTTAAAATATTATTAAAATTAATTTTATTTTAACTAAATTAGATATATAATTGAATTCAACAACTATAAGTTTTCTCTTTATTTAATTTAAACCATTTTTTCATTTTTTCATTTTAAATAAAAGAAAATAACTTATCAAACATATGATTACAACTGAAACACCTAATTATTGTTCCAACTAATTTGGATTTCTTTTCATTTCAATTATGTATGTGTAATTTTTTGGTTTTTCATTAGCAGTCTCCAATACAGAACAACAGTCAATGTTTGAAACTCTTATAAATCCTTAAAAGAAATTATTCATATAAATGAAAAAAAAACATTTACATAGTATAGAAAATCACAATCATATTGATAAACTGAAATTTTCATTTGATCACTGATAGCATCTGTAAACTATAGAAGTGTAGATGAATAAAGCAAGTAATACATATACAAATACAACTTTATACTAACTCGTTCAATTAAGCAAAGTATGTCGAGTTTCTCAAAACTCAAAAGGTGTAAAAGATTCATTTGCATTTGGCTTGTAATTTAACTTATATATTTTTCTTACACCACATATATATTTTGATGAGTCTTTATAATTAAATTAATAATATATATCATATTATTTTAAAAAGAGTTTCTAAATCCCCAAAAAAAATCATATTAGTTTCTCTTAAATGTTTAGTTTGTAAGAAATTTCTTTTTTTGTTGACGTGGATGGTTAATGATGTTTTTATGATATTTTTCTTTTACATAAAAATGTATATACTATTTTCAAATACAGGAATGTAATATATTAATATTTAAAAATAGAATTATGCTAGTATATTTTTCTGTAAATGTATTGCAAATATTTTTTTTTGTAATAATTAATGTATTAGTAAAGTCTTGTAAGTTTATCTTTTTAGAGAAAATAAACAATTTTGTGTCTACCTATGTAAAATACAGTTGTGTTAATTAAAAAAACAAATTATTAAATTTCAAAAAAAAAATATTTATTTGTTATGTATATACTATGTATGTTTTTAAAAGACGAATGTTTTAGTTTTTTTCTAAATTGTGAATGTTTTCAATTTTGTTTTAGAAATTACATTTTGTAACTTTGTTTCTATAAACTTTTATTTAAGTTTTTTGGAGCAATTCGTTTTCTAAAATATTTTATGTGTATTTCAAAAAAACTATAATGAGAGTTTTCTATTATTATATGGACAAACTTCAAATCTTATAATATTATATTTTATCACTTTTCAGTTTAAACATGTGATTATTATTAATTTGGGCTGTAAGAATTTGAAATATTAAACAAATAACTAATTTTTTTTTGTTAAAATTAAGTTATATGTCATATGTTTTTGTTAGTACAGTATATATAATTTAATCAATATTAAAGAATTACTATTATTATTGATTAAATACTATTTAATTTTAAGCATGTTATAAATATATTAAAGAATTATTTTATTAGAAGTCTGCTGATGTGGCATGATTATAGAGAATTTTTTGTTGATGTGGATAGCTTGATGAGTCCCAAACTTTTCCTTTCATTTAGTACTAGGTGGTTTGTCCGCACAGCCTGTGCGGACCGCAAACTATTAGGAAAAAAATCATAAATAGATCAAAAACAAATAACGATACCCATAAACCAAAAAAGGCTATTCTAACCGACCAAGATATAGTAGTCATACTAATAACTAAATATTATTATCTCTCATTAGGTCACAAAGACTTTTTGCTTCTACAAATGGAGGGTCCAATAAAACTTGTGAACATTTGAAAGTGGTTTTTACTCTCCAATAACCATTCCTTCGAACAATCGACACAAACCTCAGTATACAAATAGTGAGCTGCTGATTGCATGACGACCAAGCTTCGAGAAAGTCCTCTGAATATTCATTTTTCAAAAGTACTGGAACTTACGAGCCACTGTTACCATTGCAGTAGATACATAGCTCATTATCACCCAAAAATTTTAAATGGATCATATCAACATGCACCAATCAAAGTTAGAAAACTATACCGTTCATCCACAAGTACAAAAGTTATGTCTGTTCGCTTACGAAAACCAAGCGCATGAAGTCCTCTAAAATTTCCAACATTAACAACTCGACCGATTACATCTGAAATACAAACACTATATGAGTAATTTAGATAGCCAAACAAAACTAAACACAGCCAATAAAACTCACCAATACAGACATTGGGATCCATACGTCCATCATTAATGGCTTCGATATTCACGAAAGAAAAACGATTGGTAATTTCTGCGGGAGGAGTCTTAACAAATACCGTACGTGGCAGACAATGGATCATATAATTGTGCATACTTGGTCGAAACTCTCCAAAAACAGGCATTAGTTTGAAATCACACAACAGAATCCAATCACCCTCACGAATCTGCGATACAAATATAGACGCTATATCTTTGCATAATACTACATGAATTTTATCACCCTACAAGATCACGACCAGTAATATTCTTTTTTAGTAATCATCTACAGTAAACCACATGAACATATAGATTAACTAAGTGAGAAAACAATCACTTACCTTGTCATCAACCAATATAAGGTTAGTCATCTCTCTGACACCGACCAAGTGTTTGAAAATACGGAGAACATTCACTAGTACTCCACCTATTATTGAACATTTTCAATTCAGACATTTTGTAGAGAACCTTGTCGAATTTTTGATAAACACTTCTCGAGATATAAGTGAGCCATGGGGTTCTTCGGTCTGTAGACGTTAATAATATCGAAGTGAACTCAGTTATTACCAAATGATTAGTATATAAGAAGAAGTAAGTAAATAATCAACATAGCTAAAAATCTGTTAAGTAAATATATATAAAATATTTACTATATAATAACCTTTTTCGAAAAGGATTAATACACATTTATACTATGAGAATATATCTATAATATACATGAATTGCACAATTTGTAGTCAATTAATATTTATCTATGATATACTTTTTTCTATTTCGAACATTTCCTTATACCGTTATATGACAATTTAAAGATAAAACTGGAACAAACATTACGAAGATATGAATTGTGTATAATATTCATTTTCGAAAGAAACGAAATTCCATAGATGGAGAAAAATTACTAAAATACGCGACTTGTTATAATAAAAAGAATAAGACACCGCAAAAGATAGAGATATATTAATGCAAACAATAGAATCATTAATACCATCGTTTGCAGAGTTATCTGACATATTACATACGCAAAAATAAAAATCACACTTTAATAAAAACTTAAATCTTCGCATCGAGTGTTAACAGACTCCAAACCAGCATCGATGCTCAAATATTTTCTTGCTAACCTGCAAAATATTTTTAAAGTTATGACTCAATAATACAATGAACAGGAAAAAATTCAAATCTAATCGATAAACTTACAGATAACTGAATTCGGTAACTTCTGCGAAGAAGGGATCCAGCATTATTTTAGTAGGAGGAGCCGAAGATATAATAACATTACCTATATATAGGTAACCGAAATTTTAAAACAGAGTTATTTTTTCAATATATCAAAAAAATATCAAATAGTACAAAAATTCGTAGACATCAACGATCGCCCATCTTGCAACAAAAATCACTGTATCATTGGCCCATCCAAGCCAACCAGTATGGAACATGCGAGCATCATCGTCAAACATCTTGCATTTGATACGAACATTGCTGCATAAATGCAAACAAGCGTGGTAAATCAAATACCAACATTTAAAATCCTAAGAAACAAAATTATAGTTACAACAACATACCTGAGACTCATTAGTTCAAATGCTATAATTGCATATCCACCAATTCCCTTATGAACACACTGTTTCGTTGAGATTTCCAGCTTACCAAAATTGTCAACTTTTCCAATCAAGTCTAAAATACACACAATTTACACAATCAATATTCAACATAAACTATATTAATATCAAAATTTACGGAAAGCGGATACAAACATACCAACCGAAGAAGTACCGATAGAAACCTTGCTGAGAATCCTCTCAAAGTCAACGAACTTGAAAGAACTTAGTTCAAACTGATAATCTTGCATATGAACAACGATTGGACTAACGATAAGCAAGTGAATATGATTAGACATAACACTAAATGGGTGATCCGTATCAACAATAACTAAATTTTTAATTGTAACCCAAACACCCTCGCGTAACTGAGGCAAAAAATGATCGTAATCATTAGCGTGAACTGTACCACACATCTCCACGCCCTGCATCGTAACATTTAATTAATAATGAAATAACAACCTATGCAAAACTACACACCAGATTTTACTAATTCAACAACACAACATGAACCTTGTAATCACAAAAAATTAATTCGATTCTTACGTCATATGGATCAAACGAATTAGTCCACACTCGTAATATCTTCACAAAAACAGCTATCTCGACAAAACCAGGGGACTCAAAGGTGAAACACCAAAAGAAGATGGGTCAAACAGATTTGCTTTTTGCGTAGACTCCATGCCAAAAAGCAAGCTAGTGGATATTATATGTCTATTATAGAGACTGAAACAGCTAAATATAAAGAGTATCTATAACAAAAATTACAAATAAATGTCTCGTATATAAAATAATATGTAGATAGATATGGTATTCAACAATATAGGAATTCCGATCAGTTAACATTAACAATGGGCATATTACATTTAATAGAAGATTTATATATAAAATTGAGATATTCAAATCTATCGAATATAGATCCACATGCACGTTCATATTTATCCAAAAAGAAGATTATATAAATAAAATTCAAATATATACACGTTCATATTTATCTAAAAAGTAAGATTATATAAATAAAATGTAAATATTTTGAATAAAATATATAAAATGTAAATAATGGAATACGCTTAAAAGTGAAATGTATATACTGGCTAAAACCCTAGTCCGATAGTTAGCATGGTTATATATATGGTATTAATTTTCTCGAGTTCGCTTCTCAATCTTTACCGCTAGAGATCACTTCAATCATAAGGATACATCTTCTAGACCATTCTAAAATATGCGTTAGTATACAATAACATGCGACTCATTCGATTTTACAAAAGCGAAACTTTCCAATTGATGAATATACGTAACTTTGTAATGCTCTATTATATATTAGACCGAAATCAAATACACTAAACCGAATAAAGGTATTCCAAACCAGAGACACATATTAATCCCGGCTGTAACAACTGAAAAAAAAGAAACTAAAAACTACATAATTATTGTTGAGTATAACATCGCCAATCAACGAAAAAGAACCTTAGAGACAAATTCCATAAATCGCAATGGATTAACCAAAGAACCAGTAAGAACCAAAACAACAAATAATTTGCGCAATAAATAAACATTGGACCATTCATTTGCTTCAAAAATCGTATCAACATACTCTCGGTCATTGTCAACCACACCGAATGCGCGGTATGCGTCCTCGAACGTAGGATAGACAACACCATGGACAGTCCTAATATCCTCAAAAGAACGTGGACCCTTGACTACATACAACAAAAGTTTAAGATAATAAATCTCTCCGGATATGCCGAGATAATACATCAATCGATTTGATCGGGATGAATTCTCACATGAACGTCTCCAGTGTTTACGGTTAACATCCCACTCCGAATTCAAAAGAAAATCAGCGTAAGTCAATGACCTTGTTTCCGGAAAATTTTCATTGCATTCCATCCAACTCATAAATTTTGACTGGACCAATCTGTTTGACCGATGAGGAAGATGAAAATGTTGGTCATATATACCTACCAAACATATATAGATTTAATGGCAAAAAATAACCACATAAAAGCTAAATCGATAAAGTTAGTAAATAAACCTCATTCGGAAACTAACCAGGTATAAACTCTGAAGACATCATAAAAGAACACACGCAATGTCAACTGGATAACAACGAAAGACCTAACGTCAACAGCACACAAAAATAAATCACACAAAGATCAAATCAGCAAAATAAAGTGGGAAATTATTAGAAACTAAACCTCGCGAAGATGAGAACCACACGGCGGTTAATGATGAGAAGGATGTGTTCTCAACCTAAAAGGGGATTTGTTTATATAGTTCCCACAGGCCATCGATCTACTTGATAGTCCATTTAAACCTACTTATTAATACATAGTATTCTTATAATAATACATATAAAACCAATCACGAACAAATTAGATAAAGACCATGTAATTAATTTTGATTAATTAATGTACTAAAAATTGTCAGGGTTTACTATCCTAATTATCGTCAATATAATTTTGTCAATAAGTTGGGGTAGAAAATCATAATTTTAAATAACAGCCGGAAACTGCGGTATAATTCAACAATATTATAACCAGATTTTGAAGTTAGTATATTAAAGCTAAATAATAGCTAGATACTGAATAATCAACACATCAGACATCACCTAATTAGAAATAACGACAACCAAACATAATGTGAAATTAATATTATTAAAACCTACTTTATTCGTTAGTACAAAAGCAAGCGAGGACAAACACTCCAGATCTTAGTATAGATTACAATCACACATATTAGTAGAATAGATAGAGATATCATTATTCTTCATAGATAAAACAGAGCTTTGGTAATTCGAAATGCAGGTTTCCGTAGAAAATGTGATCTTTACTAAGATCTAGAGATTTCCATAAAAACGGAGCAACAACACTACGCCTACACCAACATAAACCCAATAGACTATTATTAATTAAATTCATCAAAAGGAATCATATGATAAAAAAACAAATAAGGAAAAACTAACATTTTCTGAAATTCACGGACAATATCAGCGATAGGGTTGAACATAATCTCGGAGCATGGGTAATGAGATCGTAGAACAACACTATTAGCATCAACACCTATAACAATACCAAAACGCGATGAGACATATTTGAAAACTAAATATAGTAGTATATCATTATTTTTTTTACCTTGCATCAGTAATATCAAAATGAACATGACACAGATCATCTTCGTAGGCATCATTGCTAACATCTTGAAGTGTACCCATCCTCACAACCGTCCCTATGACATCTGAATCAAGCAATCTTAAGATCATCTAATAATGCTAATTTGATAAGGAAAAACCAAATAAAATCCGCAATTATCAAGAATTACCGACTAAAGTCCTGCATTCGAACGCCCTAGTGCGAATATCAAACATTCGGTGACAGTGAAGGAATAGTCCAGGAGGTCTGTTTCCGCATCTCCTTGCTCTTGTTGAACGATTAAACTGTATCCTCTGACCGTGATCGGATACTATCACACTGCCGTTCCCACGCTTAACAGAGAAATTAGAAATCTCATACCAAGAATCAGGCTCAAAGTAATTCCCAAAGACTGAAAAACCATCCGGCATGACAATCACCAATATTTGAGTTCTTTGATCGGAAAATTTAAGAAATTAGAAAAGGTTAAATAGAAAGACATGCATGCCAAGTAGGAAGAATAATCAGCCACACCATTTAAATAAAAAAAAATACCGGATTATCACAGGCTATAAATTTCAAAGTGCGACCAAAGTAGTTATCTTGCTTCCATAATTGAAGAACCTTGATACAGACCGACCGATCGACGAATCCATTTTGCAAACCAATAAGAGAATCCATGGTAGAGTTGAGATGGGGTCATTTTTTACAATAATCTGTCAAGCAATGCCTAAACGGAGACAAAAGGGGACGCGAATGACTTTCAAATCCACTAAATAAGAATATATACATAATGAAAGGTAAACACTCGCACCCTTTGATTTTAGCCAACTGCTCTTTCTCACAGACAATTAAAAAAACAAATCGACAACCCTTCATATTACTTCTATTTGTCCGTATTAGGATTATACCGAGAGCTTAGATGATATTTTAGAGATGTGCACACAGATTAAAAAAATAATTTAATTCTTTATTTTTTCAAATCAAAATACTGTTAATACTGTAAAATAATAGACTGTAAAAACTGTGACTTTAAAATAATAATAATAACAATTGCTTCAAAAATGAATTAAAGCCACATTTCTTTTGGCTTTTAAAAAACTCATCGGTTATGAAGAAAAAAGAGAAAAAAATGGCTGTGAGAATATTTAGGAGCAGTTTTATCACTTTGAAGACTTTAAAACCATTAAAGTGTGATTAGATAAAATATAACTTTAAAAACTGTATAATTTTTTAAGTCTCTACAGTTTTTCAAGTCTAATTGCCAATCAGTGCCATCTTTTTGTCAATTCCAAAACAGTTCAACCAATAAAAAAATAAGATTCAGAATTCAAACAGCCAAAACAACAAAAAAATAATTAATTTTTGCATAGGAGTTTGAGAACACCATATATTTTGGAACAAAAATAAACTATAAAACATCATCTAATCAAAAACGGAGGGAGTATATTCCATCCCATTCTCTCTGTTACAACCTTTCGACATGGACGTTGTACCTCCCATCACAGGACAGTTACTGAGAGACATCGAAGAGATACTTAACGCTGCTGATCAGGAGAATCTTCCCGTTCTGTACTCTGGTGCGGGTTTCTGGATTGACAAAACCACTGCTACGTGGTTCAAGTTCAATCACTTTCTCTTTGTCGCGATCGGAGAGATCTTTCAACACAATTGGCACCATGAGTGGCCGACGTACCGCCTGATTCCCGTCCATGATAAGAGATGATGGTTTTTCCTCCTCGCGGTAAGCACTGATCTTTTATATAAAACACAATAAGACAAAACCCCTAAAATGGTTCTATACTCTTATAACTTATTTTCTTTTCTTTATTTGTAGCGTAAATACACATGGGACCACATACATATTTCAACGGTTTGGACGCAATTTATTTGTGTGCTAGAACGTTATTCAGAGACCAGATGCGTGCGTTGAAGATGATATGGGCGTGTGGTGGCGATAAGCCCGAGTGGATGAATAGGTTAGTATGGAATAATTTGGTCGATATGTTTGATGAATTTGGCCTATACGATGTCGGTTTCAGAGAGTGACTTCCATTGCTAAACTTCCTTGTACTCTCGTTTTCTCTATAAATTTCTATGTAATGGTGTTTTATCTATTTACAATTATCTTCTCTTTTGACTTTTGATTTCACTTGATTTTAGCAAACCCGTGATGCCGTGGTTAGTGGTTACTAATGAACAAAAGACTACTATAAATAAATTAGTAAAAGACTGATTTAAATAGAATTGCCTGATTTTAAAAGTTAGAAGATTTAAGCAAAAGAGTTTTGTAAACTTAAAAATCTTTGTAAATATATGATTTTTAACATATATGCTTGGACGATCATATAACATTTACTTGAAAGTTAGAACAATGGCATACAATAAATAAAATCAAAATTTAATAAAAATATTTCTCTAAGAAAATATTACGGTAAAATATAGTAGTAATCAAAATACATACATAATTAAACGAAAATATGGTGAAAGATTTGATTAATAAATAGACGAAGAAAAAAAATTCTTGATTCTTGTATCCACGAATGAATTTGTACTAAGTCAGCTAAACCGATATATTATATATAATGACTAAATAAAACCTTGATAATCATGAAACGATAAAGTAGATTATGAGTGTGCAAAAACAACATACTCAGTATAACCATATGCACTTATAACATAGACCCCGAATCAGATCATATCAAATACTTCCGTGTAGACAACAATTTTTGTTTTTTGCAATGCTCTACCGTCGATATCGGTTATCAATATCTTCAAACCCTTGCGAGTAGTAAACCTAGAAACGGCTACATACAGTTGCCCATGAGAGAATACCGGTTTAGAAAGATATACACCAACCTTCTGCATAGTCTGCCCCTGACTTTTATTGATCGTCATTGCATAAGCTACACATATCGAGAATTGTTTCCTCTTCATCCTAAAAGGGAATCTTCCATCAGTTGAACTGAGAAACATTCGAGGTATCAGCACTTTCTGCCCAACAGAATCACCTGTTATAAGCTCAACCTCGAGAACGTGATCAGCCATTTACGTGATCAACATCCTTGTCCCATTGCACAAGGCATTTTTCGGATCAATATTTCTAAGAAGCATTATTGGAGTACCAATCTTTAATCGTAAACAATAATTCGGCAAACCAGACAACTTGATGCTATTCAAAATTTATTGCGAGAAAGCAATATTATCCAGCTTACTTGTATCAGAAGTCTCGATGGAATTGGAAATGAGGTACACTTTTTCATCACTACTCGGTCAAAGCAGAGACAAATGGTTAGTAGGACACAACAGTAAAAAGCAAAAGTCGCATGTTTTAAAAAAACACAGAAAGGGGTACTTACTTTTTATGTTTGAAGTCATGTATTCGTTAATCATCTCAACATCTTGATTAGTTGGACTCAATATAGCTCTCTCCTGGAAGTACAACGGATCGCGAGTAGTTATATACGAATCGCCACACTTCCATCACAATTTCCTTGATAGGTTTTTCATATCCCAACACTAACATATCATCAGGAATCTCGAGTTCCTTATCTCCTTTAATCGATGCACCAATTTTTCCATCACCTATGTCCAGAATCCACCTCGAGAAGGACTCGAGCTCAACAGCATCTTGCACACAACTTGTTCTCTGCAGCCTCATGTTAGCTGTGAGCTTCCGAACCTTACAATGCTTCCAAAAAGTGGAATAGTTTAAGGTTGCCAAAATAGTCTCTGCCCTAGTCCCATTCGTGATGACAGGTAATATTTTTCTAAAATCTCCTCTAAAAACAATCACCTTACCACCAAATGGCTTATCACACTGAAGTACATCACGCATACTCCTATCCACTGTCTCGAAACAGTACTTGTTCATCATCGGAGATTCATCCCATACAATCATCTAAGCCTCCTTAATAAGTTCCACTAAATGAGATCCTTTTGTCATCGTGCAAGTTGTAAACTCGGTTACACTAAGCGGTATACCAAAACATGACTGGGCTGTCCTTCCACCTTGTAACAATAAAGCAGTGATACCACTCGATGCCACGTTCAAAACAACACTTCCTTCTGAACGAATAGCAGCACCTAAAATACTCCACAAAATCGTTTTTCCGGACCCTCCAAACCCACTAACAAAAAACATTCCTCCTGCATCACGATGTACAACATCCAATATCTCGTCATAGATCGCCTTCTGTTCGGATGTTATTGTACCCAACAATCGTGCATGTAGTAACTTGAGCTCGTCGCAATTATAACTCAACTCATCTGCAAGTAGATGATTTTTATGTTTCCCCATCAGACTAACATCAATACAAGGCATTCCATTAATATGCTCCAAGGAACTGCTGTTAATCTGTTAAGTCCGTTCGATATCTGCCAAAGCAAGGTTCTTAATCTGATATTCTGACAACGGCAAACCTTCCACAAAACATAAGCGAATATACTTATATCAGTTAAATTTGCTCAGACAACTAAACAAATAAATCAATCGATAGGGTACTCTATACGATATCTGGATCTCGACGCCTTATATAGCGAATATACTTATATCAGTTACGACGTTTGTATATAGGAAATCCACCCTCATCAACCCGCGTCACTTCGTTGAAAGCCCTTGGGAAGTATTTTGTGCATTTCCCATTGACCATACATACATTACTTCTATTGGCTTCACCACATGGACCATGAATCATTAGATCTCCCACAACCTCATACAGATGCGGTTCTAAGTCTTTATCAGGAATCTTAGCTGAGATAATCTTATCGATATCAGCACTAGTAGGCAATTTTGAATCCGGATCCAAGAATAACACCATATGAGTATGCGGCAACCCCCGCTTCTGAAACTCGATAGTATATATAGCTAAAAACAAATATAACACAAACCGTAATTAGGTTATTAGTAAATGTTCCAAAAAACGATAATCGAGAAATATACGTTGGTAATACAAGTACTTAAATAACATACCTGAATTAGCATGACCAAATATCTCGCCTTTGGTTATATCATAGATTAGATTATCGAGTTTCATTTTAAAAACTCGACAACAAATATCGGGTCTATCCTCCACCTTTAATTGATGCTTGCGTAGATATCTTGTTATCTCAGGCCAGTTGGGATTACAAGTAATGGTGATGAATGAATCCGGAAATCCATAGAACTTGCACAATGCCATGACATCCAAATAATGCTATATCATAAACCGCTTCCCTCCAGTAAAAGAAGATGGTATTAATATCCGTTTCTCATGATCAGCTAAATTACACTCGCCTTTATTCGCTGGCTCAATAATTTTGTCAAACTTTTTCGCATCGCAATTTCTTTTGATTGAAGAAAATATATCGCAATCAACTCGATCATCGTATAAGCATCCACAAGAAATTGCTGATACAAACGACCGGACATAACAACAGTGGTGGCCTCTCCTTCTCTAGATTGGATCCGGAAAGCAAAAAACTCTCGCATAGTAATATTCTTACGCACTCTCCCAGATGTATCTACAAATCCAAGATCAATACCCAGCCTGAAACCGTCTTCACTGTAAGGAAACAAAAGGAGGTACTGCAGTGCCAAATAAGCAGGATGCAGCTCACTGATCCTACGTAAACTACCATCCTTAGCTTCAACAACAATATCACGTGTGTCAACATCAAAATCAAAACCTCTAGGAATAAGACCGGCAACATCATTCTCGGTTGGCAAATTATGTATATACTGCCATCGAGCTGTCTCTCACTTTTTAGAACCAACCGAAGACTTTGAATATTATCTTCAGAAGTTAACGCAATCCTTTCAGATGCAATCCTCAGTGCTTTCACATGTGGATTATAAGTATCGAGCATTTTTTAATCGCTCAACTATATCCTTTCTGATCTGTCCACTTGCTTGAGATTTCCTGTGGTTTCGTTATTTTTTAAAAACAAAAACTCAATGAGAACAAAACAAAACCGACACGAAAGCAAACGGAAAAAATTTTGAACTATTACCCATAAGCCTTGATTCTGTTAGAGACATCATTAGCAGTATCATGAATATTAACTGCAAAAAGGCAGGATGTTCACCGACGTCCGGAAGCATAGAACCGATGCGATGATAGTTTTCACTGTGCATTTGAAAGACATAGGGACCTTTACCATCATTAATCCAGTGATTAATATTTCCACCTAGAGAAGTCATCGAGAACATCATGTTATATTCTCTTATATTCTCACGATAGTTTTTGCACCTCTCTTGTTCACTATTATAAAGCAAGGCCAGCAATATTTTCGGAGGAGCGCGAAGAAGTGGGAGGTCAACTTTCCCTTGTCCACAACAGATCGAGAAACGCGGAGTTCCCTTTCTTACTCTTTTTTGCAAATGCTCACCGATCCACATGTAAGCTAGACAATTGCCACATACATGTTCAGGATCACCCTCATCAACATAACCTACAAAATAATAGTATAGCAGAACATAACAAATATTAACAATGCAAAATGATTTACTAAACAATCTTTACCATTAGAATCCGCGACGACCTCAGTATCAAAAATATGTTCGTCCGAGATGCTATCTCTCTGAGCATGCCTACGACGAAGAACATTGCCACGGTCGCCATCAAGCTCAGAATCAATGGGCACAAAAGCAAAGAAATCGTCAATATAAGGATCAGATGATAATGAGTCTGATACAAAAAACATAGATAAATTAATCAAAGGCGTCAAATGAAGGAGAATAATTAGATTTTTTTTGTTTATGAGATCACAGACCAAAATTTTGAGTTGTTCTGAATCTCATGATTGCTAGCCTATTTTTTATAGCTTCCTCGTAACGTTCCCTCTAAGTTATCTAGATTTGTATACTGGACAAAAGGAGACACATATGTAGTATTCCCAGGAGCATATCGATGGTTCCTTGTCAAAACACCTGCAAGAAAAATAGAAGAACAATTGAGTATAGAAGAAGAAATTCACATAAATATTTAAACCCGAACCAAACATACATTTCATGAGTACACCGGAGACTTTTGTTTTAGAATTGCTTATTTTTTTCCTGACTTCTTTCATGCTTTCCGTCTCAAATAGGTATAAATTTGTTAGATATACTTTAGAATGTATACTCACAAAATAATGGCATACATATATATATATATATATATATATATATATACGAAGCAGTGAAATGCAAAACCCTAGCAATAATATATGTAAAATCCCCAACTAAATTATGCAATATATATTTACATACACGATAATTATATTTGCTAGATTTGCTTCCATATTATCTAAGATAATTATAATACACATACAGAAATTAAAAATATATACTTTCTAAAAAAATGGAAACTAAAAAGCTACATATATTACATATATAAGCGTTAAGTTCAGAAAGTAATATATATTGCAGACTATACACACACAAAATATTGGCACATATAACCTAATAATATTATGTGTGTATTTAGACTAGATCTGCTCACACCAAAGGTTTAGTTGCTACAAATCAGGGAAATATTAAAAATATAATAACACACATAAATTAAATAAGATAATTTATAATTTAACTACTAGTTTCTCAAAAAGGACAGATAATGTATTCAAACTATTCGATTGATATTACCAACAAAATACATTTAGTGGATTAAGAGAATATCGATTAGATAAAAACTGAACAGAGTTAACCAAAGTCGAAAAAAATAAAACATATCCTAAAAATATCATAAATAAAATTACACAATAATAATTAATAAATAATATAAAAACCAACCCATAGACCTAAACCACAATATTTCCACTGCAAAACGGTTTGATCACTCGCGAGGTTTGTATTTCTTCTCAACAGTGACATCAGCCTTCTCTCCAGAATCCGATGCAGATGGCGCATCACGTTTCCCCGACGAACTCGTTAGAGAAAACAGTGAAGAGAATTCAGACGGGGCCTCTAAATGAAACAAACAATTAAATTCGTACATAAAAAAATAATCGACTATATTAGATATACCCCTAGTCAGTATATATACTATACAAGATCTTATATATAAAAGAATAAATTAAGAAAGTTTCTGAACAATTACCTGCGACGATGCATCCTCGTGGAATAAGTCGATCCACTCTTGATCAGAACTCATTATATCTACGATATATGGTGCTTTTCTACTCTTCAGATTATCGACACCAACACAAATCTTGAAAAGATACTCCTTCCCGATCAGAACACTCAACGTTAGAGGCAAAGTATCTGGATCAGACTGGGTGCACATAACAATAGTTAGGACCATTATTACCAATAATAGACAACAAAACAACCACTGCAAACACTATGTAAAATAAAGGAACAACGTACCTCATGATGCTTCTCGGCTAAATCAGCTGCCGATATCCCAAGAACAATTTCAGCAACACTATCAAAGAGCATGAACCGAGCCTCATCTCCATCCAAATCTGAGACGTGTAGGATAATACGATATCGTGCAGCAACGTCCCAAACATCTTTCTTACATTCCAAGCAATCGAAAAGGGGAGGTCCATCATAACCGGAAACGTCCTCACATGGCTCAACTTTCTTATTACATTGATTACAACCAATATAATACCACTTAGGTAACTCAATATCGTCGATAGAGGCAGCAGTAACAAATTTACCAACCTAAAACAGTGTCATAGTTAATATAAATCTCTTTTTAACATACCACCAAGAGTTTACAAAATAACAGAAAGAAAATACCTCAGTAGAACGAACAGTCATCTCGATAGGCCTCCTCATGTTTTTGATGAAAAATTCATTGTGGAGGGACGCAGAGGAAACAAATGATAGCAGACTATTCTCAGTCTTAGTAATCACCAAATTATCCTTAGGAAGTCTAGCAAAATCAAAAGATCAATAACCAAAACAATGACACAAATTCATTGATAACTAACAACAGTATACACCTCAAAGAAAGAACATACAATGATTTGAATTCCTTGACCACAGTCGAACACGACTTGTAGATCACACGGGTCACATTCAGCGAATTAGATAAACTAAAATTACCTACACAAGTTTTAAATTACGGTAAAAAATCATAGATCACTAGTAAACATATACACTAAAATAACAACTATAGATGACTATGACATACCATTCCACTCCTTGATCAATGCAAAACAGATAAGACAAATGATATCGTTGCCCTCGTTTTTAGGATAATAATCCGCAAAACCCGTAGCGTAATCATTCCAGAAAGTACAAGTCAGGCGATCATCCCTAGCAAAAGAACACCAAGTATTATTATAAATAGAAACAGTACTAATATATTAAAACAGAGAAACGAAAACATCAACACCACTTAGAATATATCATGCAGGTAAACATTGAACTTAGGAACCTTCTTTTCCTTAACAACCACATCCTCTAGAGAACCCACAGACACAACCTGGCCAAGGACATCTAGAAAAACCAGCAATAAAATATTTTAAAAAAACAAAAAAGATCAAATACGCGTCCTAAATACATATAAACAACAAAATCTAAAACATAGATTTACCAACTAAGACACTCCGATCCAGTTTTCCATTCACAATATCAGAGAACTTGGCAAGATACTTCTCTGGAAAATCCAAAGATAAATTTGCGCAAGGAACGATGACAGTTCGTCGATGAAGCTGAATTCTGAAAGCCAATAAATTTGTCTTATAATCTGACGTGTAATCAACAAAATAGAAATTACTCAAGGTAACACATCCATTCTCAGCCAACAGCTTTAAATACTTCGCCACCAAGGCTTCTTCAATAATGGTGTGAATCCGAGTACCCTATAAACATTTAGAAAACGACTTATCAAAAAATAATAATTTAAGAATAAATAACACCCCAACAAAAGAAAACCAATGAAAGAATACTTACAACCCAATCGACCAGAACCATATCAACATAAATTACTTTCTTATTTTTTAAGTAACTCCATAACCTAAGAATGCGAACATCCATCGAGTAGCGATCCAAATGAGGCTTAATGTCATTAATCAAGGCGGAAGTGAGTGGTTTTCTCTTGAGGTACGACATGGCCGAAACTGAATATGGCTTAGGACCTAGAAAACAAATTAGACGAAAATCTCAAAATAAGAAGCAAAGATGTAGAATAAGACAGAACATGCTCGATATTTATACATAAAATCAATTATATATAATAAAATATTTTCATGTTATATTTCCAAGAGATTATCACAAGATATATGCTATATTTCCATATGTATCTTCATAAAGATACGTAATATAAACAGTATGCCATAAATAATTATAAATAAACGCATATCTATCCTAAAAAATAGCATAACCAAAAAGAACTTTCCACTTATCAAGTCTACCAACCATTAATATCCATAATTATATGCTAATCGATCACACGAAAATGTATAAATCTCATATAGTTGTCGACTGCGAATCAGAATACAATATACGATTAAATTTAGAAATCAATTATCCATATCATAAATATCAATAATCAATATATAACTAAAAACATATTTTCAATTATACGATTACTGGTATGAGTATCTATGCTACTAATCTCATATCCAATGTAATTTTTTCGACTATTGTATAAGCTGAATGACTATGCCATACCAATCCAAGAACTAATACCAAGAGAAAATATAATCCCTAATAAAATAATAGATAGAAGAACAGCAGTATTCAAATTAGTACAGATCTCAGCATAACAAAGAATTTACATATAACTAAAAAATATATACTAAAATTACAACAAGTACGGTTTATCATCGACTATAGTATAATTTATATAACTTATATATCTCTGTTATACTAATTCTAATATTAATATCGAATAAATATTTAAGCTCCAAATGAGGCTAAAGAAGAATAACAGTAGTAAGAGAATAACCTCCACACCATCGCATCATACATCCACCAAACTATCACCTAACCGAAGCAAAAGAAAAAACAAAATGATGAAACGCGTCATTGTTACACCGAAGGGATTTTATCAAATAATCGAAATTAATGTATTAATTAATAAATTAAACAACAATCCAATAATGCCCGCACGATAGACCATATTTTGAATTTAGTAACAAACAATACTTGATTGCCAACCTCGATTTAAATTTATATATAAACAAACATCAAAAGAAAGAAAATAGCGTGAAATTATAAATTAAAATACAATAATATCGAGGCTAAATAAAAATCTGGATAATCAAGCAAACGTCATAAATTTATGAAAACATGCACCAATAGTTGCACGGGAACAAAAAAAAGCTTAAGTGCATAAAGCACCAAAAAAAAAATAATAACTACAAATTTTGAAAACAGATACTTGCTTCAAGGATTGCCAATTTTGTTACTATCCATATGGATCTTCGAGCGCTTCCTTGGTAGCCTGAAAAATATTTATAAAAATCATCATTCATATATACCAGAAGAAGAAACTCAAACTTTTTCGAAAAGCTTACATGGATCTGAATTTGGTTACTTCGGCAAGGCGAGGGTTCACCATGATCACAGTAGGATGCATAGTAGATATAATAACTTTTCCTAAATATATATACGGCCGAAAGCTATCAAACAAATCAAATTTTAACAAAAAACACAACAAACAACTGAATATAACGAACCTGCGTAGACCTCGACGATAGCCCATCTCGCAACACAAACCGCTATATCATCGCTACAGGTAGACCAATCGCTATAGAACTTCCTAGCATCACTACCGAACATCTCGCATTTGATACTAACATTACTGCATAAACGAAAGAACATATATTACACCAAAAAACCAATAAAATTTTTAGACATTTCGTAAACACCACGACGGACCTTATATATCTTAGTTCAAATGTAAGCATTGCATATCCACCAACGTCTTTATCAGGTATTCTCAGATATCCAACATTCATAACTTCTCCGATCAAATCTAGAAATTGAGAACTTAAACACTCAGTACGCAAATCAAACCAATACAACATCAAATTTCATAGCAAAAAAACACGTAAATAATAATTTTACATACCAACCAACGAACGCTCGGAAGACGGTCTGATGAGAATCTGACCAAAGCTTACGAAATCAAAAAAATTCCAATCACATGGATAAACTTGCTTATCAACCACAGTCGGACTCAGAATAAGCAACTCATTGCGATGAGATGTAATCCTATACTTGTCATTCAAATCGGCAACAACAAATTTCTTGAGTTTAATCCAAACACCCTCACTCAGAACAGAAGAGAAACGGTCATAATCAGCAGCATAAACAGTTCCACAGATCTTTACACCCTGCGACACAACAATAAAACGATACAATGAAATAGACAGGTACGAAAACAACAACACAGTACCAACGAACGAAACATTATAACAGACCTTATCATCACAAAGAATCACGCTGAATCTTTTACCACACGAATGAAACGAAGTAGTCCAAACTCGTAAAATCTTCACAAAGATTACTGATTCAACAAAACCAGGTGTCACCTTAGAGACACCAAACGTAGCTGGACAACACAAAAAATCTTTTCATATACATTCCAAATCCAAGCGAGAGCTAGGCTTAGCGTCCGAGCGTGAAACAGCAATTGAAGGTGTCTCAGAGTCAGAAACATCATCTTCACTAAGAAATCCATCCACAGTGGCATTATCTGCAGCAGAATCATCGTTAGCCTCTTCATCGCTTAGACTTTCATCACTGTCAGATCCACCATGTTCATCACACTCAGCATCAAAACAGTGATCATCATTGCTAACCAAATCATCATCAGAGACGTCACAATTCCCACCAGATGATTTGGGGGTTTCACTTCCGCAATCCCCGGCCGATGAATCACAATCCATGTAATCACAGCCATCGCCATCTAACCACACTTCAGCGATTGGACTACACATAATATAACGTATTCCAAACCCGAGAGAACGATGACCATGACGTGCATAATGTCTAACATCTGCGTAAATATATAAAAGCATGAGTAAAAATCACAACCACTGAGCAAACAACCAAACACTCTAGCAACAATCTGGGCAGGACACATGGTTTCGCTATAACACAAAGTATATCAACCACAAACATACCTTGTGCATTTAAGAACATACGGGGCAGATTATACGATCGCATACTGTCATGACAAGCCTCTTCATCTCGACCCATCAAAGGATCTGACAGAACCAAAATTAGACTAAGAAATATAAAACAACAAAACCAAACAATCTCATAACTTATATGTTACTAATAAAAAGATAGATACCTGTATAATTGCATCCACGCAATAACGATCGAGCAAGACGATCAGGAAACATAGAAGTGGAAGACGACGACACAACAACATACAGAGAAAGGACCATGACGTTAAAGTAGTTTGTATGCAATGATCGTCCTTATTGCAAAGCCGATCGCAGTAAAATGCTACGAAATAACTAATAATGAGTAGTACTTATACCAATTTGTTATATAATTTTTAAATTAGATAATATTTACAGTGAATATTACCTAGGCAATTTTATGTTTAACTAACATTTAACAATATCTTAAAATATATGAATGTACACATGGACTACCTTAACTAATAAATTTGTATTATAAGATTCATGAGTGTCGAATATACGCAAATAATTATGTACACATATTTATCTACAGTCAAGGCAATCTAAATATCTTTTAAAAATTCTCTGTACTTATCAACTACGTCATTGAAATCAAATTTAACTAAATAGAATAAAGTACCAATCAAAAACAGCTAAATAACCATATCATAAAAAGTAAACTTATCTACAAATAAGAAATAATAAATATCCTTTAAAATCTTGTTGTGCTCATCAAATATATCATACTTATCAAACCAAACTAAATAAATGGAATAAAGTATCAACCAAAAACGATTAGGCACCCATATCGTAAAAAAATAAAACTTACAAACCGACTAAAAACCCTAATATCAGAGAGAATATATATAGTTTGCTCACCGAATATAAGAATGATCATTTATCTAAACAGAGAACCTATCCGAGTTTGCTATCATTGTGCGATTGTGCGATAAAGCTTTTACCATTCCATCTCCCACATACAAATATAATAACGTACGACGAAGAAGAATCACCGCAAATAATCCACAAAACCCAATTCGTAGCCTGGATGGATTACAACCATTTGTACTCCAAAGCGAGAGACTATCTGTACATGGAGTTTTCGCTACATTGGGTTTGGCATACCAAAACAAAAGAATGGCATCGATACATCGGTTTACGTATCAGAATCTACACAAACACTCGTTATCGATATATTTCACCTCCAATACAAACTCCAAATTAAATAACACAATGTATTATAAAAATGTCAACACCATTACCGGGACGTCCCGGTACAGAAGTTACAAATCAGTTGAAAGAAAATAACACGGAGAGTAACAAATACTTAAAACACATAAAGTTTGAAAAAAAATTCACTGAACTCATATGTCATGGATAGGATCTTCTTCTTCGGCCTCTACATCACTACCTCCATTTCTAATCAAATATACACAAGCAATGGAATTAAAAACACATAATCATTACCACACATACAAAGCAATTATAATAAAATAAAAATATTATATTATAGAATGTCTCATAAATCAAGCGCCTCTTGGATGTCTGGATTGAATAAAACTCCTGAGACACCGATATGATCAGAAACATGATACTCTTCTATAAAAGAGTTGATAATGACCCAATCAACGAACGTCATCCATACATAAACAAACTTGATATAATAGATTTAGTGTCTTACCATTGCGTATGACGACACGCCAGTCACTCAGGACACAAATGACTAATTGTTCGCTGCAACAACACCACCTGTCATTGAACTCAATTGCCAATTTCCCGTGCGCAAAGCATGTTATTGTTCGTTCGCTGAAATCATATTAGTTCAAATCACGTTAAACCAATTACGGATGATTATCAAACACTTACGTTTCATCCCGCAAAGTAAATTCGATCCTTGCCGTCCTTTTTTACTCGAAAGCTTCAAACGAACGATCTTTTACAAGCTCCAGTTCGCCAACCGAATCAACGGCACCCACCAAATCTAAAAGCATTATCACACAATGAAAAAACTATAAAGCAGAATCATTGAATCAAAATCACAAGCGAGCGATCCTTAGCGAGACTTACCAACATGACAATTCCGTTGAAAGCGTCCGAAGTAAAAATCCTCAAAACCGAGAAATTGCATATGTGGATAATCTCCTCTGTATAAATCACCGGTTTTGAAACCACCCAATACCTTTGTGCTAGACTCAAACTCAATTTTCCAAATATTTTTAGTCATTTGCCTAGCCGATCTCGCTGATACCACTTTAAATTTTTTGATTCTTCCACACGAGCCTCCCTCGTGGAGCCTCTTTGAAAAATAAAGAACCAATTCCTCGCTTCAAACAATTGCTTGTATTTTTGAGCCCTGAAACATATTCAACAGTTAAAAAAAAAAACCAAACTGGAACAAACACAACCAAGCGGACATAAAGAAGAATCTTACTTGGTCATCGATAAGAATTAAATGAAGAACATCGCCAGCGTCATGTACCAATTTGAGCCATCTCTTACAAACCATCACCCTGATTTTCTAATCCACTCTTGAAGGTTCCAACTCGCTTATTCTAGAAACTCCGTCCATTCCAAGATAACAGATAACGGATGATTGTTTTCGAATATCCAAGTTTTCGTAAATGAGACAGTATCGATCTCTAGAATATAGAACAGACTGAAGACAAAGAGGTGGACACCGATAGGTTATATATATATATATATATATATATATATATTAAAAAGTCATTATTTTTTCACGGAATAATCATTATGCATACATACAATAAACGAAAAGAGTCGAACGGTTCAGAACTTTCAAGATTCACAACATTTCACATTCTCCAAAGCGCTAACCAACAATAAAAATAATAATCTACTAATTTTTATTTTTAATAAAGTGTTTTCAATTAAAAGCAAGTAACAATACAAGCTATGCAATTAAGCCATACAGTTTGAGCAGTGAGAGAGTTAAGCAAAAGCTTAATCTAGTCTATTTAAAAGGTAACTACATTGTCTAAGGGCTTAACTATTGAAAAGTCCATGACCACCACGCCCTCCTCTACCACGTTTTCCTCGACCTCCAACCATAATCTACTAAATTCAGAATATATCAATGTCATCTGCTAAAACTCGAAAACACCAAGACCGGATTTAATCTTATAGCCCAATGACGCTACAAAACTGCTAAACACAAGTCTCTGAAATACTAAAGAGTAATATATAAATATGCTTTTCACTTCTAGTGTATCGAATCAATTAATCGATATTTATTGATAATTAGACATATCTAATTGCTTGCTTTTAGGTAAAAAAATTTGGCTTTTTTTCATATGACTTGGCGTTAGTACGACTCATAAATATTCACTCGCAAATTCAATGTTTAGAACACTATAAACTATTTTCTAATAACTAAACAAAAATCAAATATACTAAAAATCCAAACAAAACACGGAAACAAACCAAATCATCAAAATGTAGATATCTTGATATTACAAATACAATTGTTTAATCAATTAAAAAGGTATAGACACCACACACACGATACTAGCACTATTCTTTACAACAGTGCTTCCAAACAACTGGTTTAATGACCATTTGCACTGCATCTTGCAGTCGATAGCTCTTCATCACATTGTAGCCTATAACAAAACCCACAACATGAACAAATACATGGTAACCATTAATTTAAATATTATACAGTGGTTGTGGTAATAATACCTAGCATGGAAATCACGAACATCAGGAATATTTGAATTGAAAAATAATTCACAATACTTCTTCATTGCGTAAACGCTTGTAATGCCTATATGAAAACAAAATACGGTGGATCAAAAGACAACACATACGACTTATTCAAAATAAACAAACATAGCTTGGTACACTATTGCAATACCTGTGTATTCGTTACTGATACACCACCACCTTAGAATACAGAGAACTTCTATGCCACAAAGTTGAGCCCATTGAAAAGCAAAATCTTCGGCCAGTTTTCCCAAAGCAACACATTTGATGACACGTTGTCTACAGAAGAAAGCGTTCCAATAACCGAACCAATTGATACTATGATAACAAAATATACAGTCTTCTCACCTGTCCTCGTGAAGTTCAAATGGAATAGCAGCGTAGTCTTCTTGTATCTTTTTCTCATCAAAAATCTCAAGATCGCCGATGTTCACAAGAACACCAATCAAATCTAGGAAAAACAAATAAAAATTGAAATATCTGTTTATTCCTTCAACTTAAATGATTTTATTATTGATTATCACAAAGTCTACCAATAGTATACGTGACATCAAGACGACCCCCAAGAACATCCCCAAAGTCAGCTAAAGACAGAAACAAATCACCTCTAGGACCACCAACACCAATAAACGTGGTGTTTGTAACAAACATTAACTTAAATGGATGTCTTGCCAAACGCGTCAAACCATTAGAAGTTTTAACCACAAACCCGCACAAGAGCTCCCATCGGTCTTCAACAAGCAGATCATCAAACAAATGAACGTATTTATTTCCAATCGAAGCTTGTATCTTCGACCCCTGTAAACATTATCCAAAACTCAATCGAGACACAAATACAATGTAGAAGATACAAAGAAAAAAAAATGACATGAAAATCGAATGAGAAAACTCACATGTATATCAACTAAGATCATCTTCAACTTAAGACGGCGATTCCTATCCCTCGAATGCCATTTCTTCAGTACTTTAATTTCAATACCAGGATTGACAACCAAATTATCTAACTCAGATACTTTAACGATGTCCCGCATCGTAGCACAAAGATGAAAAACAAAGAGCTCAAAGAAGATAAAAGTTTATAAAAGATTCTTCTATCTACAGAGAATGCGCCAATATCCTTTTCTTATAAACTCGCTATATCATTGGTCTCTCCGACATTGATAAGAACAAAAAAACAAAAAATGAATATCGATAAATCATATGGTCAATTTTCCAATCTTCGATTTTTTTTTGTTTTCAAAATATAATAATTATGCATGTCTGGGAGGAATGAAAAAATCTAATGGCGCAGACCTTTCACTGTTCTTGACAGTTTGCAATCTCCTATGAGGATTTCGATCAATTAAATTCCAAAACTTTAGAATAAACTCACTATAAATATTGCCTATTATATAAATAGTTGAAAAATCAACATATCAGGATACAGCTCGACCTATAGTCCGAAAATATTATTTAGTCTGTCGAGCCCAACACCACGTTCTTGTTTACTGATTATGTTACGTGAATTATATATAAATAAACTAAATATCACAAATGGTTCGTTTTTGAATGTGAACTATAGTATCGTTTTGTACAATTAAAAGATCATAAACATAATAAAACATAATAAACCATGTAACTGGAGTGCTAATTACAAAATGTCTTACTTTACCGTCATGAACAATATCACAATACACTGCCAAAATCGATAGATTACACCATTGGAAATTCCGAGCAAGAAATTAGAATAGTAGATTTGAATTATTTGTCAATATCACAAATCATAAAATCGACTTATTAAGGGCCGGTTTAATTTATAATTCGTATATATTTATTGGACTTTTTAAGCCCAATATTATTTTCCTGCTCGATAGTCATACAAATAATTAGATTCAAAACAATACTTCGCATATATTTATTGGACCTACAGGCCCAACACCTTTCTCTTCTCGGTAGTCATTCAAGTAATTAAAAAAACTAAGCTCTGAGATAACATATTTCAAACAACCAAGAAATAAAACAAAAACGCTCGCAAATAACACATAAAAGCAACTCCAAGAATTAAAAAAATTTATGTGAGACAACAATGTACACCCAGTTTAATTTACACTTCGTAGAAGTGTATTGGACTCCTTAACCCAACAACTTTTCTTCTTGATAATCACACGATTTTGCTAGAAAATCCATACACAGAGAGCCAATTTAATATACAATTTACATAAACGTAACGAAATTCCAAGCCCAACTTGTTGTTCTTCTCGATAATCATATGAATAATAATTAAAATCTATTAAATGGTTCATCTTAAAATGACTAAACAAAAGCACAATTAAAATATATAAAATCCGATAGCAGACAATTCAAACATAAATAACATAAAATTAATTGTTCAAATATAACAATTATAGAAGGTCCAAGTAATAAAAAAAATTCAGTGAAGACAACGACGACATCAAAACCAGTCCATGCCAGACGCCTCGTCACTGAATAATGCGGCGGTTGAGGCTACCACGACTGCATTGGAGTAGATTCAGAAAATTAGCAATACAAAAGCATAAACACGAATTACGTACCAGAAGAAATAGTTGATCCTAAAAACCAGGAACTCACATCTCCAGAAACTCGTGGATATCATCATCGAGAGGGTTAAATATGAACTGGGAACTTAGATAATGAGACCGCAAGACAACATCCTTAGAGTTGGGACCTGTACAACAAAATATATTAATTAGACTCTTGAAACAAAGAAAATCAATCAACACTCGTTAGACTTAATTAGAAACCGAAAACAAAGTAGATCATTTTTTTACCTATTATTACACATAATAATATACTTACCTTTGCCATCAGATACTATCTAGAACTTGAGAACACATACTATCGATTCGGCATCATTTTGCCCGTACACACGAACAAAGTGCATAGCAATAGCTCCTCTCGCAATACACGCAACGACACCATCTTTCCTATGACAACTACATCGACTATGAATATACCATAAAATAACAACAAAAATATTTAATGCAAAAATAATTTGCAAACTACTAACCTCGCATCGCAGAGTTCAAAACGAACGTGACACAAGTTCTCTTCGTATGCATCATTGTTATTGTCCTGCGGAGTTCCCATCCTCAAAATAGTTCCCATTACATCTGTGAAAAAACGTATTTCAGAAACATACAATCACGGTAACCAAGTACGAAACAAATCTAAAAAACTCAAAAAAAAATTTACCGATTAAAGATTAAGGTTCATACTCCCTAGTACGAATATCGAAAATTCGCCGACAGAGAAGAAATAATCCAGGAGGTCCATCATCAAATCTCCTAACCCTTGTCAAACAACCAAACTCGATCTTTTGACCGTGGTCGGACAAAACCACAGATCCAGTCTCGTGTTTAACTTCGAAATTACAGAACTCATACCAAGATCCTTCCTTGAAGCAGTTTTTATAGATAAGCAATTCACCGGGCAAGACAGTCACCGAGATTTGTGTTCGCTAGCAAAAAATAGAGATCAAAATATAAATAAGCAACAAATTCTGAAAAAAAAATTCACATGCAAACAGAAAATAGTAAATTATTCCACTTATCTGTTTCTAAAAATTTACCTAAGCATTGGTAACTATTAGCTCCAATGTACGATCGAAGAAATTGGCATGTCTCCAAATTCGAAGAACCTTCACACGAACAGACCGCTGAATGAAACCCTTTTTTATCTCAGAAAGAGAATCCATAGCGAAGAAAAGAACACTGAGGCAAAGATCGAAAGGTATTCCCTGTAGTTTAACTATGGGGTCCTCTCGAACGGCAAAGGAAAGAAAGTTATGCGGCTTAAAGAACCCTAAAAGGTGATATATGGCAGTAAGCAATCTACTTTGGGGATAAATATTCTTTTATAAATCACTGACATCTGTTCGCTTTCCAATTATTTGTCCATATCAAGATCGTTGCAAACCATATTGGGTCCAAGTAAACGAATAGTTAATTAATTCGACCCATACAAATCCAATGGAAGTAAATAAACATCGAATATAAAAAGCCACTACAACAATCTACACTATCACCATCCAAATGTTTTTAGATCGTATAAATGACAACGACTTTAATATTTTAGCATAACTCAAGATATCCGATATCGAACAACATGATATCACTAACAATCCTAACCAACAAAATTTTAAAGTAAATTAATATAAAAATTTCCCGATGGATAAGAATAGTATACTCCAGGATATATCCAATTTTATTTTTTTACTTATAAGATGTCAACAATATATACATATTACGCATATATACATCAATATGCATAGAAACATCTCGTCTTATATAATCTCGTTCAAGATACCACATACTAACTTATTTAAATTAGCACACCAAGCTCTTATTTGTAGACATCTTAAAAAAAAAAGACGAAAAATACAATAGAGATATCATAGAACAACCAAATAGAATAGGAAAATATTTTTTTTTTATGAGAACACAACACTATTACAAATCATAGCCAACTTAAATACAAATAATAGATAACATCATGGAACAACCAAATAGAATAAGAAAATAATTTATTAAGAGAACACAACACTATTACAAATCATAGCCAACCTAATACAATCAATTTCATTAATCTCGACGAAATATCAACGAATGTATTCCTCTTCAAGGCAGTCACGACCAAGCAGATACACTCAAGAATACGAAACTTCTTACCTTTAATGATCCCAACACGTCATCTACACTTTAAACACAACATTGAACATATCATTAATCACACACTTGCAAGAACCCTATCACACATTAAACATCACAATGAATAAAAAGAATCGTTAGATGTAAATACAGAAAAAACATCAAATACAATTTTAACTTATTATAAGAATATAAATATCACAAAAGAAAATATACACAAAATCTGAAACATTAAAACAATACAAAAACCATAACGGCACAAACCTCTCGAGTAAAATGTGAAAGTAGACTTATGAATGGTACTTGACATGGTAACAACCACCAATCCCCAATTAAAAGTAGACAACCGTTAGCCATTCGATACAAAACAAAAACCCAATCAATATCACAAAATTCTCAACAAAAATAATCTCATCTATATTTATCAGCTAAAAATATAAGATATACTAAACCAAACCAAAATCATAGACATAAAAAGAAACTAAAGAAACATATACAAAATCAAAATATAATATTTATTAAACAATTACGAAAAACAAAATAACATTTTGATAATACATTACAAAACGTTTAAGCTAGATCAACAAATCAAGATGATCAATAAAGTCATACCACTTACATAATACATATGAAGAATTCATTAGATAAGCATATACGAATAAATTTATCAAATACCTATATATATAAGAAAATATTAATCAAATATAAAATCAAATACATGATCAGCCATTCCTGTTCTTCTTTGTTTCAACATTTGTTTACTCCAGTTTTACATAATTTTAAGCGCCGATAACTGAAAACTAAATTAGAAAAAAAAAAAACTTAATTATCGACTTATCGTCTTCCACTAATAGTCTAAATACTATGTTTGGCTGCAAAAAAGTAAACTTTCGTATTAGAATTTCAAAGAGAAGCAAGTTTCTCCTTCATCCCTGAGGGTTTCCGGCTCTCAGAGGAAGAGAAGAAAGAAACGTGTTCGATTAAGTTTTAGAGTTTCTACTTTCTAAAGTTAGAAAAAGACGACCTTTAAAGTTTTTATTTTGGAGTTTTTGTATTTGTTTTTCCGGAGAAGGAGCAAATGGGATCCATTACAAAAGACAGTGAAGTAGAAGTCTCTTATTCAAAGAATGGATTCAAAGGCATTTGGTACAGAGCGATTCTTAAAGAAACCCCAACGAAATCAGAGCACAAACTGCTCCGAGTCCGTTACAAGACTCTGCTCAAAAAAGACGGTTCGGGTCCTCTGTCTGAAATCGTTGATCAGCGCTTAATCCGACCTGTCCCACCGGAGGATCTGAACGTCAGCGGCGCTGGATTTGAGGAAGGCTCACTGGTTAACGCTAATTACAAAAATAGTTGGTGGAGAGGTGTGGTTGTGAAAAGGAAGGAGGATGATACATATCTGGTTTACTTCAATTCACCACCAGACATCATTCAGTTTGAGAGGAAGCAGTTGAGGGCTCATCTTGATTGGACCAGTTCGAAATGGGTACGACCAAAAAACACGGTACGAGGCTCTGATCGATCCGGATTTATGTTTGCAATTCAATTTGTAACTTTTGGTTTTGTGTCTGCATGTCAAAGTTTTTAATTCAATTTGTAACTTTTGGTTTTGTGTCTGCCTGTCAAAGTTTTTGCCTTTTGGTTTTGTGTTTGCAAGTGAATTTGTAACTTTTGGGTTTGTGTTTGTGTTTGCAAGTCAATTTGTGTAACTTTTGGTTGTGTGTATGAAATTCAAAGTTTGTTACTTTGGGTTTTGTGTTTGCAAGTCAAAGTTTGTAACTTTTGGTTTTGTTTTGCATATCAAAGTTTGTAACTTTTGGCTTGTGTGAGCTAGCTTATCCTTTATTATACGTTTTGATGTCTTTTTGAAGGAATTGGTCAAGTCCGTTTTTAGTTCCGGGACCATGGTGGAATTGAGGGCATACTTATCCTGGCGTCCAGCAATGATCATTAAGGAGGTAGAGTATGAGAAAGGAAAGAGATTCCTTGTTAAGTACTGTGATGAGTCCTTCAGCTGCACTGGGAAATTGAAAATGGCAGTTGTTGATCCACGTATAGTCAGGCCTAAGCAGCCTCTTTTTGGTGTTGGAGAGTATGAGTTGTTGGATCGTGTAGAGGCGTTTAATGGTTCGGTATGGGAACAAGGTGTGGTAAGGGGAATTGTGTTTGAGGGACGATACATGGTAAGTTTTTGGGAAACAAAGGCGGATGTGTCGCAATTCAATCACTCAGATCTTAGGCCTATAATGGAGTGGGAAGATGGGATATGGTATAATAGACCAAAGGTGACTGGTTTTAGTCAACATTGTGTGTGTTTGGTTTATCTAATGTGGAATCTTTGGGATTGCATTGTAATGTTCTTTCTGTTTTTCAGCCAAAATCTGGAAAAGAAACTTGCAAGAGGAAAAGAGGAGAAGTAGAGGAACACAATTCAGACCTCAATGATACTGGTATGCTTTGTCTTAACGCTCATTGAATCATTTGGAAAAGCTTAGATCCATGAAAAGTATGTAATTAACTGTTACTTACTGCTAGATATACTAAAGAAAATGTCTTTCTTTCTTCATTGTTTTGGTTCTGCGTTTGATACATCCAGTGCTATCCTCAGATCAAACCCCTATTTCGGTGAAGAGCCATGCTGCTAATGTTGAGGGAACCCAAGCGAAAGATACAGCAATGGTTCTGCCTTTCGCGAAGAAGTCACCTATTTGGAAGACGTATGAAACAATGGAAGTCTTTAAAAGAGTACCACAAAGTCCTCATTTCAGTCCATTACTCAAGACTAAAGGAGATTTCCGTGAAGGTTCTGCGATAGGTATGATGGCAACCTTTACCGGTTTATTGGAGAAGCTGAGAGATCTTGAAACCGACGTTTCCGTAAGCCAACTTGATAGCCTCAGAGACTCATTCACCGAGCTAGAGAAGCATGGATTTGATGTTACAAGGCCACTATCACGGATCAAAAAGCTGTTGGCTCTTAAAGATAGACAACTGAATATATTGGAGGAACAAAAAGGTTTAGACAAAGAGAGGATGGATGATGAATATAGCAAAATGCGCAAGGCGGGACAAGAGGTTAGTGAGAAAGAAGTCAAGATGCTTGAGGTGAAACACAAGATTCTCGAGCTGCAGAAGCAAGAAGCGGCTCTGAGAGAGCGTAAGGAGACGGCAAAAGAAGAGAAAGATGCAGCTAACAAAAATATATGTGAGATTGAGTCATGTCTAAAAGATCTTGATGTTGAGCTTGAAGAAGTGGAGTTTGATTTTGAGTCAGTTTTATTTGATTGTGATAGACTAAGGGTTCCTTTGGCATTTGTGAGAAGAAGGAAACGATCGAATGGCAGGAAAGCTCGAGCAAAGGAGCAGAAAAGTGGCTAAAGAGAAGATAAGGGAACCAGGAGAAGAACCTCTAGTTGAGAGAGATTGTTCGCTTATTGTACTTAAATAATCTCAATACATTGTCGTTTCATTCAGATACTCTTGGAGTTGAATTTAAGACCAATTCCCATTGTTAGGGTTCGACATCACTTTTATCAAGATGAAGTGATGGCAGATTTGTCGGCTCCTTGGTAAGTTAAAATACACAAACACCATGAATTTGATTGAGTTATCTAAATCTTGAGTCAAAGATTTTTTTGAGATCGTTGTCCCTTGTGGATTTATGGTTTATATTAGCTAATTTGAAGCCATATCTTAACTTCATTTTCTTTTCTTTTAATGTGGATTTCAGGTGAAGCTGAAGAAGCAGAGACTAGTGAACTTAGAGATTATTCTGATATTAGGGTTGAATGATATGCGAATATTAGGGTTGAATGATATGCAGTTTTTCACATTTTGAAAATGTGATTCCACTAAATGCATATCATTCATAATATTAAGCATTGAATGATAAAAAGTAAAAATCGGCATACTATTTTTTAATTCATCACATATGTTTTAAATTTATAACTAGTTTAGAGAAAAATCTATCCAACTAATAGATATTAGTTTTTTAGCGTTTTGAGTTTATTCAGTTTTCAGTTTATCCATCCTAATGATTTCGCTAGTTTATTATTCAGTTATTCTGCTATTCAGCTATTAAGTTGAATACCAGTCAAACCCATTAACAATGTTAGTGGAGATAAATTTGGGAGATTTATTGGGAGGTGGATTTTAAAGAACTTTTAAAATTTTAAGATTACATTATTATTGGTTTATAGATTCTTAAAGATCTTAATATAATTTATTGTGTTATTATTTTTAAAGATTTTAAAATTAAATCCAAACTCCTTTGTTATTTAAAAAGTTTGGTTTTAAAGATTTTATGATTCTATTAAAATCTTATATTATTGGGATATGTATTTTAAACAATTTATCTCATAAAACAAGCTTTTAGCAAAAAAATTAAGAGAGGGTTATTGGGATATGGAGTTATACAGTTTTGATTGATTGATTTTAAGAGTTGAAAGTTTTGTTAAATTTGTTACAAATATTTGTTAAATTTGGAAAGAGTTTGTATATTTAGAAAATCTATTAAAATATCTTATTATAATGACTATGAGAATCTAAGCCATATCGGTAGTATTTTAAAAGTCTTTTTAAATCTTGTTTTATGAGTTAAATTGTTTAAAATTCATGTTCTTATAATACAAGATTTTAATAGAATCATAGAATCTTTAAAACCCAAACTTTTTGAATAACAAAAGATTTTGGAAAGAATTTTAAAATCTTTAAACCAATAACAATGGATTCAATTAAGATTTTATGAACTTATAAACTAATAATGATGGAATCTCAAATTTTGAATTTTTTTTTTTAAAAGCCATCTCCCAATAACAGCTCCCCCCCCCCCCCCCCCCAAGACTATATATGGCTTAAATTTTCAAAGCCATTATATTAAAATACTACACGTGAGTCTGTATAAATAGTTTGATTTATTCTTTTCTTTTACTTATTACTTTTAAAATTATCAAAACTATCATAGATATATATAAAAAAATTATATAAGAGAATTAAAATACAATGTATAGTTTTCTCCTATTTTTTTATAAAAATTTAAATCTTACTATCTATAATAATAACAAAGATACTTATCAAATTATCTAACTTCGACGTGCACACACGTTTGATTTAGAGAAATGTTTCTTTGCTAAGATCTGAGTGTTTTGTTTTGTTTTCCATAGGATTTATACATTTTTTTAAAGGTTATACTAGATTTTGAATTTACGCTAAGCGCAGGTTTGATGATTTAAAAATATTTTTGATTCTTATATTATGTATTTACACAATGGAAGTAAGAAAAATTGGGTTAGATATTTTAATTAATTTGTTATTGTGTCTGAATTCAATATATTGGACCAACATAAAATAAAACATGTATGCATTTTTGACATATTTTATAAGTTATTATTTACATTAACTTCATTTTTTCTCCTTACAAATTTACAATAACTTTCAAAATGTAAAAGGTTTTGTTTCAAAAAATATTTTGACTCATTTTAAATTTTGTTCTAAACTTATTTGTAATATTCTGGACCTGTATTTTATTTTGAAGCCTAGACCAAAAACATTTGTCTAACATTTTAGCACATTCGAGAAGTAGTTTATTTATTTATTAATCCAATAGCAACACATGCAAACATAATTCTTTTTTGTCTCAATCTGAATACTCTCAAATTATAAATTTTGCGATTGAGATCTTTTTTGATTTTTAGCTTCGATTCTTTGCTTTAGAAATCGGTAATTCTTCACGATTTTTTGATTCAAAAAGCTTCTATAGAACATGGTGTCTTATTGTTAAATCATTTGAGAAAAAAGAAATCATGAAACCCGTTAAGGATCATCTATATACAATTAAAGATGATAATACATACAACTAAGATATTCGATTTTGAATAGTGTATGATAAGTACTTCTATTAAGACAGATATGAACACCCGTGATTTTTGTTTTAGTTTTCAAAATATTTATGTAAATTCTCTTAAATAATAACTGACACAATATGTTAAAAAAAAACTCAAGCAGATTTATAACCATAAATTATGTGATTTGTAATTATAATTTTTTAAAATATGATTCGTGAACATTGTACCAAATATATTAGTTGCTTTTTAAATTAAAATTATCATAAGATTATGCAATTAGTATAGAGTGTGATAAAAAAAATTATGATTACAACGATTATATTATATTTCTAAAAAATTATTAGATGTGAAATATATGTTAAAAAAAATTATCTTGTTCAAATGTATAAATTAAATCCAATAAAAATGAGTTTTTGGATTATGTTATATAACTTTCATTTATTGTTGTAATCTTATCAATGATATTTCATCATTGTTTTGATAAAATATCTATTTTTAAAGAAGAAGAAAATGAAAAAGAGTTTGAACCATTTTTTTGAGAGATTTATTAACTAAAAATTGTTAACAATCCAGAAATTAATTATTTACATAATATGTTTTCATAGTATATATGTAACCAAAAAAATAATTATTACACATACATTATTGACTATCAATTGGCACATTTAGTAAATACTATGATAATTTTTGAACATTTTAAAATAGTGCTTCTCTTTTAATAGATATTGAAAAATTGATTATAATATAATATATATTTAATTTATAATATAATATATATTTAATTATATTAGTTATTCATGCCATACATATATGATAATTATGTTAAGATATTATATGATATTAAGAAACATTCTGAAATAATTTCGAAATTAAATTATATTAGTATCATATATAATTTATTGATATTATATGTTAACAAACTAATATAATTTAATATAATTTAATACATTTGTTAACAGTTTAATGATAGCACAAAATTACTTTTAATGAAATGATTAAGTTTTCTAGAGAATTTAATAGCACATTTAGTAAAGACCATGGTAGCTTTTGGACATTTGAAAGTAATGCTTCTCTTTTAATAGTATAGATATTAAATATTTAATTTGTTGATTGAATATTTTATTAATATTGTGTACCTATGTATATATAATATATGATTCATGTTGATTCGCATTACTGTTGCTAGAAACTGCAATGATCATACAAAACCTTCCTCATCATGTCTTCCACGAGTTTTATTTTATATTTTTATTCAGTTTATCATTGAGATTTGTTTTCTGGCAGTCTAATATTTGATGATTTTAGTATTAAAATTTGTAGGATAGTTGGTTTGGAGTATTTGCGTCATTTTTCACAGTTTTTATCTTTTGAGTATTTTTTGCATATTTTGATTTGTATATTCTATGTTGGATAACCAATTCTATGTATCATGATTATCTTCATTCTATATGAATACCAATTTGCAGTTAAAAAAAAATATTCTATCTTAATATATCAATTGAGTTTGATTCATAACTCTGTTATACTTTATTATATAAATAGAATTTTAGAAGGTATCACTCATGCGTTATTAATGTTCATTCAGATATAAATAGTAGCTATATTTTAGAAGGTATCACTTATGGGTTATTATTGTGTTTTTTGCATATTTTGGTTGAATATTTTATCTAAATATATTAATTTGTGTTTGATTCATAACTCTGTCATACTTTATTATTTAAATAGAATTTTAGAAGGTATCACTTATGTGTTATTAATGTTGGTTCAGATATAAGTAGTAGCTATATATAAAAATCAGATTTTATTGCTCGATAAATTTCGAGTGTAAAGATATTTATGTAGTATTTTGTTTTGTTAGTTTCCAAATCAGCTGCATCCAGTGTATTAGGGAGGGGGGTTTATTGGGAGATAGATTTATAAAGATTTGCTTGATTTTTAAAATTGAGATATTTGTTAAATTTGTGAAGAGTTTTATTAGATTTGGAAAGAGTTTGTATATTTATAAAATCTATAAAAATATTTTAATATGATTGATTTTGAGAATCTAAGAGAGATAGCTAATATTATAAAAAATTTGTCTTATGTGTTAATTTGTAGAAAATATATCCCAATAACAAAATATTTTAATGGAATCATGAAATCCTTAAAATCCAAACCTTTTGAATAACAATAGATTGTATATAGATGTTAAAAATCATCAAACCAATAACACTGTATTTTAGTAAGTATGTCAAAATATATTAACCAATAATAACATATTTTGAAAATTCTAACAATCTTCTAAAATTCATCTACCAATAACCCTCTATTAACCTTTGTATATTTTAAGAATATATTTGATTTAGAAACTTATTCAAACCTATTACAACTTTAGATAGTTATTAATTGTAGATATCAATACTTTAAAAATCTGTTATTTTACATCTTTTGATAGTAAATTTATATTTTCTTTTGATTTATACAAATTGTTTTATATGTTTTATGTAATTGTGACTTTGATTTTTTTTATGGTTAAGTTGTTTGTTGTTAAATCTCAAAATAGGTAACAGAAATATCAAGTTAATTTATTTTACTTGAATGTTTTTTTCTTTAAATTTAATTTTTTAATATTAATTTTTTATTTTAGTTATAATGTCTACTTGACATATTATAACTACTCAGTTTAAATATTTTGTTCGGCTTCTCTAAAAATATTACTGCATCATTTGTTTTTTTTTGTTAAGTTTTATTATGTTAATTTTTTAAAAAATGTTATCCTAAATATCAACTTAATTTCTTATGACTTTTTTCCTTTGTTAATTTAATGATATTGATTCCTATTTTATTTTGAAACATAATGTTTTGTAAATATTGACAATTTTACAGACATAATTTTCTCATTTTTTGATAATGAGACTCTTTTATATTGATTTTTTAAATAGTTAACATATATATCAAATCAATTTATTTTTAGATAATTGTTTATAAATATTAAAAAAAAATTGATATTAGTTTCGATTTTAACTGTATTAACATTTTGTAAAATATAATTTACATTTTATGTGTTTTGTTCATTTTATATTAATTTCTTAAATAGTTAGTTTAAAGCTTAATTTTTATTGATTTTAATAGTTAGTTTAAAACTAAATTTAAAGAAATTACTCGTTTAAAGTATATATATTAAAAAAATTAATTTAAATATTTTGCTATTGATTTACATGTTTATTTTTTGTTAGTTTAGCCTATGTGGCATTGAATTTCCATTTTATTTTGACAAATGTTATAGATTTTGATTTTTGACATAACTTTTTTTTATCTGTTTTGTTAGTTAAACTTTTTTGATTTTAGTTTTCCACTATACTATGATATTTTTTTATTTTTGTGTGTTTTAATTTATTTAAATTATTAATCATATTTAACATTTTTGTGCTTAATGAAAATCTTTGATATGAACCAATAATATTTAGTTTATTTATCTTATGTGGACGCGCTCAATGGCTTAAAGCTTTAACTTTTAAAAATATGTTTGATTTATAAACTTTTGTAAACCTATTACATACAACTTAGATAGTAGTTATTTATTGTGGATACCAATACTTTAGAAATCAGAATTGTTTTGAAATTAATTTTGTTTTAATTGTTTTTTTATACTTTACATCTTTAATAGTAATTTTATATTTTATTTTGATTTTTATATATGTTTGATATACTTAGGACTTTTGTTTTTATTAAGCTCTTTTGTTATTGATTTTAAAAATATGTAGCATATACATCAAATTAATTTCTTTTATACAAATGATTTTTCTTTATTAATTTTATTTTTATATTTCCTTGTAATTAAATGGAAACTAATTTAATTTTTTAAATTTACTCTATTTATATTAATCTATACTATAATTTCTTCTTATATACTAATTAGTTAGTTTGCTTTTACGATATTGATTTTTGTGTGTGTTAGTTTAATTTTTTTGACGTTAAATTTCTATTTAAAGTTGAAAGATACTATATTTTAAAAAATTTAACATAATTTTCTTCTCTATTTATTACTTAAGCTTTTTTTATTATTATTTATCCATCTATAAAATGAATTTTGTTTTTCTTTTCAATTAATTTCGAAGTTCAAAGTTTTTTTAATCTATGTTATAAGTTTTAGTTTTTACATTATTGGGTTTTTTTGTTAGGTTAACTCTTTTGACATTAAAGTTTCATTTAATGCTGAAGGATGCTATATTTTAGTTTTTTTAACATTAATTTTTTTATTACTTAAGCTTTTTTATTTTGATTTTTCCATTCTCTAAAACAAAATTAATGTTTTAAAAAATTAGAAATTAATTTTTAATATTTTAATCATATTTTCTTTTTTGTATATAATATAAAATGCTGATGTGGATTAATCATATTGGATTTTTTCGCCATATGTACACGCTCCCAATGGCTTAAGACTTCAACTTTTATATAGTATAGAAAATTCTGATATATTTTCTAAATATACAAACTCTTTCTAAATCTAACAATTTTTTTTTGAAATTTAACAAATCTCACAACTTTAAAAATCAATCAAAACTTTATAATTTCAGAAATAACAATGTTAATGAAATTGTATTTTGTTAATCTTATTAACTTAAAAATGCTCTCAACTGAACGACAATGAAAAGGTGTGCGACTCGTTAATCTTTTAGGCCCAACAGAGATTCTTATGGTCATATTATTAATTGAGAAACAAGTTGGGTTGTGGTTTATAGTTATGATGGTTGATTACTATTTGCCCCTTACATGAAAAGACTTTATTTACCTTTAACGAAATTAACAAACTAATATAATGTAATTTTTAATTAATTTTGTTTTTTTAATTTTAGATTTCCAAATTCAAGTTTATATCACAATAATATTCAGTTTACTAAAAAAAGTAATTAGTATAGATCACAGAAAAATATCATATTATTAATTGGAGCTTTTTCATTACACTCACTAAATATTACATATAATTAACTTTAATAAAAAACTATAACTATTTGATTAAACCAATTTTAATCCAATCTGGTAGTCAAAAAAGTAATCTTAGTTAATAATTAACAGCATAGTCAAATTCGAACATCGTTACTAGTTTTAGGTGAAACCTAATTATTATTTTATAAAGTTAAATATTTGATGGGTTTTTGATATTTGATTTTGGTGTTTATTGTAAATTTGGAATGGAAGTTCAAAAATGAGAATCCGGTTCGATACTTTTAAATGTTGAAGCTGATGTTCAAGTTGGTACAATAGATTTACTGAATTTGAGTAATGTTTCTAGTGAATTCGTTGAGGGTTGTCTTCTTTTCTCACTATATTCAACTTATAATTTTCTTGCAGCTTTTATTATTTCATATTTATTAATATTGCAGTGCTTCTTATGCAAATTAAGAATAATGAAGATTAGAAAATAATAGCTAACGATTTAGAAAGATTAGTGGAATTATCAAACCAGGAAGATGAATAAAAGTCAGATTAGATCATTAACTAATCCAATGTTTATAGTAACATAGTACTAACACTTTCTATAGTTTGCAATACTTTAAGAATAACTTTACCATTAGGACCATTAAGACCACCATGTTTTGGAAAATTGATTTTACTTCTAGCTCTTGAAAGAAAATTAAGGTAAATGTTTAAAGTTTAGTTATCTACTACGCTCATATCTATTACATGCATCTTAATTATATTTTTAATAATTTTTTTATTTTGTTACTCATATATGTCTTGAAATTAATTTTTTTTATATTATCTCTGTTTTGATAAATTTATATTTTGATTTTTATAGATACGCTAGAGAATTTTAGAGAGCTTATTTTTATCTGGTTATATCTACGTATTTGCAGTACAAATAGATAAAATTATTTATGAACTCACTGAAACGTTTGGTTTTGGTACGAGATGTCTTGGCGCATGAGAAGGATTCACAGGTTTATGTATATTTTTGTTTTGTATACCTTTTACTTTTATAGAGTGACAATATTATCATAAAATGCAGGAATGAGAATGTTAACAAGTGAAAAGATACGTAAAAAGAAAAAACTGTATGTGAATAGTTTTCTGAAAGATAAAAATAAGTTTTTGACTAAGAAAAAAAGTGAAACACCTTCTATATATATATATTCTTTCCATGAACGAATAGAGCGAGAGAAAAAAAAAGACAATTAATCACTCTTTTTCTAATTACAATATAATATTGTATATTACTTTTTCTTCTTTTATTCACTAAAATAATATTAATTGATTATAAAATGATACTGAGACACAACTCCTTTTATGTTATGTTTCTTAACGACACAACTCCATTTTCCAAAAGGTTTAACTATCATGTTCCTGTTTTTAATTTTAACTTTTAATATGTATTAGTGATTGCACAAGGTCCGGTCAAAGGTGGAGGCTGTACGATTGCCTTCTTGAATAAGTCTGTATGTCATGCTTCATGTTGATGATCTTGACTGCCCCATCCAACTCTATGAAAATGTTGTATTTATGGCTTTATTCATTAGTAGTGTTTACTTCACTTCAAATTCTCTGCAGGCCTCAGGATGATACACTTGGGAGAGATTAAGACACCTGGATACATGTTTAAAACAAGAGAGAGAGAACCTAAAAAATATGAAAATCAGAAATGGAAAAGATGAAAATAGAAGGAAAAAAAAAATCAGAAACCAAAATAGTAAAATACAATCTAAAATAAGAAAATTAGAGCATGAAGAATATGCAAATAGAGGAAGGACAAGATAAGAAATTTGGAAAATTAAGATGATTGGAAAAATAAAGAAAATAAAGCAACAAAAAAAATGAAAAGAAAACTTAATGGAGTTTGGAAAGATGTTTCATTTGTTTGATTCCTCAATAGAAACAAACTATAAAGTAACTATAATACCTTAAAAAATAGTAAACATATATGTTTTTTAATATATTGGTTTTCTCATAAATTATAATTCATAATGTTACATAAATACTTTTGAAATGTTATCAGATTATATTAAAGAAAACAAGATAGAATAATATTTAAATTATAAAATTTCTGTTATTTTTACAAATATACATTTATCCTGATTTCAAACAAAACTTTATTATGAAACCGTATTTGTCTATCTTTAAACAAACTAATATTATTAATTTTAGAAAATGAACTGAACCCCGCTCATGGTGCGGAGAAACCACCTACTATAATTAATTTTTATCGTAAATACAACAAGATTTTGATCCGAGTAATTATTATTTTAATTTTAAATTTTAAATTTTAAATTTTTAAATTATTATTATTTATTACACGTTTAAAATATTTATTTTTCTTTTTAAATGTTTTTTGTGATATATTAATTGTTAAAAAAAATCTTTCATATATTTATACGCTGCAATAAGTATTATATATGTCATAACTATTTATATGTATTCAAGTAGTTTCTCATTTTTTCTACAACTTACTTTCAAATATCAACAAAGCGAAATTACCATCGATTTTTCCACACTTCAAACTAAATGTTTCTTTAATTGTATTTATAGATTTTCAAAAAATCTAACTTATTTTCAAGCACAAATAGTCTTTTATTTTTTTTCCTTTTCTATTGCTCTTAGTTCTAGTATTCTGATTACAGTCTACTATTTGTTTCTTTTATTTCATGCAAACTTTTGTCTCATTTAATTCTATGATTGGTTGTAACTTTAAATTAGGAGAATTATAATTAGAGTTAGCAAGATAGAGCAAGAGATCTATTCATATGTAATATATGTTTTTATGGAGTTTTATATCAAAATATGTGCTTATACATTATTGATTTCAATTGATTTGAGCCTTTTTTTGTGAGAAGCAATTCTGATGTATTTATCTATTTGATGATGATGAACTACCTGACTATATATTTGAATGTGTTTGAGGATATTTTTATCTATTTTCATGTCATGCGGAGGTAAACAACCTCACTCTGTTTAAAAGCATAATCAATAATCTTGTTTTAATTTATCTATACATTTCATATTAAAACACATATATGATCCGACTGATGAGTAAAGTCATCGAATATCAACTTTATATTGGTATCTTTGAGAAAAAATAAATATGTTGATAAGTATTTGCTATTTTTTCTCCTTCATATAAATCAATTTCATTTCTATACTATATGGTTAAACACTTTACTTTTTTTTATTCATGAAAAACTTTCATTCATTTAATACAGTAAAGTATATGTAAATGATTTAACTTTATTTCTGTGCATTAAAATTTCTTCACATTTTGTGCACTGGCTTATTTATTAATTTAGTTATATCACTATTACATATAAGTTTATTCTATATTATAGTGTATTATACTTATCTTTTGTTTTAAATGTTTTTTGTCCTAAAATATATACTATTTCTATTATAAAATTAATTTTCTAATATAGATTGTGATGTATTAATTTTTAAAAGATTCTCTGAGATGTTTTTATGTTGCAGTAAGTATTACATATGACCTAACTGTTTATATATATTCAATTGGGTTCTTTCTTTTTTGTTTACAGCTTATTTTCATAGATCAACAAAGTAAAATCGTTGTCGATCCCTCATTAAAACTAAATGTTTCCTTAATTTTATTCATCGATTTTCAAAACTTCTAACTCATTTTCAAGCACATATAATCCTTCATCCCCCCCCCCCCCCCCCCCCCCCCCCCCTTCCTCCAAATTGCTCCTAGTCCTATTATTCCGATTACAATCTAATGATCTTTTATCTTATTTCATGTAATATTTTTTTTTGTCTCATTCAATTCTGTGATTGGTTGTAACTCTAAATGAGGAGATTTATAGTTAGAGTTGGCGAGAAATAACAAGAGCAAGAGATCTGTTCATATGTTTGATGAGTTTTTTATAAAACAAATTGTGCTTACTTGATAAAATATTGATTTGATGTGTTTTTTTTTTCGAGAAGCAATTCCAATCTGTTCATCTATCTGACGATGATGAAATACCTCACAATATTTGAGAGTGAGTGGGAAGATATTTTTATTTATTTTTATATCATGTGGATGTGAACAAACTGACTCTGCTAAAAAGTATAATCAATAATCTTGTTTTAGTTTATTTATACATTTCATATTAAAACTCATATACTATCCAACTGATGAGTAAAGTCATCGAATATGCAGCCTCCTTTTCATCATTACAAAGATTTTTATTAAAGTCTCCCATTATTAACCAAGCATCTGTCTGTTTGTAGAAATTCTTTCCAGTCTCTCCCATAGAATGTTACGTAAACTCGGAGTTGGATGTCCGTAGACAAAAGATAAATAAAAATCAGTTCCATTGTTTTGAACATAACAATCTACAAGATTCAGATGTTGAATATAAACAGATAAATGAACAGATTACTTAGAAAAGATAGCTAGACCTCCACTTAGACCTATTGGCGGTACTGAAACATAATGCAGGAATCCTAATTGACAGCCCAGATCGCGCATGTAACCATCTTGTTGCTTAGTTTCGAAAAGGAATATAATGTCCAGAAGACCACCTCAACAATTTTGTTTTTCAAAATGGGCTTCTAAACATTTTGATATTTTTCTTATAGGCTTTTATAAATTTTGGATATTCATCTTTGGGCCTTCATATGATTTTTATTTGAAAATTAAAAACAAATAATTATTTTACAAACCATAAAAACTATAAAATCTATATTTGTGAAAAAAAAAATTGGAAGACAAACAATTATAAAAGATGACGAAAGAACTTACATAGAATAGTTACCAAACTTAAAAATAAAAAACCTTAAAAAGATTTATGTATAAAGTTAAAAGTAAAATCATTCATATAAACAAATACGTATTTTACAAACCATTAAAATTACAAATTGTCTACGAAAAAAAAATTAAAGGTTATTTCGAATATAAACAAAGAGAATGTGAAAAAAGAGTTAGAAGGTTAACAATTACGAAAGATGACATAAGAACTTGCGAAGCATAGTTACCAAACTTTGAAAAAAACCTCAGAAAGATTAATATATAAAACAAAAGTAAACTCATACATATCTACATTACTGTGTAAAATGAATGAATATTTTTATAAAGAAAACTAAAATATTTTATCATGTAGCATATAATGAACTTGATTTATACGAAGGAGAGAAAAATGGCAAATACTTATCAACTATCTTTTTCTCAATGATGGTATATAAAGTGATTAAGAGATAGAACTTTTATTTCATAATTTTAAACGGATGGTTCAGACCTGTAACCTTTCAGATCTTAAATACAGAGGTGATAGATTATCGTTGAAGTAAAAAAAGGGTGATAGATTATCTTGGGCAGGACAGAGGGGACATTATGTTCTATGTTGTCTAGATCCTACTATGGCTAATAGTCAGTGGCATCATAAATTTCCTAACTCAAAAAATCACAATCTGGACTTTGAGGAACCGGGTCATAGACCTCTTATTACTTTTATTGATGAAAGAGAATAGGAGAGAAGAAGGAGATTTATGTATGATAACAGAATGACAGAGCAAGAAGGTTTCAAAGAAGCTGTAATACAAGGCTGGAATCATTATATACATGGTGATGGCAACAATAACCTATCATCAAGAATCTTAAACTGCAGGAAACAAATCTCAAGATGGAAAAGAAACAACAAATACAATGCTCAAGAACAAATCTCCACCCTAAGACATCATTTGAACAGAGCGATTGCTTCAAGGATTTCAACAACCCTTGAGAGACTTCAATTGAGAAGAGAACTACATCAAGCCTACATATATGAGGTAATTTATTAGAAACGAAATAGCAGGAATACCTAGTGTACAGTTGGTGATAAAAATATGAATTTTTATCATTCTGAAACTAAAACTAGAAGAGTCTGTAACAGATCGACTTCGATTCAAGATTTAGAAGGCAATATACATCAAGGTGATACAAGAATTGGAGAAGCAGCAGAAAAGTACTTCTCGAAGCTATATACAATGTTTCCACAAAGATAATGGAAGAAGCTTTTAATGGATTTACAAAAAGGGTTACACCTGCAATAAACGATGATTTGATACGTTCTGTAACAGAAGAAGAAGCCCAAAACCACACTAATTGATATCTAATACCAAAGATCAATAACACAACAATGGTGGACTTCCGACCAATAGCCTCATGCAATGAAAGTTATAAGATCATTTCAAAGATCTTAGTTAACAGACTCAAGTCTCATGTAGCAACAATAGCTTCTGAGTATCAAACTACATTTGTTCCTGGACGGATGATTACAGATTATATCATTATCCCTCATGAATTATATCATTCTTGAAGAAGGACTTTTGCAAGTCTTAACTCAATCCCTCTCTAATCATATGTAGTATATAAGAGGTTTTATCAATCCATCTAGGAGCTAGAATAAAAGAGATGCAAGGAACTCACTAAACTTAACCAATATGATGAAGAAGGGTTATCTAACACCCTAAGTGAAAAAGATGAAATGCATGCACAAAAGAGAAAACTTGCAAGACTAAAGCAAAGTATGAAATGCAAAGAAGCTAAATGCAGCAAGAACTAAAGAAAGCAAGAATCAAATGGAAATGCAAGATGAGAGAATGAGAGCTAAATGCAACAACTTAAAATGCAAAGCAAGGTATTATACTAAAGATAATGCAAATCAAGCAAAGCAAAGCAACTAAGAACTGAGAAAAACAGAGCATAAAATGATCAAATGCAAAGAACAATAAGGTGCAGGTTCATAGCTAGAGCAATCATGACTTGGGGATTACTTAGTATCAAACCTAGAATATTAAAGCCAAATAACAAGCTAAGAACATGATCAAGCCACTAATTCAATCAATCTGCAAACAAAGAAAATATGTCTAAGTTAAGCACATGTCAGACCCACTTGTGATGGCGTATTTGTGTAAAACCAGCATGAAATCATAAGACTCTTAAAGACCAAACAAACAACCTAAACGCAATATAATCATCTAGGCTATTGTTCCTAGCAAAGTTCTTTCAGGCATTTAAATAAACACTTTTGATGCAGCAAACACCTAATATCAGTTTCACCCTAAAAGAGTTACTGAGCACTAAGAACAACTAAGCCAAGTGATTCAAGCAAGGATTAAACCAAAACTCCCTAAGTTATCAACCAATCATCCCCAAATCTGCTCTAACCTCAAACCATATGAAACTACTCACAACACATCATGAAATAAACAGAAACAAGCAGAGATGACAAATCAAACATGATCAAATAAGAAACTAGAAGGAAAATGACAAAGGAGGTGTAAAACTTTATTAAAAAGATGATCTTAATCAAAATCCCATAAAAATCTCTTTGTGGTTTCCCACAAGGTCGAAACTAGGGTCAGGAAGAAGATAAGATAACAAAAAGATAAGCCAAAAGCTTAAATAAGTGAAAAGATAAGGTTTGGTTAAAAGCAGAAAAAGTTGGTCAACAGCGCGAATAAAGCATATCGAGCAGTATGGTAGATGTTTTGCTCGATGTGCTTGGCCGATGCAGTCTGTCCCTGTTGCTTCAGGCAGCTTTTTTCGGTTCAGCATGCACCGGGCAGGCTTGCCTGGGTTTTGCTCGATGTGCTTGCCCGGTACAACAGTCTGGTGAACACTGCGTAGCTGGAATCGCTCTATCTCTTGAACCCCAGACCCAAATGACATGATTCGACCACCATTGGAAATCTATTCCGATCCTCTACAACTTTCAGGAATAACGCGGAGCCTGAATCTGAGTGGAGAGGCTTCGTCTGGACCGATCTATAACTCACATCCTGTTGAACCAAGCAAAGACCTCGATGTGGGACCTCAGTGTAGCTTCTAAGCATCTTGGCTTCATTCTTCTTGCATATTTCTTTGACTTTAGATGATCCTCCATCCTCCAATAAGTCTCCTTAGCCCCCAAAAACACCTGAAATACACCTTAAACATGCAAATGTATGCATTCCCAATCTAAATACTTGCATGGCTACTTCTATATGTAAATGAGAAAAAAATGATAAGAAATAATGCAAGAACAAGAGAAAACATGTATAAAATGCATCCTAAAATACTACAATATAGCAAGCTATCAATGCTTTCAAGTCCAGTAAACGACATTCAAACTCATATATGGCCTTGAAGACTGATATTAGAAAAGTGTATGACTAACTTGAATGGAGCTTCCTACAAACAACAATGAAAAAGATGGGTTTTCACTCGAAGTGGCTTTTCTGGATAATGGGAATGTGTACGATCATTAAGCTATTCCGTTCAGATAAATGGAGCACCGAGGGGATATATTAAACCATGCAGGGAATCAGACAGGGCGATCTGTTGTCCTCATATCTCTTTATATTAGGTTTTTATTTTTCTTCTCCCCTGCATTCGATTGAGTTGCTCGAATTTCGATCCTGGTTTTCCTTTCGTTTGAATATCGTAAAAGTTTAGTTTTTCTTTTTGGTGTTGCGATTAGATTTTGGGTTTCATTAATTGCAAAATTTAGTATCTGAATCTTTCAGATTAGATTCTGATTATAGATTGCTTAAAGCTGCTAACTGTTGATTTTATAACACTTCACTGTTTGATATTAAAATATTTGTTTATTGATCAAACTGTGAAGCTTTTCTATCTTATCTCTAATGATCCCCTTTTTTTTTTTAATCTTTGGTAGCTAATCAGACTATCTCAATGATAAATGTCCTTTGATCTTATAATTTGATTGGTGTTAAAGAGAAGTAACGTGTTACCTGATCCTATGTTTTGTCAACAGCAAATGGAGAAGAATCATGGTTTGAGTCCAATGCCGCATTTGAAACAGATGGTGATGATGAAATCCACAGTGTCAATAGAGGTAGATATATATATTTTTTTTTACTATATTCATTCTCTAAGAAGAGCTATGCATGTCCTCTTTATATATGGATCTTCATTTCTCTGTTTTTTTTCCCTGTTTTTACTTTCATTTTCAGATGCGTTGTCTCTAAACGGAGGTGAGCGTGAATCAGTCTCGAGTACTACGACCGGATCATCAACACGAGACTCAGACTCAAACTCAAACGACGTGATGTCACAGTCGAAATCAGACGGTGACTTAAACGACGCAGAGCAGCCTGATTTAATAGACTCATCTGCAGATGAAGGGAACTTGGAAAACTGCAGGATCTTACCGAGTAATTGCTTGCCTTGTCTGAATCCAATAACTGTTGTTCCTTCTGTTGAAAAAAGAAGGTCTCTTAGCTCTAGCCCTCCCAGTTCAAGGAAAAAAGCGTCTCTTAGGCTATCTTATAAATGGAGAGAAGGTCATGCTTCAGGGGCATTGTGTAAGTCTATTATCTCTCGTAATTGGATTAGTGGGTTTGATCTCAAATCAAGAACTCACACCTTGTCTCGAAAATTGTTTCAGTTTCTTCTAAATTGCTGTTGAAGAGACCAGTAGCAGGTTCTCAGGTTCCTTTCTGTCCAGTCGACAAGAAAATGCTGGATTGTTGGTCAACCATCAAACCAAATAGCTTTCATGTCCGTGGCAAAAGTTATTTCAGGTAAACCATTGTAGTGAACCATACTGATCTTACTTATGATTACTACTGATTCCCTGCATGGTTTAATATATCCCTTCGGTGCTCCATTTATCTGAACGGAATAGCTTACTGATCGTACACATTCCATTATCCAGAAAAGCCACTTCGAGTGAAAACCCATCTTTTTCATTGTTGTTTGTAGGAAGCTCCATTCAAGTTAGTCATACACTTTTCTAATATCAGTCTTCAAGGCCATATATGAGTTTGAATGTCGTTTACTGGACTTGAAAGCATTGATAGCTTGCTATATTGTAGTATTTTAGGATGCATTTTATACATGTTTTCTCTTGTTCTTGCATTATTTCTTATCATTTTTTTCTCATTTACATATAGAAGTAGCCATGCAAGTATTTAGATTGGGAATGCATACATTTGCATGTTTAAGGTGTATTTCAGGTGTTTTTGGGGGCTAAGGAGACTTATTGGAGGATGGAGGATCATCTGAAGTCAAAGAAATATAAAAGAAGAATGAAGCCAAGATGCTTAAAAGCTACACTGAGGTCCCACATCGAGGTCTTTGCTTGGTTCAACAGGATGCGAGTTATAGATCGGTCCAGACGAAGCCTCTCCACTCAGATTCAGGCTCCGCGTTATTCCTGAAAGTTGTAGAGGATCGGAATAGATTTCCAATGGTGGTCGAATCATGTCATTTGGGTCTGGGGTTCAAGAGATAGAGCGATTCCAGCTACGCAGTGTTCACCAGACTGTTGTACCGGGCAAGCACATCGAGCAAAACCCATGCAGGGAATCAGACAGGGCGATCTGTGTATCAGATGATGCAAAATGCAGCTGTAGAAAGAAAGATTCAAGGAATCAAACTGGAAACTGAAAGCCCACATGTCAACCATCTTCTTTTCGCAGATGATTCACTCTTCTTCTCATTGGCAAACGAAAAAGCAAGAAAAACTATTAAAAGAGTGTTTGCAGTATATGAAGCAGCATCAGGGCAAGCACTCAACTTAAGGAAATCTACAATTACTTTTGGTACCAGAGTTCGACCAGAAGTAAAAGTAAAGATGAGACGAGTGTTGGGAATATATAGTGAAGGTGGTGAGGTAAATATATAGGTCTTCCAGAACAATTTGGAAGTAAAAAAGGAGAAATGTTTCAATCCATTCTAGAAAATGTAAAGGAGAAAAATCAAGGATGGCATAAAAAGTTTTTTTCTCCAGGTGGTAAAGAAGTCCTACTGAAATCAGTTGCTACTGCTTTGTCAGATTTTAGCATGCGAATCTTTTAACTTCCGAAAGCTATTTGTGAAGATATTAGTAGCATTCTGACTCGTTTCTGGTGGAGTTCAGGAGATGATATCAAAGGTTTTCATTGGTTTGTCTGGGATCGACTCAGTTTGCCAAAAAAAAGGGTGGTTTGGGCTTTAAGGACTTAGAGAATTTCAATTTGGTTTACTTGGGAAACAATTTTGGCGAATTTTACACAATTCAAGTTGTCTAATGGCCAGAGTACTCAAAAGATGCTATTTTTGAGAGGATAATATTCTTATTGCAGGAGACAGAAAGAAAGTTTGTATGTCTGGAAATCTTTATTAGAAAGTAGAAATTTGGTTAACAAAGGTCTTTGCTTTGAGATTGGAGATGGTTCCATTGTAAGTGCATGGATAGACCCCTGGCTTCCAGAACACCCACCAAGGCCTCCATTCCCGAGACACCCAGATATAGAACATTGTTATGTCAAAGATTGGTTTAATTCTTATGGTACTTGCTGAGATGAAGAAAAACTTAGAGATCTAGTTGATGAGGATATCGAGTAGATTTTGCATCTCAAGTTATGTTCTAAAGCAACAACTGATTATTTGGCGTGGCATTACAACAAATCTGGGATCTACTATATTAAATCTGCATATTATCTCTCAACACATTTGATGAATAGGATTCACTCAAACCCTCCCCCTGGTGACGTAACGGTAAAGATGAGAATCTGAAATCTTCAGACAGCTCCAAAAATTAAATATTTTCTTTAAAGAATGGTATCCAATGCCTTCGCGATAAAGAGTGCTTTACATAATTGAGATTTAAGAGCTTCAAGAGAGTGCCCAAGATGTTCAAATAGTGAAGAAACTACTCAACATTTGTTTTTTTTTAATGTCAGTATGCACAACAATTATGGAGAGCGACTGGATATCCAAACCTAATGATGTTAGACTCAAGAACCTCGACTGAAGACAAAATCAAATCGATTTGTGAAACCAGAGTCAAATCCCTCGACATGTTTTAAAACTGGCATTATGATTATTATGGTGATTATTGAAATGGAGGAATATTTTACTCTTTCAAATGAGAAATATAAACTGGAGAGAGGGTCAAAGATTAGCAAAGCAGGATGCACAAAAATGATTAAGTGCTCAAGAACATGTAACTATGTAAGTAATCTTAATATCTCGTCTGGGGATACACAATCGGTAAAGTATAGTATTGCAAGAGGATGGACAAAGCCTCCACAAGGATGGATCAAATGCAATTATAATGGATCCTTCAAATCTCGATTACAAACAAAAGCAGTCTCGTTATTCCAAAATTTTGAAAAACTTAGTAAACAAAAAGAATTTACATTTTGGAATGCTCAACTGGCTAAGAGATATCTGGTATTGGATATCAGAGTTTGAAGAAGTCAAATTTAAATGGACTTCAAGAGAACAGAATCAAGCTGCTCATATATATATATATATATATATATATATATTTTGGTCGAAAATTGGGAGATTTAGCATTTCTCATAATTTATTAAAAGAAAACAAACTCCATCATACATAAACTTGTCGTGGGCGCGTAGATCCCATACTATTATCCTGAAGAATGGAAATTAAACTAGTCAGAACCAAGTCGAGAAGCTTGAACCCTTGAGGGATAGTAAACGCATAGCTGGCTTGACCATCTGCAAGACAGTTAGCTTCCCAATACACATGAGAAAAACGGACTAACCAGTCCCTTGAAACAAATCTATGGCACAAACGCACCAGGAAGGATAGCGGATGTGAATCGCTCACCCCTGTTTTAAGAAACCCCACAACCTGCTTCGAATCTACTTCTACCTCCAACTGCGAGCTCCTCTTCTTCCAGGCAATGTACAGACCATAATAGACCCCCCCCCCCCCCCCCCCCCCCCCCCCAAACAGTTACCATGCATCAGTCTATATTCACTGCAAATCCACCACACCATTCTCCATCACTATCCTGTATAACCCCTCCGGCAGTAGCTAGTCCAGTATTTCCCCTCGAAGCCTCATTTGTGTTCAACTTGAACCATCCCCCCTCTGGGTTAACGTATCCAATCATTCTCTCAACACGTGTTCTCAGGTTCCCATGCCCCTTATTAATAGCATTGGCCGCGGTAACTTCCTTAGCCGAGCCTTTGATGAACCGCACTCTATCCCTACATTTCCTGTTCTCACCAAACACATTCCCACATCTCCATTTCCACCCCCACCAAGGAGCCATTGCAAATTTTATCGACCAAGGAGACCCTTCCACCAAACTATCATCACCCAAATTCTCATAAATCCACTCTAAAATAAACTTTAAAAAGAATCTTGCCTTTTCCGAAGTGGAACAACATGGGTCCAGATCCCTGTCATAGCCGGACAATCTCTTAGTATATGTATAGTGGATTCTATTTCTCCTCTGCATACTTGACACACATTTGAATCGCATAGATGCCTCCTATGTCTCTCCTCATTAGACATGACCACCTGATTTCCTACGCGCCAGATAAACACTCTTACTCGTTCTGGTACCATCACCATCCACACGCGGTGAAAGAAACCTTCCATGTTTTGTCTTGGCATTATGTCTCATGTTAACATAGAGTATGCAGACTTAACGGTAATGCTTCCATCCACAGTCCCCACCCATGACAAGCGATCCTTAGACCCTGTAATGTTATCTATAACCACAGCCAAGAGTTATAACCTCTTATTTTTTGAGACAAGTGGGGCGATTTTCTCCATTACCCAGCCTGACCCATCCCTCCACAAGTCCCTTACCAATAATGCTTTTTCACTCTCCGGTATAACCCCTGTGACAGACTATCAGCGGTTTCCCTGCAAGACATTAATCTGTCCAAAACCTAACTTTTCTACCATCTCCCATAATCCAGCTCTGCCCCGGCAAGACCACATCTCGAAAACCAGCCATCACACTACGCTATATCGAAGACCAAGTTCCTCTAGCTACCGTCCAGGTGATGTCATGAATATTTCCCACTTTATATTTACTACGTACCACTCGAGCCCAGAGGCTCACGCTATCATGTATCAACCGCCAACCAACCTTTGCGATTAATGATGTACTCATGTCTCTTGCTGAGCGAATTCCCAAACCCCCTTCCCCTTTTGATCGGCACACCTTCTGCCATGCCAACAAGTGCTGTTTTCTTTTCACATCTGTGCTACCCCATTAGAATGACCTCGACGCTTTATCAAACTTCTCTAGATTTAATTTTGGCAGTTGAATCGTACTCATGGAATGTACTGAAATGAATGCTAACACAACCTTAGTCATTGTTAATCTCCCAGCAATGCTAAGAACCTGACTCTTCCATCCCGCTATTCTCGATGAGGTTCACTCTAACACCTTGCCATAAGTATCCTTGTTAATGCGCTTTTGGAGCACTGGCATTCCCAAGTACTTCTCCAAGTCTCTAGTTGCTTTTATTCCACTCTCATTGCTAATCTGAGTACCCAAATCTCGGTAAACATTCTCAAAGAAGAAAATCTTGGACTTCTCCAAGCTGACCTTCTGACCCGAGGCAGCACAGAAACGCTCCAGAATACTTCTAATCACTCGAATCTGGCTCACAGAGGCCTCCGCAAACAGAATCAAATCATCGGCGAAACAGATATGTGATAACTTTGGTCCCCATTTATCTGTCCAAAACCTGACTTTTCTACCATCTCCCATAATCCAGCTCTGCTCCGGAAAAACCACATCTCGAAAATCAGCCATCACACTACGCTTTGTCGAAGAACAAGTTCCTCTAGCTACCGTCCAGCTGATGTCATGAATATTTCCCACTTTATATTTACTACGTACCACTCGAGCCCAAAGGCTCACGCTATCATGTATCAACCGCCAACCAACCTTTGCGATTAATGCTGTACTCATGTCTCTTGCTGAGCGAATTCCCAAACCCCCTTCCCCTTTTGATCGGCACACCTTCTGCCATGCCAACAAGTGCTGCTTTCTTTTCACATATGTGCTACCCCATAAGAATGATCTCGACGCTTTATCAAATTCTCTAGAGTTAATTTTGACAGTTGAATCGTACTCATGGAATGTACTGGAATGGATGCTAACACAGCCCTGGTCATTGTTAATCTCCCAGCAAGGCTAAGAACCCGTCTCTTTCAGCCTGCTAATCTCGATGAGACTCACTCCAACACCTTGCCAAAAGTATCTTTGTTAATGCGCTTTTGGAGCATTGGCATTCTAAAGTACCTCTCCAAGTCTCTAGTTGCTTTTATTCCATTCTCATTGCTAATCTGAGTACCCAACTCTCGGTAAACATTCTCAAAAAAGAAATTTTGGACTTCTCCAAGCTGACTTTCTGACCCGAGGCAACACAAAAATGCTCCAGAATACTTCTAATCACTCGAATCTGGCTCATAGAGGCCTCAGCAAACAGATCAAATCATCGGCGAAACAGATATGTGATAACTTTGGTCTCCCCCCCCCCCCTGCGAGAGACTGATTGGCTTCCACTTCTTATCTGCAATAGACTTATCAATAAGCTGACATAGGCGTCCAATACACAAGACAGATAAGTATGATGAGAGAGGATCTCTTTGTCGAAGACCGCGTGGCGGCCTGGATGATTCAGTCTTTTCCCCATTCCATAGAACATTCATTGCTGGACCCGATACACATTGTATTATCCATCTAACCCATCTTTCTGATAGACCTGCTGCAATCAGTGTATCCTCTCGTATGCCTTCTCAAGGTCCAACTTCAATAACATCCACCCCTTCTTACCCTTCTTCCATCTTATTGAATGCACTGTTTCTTGGACAACAACTATGTTGTTAGTGCTTATCCTTCCTGGTATAAAACTTGCTTGAGCTGGCCCTATAAGCATAGTGATAACCCTCTTCAAGTGGTTGACCATTGTCTTGGTAATGGTCTTAAATAGGACATTACACAAGCTAATTTGTCGAAATTGAGTAATCCTTTCTGGTTTCGCCACCTTGGCAATCAAGACGAGCAGGGCGTCATTTGCATCCCTCGGTAAGATTCCAGATTCAAAAACTCCAGTACAAATTACGTGACTGAGGCTCCAACAACGTCCCAAGATTGCTGGTAGAACACTGGCTGAAACCCATCGGGCCCCGGAGCTTTGAATTATCCCATCCCTTGAATTGCCTGTTCCACCTCCTCAGCCATAAACGGTTTATTCAGTGCTGTCAAATCATCATGAGAAAGTCTCACAAAGCCTCTCTGTGGCAGCTTCTCCACTTCTGCATTTACATCCTCTAGTGAGTATAATCGTTTGTAGTATTCAATAGTGATTCTCTCTAATGCTCTCGTGTCCGTGATCCAATTCCCACCATTGTCTTTCAACATCTCAATCTGGCTTCATCTACGGCGTATAATAATGGAAGTGTGAAAAAAGCTCGTATTTCGATCCCCCAAAGCTATCCACTTCTCTCTAGATTTTTGGAACCAAATCATCTCTTCCTGCTCTAACACAACATCAAACTCTTTGATTAAAGCATCCTCCTTCTTCATTAAATCATCCATTTGACCAGCTCAAGTAAATCCTGGATTGCCTTAATCTCAATCACCAACTTTTCTTTTCTCCTCTTAACATCCCCAAATACTTCCTAGTTCCATCTTTTCAAGGTCTCCCGCAACCCATCCAGCGCCTGTGATGTGCTTATATCACCTCTTCATGATGCTGCCAAGAGTTCCTTAAAGCCTTCATGTTTCAGCGAGGCTGCTTCAAAGCGGAATAGTCTACGTCTCAGATCTCATTGTATTTCAGGCGAAAGCTGTATATACAGCAGAGCATGATCCGAAGATAGAAAAGGCAGATGTGTCACTGTGGCCTCTTGCCATTTCAGCCGTGAATTCGCACAATACAGTACACGATCCAATCTCTTCGCTACACAAGTTCGCTCAGATCGTCCTCTCCGCCATGTAAACTTATTGCCCTTGAATCCCATATCAATCAGGGAAAGGTCATTAATCCACTCACCAAAAGCTAGCGAATCCACCGAAAGTCCCTCGTTCCATCCCGATCGCTCATCCAATCTGACAATTGTGTTAAAGTCTCCCCCAATAAAAACTGGTCCCGTAACTCCATGAACCACATCTCAACGTGTCCTATAAACCGCTTCTCTGACTAACCAATGGTGCTGCATAGATTAAGCTGCATATATATTAGCTTCATCTATTTGACTAATAATCCTTTCTGTTTTTTTTTATTTTGTACCCTCTATAATTTCTATACTAGGTGGTTGGCCCGCATATATATGCGGGTATAATGTTTTTGATATACATAGTTAAAACATTAGTATGTTTGTAAATACATATATATATAGATATTGTTTTAGTATTTCAAAACTTATTTCTGAAACTAATGTATTTTAAAACTTTTTATTTTTATGATATTTGTAATAATATATAATCAAAAATATAAAAGCTATATTAAATAATAATTAAATTTTTTATAATATTTTTTGAATATTATTTATAATATGTTTTATTTATCTTTACACAATCTACAATATTTTTTTACGTCTTACATAATATGAATTTGAAATACGTATATAATATATTTTTAAGTATGTATTTTTCTTCATTTATTGCAAATTAAACTGAAATAATTTTTATCATTTTTACTTATCCTAAGAGCGGATAGATGGTTGGCATGCATGTGTAGGCGTACCAACCACCTCACTACACTTATAATAGATAAAGATTTTTTTTAAAAAAAATGTACTATAAAAATTAAAATATATATTAGACTGTAATCAAGCTTAACAAATACTAACATGCACGAAAAAATTCATGTGACTTCTACTAATGCACAATTAATATTTATGTTTGTACGGGTATTTGTAAAAAATTCGAAATATGACTCTTACATGTTAAAATGTTTATAAGTGACTTTGTAAAACAAAGTACGAGAGATTTATTTTTATACACTTCTATTTTTTAATTCTTATTCATATTTGTTTCATCTTATTTTAAATGTATTATTTCGTTTGCTTATTTTTCATTTTATTTATGATCTTAAATTTTTGATATACAATAAAAAAAATATGAATATATATAAATATATATGAATATGATAAAAATTGTATTTATTTAAAATATGATAGGAGATAAGATGAGATGGCAACATAAGTTATGTATATTTTAGAAAACAACAATAAAATGGTGATACAAGTTTTATAAAAATATATGGTTCTATTAATATTATTTTTAACATTTTATTCTTTAAATTATTTTTATCATGATTGTATTTTATTTAAAATTATATTATTTAATAATTTATTTATTTAAAACTTGTTCAGATGTTTTTACTATATTTTATAAATTAATAACTTTCCAAAAAAATATATCATACTTCAAATATTATTAATAAATAGAATCTTTACTATTCTATTGGATAATTTAATATTATTTTCGATTTTATATGAAATATATATATATATATATATTTTTTGTTGAAAACATTTTTGTAATTATATTTTATGAATATATGAATATATGTAAAACATTGAAATCATAATAATAATTGTTTTCTGTTAATTTAAATTTGTTAGTTTTAGTGTTATAAGTATAATCTAGTGTTTTTATGTTTTAATTCCATAAGTTCTTTAATTTTAGTTCAACCAATTAAAATATTTTATTTATTTTAGGAAGTTTGACATGTCATATTTACATATCATCAATTAAAAACATTAACTTTATCTGTAGTATTGACAAGTCAATTATTTTTCAATAATGTTACTTCTCAAATATGTAGTGAATTTTTATATAATGATTCGTTATGCCATTTTTATAGTATTTCAGGAAAAGAAAAAGTGTTGAGTTTGGACACTTCTATTTAAATGATTAGTTTTTTTTGTTTTGGGCTGGGCTTTGTGGGTCAATGAACAAATTAGACATTGCATTTAAGACTGTAAGCCGGACCGGATAGGCATCAGGGTCACGGAATAGCCGGTCGGGTCCGGTTCACTTCTTGGAGAAGCAATGTTCACTTCTTTGATTTGTTGGTGATCGGCTTCGATCTCTCTTCTCTCTCACGAGTCTCCAAATCGTCCAAGGTATGTAAATGGCAGCACAACGATTAGGGTTTTAGGGCTTTTGCTCTGATTCAATAGATGATTTGTTCCGATTCGTAGGCTGTGGTTTCCCTTTCTCAGTTTTCTAAAAACTCTTTGTGATTGGGTTTCTCAATAATTCTGATTTTTCTGTTTCATTTTTGTGATTGACCAGAGAGCTTCAAATCATAATCCAACCTGTCGAGCCTCCATTTTTGTAACCTGTGTTTATTGTTACGGTAAGCTCCTGACACTTATTTCTTTACCAATCCCATTTTGCCGTATCTTCTATTGCCGGGAGATATTAGATTTTAATTACGTTTTATAACTTTTTCGTTTTTCCTTTTAGTGCAACTCATTCAATCTGATTTAGTTCTGTTCTTGCCTTTGTGTGTTTACTTTGCATTTGTTTCTGCAAATTGCATTTCAGAAATCAGAATACTCTTTAGCTGTAGAAGAAGAGGAAAAATAACAAGTGGAAGCTGTGTAATGGCCTTTGGTTTTGATTAGATGTTCAGATTTATTTTCAAACTTTTAGATAATCGTTAGCTAAATTAGATTGAGATTATCATCTGGTGCCATTCTTGCAGAATGTACACTTTTTTATTTGCAATCTTTCTTCAATCTTCTCTTTTTCAGATATAGTTTCTTTGTTAATGTTCTTTTCATCTCAAATTAGTGTGGCTTCTCATGTATTTTAATAATTGTTTTTCATCTCTCAATGCATTTTGCTTACTTGAATGGTTAATTATGATCGAGCGTTGGAGAAGGTGATTGTAAGATGACTTTGAATTATGCAAAAGTTTGGTATCAAGATCATAGAATAAAACTTTTTTTTTTTTGTTTCTTTGTATTAAGTTATCTTTTTATTCGATTTCTTGCCTGATTTATCTCAGTCTCTGTTCTGCAGGACAGATTTGCTTTGTAACTACACAAAGATGACAACAATCGAAACGGGTCAGAAAACTCAAAAGCCTTCTCCTTCCGGTTCTTCTACTGCTGCTGCTACTCTCAAGCAGCCATCGCCGTCGTTTAAAAGGTGGGGAAGGAGAAACCCATTTGTAAGATACGGACTTCCGATGATATCTCTCACCGTTTTTGGAGCCCTAGGGCTAAGCCAACTTCTTCAAGGAAGGTAAGTTCTCTCTTGACTAAGCTAAGCTCTGAATCTATAAATGCTTTCGGGATACAATCAATGGATCTGTTTTAGAATTCTAAACTTTCAGTGACGTATGGTTTTATTTGGTTAGTTCAGTAAAGATATAGCAAAGGTAAAAGATGACCAAGAATGGGAGATTATAGAGACAAGAAAGGCGCTTTCGAGAACAGGACCTGTTGATGCTTATAAACCTACAAACACATCCATTGAAGACGAACTCAAGGTTAGCATGGTTTTCTTGATTAGACTGTATAAAAGATTTTTGATGAAATACTTCAAATCTTGAATGGGTTTTGTTAATCACAGGCTATGCAAGGGAAGGTGGACATAGACTCGTACGAGTACAAGAAAATTCCAAAGCTAAACGACAGCAAGTAGTGTTGAAGTGAAGTCTTTTAAGAATAATTCTCTTTTCTTTTAAGTTTAACTTTGTAATAACTCGTCACATAAACGCCGAAGGAGAAATCCAGTAAGTTTTGACCTTCATAAACCAAGAACAGAGACGTTTTTAAAAAATTCAGCTGTTGATAATACATATGTTGAATTACAACTTCTAACTGATATCTCCTCGCATAAATATTTGTAGAATCGATCTGTATCCATACATGTTTTGTTTTTATTTTCTTCATTTGAAAAACGACCTCTAACTCGTTAAGAGAAAAACCCTCAAACTCAAATTTCCAAAGATTTATCTCATTCAATTAATCAAAATGACTGTAAATATGATTTATGTTGTAAATAAAAAGAAGAGAAAGAAGGAATTGTGTTGTGTTATTCCAATGAATAAATAGTCATTTATATAGGAGTACAAAGAGAAAGTTTTATTTGGTGATAAAGTAAAACCTAGCTTGGGTCTTATGGGCTTATAATGGACATTACATAATATTTCATAACACTCTCTTTTGATGTTTATTATACAAACCATTATTTAAAGCACGTAGGATGCTGCTTTGTTAAAAACCTTTCTAGGAAAACCCAGTGGGAAAAACTATAGCTAAGGGAAAAATAGTGCAATGCGCATTAACTCCCCCTCATGACTACATCACTTGATATCTTTGAGATGACGCAATCTAATATGATGAGATAACTTCTTGAAAGTAACGCTTTGGTAAATCTGTCTGTTAAATCTTCACTTGAATGAATTTGTAGGATACATACGTCGCCATTCTTCTGCAATGCATGACTCTTGATAATGATTCGTCTTGATCATTCTCTTTACTTGATCTTATTAAAGTATAACAAATACTTTGGAAGGGTGATAAACTTTTCATCTTTACATTTCTCTTTAGATGTATATCATTTGTGTGTTCTTTGTTGCCTCATTAAAACTTTTCATGGAAAAACCCAATGGGATAAAAACCATGATAAGGAAAAAGAGTACAACCGCACAACATCATCATATTTCTCCCCCATTGGAAGTATCTTCTTCAGGAGATGCATTCCAATCATATATACCATCTTTCGGCAATCATTAATGAATAAACTCATATGATTATCTTATAATCTCTTAGGGTACTGGACTTCTTGTCCATAACAACTTTTTTCATATAAACAACTATTTCTTGATCTTTTGAACTTCAAGTCTAAGCTTCATTTAACTTACAACATTCTAAAGTTATATGGTACATACTTATACATAAGATGTTATTCATGCTCTTCTTTACTATTTTAGCTTTCTTTCTTGTTATACTAAATCATATCTTTCAATCATGAAATAGATAAATACATTGCTCAACTAGCAATTTAAGTATCATTCAGGATCAAAATATTGTGAGCATTCTTTATGTAAATTCTTCAAGGATCATTTGAGATAGTATCTCTATCACTTAAATATCTCAATTTGGAACACTTGAAGACAATGTCATCTTTTCCAAAGATTTTTCTTCCAAATTACAATTTGGGATAACTCTTCAAGAGATTTGATTATATTCAAATCTAGAATCCTCTTGATCCACAATCTTTTGGTAAATACATATGGGTATATTGGTTAACCTTATAATATTCACTTATACCACATAAAACATTTTTGTCTTAATTTGATCGAATAATTAGAATCTTCAGGAACGTATTTTGACAATCTTAATCCTTCGGGAATTTGTATCCTTCTGGGATTTTATTTAAGTTTCATTATCCAGTAGGTAGTATAAGTCAAGTTCTTCTCGTATTGCCAGACTGATAAGGAACTTGAAAGTAGTTGCATCCACCACATAAGAGTTTGTCTCTTCATATTTAATTTCATATTTATAATTCTTTCATATAAAGTCTTCTTTATATTCCACTGGGTTTACACCCTTAGGTGTATGGACAACTGGTCCAAATATTCATCTCTTTATTTAACTCTATGACTATTGTTTCTTTATAATTTGGCCAATCATTTCTCTGTGTACACTTTGCAATAGATTTTGTGATCCTCTTTCTCATTTATCATATCAACTGCTACAGTGCATGCAATAATATTTACGACGTCGTTTTGCTTTTCGGTTCCATTTTATTCTAGACATGACATAACTTGTTGAGATCGATCTCTTTATTGTCTCAGGTACCTGACTTTCTTTCTTGTCATGTTTAATGTCTCTTCTTGAGATCATTCAAAAATCTATCTCTTCACTCTGACCATTGTCAATTCTGCTCTTTTTCTTTTCTGAGGATATTTATGTTTGGAACCAATAAGTCTATCACGCTTCATGCGTTCTTTAAACTCTTTAGCAGCTTGATATTGTCCTTCTGGAACATTAAATTTTATTGGAGCCTTTATAGCTGGTATGTGATCTTGTCACTCTATTTGGATCAGTAAATATTTCTGGCAACTGATTTTTTAAACGTTGTAAATGAATTATCTTTTGGACTTTCATTCACATTCTTTAGTCCGAGGATCAATGATAGTTCATTCCAACTTATCTTTTCCAGCTGGTTCTTTTCTCCCCCTGATGTTGGAATTACTGACATATTAAAATGACAGTCTACAAATCGAGCCTAATATAAATCCTTCATGGATGGACTCTACATACTTATTTATCAATGGAGATTTATATCCAACATATATTATCAACCTCATTTGAGGATCCATCTTATAATGTTGTGGTGGAGCAATGTGGATATATACTGCACATCCAAATCATTTAGATGGAAAATATTTGGTTTCTGACCCAAAATCAGATTTGATGGGAGAACTTTGATTACTTGTTGGCTTTATGCGAATTAATACTTCTGGATTTTGTGTATGAACATTTGCTATTAGATGTTCAATATTTATCTTTATGATTTTATCATTAAAGGCTTAAGACGTGAATTTACTAACATTGCCAAGGGGTCTAGCAAACTTCAAGTTGCAGATATTCAATATAATAAATTACTTAACCACAAACTTTTCCTTGTAAACTTTCTAGGAAATGATATAGATTTCAAATCTATTTTGGCTAGTGAAAATCATAATAACATATTTGTCATATGATTAAATCATTAGGAAGAATCTTCAAGTTCTTCAATGGATGTCTATAGACCTATTGATTATTTCTGCATATTTCTTGAACTAGAATGGTCTAACCAGCTCATGCCAAACTATGTTATATTCTTTAAACTTCTGGTTTACTATATAACATTTATCTCCATTATACAATCTTTATATATTACAATCTATTAGAGAGTGTATGTAATTTCTCCAAAATACTTTTACTGCATTTAGTAATACTCTAAATTTGAAGGTATTCAATTTTCCTTCTTTATTGTCTTAACTTGATTAACTTTGAAATCCATTAAAATTACCTTATAAATGATTCATCAAGATCATTTTGACTTTGAACATAATCTTCTAGATGTTTTACTTACTATGGATTGTGGGATTCATCAATTCTCCTCCTCAAGATGATGACACTTTTTTCATCTATTTTGAATTGAATCCCAATCTAAAATCAATAACATATCCAACTTGGATAATGTCTTATATCTTTGATTCTTTTAACTTTTGAGATTTGGGAGATATAATGCATCAATAATTGCATTCCTACTGACAAAAATATCTATTCTTCTGGAGCTTTCAATAATCCATATATTACCAGATTTTGTACTCACGCTGATTTATTTCATCTTTAGACAAGAGATTCACCTCTTGTTTATACCATTTTTATTTTCTCACTTCTTGTAAGTTCTTGAAATAAAACTTTTGATCTAGACCTTGATCATATCTATTTCATATTCACATTCATGACCACTTCTTGAGCCTGTTCCTTGGCTAATTTTATGAACATGATTCTTTTTTATCCCACTATATAATGTCACATTCTCTTCAAGGAATGGATCATAACTAATTAGATATAATTCATGACTTTATATCAATAACTCATTTATCTTTTCAAAAAAGTTCTTTAACTTCATTTCATATTGTCTACAAGACAATATTGTTTGTCTAAGGATTAGAGTATGTCTTCTAGCATCTCTAGATTAGTGATATTCTCTTCACATAATCTTTAACATAATAAGAATTATTTACAGACTTCAAGTCTTATAATCTTAGATGTAAAGACTCATAATGAGTTTTAGGTAATATCACATTATAATGATCATACTTTTCCTTAGATTTATGTAAAGAACTTAGGGATCTTTTATAGGCAAATACAAAATATTCATATAAATAATAGTAGAAAATAACTATTATATAACTATATATATATATATATATGAAAGCATATTAAAAAAAAACAAATAATATTAATAACATGTATCATCAATATTATCACTTCAGGTGACAACTTGAATTGTTTTTAAAAAAAAAATCAAAGAGATAATATATAATTAAAAAATACTTCTTCATTATGTCAGCAGGACAATAATATTTACATCTTTATATAAGTAATATTATATCCACTATATTCACTTATAGACTTCAAATCATGTGGTTTTAGATGCAATCATGCATTATAAGTTTGGTCATATCACATTCTGGTGATCATGCATTTTCTTTATATTGCTCTATGTTAATTATTTGATCTTAAAATCATCAAAAATGTAATGTCAGATAAGTACAATCATAAAAGATCACATATACTATAAATAAAAATGATAATATCATAAAATAATTTAATGAATATAAAATAATTTAATGAATCATCATTGATAAAATATGAATAAATTTCGTGATCATGAAAATAAACAAGTTTTGATGCAATAATGCAAATCTCGTGAGAACATACAAGCATGATGCATAGTTTTGTGCAAAAATTGGGATATATGTGCAAAACTCGTGTAAAATTCGAATAATCATATATGTGCAAACTTCGAGTTAACAATATTGAAAACAGAAACTAGTATAGTATTTAAAACATAAATCTAGATCTGAATAATGACATACTAAAATCCGTGCAAAGTTCGTGTAAAAACGATTCTGTACAAAAACAATATGAAAAATATTCGATTTAATGAATATGTGATTCGATTTTAATGAATAAGATTCAATTTAACAAATTTCGTGTAAATCATGTGCATGAATAATATAAGCAATATATGATTTTAATGAACGGTATTCTGCTTAATATATTTTGTGCAAACTATGTGCAAAAACGGAATAAAATATTTGATATGTAAATAATATGCAGAAATACTAAATTTAATTTAAGGAATAAAGACATGTTTATAAATATCATGCAAAAATATATTAGTAAAACATTTGATTTGAATCTCTACTGGAGAATTTATCAATTATAAAAATAATAATAATAAAATAATTATATGATTTAAATCTCTGCAGGAATATTTATCATAATATCAATCATAAATATAATAAAATAAATATATAAATTGAATCTCTACAAGAGAATTCGTCATAATAAACATATAAGTTGAATCTCTACAAGAGAATTCATCATAATAAACATATAAGTTGAATCTCTACAAGAGAATTCATCATAATATTGATTATGTAAATCTCTTCAAGAGAATTTATCATAATATTGATCTTGTAAAAAAATAAAAAATAAATAAACATATAATTTGAATCTCTGCAGGAGACTATCATAATACTGATTAATGATTCATTCTTACAAATCATGAGTTGATAATAAACATGATTTGAAATTGGAATGAATAAATTCTAAGAAGCAGATTTGTATACCTCTTAGCTCAGACAGCTAGGTTTCATGCTGATAACGTGTTGTGAATAGAGAGAAGAGAAAGAAGGAATTGTGTTGTGTTATTCCAATAAATAAGTGGTCATTTATATAGGAGTACAAAGAGAGAGTTTTACTTGGTGATAAAATAAAACCTAGCTTACAAGTAATTTTAGAACCTTCTAAAATATGGATCTTATGGACTTATAATGAACATCACATAATATTTCATAACAATTCATATTATCTCAGTAAGCAAATTGTTTTTCTAGATCAAAACGAAATGAAGTACACAAAATAGCATATTTAAATTTTGATTTTTCAAAAACGCAAACTTCCATCTGTTTTGAAACCACAACAGAAATAAGTGAACTTATAAAGTTCTAATTTCGAAGTGACAAGTATACACTTCCGATGAAGCTTTTATGCACACACCATTGTTAATAATGCGAATGTGTCGTCTATCTTCTCATATATTTCAGTTTTCTTCTTAAAATCGTAGACATTTGTTTCCCATTTGAAAAATAATTTATACGGACGACAATTAAAGATACACGAGTAGTATTATTATAAGATCCCATCCAAGATTTAAAATAATGAAAAAAAAAGATTTAAAATAATGTAAAAATTTATGTAATCATGAATCTCTCTATACGTACACATACTATATACGGATGCCGTGTCAATGCCGAATTCCTTGAATCTGCATGCATTTTCGATTTTTGTAAGACTGTAAGACAGGACAATAAACTCGTTTTATTTCAATAATTTAATTTGGACCACTCACCACCACCTCCTTATCCATTCATCTTATTTGCCAACTATATATATATTCCTCATTTATTTATCAAGAACCATACGTTTTGAATAAACGAAAATGTGGTGCCTCCTTAAATGCCCACATTCAAACAAAATCCAGCATTCATTCATATAATTTTTATATGCTCTAATTTATACTCCAAACTTACAGTTTCACGTGGGAAAAAAAAAGGAAATAATCAGCCTACAATATATCATGGCCTCACAACTCGAAAGGATATGATTTCATGTTCTAATATTCTTTTATGTGTATGTACTCCTATAAGATAATGTGAAAAAAATAATAGATTGCTAAACGAAAAATAAATAAATGTTGATTAACTAAGGCTATTTGTACAAGTTAAATCATGATTTTTTTTGTTTATAATATCTTGAGACATTTGTTTAGGAGTGGAAACCAATGTTACGACAAGTTTTATACCTAATGGGCATGTCATGCAAGTGACTGTTAGGTCACCGTCACACGTGATGAAGGTACGAGGGAAATGACACGTGGCAAGACTGAGAGAGGAGATGATAAACACTAAAGTACAAAGACTGGCCATGTCCATGCCAGCTTGTCACTCCCATTCTTATTTTATCCTCTTTTCTCATTTCCAATTATAGATATGTTGTTTGTCAAACAGAAAGTGAACTCATGTGATTAGTTAAATAAAACATTGCAAAATCGCATAAACATCATTCAATGATAACAATCACTCATTGTTTTCTGATAAGTATGTTTATAAAAAATAAAGAAATTTTAAAAACATCAGAAGTTTTTTTTTTTGAACATTAACAATCTCTCATTGTATAGCAATCATAAATTCGGTAATTCTTTATGGTACTTGCCCCATAAACATTTATCATTTGACTTTGTTATTTTTATATACAGAATAATATATATTTTTTTTCAATTTATTATCCCTTTTCTTATATAAAAATAGTTATCTATCGTCTTTTTTTTTATCTAGTAATATCAAATATCAAAATACAATACATAATAAAATATAAAAATATAATTCAAAATCGGCGAAAGAACAAGATATTTTTAGAAATTAAATCTAAAAAAAAACTAAATTGACAAAAAAATTAAATATTTCTAAAAGTTAAACCGATAAAAAAATAAAATTTCTCCAGAAACAAATCCTAACTTAATTAAAAATAATCTAACTAAAACTCAAATTTAATACTAACATTAAAATCTGCATAATTTTAAAACTCACAGAAAATCTACAAACAAGAATCACTGTCTTTGCTCACATGACATATACCTATCGTTTACACCTACTTAAATTTCAAAATTGTATCAAAGTATTAAAAATAAAAGTTCTGTAAATTTGTTCTTTGGTTGATACAATCAAAGATATAATACATATAAATCATCAAGTTTCTATCCTCAGTCCAATAATAAAATTCATTTCAATGTGGAACACATTAGAAATTTGAGATTTCATTAAAAAGGGCTTTAATTTAAACAAAAAAAACTATAAAAAGAACTAAAAACAAAAAAGGAGGCTCGAGGTTGGATGAAGCAGAGGAAGCTGGCAACAGCTCTCGACTGAGAGTGATTACGTACTCACTACTCTCTCTCATTTGTTCTCTTTTTTCAGACCGCTTTCATTTTCTATCTTTTTTTTTGCATTCATCATTAAATCTCCCACTCATTTATCTTAATCATGAGGAATAATGTAAATCGTACTAATGATGGTTTTATTAATAGTGCAATAAACATTTCAAGAAAAGCTCCAAAAACAGCCCCGTATATAAGTATATAACCAACACCCTAAGGTAGATTAGTGGTTGAATAGTTCCAATTTTTAAAGACTGATTTGTGATTTCCATGTATGTAATGAACATTTCTACTAAAGAGATATGTAACATTTCAGACTATGAGATAATAATATATCAACACTATTATAACATAAATTTTTTATTATAACATAAATTGCCGCAAAGTTCGATATATAAAACAGATTAAAATGATTATGGTCTAATCAATTGAGTTTCATAATTCTAGAGGCAAATCCTTTAATGAGATTCAATCAATCCTTCTCATCAACTTAGATCTATAGACGAATTGTGTGGACTTGCATTAACCATTTGTAAGTTGTAACAATGAAATATATATTTTTAAGAGTATACACTATAGGTTTTAAAATGAGTTGGCTTCCCAAGGCTTCTTCTCCAACTATAAATACTCATACCCCTTCTTAAAACTCAAACCAAAAACACAAAGTTCTCATCATCTTCTTTACTTTCAAATCTTTACTAAACATCCCCTAAGCTTTCACTTTTATCATCCAAACCCAAATGGGTCTAAGCTCAAGCCTCACCACCACCGTCGTGGTGGCTCTTGTGCTCGTAACAATGTTCGGTTCAGCCTACTCAGGCAACTTCTTTGACGAGTTTGACCTAACATGGGGTGACCATAGGGGCAAAATCTTCAATGGAGGAAATATGTTGTCTCTGTCTCTGGACCGGGTTTCCGGGTCGGGTTTCAAATCCAAGAAAGAGTATTTGTTTGGACGCATCGATATGCAGCTCAAACTAGTCGCCGGAAACTCAGCCGGAACCGTCACTGCTTACTACGTACGTTCTCAAACTCACACTCACACTAAAACGTTAAGAGAGTCTTTCTTGAACTCAGACTCGCACTTAAAATCTTTAAGAAAGTCTTTCTTGAACTCACACTCTCTCACATCACTGTGTTACAAAATCTTGTAGTCTTTCTAAATTTTGTCAAAAACTTTTTTTGCAGTTGTCATCACAAGGAGCAACACATGATGAGATAGATTTCGAGTTTCTAGGGAATGAGACAGGGAAGCCTTATGTGCTTCACACCAATGTCTTTGCTCAAGGGCAAGGCAACAGAGAACAACAGTTTTATCTCTGGTTCGACCCAACCAAGAACTTCCACACTTACTCCATTGTCTGGAGACCTCAACACATCATGTAAGAAGATTCATCGACACTTGTTTTCTAAATGCAATGAAAAACGAAGATCTTGAATTTCTTATTCTTATCTCTGTGCAGATTCTTGGTGGACAATTTGCCTATTAGAGTGTTCAACAATGCAGAGAAACTTGGTGTTCCTTTCCCCAAGAACCAACCAATGAGGATCTACTCGAGTCTGTGGAATGCAGACGATTGGGCCACGAGAGGTGGTCTGGTCAAGACTGACTGGTCCAAGGCTCCTTTCACAGCTTACTACAGAGGATTCCACGCTGCAGCTTGCACCGTCTCTTCAGGATGTGACCCCAAGTTCAAGAGTTCCTTCGGTGATGGTGACGTGCAGGTGGCGAATGAGCTCAATGCTTATGGCAGGAGGAGACTCAGATGGGTGCAGAGATACTTCATGATCTACAATTATTGCTCTGATCTCAAAAGGTTCCCTCGTGGATTCCCTCCTGAGTGCAAGAGATCCAGATTCTGATTAAAAAACATACAACATTGCATATGATTCACTGGTTGCTTGTTTGATTCAATTCTTCTCTTTGATTTTTAAGATTGGTTTCTTTTCTCTGTTATTCTTCCATTGTACATTCTCAAGGTCAATAAAGCTCCTCCCTGCTTTATAAACAACTGAATCAATCAAAAACACAAACTAAACATGTTACTATTAAGACCCCCCCCCTCTCTTATTATATGCAACTTCCTAAAATATAATCACACATGGCTCAGGAAGAGTGACTGATATAAATATGATCACATGGAATACATTTATAACGACAGTTTGATACAAACTATATGCTTTACAAATGGACAAAGAAAGAGACTACTAATGTCATTCACTTTACCAAAACAAGTACAACCAGAAAAATGTAATGACATATAAGATCAAGAAGTGTACTAGATAATGCTTAGGATCATAGTTACCTCTAATGATTTGTGCTTTAGAGATTAATTGTTAGTATCAAATGATCTAGGGGTCGTTCTGAGTCTTTGACCTACAAGTGACAACCCCAATTACATAACTAAGGCCTTATTCTTACCCTTGTCCCAAGTTTGCGCAATGTGGCTAATCTCATTTCTGCTTGGCTCTACAAAAGCTGTAAGAACAAGATCCAATGCCTTCACTAATTTTCTTTTTAACTTAGATACAAGATTCATTGCCTGAATGGCTGAATGATGTATTCTGTTTGTGCTTGGCTGCTATTTTTGGCTACTTGTGTTTCTATGATAGCTAATTGGGAAACTTGGAATGTTTTTTTGTGTGTGATGCTCAGAAAAAATGTGGCATCTTGATAATATGTAATCTAGAAATGTTTGTGTGGCATTTGGTACTGGAGACAAAACTGTGTTTTAGGTCTCATGTACTAGAGGAATGACATGAAATTAGACAGTGTTTGACCTTTTGCTGTACATAGCAGTGCATGAAAAGAAAAAAAAACTTAGAATCTAAAGTAAATTACACCATGAAGAAAGACCCTTGAAAGCATTGAAACAGAGACATGTATCATTTACAATCATACTTTATAACTTGTTCACATTCAGCAGAAGGAAGAAACTATAAAAGAGTACACAAGAAGCACACTATCATCACAAGCTCACTTATATAAAACATAAGTATGATGATTTTGTGATCAATTAAAGTACTATAACTGAGTTTTTCAACAAAATGTAGAAAAGGGGTAAAAAGCTTCTGCACCTGAAGACCAGCTCAGGCGTTGCAACTCAAGAAATGGATTTAAGATGAAAGCTTTGACATCTTCGAACTTCTGGGCGTTTCCCGTCACAAACGCCACTGTCCGTGGCAAAACCACCGCTGCTTTCGCCGCCGCTTCTCAGATAGAGAAAGCAAGAGCTTAACAAAGTTATTAAATTTCTTCTTGATAATGGGCCCAAGTTCACAGTTTTAATATCTTGAGCCACACTTTTAATATTTAGGCCCATTAAAATTTATAACTATTGCGCTGTGCGGGTATAATTTTTTTTTATATACATAGTTAATTATAATATTTAAATGATGATTAATCTTTTTAAACATTAGTATGTTTATATGTATATTGTTTTAATATTTTACAAAATTCTTTCTGAAACCAATGTATTTTAAAAACTTTATTTTTATAATGCTTGTAATAATATATAATCACAAATATAAAAGTTATGTTAAATAATAATTAAATTTTTATAATATTTTTTGAATATTTTTATAATATGCTTTATTTCTTCTTACACAATCTACAATATGCTTTTTGCGTCTTACATAATATGAATTTTTAAATACATATATAATATATTCTAAGTATATATTTTTCTTGATTTATTGCAAATTAAACTGAAATTTGTTATTCATATTGTTTTTTTTTATTTCTTATGCTATATGCTATTTTTATATATTTCTATTTTTATTTCTTATTCATATTGTTTCATCTTATTATAATTTATTTTTTCGTTCGGTTATTTTTCATTTTATTTATGTTCTCAAAATTTTGATATACAATGAAAATAAATTTATATATATATATACATACGATATAAAATTGATTTTTATTTAAAATATGATAAGAGATAAGTTGAGATGGTAACATAAGTTATGTACATTTTAGAAAACAACAATAAAAAGATGATAAAAGTTATTGGAAAAATATATGGTCCTATTAACATTATAAAATAATAATTAGTATATACTTTATTCATTTAGTAAATATTGGTTTGAAAAGAAAAATTGTTTAAAATTACGTTTTTCTTAAAACAAATTCAATAAAAGTTGACTATTTTTTTATTATTTTTAATATTTTATTCTTTAAATATTTTTATCATGATTGTATTTTATTTAAAATTGTATTATTTAATAATTTGTTTATTTAAAACTTTTGTTAGATGTCATTAATATATTTTGTAAATTAATAACTTTCCGAAATAAAAATATATCATACTTCAGGTATTATTAATAAATAGAATTTTTATTATTCTATTGGATAATTTAATATTTTTTTCGTTTTATATGAAATTATAATATATATATATATATTGTTGAAAATTTTTGTAATTATATTTTATGAAATTATGAATATATGTAAAAAATTGAAATTATAATAACTTTTATTTTCTGTTAATTTAATTTTGTTAATTTAGTGTTATAAATATAATCTAGTTTATTTATGTTTTAATTCCATAATTTTTATAATTTTAATTCAACCAATCAAAACATTTTGTTTATTTTAGAAAGTTTGACATGTCACATTTACATGTCATCAATTAAAAACACTAACTTTGATTGTAGTATTGACAAGTCAGCTATTTTTAATAATATTATTTCTCAAATAATATGTAGTGGATTACGAATAACTCATATATACTATAAAAGATGACAAATTCTCTCCATATGAGTGCCACCTCATCATTTTGGTTTATTGTAGAAATGACATGTATCATTTTTAAAAATTTAATGATAGAAATTATGTAAAATATAGTTAATGCATAAATTTAATGTATTATTAACCATAATACTAAAAGAATATAAAAAATATGAAGAATTAGATAATATATTTAATAACAATATATATATAATATCCAAAAATAATTATTAAATATCTATTTTGTGGTAGTTTTTAAAAATCATTAACAAAATTTATGTTTTATATTTAAGAGTGTTTTCTTATTTTTAATTAATATAATAAGATATTATTATATAAACAATTATACAAATATAAAAATAATAATTATTTTATATTTTGAACCTTAAAAAGTTAGAAGAAAAATTTATATAATATTATAATAAATTTTAAAACAATTTCTTTATAAACTAATAATTATTTGATAATTTATTTTATTCAAACTTGATCCATTAATAATTTTGAAATTAATAAGATATCAGAGTCCTAATATATATATTTATAAAATATTTAATGCAACTGTATTAATTAGAATTATAAATCAATTATTTAAGCTCATAAAAATATAAAATCATGGCATTTCTATTATGTAAATCTACGCCGTGAACAAGTACGACCTGTTAAAAAGAGTCGTCTCTGTCTATGTTGTGCTTGAAGAGTTTCTCTAATTAATTTTTGTTATATAATACTCTTCTGATTTGCACTATATCCATTTAAAATATTATATATATATAAGATATAATATATTTCATATTTCTTTATCAATAAACCATTGATCACATATATAGTTAATATCCATATAATATATAAATATATATTGTATGTTTATTCAAATATACAATATTTTTTAATTTTTGTAAAATATATAATAAAATAAATTATAATTACACTTTTTAATAAATTATATTGTAAAAAAAAATATCATCTACTTCAGTTAAACCGGCGCTAAACTTTGTCCTCGTCGTCTCATTACCGCCGCAGTAACTTCTCCTGCGTGCCATCTGTTCGTCAAATTGTCTGAACCAATTTCTTCAACTCTTTCATAGTGAATCCTGGAAAAGTTTGAATTTTTGGGATTCTGGGCACAAGGGTTTAATTCGTAATAGCTCGGGTAACTTAGATTTGATCCTCAAGAAGAATGGTTAATGGGAACAACAAGAAAAGAGACGGTGGTTTATCGTCGCTTGCACCTCGAGAAATCAGCGTACAGAAATTCTCCGAGGCTCGAGCAGCCGAGCTCGAGTCTCTTCACTCGATTGTGTCTGACCGTTTGAACAAGGACTTTCGGTCAAAGAGGAACAAGAGGAGAAGGACCAATGCCTACACTAACAATCCTTCAAAGAGACGTAATATAAAGAGGCAAAGATCAGAGTCGTTGCTATTGATTGGTCAAGCATCAGGAGGAAGGGACAATGATGAAACAAAGATCCCAAGACGAGTCAAGAGGAGGATGGAACTTAAAGGGAACCCTGAATCAGGGTTTAGTACCTCTGGAGATGGAACAAAGAAACTGAGAACACATGTTTGGCATGCTAAACGGTTTTCCATGACTAAGCTCTGGGGATTTCACCTTCCTCTTGGTTTATTTGGGAGGTAAATTTCAGTTTTAGCTTCTGATAAGTAGAAAAAAGTTGTCGCCTTTTGAAAGTCTTTTAAGGTTGGTGTTGTTGTGTCATGGTTTTAGAGGAAGGGGATCTAGGGATATCTTGAAGAAGTCTAGGCAAGGTGTTCTTGTGCATGATGCAAGCTATCACATTGCTGTGCAATTGGAGGGTCCAGAGGCAGGTTTTTGACTTTGTTTCTTGAGATTCTTCTTTAAAACTTTTGTTTTGACTTCATATTTTCTTGATGTTTATTTGGCTTTGAATCTCTCAGGGCTCACTCTTGTCAATATTAAACTTGCTATTGGAGCCTTCTCCGTCATCTCATTCCAAGGAAGTTTTCGACTCTGTTCTTGCAGGCCTTAGTTGTGAAAACGCCATGGTATGGTGTGAATCTGTGAAACTCACTTTTATTTGTTAACGGGAAACGGCAACTTAGGGTGGATGTGTAATCGTAACTTGTTTTGTTTTCTTCAGCTTTATCATGTGGAACCACCAGTTTCTCAGGCGATTGCTCCTGTAACTTATATGTGGAGACCTTCTCAGTTACCTAAGAGAAGAGATGAGGTTAAAGTGGGTGACTGCGAAGGAAACAATGCTCCAGTCTCAAATGGAGATCATGTAGACTCTCGAAAACTTTGGGTGTGGATCCATGCTTCTTCCTTCAGTGAGGGATATGCTTCTCTTAAACTAGCTTGTCAAAAACAGGTATTTTTTTTTTTCTTTGAGGTCATTTTTGGTGTCTCATGCTTTACATATTCTTATGGAGATATTGATTCATAAAGTTCCTTCGCTCAGATGAATGAGACAGGTGTCTTAGTTGATTGCTTTTCACTCGAGGGTCAGCTTGGAAAACTTGAGATTTTCGGTTCAGAAGCATCTCATCTTCTTCAAAAGACCATACATCCTGTTACAAGGTGAGCCATCTGAGTGAATATATATAATGGTATGCAAGAAACGCAAATGAACAAAGCAAGATTTATCTCAAACTTTTTTTGGTCTTTACAGTAGCTCAGAGGATATCTCTGTTTTAAGAAAGTGTTCAATGGAAAAAGCTGAAGTTAAGAACGTTGATGATCCTTACAAAGAGGAGAACATATCATCTTGCGTTATTCTACCACGGTTTGTCATGGATCCGCGTTTAATCCCGAATAATCCACTTGATGATAGTACAGTGTCAGTTGAAATGACCAAAACTGAGCCTGCTGAGTCACTTGAAATAACAACAACCAACACAGAGGCTGAAAGTTTTCTTGAAGTTCTCAAGTGCTTATGGGATGCAAATAGTGAACTGGCCCCTCCAGAAGAAGAGAACACGTTGTGTTGGGAGAAGCATCAAACTCGTATGGAGTCTCTTTGCCTCGACGACCCAGCTGCTGAGGCTCCGAAGATATCTAGTAGGCCAAGGAGTTCGAGGTCTTGTCCTTTACTGCTTAAAAAGCTTGGGAACGCACCTACAGGGTAATCTGAATCGTTCTGTGTTCGTTCTTTAGAATCAAGGTCCTCAAAGATCCACAATTAATCATTCTTGTTCTCTTTCAGATGGTCTCTTATACTTCCCCTTAGTTGGATCAAAGTCTTCTGGAATGCCTTTGTCTCAAAAGGAGCTCAAGCAATAGGTCAGAGGGAGAAACGCTGGCTTTCTTGTGATGTATGTCTCCACTCTCTGCTATGTAAACTTATTAAATCGTAGATTCGAAAAACGTCTGAAAAAAACTTAAGTCATCTTTGTTTTTTGCAGGCTGGTTTCCCATTTTTCCCGTCAGATTTTCCTGACTGCAAATCATATTCATCTTTAACAATGAGTGAAGCTGCAGAGTTGGAGGAGGAGGCACAAAGGCGCCCTCTTGCGGTAAGACCTTTCAGAGTTCCCATTCCACCTCCATGGAATAGTATCCATGTGACACGTTCTATTGGAGAGAGTTCAGATCAAAAGCGTACAAGCAGCGATGGGACGACTGAAGTGGAAGTTTCCAGTAATGGTGGTAATCTATTTGATGGTATAGTGGCAAGAACATCAGATTCGCTGACTACTTTTCTCCAAGATTTCTCAAGTGACAACTTGCTTTTATCTCCTCGCAACGCTTTGAAGCCAAACGCAAACCTTGTGATGACGCTTCAAGAAGATGAAACAAAGGCAAGAGCTCAGATCCATCAGAGCAGTGATACTAGACTGTGCCTTGTCAGAGTTCTTCTACATGCTTTCAAGGAAGGTTCTTTTGAAGAAGGCGCAGTTGTATGTGCACCATCTCTGGCAGACATATCAACACTAAAATCCGGGTAACATCTCCAAGAAATCATGTTGAACAAACTGTGATTCAATTGAAACTGTTTCACTTTTGGGATGACATTTGGGGCGTTTTGTGTTATGTTTCACAGCTGCAGTGAAGGGGAAGAAGGGCGTGTTACAATCCCTCAATCTTGTGTAAGCTCTTACTTCCAAGAACAACCTTCTGGAACCTGGGAACTAAATGTCCCTGAAGACACTCTTACAAAACAATCTCATAGATGGCCTATCGGGTTTGTAACGACAGGATTTGTCCGAGGGAGGTAAAGACAAAAACAAAAACCCTCAAAAATCTTGATCGAAATTCACCAGTGGCTGATTTGGTTTCTGAGCTGCTTGTCTTAATGTGCAGTAAAAAGCCGACGGCGGAAGCTCTGTGTGATGCAGTGTTGTTAATGAGACTAAGAGAAGAGCAATGGAAAGGGAAAGATGTAAAGAGGAGGAAGAAGGAGATTTATGTTTTGGTTAGAAACCTAAGATCTTGTGCTTCTAGACTCGCACTTGCTACTATAGTTTTGGAGCAACAAGACTCTAGTGATGATGTCCACTGCTTTTAGCTCCCACCATCAGACAGTCAAACACTGTTGTTTTGTTTGTATCAGTTATATTTGATTTATCTTAAACAATGTATTTTAATTCTTTATTAATGATCAAAGCAAGTTTAGTGGGAATTTGGAAAATCTCACTAGTGTTAATATTGGCATGTTTCGGATACATGTTCTTGATCAGGTTGGTTTCATATACTTTGTATGAAAATAAAGATAATGATTTGTCAAACACAATCTGATAGGAACGTACCCACAACAATTGGAAAAACTATCTCAGATGCTTGAATCTCTTTCAAGTTTCAAATGACAAAACATAAGAGAAGCTTCCATAGAAGCTGATATTGTTCACTTGCCTTGATCAGTTAGTTAAAGGCATTGTGATATATATAGATATACTTCCACCGAAGCTGATGAGAATCTTCCAAAGAAAGTTGACATGTTGGTGGAGATGTCACAACTTTGTCATCCCATCGGTCCTCTAAAACTAGAGCCTGATGAGCTAGCAGATGGTGAAGATGGTTTTGCATCCATAGCTCTCTCTTCCATGAATCTGATTATGGATTCTGAACATGTGATAGATAATGTTAGAGGAAGCTTATTGTCATATTAAGATCTTGTTTAACCTTTCTTTATGCATGGATGGGAATGAGAATTAGAAAAGCCTAATGATAACAATACTAGTTTTAGACTTTAGAGTTGCTTGTAGCAGACCTTGCTTTTGATTTCTCTAATGACCTTGACAAGTTGGTCCTGACTCAGATTTTTCTCCAAGAAGGCATCCATTCCAGCTTCTATGGTTTTTCTTGCTTCCTTTGAACCAGGATCATGGCCTGATACAGCTATAAACGGCTGATATTTTGTTGCATTCCCGTTAAGATTACCGGTTATCTGATCAACGGTTTGAGTGTACCAAGTGTAGTTTCCACCAACATTTAAGTTCAACGAAGAATTGGCAAAAACAGCGACACTTGTGTTTAGTTCTGCTATGTAAGAAAACAAGAGACTATTCGTGCTAATGTAAGAAACTTGTGAGACTTGAGGGATTATAGAATAAGCTCGAAACAACACTAGTGCGATCTGAAAAGACGACAACAGTAACCAAAAATAATTATAGTTTTGTAATAACTCAAAGATCATGAATATTGATGTAACTAGTTTAAAACAAACCTGTGTTTGAATCTCTGTGAAATTAGTAATGTTGTTGGTGAGATAAAAATCTATAACTCTAGCTAAACCGATTGTAACTGAATTCGTCTTCCGATAGATGAAATTCCCTAAGTTTTCAATCTCGGAAACTAGACTTGACCGGAGATTTTCAGTGTATAAAGCGACGTCGTTTGTTATGTTCTTCGTTGATCTGTGCCAAATCGTGATCGGTATGCTCCCCAAAACAATCACCAGAAATACCTAAATTTTTTCATTAATCAATTTATATACACATAAAGCGCTGCTGAATTGCGGAATATAGAAATATATTAATCATGAAACAACAGAATCAATGGAACAACAAGCTGAATAAACTTAAACATCTGAATAACAAAAAGATAGGAAGTAAAGTTTTGTTTAATCTAGATATATAAAACTAAAACGAGATGAACTTAAAAATCATTTGTTAATATTCATATTATCATTTCATACATGTTGCTGTGAGAGTGATATGTATTTAGTAGAATCACCTTTTCTAAATGTAATATAAGAAAAAAGTTGCATACTATTTAAGATTATTGTAATATATATAACTAAACTAATCGAAGGATGCTAGAAGAAAACAATATTTACCAGAAAGAAGAAGACAGAAATGGGACGAGAAGTCACAAACTTTGTAACTTTCACCATCATTTCTGTAAATTTGTAGATCCACAAAACACAAATAAGAAAGAAAAAAAAGTTAACTTTTGAATCATCATGGTTACATTGTACATACATAACTGGAACAATTTGATACTAGCTAATGGTCTGTAACACAGAAAATACAAAAAACAATACCTGAAAAATGCAACCACCAGATCTTTTGGCTTCTTTGCTCTAAGCTTCTGACCAATCCTCAAAGCTGCAACAATAATATCATTTCATATTTAGCCACACAAGCACGAAAAAATTCACACTTCTTTATGCTCAGTAGATCTTTAGACCTTAGAAAAATCACTCGCAAAATTTAGTTCAACGCGACGCATATCAAAAACAACTCCTTTTTTGTTATAGATGACAACATAAGGATGCACATTTTCATATTCTGAGTAGATTTGTATTTTCAATCGAAGCTGGAAGAAAAAATAATCCTGATGAAGCGCTAAAATCTGCAAGAATTCAAAGAATACAGCAGCGCGTGTCTACAAAAAATCAAATTTAGGGAGGGGTATATTTTACACATAATTAAGGGTTGAGTTAGGATCAAATCCTTAAAAACAAAATCTACTGCATATCACCAAAAAATTAATATATTTCTATATTTGTTTCTATTTATGTATTTTGCCAATAATTAAGGCGAAATATTTTTGGCCGAATACTTAACTTACCATAGGATGAATTAAAAAAAAGAATAAAAAAAAGCAAAATGCTTCTTAGATTAATCTCATAGATTCCGTGAAGGGGAAGCAACAGTTCGTGGGGTATTTTTCATATGATTGAAGTTCGTTCGTATTCTCTTGTGATGATTTTATGATTTTATTAATTTCTTGACAGATATAATCAAATAAATTGATTGATGAACATTTTTGAATCCAATGATATTTTTTTGTAAGAATTCCATTGCTTCTAAATCGTTATCAAAAGCTACTAATTCACCAACGACGTCTTTCTTTCACCATTAGAAAGCCATTGTGGAATAGTTTCTAAACACATAAATGAAATTTGCTGCCTCCTTTCACTCAAAGTCTCGCTCTATAGTTTGTTATTTTGGCGGGAAGAGACCTGCGTGGCTTAATGATTGCCTGGCATGGAAAAGGCTTAACGGCCCAACGGAAAGCTTTGTGGGCTCGGCCCATTTACCGTCAAACTTCAGGATACTATTATGCCTCCAATACTATAAAACCGAAATAGTTCTATTTTTGTGGTTCCGGTTATGCTTGGTTAGTATCGGCAAAGTTAAACCGAATTGAAAAGGTTTTAAAGATCGCCATCTTCGCAAAGCTCCGGAAGTAGAACGACGAACGAACTAGTCATGGATCTTTCTCCTGTTAAGGAAGCTTTGACCGCCAAATCCTTTGATAAAATCGCCGATATATGCGACAATCTCATGCTTCAGGTCCCAAATTTCTCTCGCTATCATTGTTTCTAGTGTTAACTAGGGTTTTGTTTAAGTGGATTTTGCGGGTATTATGTTTTGATTAATCGCCCTTTAATTAACAGGTTGCTTCCGAGGGAATCTCTTTCCATGATGATTGGCCGTACGCAATTCATCTTCTGGGTTACTTCTACGTTGACGATTGGTGTGTTAAATTTCTTTCTTTGATTAAAAAAATTTGTTCCTTGAATTAAAAGATGGTTTCTTGAGCTGCATTCTTTAAAATTCGTGCTGAGTTTCTAGCGCTTCAGAATCGTTATTTCTGCTTATTGAAGATTTACAATTTGCATTCTTAATTTCTTATGTTATTATCATCCATGAAAGGTCTTTGATTTGCAAATTAAAGTTTTGATTTGTGCATTGACGAGGATAATTAGAACTTGATACAAGCTACTAGTCTCGTGGAAACCCTTTTAACAGTTTTGCGGCTGTGTCTTAGTGGCGAGCTTAGTATATTGAAACTAGAGAATTTGTTATTTTGCTGTTCTTGACTTGTACATAACCCTTTTTTTAGAATTGCTTTTGATGTGTGTTGTGCTTTGTTTTGCTAAATCTGTAATGAAATATATGCAGTGATAGCGCCCGTTTCCTCTGGAAAACAATACCTACAGCTATCAAGGAGAGCAATCCTGAAGTTGTTGCTGCTTGGAGGATTGGTCAGAAGCTGTGGACACGTGACTATGCAGGTGTATATGGAGCTATTCGGGGTTATGATTGGAGCCAAGAAGCTAAAGATTTGGTTGCTGCATTCTCAGGTAAAAAAAATCTGTGTTACATACATCCATTAGCTAGTATGAGATAGTTTCCTGAACTAAGCTTGCTGACAACTTACGTAGCTGTGCTATAAATAAAAAGCATGTAAAGTTGGAGTTTTCTTTCTTTTTTGCGTCTTTAGGTTTCAAGCTGTGTTACCATGTTATCTGGGAGACCTTACTTCAGGATTTGTGTCATGCACTTATATAAAACCAACTCGCATGTCACCATTGAACATTCGGAACATGAATTTGAATAGTATTCCTTCAGTGTATGTGTCTTGTCGCTTTTTGATTAATAAAAGTAGCTGCTTCTGCTTCTATGATCGAACTGGTAGAGAGGAACGAAAGCATTTAATCTAAAATTTTCCCAGTTATATGCGAAAACATTAAAATATTGTCCAAAGTGGTACCTTTTTTTCCACATCCTTTTGTTAAGCAGCAGTAGCGAAGACATCCATTGTTCTAACACCTGACCCTTAATTGCCTCTTCACATTGGTTCAACTTTCATATTCCTTTAGCACTCAACGCTATTTCTGTTTTGGTTTTTTGTTGCAGATGTTTACACGAAAAGGATGTTTCAGCTTTTGTTGTCTGCTTACTCCACAATTACCATCGGCGATTTGGCCCTTTTCCTAGGGATGACGGAGGATGATGCCACAACTTGTAAGCTTTCTTTCTGCAATTTCCTATGCTTTTCAAAGATAAACTGCCACATTTGAAGAAATCTCAAAAAGAGCTTAGTATTTTGTAGGCAATGTCCTAACTAAACTAGTGTCCAATGTATTGTCTAATCGGAAACTGTTTATCTTTTGCTGGATGTACATACAGATGTTGTAGAGAATGGATGGATAGTGGATGCAGCTTCTCAAATGGTGACTGTGAAGAAGCAAGCTGTTAAAAGAGAGCAAAAGGTGGATTCAACGAAGCTGCAACGGTTAACGGAGTATGTGTTCCAACTTGAGCACTAAAACTAAAGACCAATCTCCCATTTAAGGGGATCGAAAAAAAGATCTGTCTAGTTTCAGTTTTTGGAGATTTTTTTTTTTGGCTCGTGGCCCTTAGTTTGATTACAACAAAATCTATCTTTGACCATCCTAAGTACTAATGCACTATATGAGATATTAGGAGTTATTTTTCCGCATACTTAGCAATCGATATCGCTTGCAACAAATCCACAATCGAAAATCAGATAACTAGATTTCTTCTATATAACAGAGGGTGAGATGGATTGTAACATACGATCACTAGCTTATTTGTCTCTCAAGTCATTGCAAATAAAACTCACTATTATTTTTCACATACATGTAAGAGTAATAAAATTTAGAACACTTTTTTAAAGCAAGAACAGTGGGTAGTTGAAACATCTGATATGATAAATACCACATCTTAGTAAAATAAATTCATTAATTATTCAAAGAACATGGCCAAGTCAAATAAACAAAACCACAAAAAGGCAGCATGCATGAAGCTTTATTTAGTAACCTCCTTCTCTTCTGCCTCAACTTCACTGGATCTGAACCAAACTTGGAACATAATTAAGAATGATTGGACCACAATGATCTGCTCCAAAACCAACTTGTGTGACTACATTATCTTCCACAACAATGTATACCAGTTCTTCGGTGCTTTTGGCCACGCCCTTTAAAACAAATTGAAATTTTTCACAACACACGACGGCTTTCTTCTCCTCGTCGACCAAAAAACTTACGCTAAACCACTCATTATGTTGAGTATAATCCACTGTTAAGACCTTGCTCCACTCATCAATCTTATCTCTTACCCATATCTCTCTCCCATTATCCTTACTTTGAGTGTAATCCATTGTATCGCTGCGCTGTAATAGCACCGAAAGTTTCCCTTCTCTAACAACTGAAAGAGACAGACTATCAAAATCATTAAGATGTGGATAGGGAATACGCACACGTCCAAATATCTCTGTTGTATAATCAAAACTAATTATGAACACTTCAAACCCATAGTACCCACTCTCTGTATCTTCCCAAGCAAACCAATAACTTTTTCCCTTCAAAGTTACACCAGAGGAAGAAATATGAAAGCAGCAATCAAGAGTGACGTCAAGAATCTTCCATGCATTAGAGTTAAACTCATAGATTTCTAATCCTCCTTTGCCAACACCACCCTTAATACCAAGAGCGTATCTCAGTATTTTGTAGCTATTGCACCCGGATTTGTTGTCTTGCTTGTAGGATCCAAGAGTATAGGAGTTGCCACTCCTGTAACGATGCCGATCACTGGGTTGGATCCACTTGGTTTGACCAGTACAAGGGTTCCAAACCACGATTCTAGGGTTGGCATCGTTGTTGGTGCATAACAATAAGCCATCGCAGTGAAAGACTTGATTAATCTTGAATTGATCTGAACCAGAACTAGGGTCGATTAGTCTAAGCTCACCTTTGACCTCTATAGATGGACGACTTCAGTTGAGATTTACGCTCATGTCGCAAATCTTGAATTTCTTTGTCAACATGACGAGAACAAGAAACTCTTTTGCGGCTTTATCGAAGTGTTTTACTGTGAATCTCTTGTCGTTGAATAAACGGTTCCATTGTTTGCAAGTAGATCGAAACCGTTTCAGAGATTTGGCCGGGACGCGGCAGAGAATCTCCTCTATCAAATCTGTTAGGTTTCAGGCACTCAAGACGTCGACTTTCCGAAGTGCAGGACCACCAGCAACACCAAGAACAAAACAGTCCGAAGTGATGAAACAGAGAAACAGAGGAACAGAGTTACGAAACAGAGCAAGAAGAGAACGAAGAAGAAAGTAAAGGCTGCAGGAGCACACAAGAGATTTTACGAGTTCACGCCCAAAATGGTCGCTAATCCACTAAACACCGAGAGTTTCTAATAACTCTCTATCACTCGTGTATCTCTCTCAACTCTCTCACAAATCTAAGAAGCTCCCTTAAATAGCTTTATGACTCTAGGGCTTCCCAAGCACATAACGGCACCAATCGCAGTCTGAAAACGCCAGAATCAGTCTTCAGTCAGCGTCTGCAGTAATGCCAAATTTGCTTTTCTCCAACGTTAGAAATCATTAGCTGTCCTGGCCGTACACTCGTGGTGGCTGCTTGCTGCAGATACCGTTTGCACAGCTCACCAATGGGACCATTTACAACTCAGCTTTAGTTATCCTTAAGCATCGATGAGTCATCTTGTGGTCCCAATAAAGCACATCTCCATATTCAAACGTTTGCTTGCACTTCAAGTTGTCACAGATTTACAAATCTCCACCTGACAAGTAGAAGAGCAAACTGTAAACCATAGCACAAAGTGTGAGAGAGAGAAGAGTACCTTGTTTAGTAACCGGATTCCAGGCTCTGATTCCTGAGTATTACTACTCATATTTGACTCGTAGGAAGTTCAGTGCAGCTTGAAACTTTCCTATAGCCAAAACCTTAGTGAAAATATCAGCAGGATTCTTTTCTGTTAATATCTTCAGCACCTCCACATCTCCGTCTGTGATGATATCTCTGATATAGTGATACTTCACATCGATGTGTTTAGTCCTCTCGTGATGCACATTGTTCTTCGATAAGGCAATGGCACTTTGAGAATCACAGAAGACTTCTACACTCTTCTGATTGTAACCGAACTCTGTCATTAGACCCTTTAACCAGACTGACTCCTTTACGGCTTCAGTTAGGGCCATGTACTCCGGTTCAGTGGTTGACAGAGCCACTACTCGCTGCGGACCAGATTTCCAGCTTATAGTGTTTCCTCCGAGAGTAAATACCAAGCCCAAAATTGATCTTCTTTTGTCTGGATCTGCAGCGAAGTCAACGTCACAGTATCCAACAATCTTGAAGTCTGAACTCTTCTTGTATCACAGACGAGTCTTCAGTGACCCCTTGAGATATCGTAGAACCCATTTCACTCCGAGCCAGTGGTCTTGGATCGGTTGACTCATGAATCTACTAATTACCCCAACAGAGTAAGCTAAGTCAGGGCGAGTTCCGATCATCGCATACATGATGCTTCCCACGGCATTAGAATAGGGAATTGCCTTCATGTAGTCTTCACTTTCTATCAACTCCTCCTCTATAAAAGCTCGCAGCTTGAAGTGTGCTCTTAGAGGAGTGACAGTTGACTTTGCTTCACTCATATTGTAAGTAGCAAGGATCTTGTTCAAGTATCCTTCTTGAGACACCCATAAAGCACCAGCAGATCTATCTCTGATGATCTCCATACCGAGAATCTTCTTTGCAGCACCATGATCCTTCATCTCGAACCTCTTATTCAGCTCTTTCTTCAACTGAGAAATAGCTTCTTTATCTCGACATGCTACAAGCATGTCATCAACATAGAATAGCAGATACATCAAGCTTCCATCCTCTAGAGCCTTGATGTAAGCACAATGGCCGTACTTGCTCCTCACAAAATCGATCTTGGTGATGTAAGTATTGAACTCTTCGTTCCACTGTCTTGGAGCCTGTTTCAGTCCATACATAGATTTGTTGAGCAGACATACCTCATTGTCCTTGAACATAGACTCATAGCCTTCAGGAGGCGTCATGTAGATCTTCTCCTTAAGCTCGCCATGTAAGAAGGCAGTTTTAACATCGAGTTGCTCCAGTTCCAAGTCTTCTTGAACCACAATTAAAAGCAGTATCCGTACGGACACATGTTTCACCACATGAGCAAAGATCTCGTGGTAGTCTATCCCTTCTCGCTGAGCATACCCTTTGGCAACAAGTCTAGCTTTGAAGCGTGGTTCTTCAACCCCAGTCTCAGCTTGTACTTGAATATCCATCTACTACCAATGATCCGTTGATTTGTAGGCCTTTGAACGATGGTCAAAGTATCATTCTTGTTCTGAGAATCCATTTCTTCTTCCATTGCAGCTCTCCACTTGTCCTAGTTTGAGTCTCTCCTTGTTTCATTGTAGTCTGCAGGCTCAACTGCATCACCATCTTCAGTTGTGTACAGAGCTTCAGAGAAGTAGTCTTCATCATCAAAACGTTTTGGTGGATGTATGACTCTTCTTACTCTGTCTCTTGCAAGACGATAGCTTAGTGGAGATTGTCTTACTTCAGTCTCCGTATCTTCTTCTTCATCTTGTCTTGTAGGAGTATCAGGTCTTGACCTTGAGCTTGAGAGAGTGTTAGCAATATCTGATCGATCTCCACCCGAGATGATATCTTTTTCTGCTTCGAGATCCAAATCCTGATATGCATTATCTTGATCATCATATTGCAGTACAGTGTTATCACCTCTCTGGAACACGTCCTTGTAGACTGCATTTTCTTGAAAAATGACGTTTCTACTAACAACACACTTCCCCTCTTCTAGCAGCCATACCTTATAACCTTTAACTCCATCTGGATAACCAATAAGAGCTCCCTTTTTAGCTCTCGGATTCAGCTTTCTGTCATCAGTATGAACAAACACAATGCATCCGAATCTCCTCAAGTAGCTGTACGCTGGTTGTTTCCCATACCATCTCTTATCAGGTATATCGAAGTTCAGAGCAGAGGAGGGAGTCTTGTTGATGAGAACTGCTGCGGTGTGAGTCGCTTCCGCCCAAAATCTCTTTGGCAACCCCGAGTCACTCAGCATTGTTCTCACTTTTTCCATAAGAGTGCGATTCATACGTTCTGCAACTCCATTTTGCTGGGGTGTATACACACATGTTCTGTGTCTTTGAATCCCTTTTGCTTCACAGAATCCATCAAATAACCTGTTGCAGAACTCTAAACCGTTGTCTGTCCTGAGAGTCTTGAGCTTTTTGTCGCTTTGATTCTCCACCAGACTGACCCATTCAACAAACTTTTCGAAAGCTTTATCCTTTGTTCTCAGAAAATAAACCCACACCTTTCTTGAGTAATCATCAATAAACGATATGAAGTATTGACAGTTACCTAAAGACAGAGGCACAGTAGGAGCTCCCCATAAGTCAGAATGAACATACTGAAGTTTCTCCTTGGTGTCGTGTTGAGCTAGAGTGAAGCCAACTTTCTTGGCTCTTCCATATATGCAGTCTTCACACGCTTCCAAAGTTCACACATTCTTTTTATCAAGCATCCCCCTGTTGACCATCATGCTCATGTTTTTCTGACTCATATGCCCCAACCTTCTGTGCCAAAGCATCGTGTCATCTTGCTCTCTTACAGTAGCGTGAGACTCATCTACAATAGGTCTCCACTGAAGTAGATACAGCGTGTCATACCTTCTTCCTGTTAGCAAGACTCTGTTTCCATCTTTGATGCTTAAAACCCTATTTTCTGCTTCAAACTTGTGCCCGGCTTTCTCAAAAGTTCCTAAAGACAGGAGATTTCTGTCCATCTCAAGTATGAACCTGACATTGGTAAGCAAGACCTGCAGTCCTTCTTCGTTGTTGATTCGAATGGAGCCAACTCCTCTTACTCTTGCTATTGTCTTGTTATCCATCCTGACAGAGTCCCCATCGTCTTCATCCAAGCTTTCAAACCACTCCCTTTTGAAGGTCATGTGGTAACTACAGCCTGTGTCCATGATCCATTCGTCTTCTAGATGTATATCAGTAGAAGACATAGCTTCTGACACATACAAACCCGTCGCTTCAACAAGGTTTCCATTCACTGATGTTTCACCTTTGCTGTTTCCTTGCTCTTTTGATCTTTGATGAGCCTTTCCTTTGTTTGGGCAAGCATTTTTGTAGTGACCTTCCTCACCACAGGTCCAACAGCCTTTGCCTTTAGCTTTCGATTTGGACCTTGACTTCTTGCTTCCCTTCTCTCTGTGCTCACTTCTTCCCCTTGTCTCGTTTTTCTCTTTAGCATAGAGACCCTCGGCTTGACCTTTGATGCTTTTCTTTGTTGATCCAAACTCTAGCTCCTTTGAGTAGATAGTTGCAGTCACTTCATCCATGGTTAGAGTAACTCTGCCGGAGTCATATCTTAGAGTATCTTTCAACTGATCAAAAGGTCTCGGAAGAGACATCAGCAGCAATATAGCTTGGTCTTCATCAGATACCAGAACATCCATGTTCTCTAGATCTTCAACAATATGAAGAAAGTCGTCTATATTCCCTTCTACTGAGAGATTTTCCGACATCTTGAAGCTGTAAAGCTTCTGCTTTAGATAGATCTGGTTAGGTAGAGCTTTTGACATGTAGAGTTTATCCATAGCTTTCTTAACCTTCCTTAGGACCCTATCTGTAAGGCTTAGAACAATAGTGCTTCTAGCCCGTTTCATCTTTTCTTCAAACACTTCTCTTTTGAAATCCGTTTCAAGCTTTCCAAGATCCGAGCCATCTCCGGTAGGAAACGCTTGCTCCTTGAAAACCACGCTCAGCCCAAGTATATCTAAGTGAGCTTTGAGCTTTTCTCTCCACATGATGTAGTTACCACGGCCATCGAACTTTTCCATTTCCACTCTTGATGAAGACTGACTCAGAGCTGTTTGTCACAGATCTGAAACATAGACCAGCCTAACCTGGCTCTGATACCAAGCTGTTTGGTTTCAGGCACTCAAGACGTCGACTTTCCAAAGTGCAGGACCACCAGCAACACCAAGAACAAAACAGTCTGAAGTGATGAAACAGAGAAACAGAAGAACAGAGTTACGAAACAGAGCAAGAAGAGAATGAAGAAGAAAGTAAAGACTGCAAGAGCACACAAGATATTTTACGAGTTCACGTCCAAAAGGGTCGCTAAGTCTCGCCGAGCCTTGCTCGGAATCCACTAAACACCGAGAGTTTACAAACAAGCAGAGATGAATAAGAGTTCCTTACTATCACCCTTTACTAGCGCATAGAGTACTCTCTATTTGATCTCTATAACCAAGAACATACAATCTCAAGCTTATGCTAAACTGTATTTCTAATAACTCTCTATCACTCATGTATCTCTCTCACCTCTCTCACAAATCTAAGAAGCTCCCTTAAATAGCTTTATGACTCTAAGGCTTCCCAAGCACATAACCGCACCAATCGCAGTCTGAAAAGGCCAGAATCAGTCTTCAGTCAGCGTCTGCAGTAATGCCAAATTTGCTTTTCTCCAACGATAGAAATCATTAACTGTCCTCGTCGTACACTCGTGGTGGCTGCTTGCTGCAGATACCGTTTGCACAGCTCACCAATGGGACCATTTACAACTCAGCTTTAGTTATCCTTAAGCGTTGATGAGTCATCTTGTGGTCCCAATAAAGCACAGCTCCATATTCAAACGTTTGCTTGCACTTCAAGTTGTCACAGATTTACAAAATCCTCTAGAATGTCCGGCGTCGTTTTCGTATATTTTACGTTTACTCAAATTATATAGACGAAACGGATCAATTATATGTATATATTTAACTATTTCCTTTACATTCTGTTAGTTGTAGGATTAGAAATAAATAATACATTTTATGCTCACGTCATGAAAATGGATTTTCCCATTCATTGTATGATGTTAGATGCGTTTTCATTTGTGGAGCAGTAAAACAACAGTGTTCTTCATTCAATAATGAAAGCTACTACATCAGACCATATTTTGATCTATATATATAGTGCTCTCTTCTGGCATTCATATTAGTTACAAAGACATGTGAGTGTTGATGTGATTAAGGAAAGTATAGAGACACGAGAGACGTCTGTTTCCAAGTCCATGACCGAACCGAAGTCCGTCATTAGCGATTCCTTTAAACTCGACTCTTCTCAAGCTGTTTCTCCCCAGATCAAGATATAATACTAAAAACGATCTAAGAAACGAGAATGGAACCAAAATGAACTCACCAGCATCACTGATACAATCAATTCTGTAAATTTTATTCAAACCTCTAACCAATGGTGTAACAAAGTGTCTACGCGACCACTTATGTTTCTTTGCATCCTCCAATACCCACAATGTAATACCATCGTTAGTAAACTTAGTAACACAAGCTAACTTTCCCTCATAAGGTACCAAAAAACACCAATAATCATCCGATTCCGATGGTATATTAATCATATCAAACTTTACAGTTCCGACATCAAAACTTATAATAAGGCCATCAACATCCGAATGATCATCAAGTGAGGCTGTATAATATAGAACACTGATGATGCATCGCCGGTAACAGTCAGAGGAAGGACAATGCTTTTGCTTGGTTCTGATCCTTCTCCATGATTCTTGTGCTGATCCCAATGTCAAAACCCAACAGTGTTGGTACCAAGCCTTGAAAAAGGTCCGTTAATTAATTCGGCCTAAATCAGGTCTCCAGCCCAAGAAAGAGGAGGCAACTTTCAGCCCAGATTCAATAACAAAAGCTCAGCCAAGTCTACTCGGCCCAAATTTGAGGATGAAGTTCAACAAGGTTCATTCTGTCAGAAAGTCCATGAAACCCAGCGAAGCCACCACCCTAATTTGCTATAAATAGGACCGCATCCCAGTACGAAAATGATACTTTTTCTCCGGATTTTACGGAATTAAACTCTAAAATACATGTCTAATAGCTTCTCGCTTTCGGTAGGTTCTCATTTTGTAGAGATTCTCGTTTGAGGTTCTCACTTTGTTAAGATCCTCATTTCGAGCTTCTCACTCGGGAATCCTATTTTTGGAAACCCTTTTTAGTACTTTTTTAATCTTGTTTTGTAATCGGTCGACTCGTATTATTGATAAAAAATGTATTACCCAAAAGTTGGATTCAGTAACCAACAGTTGGCGCTCCAGAGAGGGTACTACGTTTTAGTGATAACACGAGTTTGACGATGACAGAACAGACTCCGTCTGCCAATGGTCCGCCCATGCCGACCTCCTCAGCGTCGCCCATGCCGACTTCCTCGGAGTCGTCTATGCTGACCTCCTTAGCATCGCTCTCGCCGACCCAGTAGTGTCGCCCATGCCGGCCCCCGTAGTATCGCTCTTACCGACCTCCTCAGCGTCGCTCTTGCCGACCTCCGTAGTGTCACTCTTGCGACCTCATCAGTGTCACTCCCGCCAACCTCCCTGATACCAGGGGAACAGAGCTCGACAGCAATCTTAGGAGAATCATCCGCAAGGCCGACCTCTATGGCCCCAGCCTATCGAACATATACTTTGCTACAGGACCAGCCTTCCTAACAACAACAATGCCTCTCTCCAATCCAGGTAGAGCAACAAGGACGATTCTCAACGTTGCGAGATAGGAGGCGTCAGCGAGTGGAGCACCAGCACAAACCGATGTCTTGAGCTTGCTACAAATGCTCCTCGCCCAGATGAGTAACAACGCTCAAGGAGTGAACGAACGACTCGACGAGCTGGCCACAGCTCAGCACGTCTGTCACGTTCGAATTGACAAGCTCTGTAATGACAACCGAGAGAGAGCACCAAGTCAAATCGCTTTCGCTCCACGAATACAGCAAAACCTGTTCAACGAGACGACCCCAACTCCAGCCGAACAAGTCGAGGAGCCCCCCGCAATCGTTTGACGGGAGCAAACAACTCACGAACATCCCGCTATCAATGATCGTCGCCAAAACAGACAGAACGATGAGCTCGAGAGCATGAGGGCCCAAATACATCAGATGAACTCCAGAGTCCATCAAGCAACAAGCTCGGCACCCGAAATAGACCGCGTTCTAGAGGAAACGCTGAACACACCGTTTACAAGCCGCATCGCCAACTCGCCAGCTAGACATCTCAGAAAAATCAAAATAGACTCATACGACGGAACCATGGACCCCACACCGTTCATGACAACCTTCAATGTACTAAAGCGTCGCATCCCATTCCCCCTGAAGAACGCGACGGGGCTACTGTCAATTGTTTGTCGAAAACTTCACCGGCACCGCCTTAAGATGGTTTTCGAAGCTAGAAGCGAATTCAATCAACAGCTATGACCAGCTCAGCATGGCCTTCCTCAAGCACTACTCGATGTACATCGAGAAAGGAGCATGCGAGGCGGACCTGTACACACTTCGACAGGGCCAAAAAGAATCGCTGCGCTCATACATTGGTAAATTCAAGAGCATCATCTCCAAAGTGTCGATATCGGACAAAGCGGCGATCCAAGAATTGAAGAAAAATAGTCCCCAGACGCTGGAGGATGCACTGCATAAAACGACAGTCTTTATCGAGCTAGAAGAAGAGAGGATCGAAAAATTCAAAAACTACGGAGTCCCAAAAGCGCCGACTCCGAAAGAGAAGCCGAAGGAAGTGTATCACGAGCCCCATCAACACTTCGATAGCAGCTATCAAAGGAATGATAGAGGAAACAAGCCATCCACCTTCGTCGTCAATGACACACAATTCAACAAATGGCGCGGCGGGCGATCGAACAAATATATTCAGCCAAATCACCAAGAGTCACCCGGAGGTTCAAAGCCGTTCTGCACTTTCCACAATCGTTATGGCCACTCCGACGAGGAATGCCGACTACTGCACGATAGTATGTTCGCACAGAAAGAGCTTAAGGAGTCTGGCGGAAGTTCGTTAACACGGCCAAACGAGAAGAAAGGAGACCCCCAGCCCAAGAACGAGGGAGAGCACTTCAAAATTGCCCATGAGCAGGCTAGACAACAGCCTGCACTCGCTCTGCCGGATCCACCACCAGGGCCACCCCCAAAAAGAGGACACAACGGCCAAGACGACGGCGACGTCCAACCCCCGCGAGAAGAATCAACATGATCATGGGAGGACTCCCTACATGCATAGACTCGGTCCGTTCAATCAAAGGGTACGAGAGACAGAGTATCGCCGCCCAGAAGTGGAAACGCCATGCCATCGACAAATTCAAAGACGGCCACGACGTACTTTCGAAGAAGACTTAGAAAGAATAGACACGCCACACAACGACCCGCTCGTCATAGAGCTTCAATCGGCGACTAAGAAGTCACCTGCATCCCAGTAGACACCGGCAACACTGTTGACTTGTTATTCAAAGAAACGCTACAGCGAATAGAACGCGAAGGAGCCAAGTTCAAAGCAAGCGTCAAACCACTTACGGAATTCTCGGGTGACACCACGATGACGATCAGCACTATCAAACTCCCAGTGTACGTTGGACACACGACCAAGATCTTCAAATTCGTTGTAATCGATAAACCAGCAATCTACAACGCAATTCTCGGCACTCCATGGCTATACCAGATGAAGGCGGTCCCGCCTCCCTATCATCAATGCGTAAAATTCCTGACACCAAGAGGCATATTCAGAATCCGAAGAAACCAGAGGATCGCAAGGACCTGCTTTATCGTCGAACACAAGCTGAGAAAATCGACCCCAATGTGTCTGATGACGACAAAGGTGGAAGGCATACTCCCACCACCGGATGACGAACAGAGAGAAGAAGTCATCAATGTAAATATCGATATAAGCAACCCGGAAAGATGCGTTGGTATCGGCCAAACTAAATGACGACCTCAAGGACGAGCTGGTCGATTTCCTCCGAGAGGAATACCCCCCGTCCTCGCCCAGCACGAGCTACACATCGACCGAAATTGGCCCTAAACGAGCCAAGGCGGTAAACGATAAAGTCAAACAGCTATCGAAGGTGGGATCGATCACGAAAATTAGATACCCAGACTGGTTGGCTAACCCCATCGTCGTAAGGAAGAAAAACGGCAAGTGGAGAGTCTGCGTTGACTTTACAGACTTAAACAAGGCCTGCCCCAAGGATAGCTTCCCACTCCCCCATATCGATCGATTGGTCGAGGCGACAGCATGCAACGAACTATTATCTTTCATGGACGCTTTCTCTTGCTATAACCAATTAACAATGCATCCAAACGACCGAGAAAATACTTCCTTAATCACCGACCGGGGCACGTACTGCTTCAAAGTTATGCCTTTTGGCCTCAAGAACGCCGGAGCGACTTATCAGCACTTGGTCAACAAAATGTTTGCCAAACAGCTCGGGGAAATGATGGAGGTCTACGTCGATGATATGCTTGTAAAATCACTCAACGCTGCAGATCACGTCAACCACCTCCGTGCCTATTTCAAAAGCCTTAATGAGTACGAGATGAAGCTCAACCCGAAGAAGTGTACCTTTGCTGTCAAGTCTAGGGAGTTCCTCAGATACCTCGTCACCAAAAGAGGGATCGAGGCAAACCCAAAAAAGATAGCCGCGATCCTCAAGCTGTCGTCGCCAAAGAACACTGGCGAAGTACAACAACTCACAAGCCGCATCGCCGCCCTCAACATGTATATTTCTCGATCAACCGACAAGTGTCTCCCCTTCTATCAGCTTCTCCGCGGTAACAAGCATTTTGAGTGGGACGAAAAATGCGAGGACGTCTTCGGCCATCTCAAGGAGTATCTATCAACACCACCAGTTCTAGCGAAACTCGAGCTTGGCGAAACGCTTTACCTCTACGTCGCAGTATCTCACTTGACCGTCAGCGGCGTACTCATTAAAGAAGACTAGGGCGAACAGAAGCCGATTATTTATGTGAGCAAGTTACTGGATGGACCTGAGAGCAGATATTCGATGATGGAAAAACTCGCACTCGCGGTGGTGACTTCGGCTCGGAAGCTACGCCCCTACTTCCAATCATAATCGATCACGGTTCTCACAAACCAACCGCTGCGAACGGTGCTGCACAACCCAAGTTAATCAGGGTGAATGACGAAGTGGGCCGTTGAGTTAAGCGAATACTACATCGACTATAAAAACAGGACATGCGCCAAGTCCCAGGTCCTTGCCGATTTTCTCGTAGAGCTACCACCTGATTCTACTTCCACCGACTCCCCACCCATCATGAAATGGTCGCTATACATCGACGGCTTGTCATCACGAAACGGATCGGGCATCAGAGTAAGATTAATATCACCAACTGGAGAAATTCTCGAGCAGTCATTCCGCCTTGAATTTGCAGCACCCAGTAACGAAGCAGAGTACAAAGCTCTTATCGCCGGCCTACACCTGGCAAAGGTAATGCGAGCAAGGCAAATCCAAGCGTTCTGTGACTCCCAGCTAGTCGCTAATCAGTTCAATGGCGACTATGAAGCAAAAAACGAACGTATGGATACCTACTTAAAAGTCGTCCAAAACCATTGGAAAGATTTCGACGACTTCGACCTCACCAAAATCTTGCACAGTGACAATTCTCAGCCGATCGCGTCAACCTCTGATCCATACCCTCACCGAATGATACCTGTGGACAGCATCAAAAATCCGAGCATTGAATTGACTAAAGGTACATGTGTAATGGTCGATCCTAGGGCGTCATCGACAATCCCGACAAAACCGATCATACGTCAAGACGAATCAGGCAAGTCCGTATAGATATAATGGAAGGACGAAATCAAACCGTCCATAGGCTTGTGTATAATCACCGAAATCGAAGACGGCCTTGATGTTGCCGATGAAATCGGCATCAACGATGCCAACGAAACAGACTGCAAGCCGATGGATAGAGCCGGCAAAACTGTGCAACTCGACTGGAGAGACGAGATCAAGCTGTACATCTCGGAGTATTCTAGCAGCGTATTCTAATCCTTCTTCATTAAAAAAATTGAGGTGGAACTCCTCTAAATTCATGCCAAACTGGAAGTTGTATCAGTTCGGGCATGGATGGACTTAGACCTGGTTCCCATTTGGCAACAAACATCGTCTGGCCTTCAAATGCCATATACCTTGGGAGAGGACTCTTTGGCAAGTTGAGGGACACAGGATTCTGATCAGAACCGATTTCGGTCCTATCTTGGAAGCGGTGATGTCTCTCGCTTTATTGCTTCAGATGCTATTGAAAATGGCGTGCAGAGCTCCACGGGAAGGGAGATTTCCATGGAATTGACCAATGATAAAAGCTTCCCATCTATTCTGGTTATGGGTGATAACTTCATTTGAGATTTTAACACAGATTTCTCCTGAGTCCAGGAGAAATGTGGTTCCTTTCTTCTACACTGTAGCCCTTGGACCTTTAAAGAGGTCCGACCACGCTGGTTTTGTGGGACATGAATCCACTTCGGCAGTAGTCGAAGAGGGAACGTCGAGAATTTGTGTTTGAGATCCAAACTGCGAAGCTGGGAGATCGAGGCCAGGTTCAACTACAACTGTGATGGAAGGACCTGATGAGGAGGAATCACCTACTGCTAGGTCCTTCGAGTCAATCGAAACTGGAAGAGGAGTCTCCGGCAAGGTAGAGCGCTCCTTAGGAACAGAGCTAGGGGGAGGAGCGAGGGGAAGGGGTGTTCTAGCCAGAATTTCGAGATGGCATGGAATTAGAAGTAGAGGAAGGACGAGGGGGTTTTCTAGTCTTCCCCATCGGAGAAGGATGGGTTTGCCGCTGCCGAGATCGGCAACAACGGTTTCGAAGGGAAGGGTTGCTTTTTCGCCCTTTATCGGGAGAGAGAACAAATTATTCGTATAATAATACTAATTTTATGAATATACACACATATTATTTTTTATTGAGTAAAATTTTGTGTAGTGATCATTTATCAAAAATGACTCTGGTTATCAAATGATTGAACAACCGGAAACTAGGTGGTAGAGTTGCAGAAACACCTGTTTCTACAACTTAGCTCCATAGAACTTTTTAATATGAACCGATTTTATGAGACTTTTTTTTTATTGAAATCTTTGTGGACCTCTTTTCAATGGAGGTTTTTCCAACACTTTGTAATTTTTTTATTTATAACTCTCGAAAAATTTGCTAAGATTTGGTGACAATTTAAATCTATAACGGATTGAATTCTGTCGCAATTTTATTGCTATATTTTATTTTCGACGAAATAACTAAGATTTCTTTTATCATAGATGTATTGTTTTTTTTAATAAATCATTTAGGTAAGTAAATTAAGTAATATTAGAAATAGTTATAAAAGATATATACTTCAAAGGGAATTTTATATGGTTGATGGAATATGTATTCTATGTTGGATATTAATCAGCAAAAATAAACTTCTTAATTTTTTTTACTACAGTGAAAGAAAATTCTATATATTAGTTCAGTGATTCAAATAAGTTAGTTTGGTGGACTAACAAATCCAGAACCAAATAAAAAAAGACAATTTTAGGAGGTTTGTTTGGATATTAAAAGTGTAAAAAAAAAAAAAACTCTGAAAAACCAAACGCAAAGAAATCAATTTTTCAGAATATGAGATTTAATCATTTTTTTGATCTCCATCAACAAACTTAACAAGTCCTAGAAGATATGTTTGAAAGTGAATAGACATCAACTTGACATCAACATCTATTACTTGAAACCTTTATGTAAGTGACCTTGCTTCTCGGATTCCCACATTACCACTGGTAGCATTCATTAGATTCGCTATTTCTTAAGTTGGAGCTTATTGGATCGCTATATCAATAGTATCATGGTTTATTCTACTCTGAGATTTTGGACATTTTACAGGTTGCAATTTACAACATGGTTTATCTTTACACTATTACTGATATAATAATCTGATTTTGGAATTAAAGTGATCTTTCATTTGAATATTTAGGCATGTTATTACACACAGTCACAAATGGTCTAGTTGGTGCGTGTGGAGGTTGAGATGTTCTTTACTTTTTTTTTACTTGTCGCGTGGTTTCGCTCTATTTCTCAACCACCGTTCTTGTGTGAGACACAATAGTGTAAATATGGTCATAAACTCATAATCTTATACCGTTTTACAGTTATTCATGATTAACTTTAGATAATTTCTTGTTTTTATAAATATTTGAGTTATATTTTAATATTTTAGCTATCTATAAAAAGCTTAGTGTGTTGCCTCTTTAGTTTAAACCTTAAACATCCTCAATACACTAAAATGGCCAACTCTGTTAACAGCTGTCGTCGTCCTCACTACCTTCTTGTAACTTTTCTGGCGCAAGGTCACATAAACCCGGCGCTCCAATTAGCCAACCGTCTCATCCACCATGGTGCAACCGTCACATATGCCACCGCTATCTCACCTCTCCGTCGCATGGGCGAGCCACCTGCCGCCAAAGGTTTATCCTTTGCCTGGTTCTCCGATGGATTCGACGACGGTCTCAAATCCTTCGAAGACCAGAAAATCTATATGTCCGAGCTCAAACGCTGCGGTTCAAACGCCCTGAGTGACATCATCAGAGCCAATCTCGACGCCGGAGACGCCACAGAGCGTATCACAAGCGTTATCTACTCTGTACTTCCCCTTGGGTTTCCACGGTGGCGCGTGAGTTTCACCTTCCTACTACACTTCTCTGGATCGAGCCTGCCACTGTATTCGACATCTACTACTATTACTTCAACGCCTTCTCTCACAAACATCTCTTTGAGTTTGACCCAATTAAATTACCAAAGCTGCCACCATTTTCCACCGGAGACCTCCCGTCCTTTCTTCAGCCGTCGAAGGCGTTACCGTCGGCTCTTGTAACCTTGAGAGAACACATCGAAGCTCTCGAATCGGAATCGAATCCCAAGATCTTGGTGAACACTTTCTCTGAATTGGAACACGACTCGCTAACCTCCGTCGAGAAGCTAAGAATGATTCCGATCGGACCTTTGGTTTCCTCCTCCACTGACGATTCTTTAACCGGAAAGCCGATATTTTCCGATCATCAGAGGAGGATTGCATCAAATGGCTAGATTCGAAGTTAGAGAAGTCCGTTGTTTACATATTCTTAGGGACTCACGCCAACGATTTGCCGGAGAAACACATGGAAGCGCTCACTACGGGCGTGTTAGCCACAGGGAGACCGTTCTTGTGGGTGGTGAGGGAGAAAAATCCAGAGGAGAAGAAGAAGAATCGGTTTCTTGATTTGATCGGAGGAGACGATAATGGATTGGTGGTTGGGTGGTGTTCTCAGACGGCAGTTTTTGGTGCATCCGTCGGTGGGGTGTTTCAAGACTCATTGCGGTTAAAACTCGATGTTGGAGAGCTTGGAGAATGGAGTTTTGGTGGTGACATTTCCGCAGTTCGCGGACCAGTGCACGACAGCGAGATTGGTGGAGGACACGTGGCGGATTGGAGTGAGGGTGAAGGAAGGAGAGGGAGGACACGTGGAGGGGGATGAGGTGAGACGGTGTTTGGAGAAGGTGATGAGCGATGGAGAGTATGCGAAGGAGATCAGGGGGAATGCGGCGAGGTGGAAGAGGCTGGCTGTTGATGTGGCGGCGGAAGGAGGACCGTCGGATTTGAATCTTAAACGATTTGTGGAAGAGTGATTGGCTTTGTTTTTTTAAGTAAAATACTCTCGATCTATATGGCTTCTTCACTTTGGGTTTCTATATCTCTTTTACAACTTGGTTCAATTAAGTTATTTTGGGCTTCTTAGTCTAACTACTATAATTGGTAAACCTCTATTTTTTTTATCGTCTGTTTCATTAAGCACAAAGGACATATAACCCATAAAGGGTATGAGCAGTTTAGTTACATCTCCGTTTGATCTATTAGTGGCCTAAAAAACTTAAAAAACGTTAGAAAAAGAACTGGACACGTGTTAAGGCAAAAAGACACGTCATGAAACGTGTAAACCTAAACAACTGAAATCACAACACGTGTTTGTTGAGATTTGGAGTTACAGCGCCGCTTCTTTCGCTGGAAACTTCATCGTTACCAGAATAAACACGTCGAATTAGCACGATGCGGCTCTGATCTAATTCTGCTCCTTCCTTTTGCATGAATAAACCATTAGAAGATGATGATACCTTCTTACACTATTAGTGGATTTCGCTGGAAGTCGCCGGAAGATGAGAGGTATAATTTTTACTGGACCGTTTACGAAGAAACGCCAGAACTACTAACTCTGCGCCTAAACCATCCGAAAAACTTTCCATCAACTCAATTTTACAGCTTTATGAAAACCTGCGCTTCAAATTAAGAACACAAAGCGAGGGATTATATCACAAAAGAACATCAAGCAGCTAACAGAGAAAATAAGTTCATCAAATTCATCTGGGATCTAAATAAAAACATGCAAAAGGGTTATCCGATAAATGGAAAAGGTAATTTACAGAAACCCGGACATGCCGAATTTTATTGTCCGATTAACGGAATACAAAAAAGGAGAGAACTTCTCTCTCTAAAAGATTGAGAGAGTGAAGAGAGAGAAGCGTAATTAGCAAACTTCTCTAATGAAAACTATTGACATAACTAATTAAATGCAAAAAAAAAAATTAAAAAAATAATGAAAAAGTTCATAAAGATATAATGAAGGAGTTGAATAAATTATTCAAATAGAGGTGGTGAATCAATGAAAAAAAGGATACAGATTAAACAGAATTAAAAAACTTAATAAGTTAAATCTGAAAAAATGGAACTACTAATGACATATGGTATTCTTTGAATGATGTTTTTATACACATACATATAAATTTTATCAAATATTGCACACAGTTTTTTTTTGGATTGTAACAAATATTTCATTTTATTAGGGGTTGAGATGTTTAATATTTTTTCTTACGCTGATTTTTAAAACTTAATAATTTGATAGTAAAAAAATAATCATTTTATATTATATAAATAGAGATTTGTTTCATTTCATTTTGATATCGAAAATAAAATCTTATTTTTTGATTTTTTTTTCTATTGGCAACCAATAAACTCTTATTTATTTCATTAAATATATTTTTAGTGAACTAAATCTTAATGATAATTTTTTTAGTACTTAAAAATTCTACTAATTCTCTTTTTAATAACTTAAATACTAAAAACTATCAATTTCAAAACCAAATGCCTAACCAATCTCAAAATATATCAAATTATAGTTTTGCATCAAAATTTTTCATGTCGTCAATTGTTCCAAATTATTGTCTATATTTTGAATTGATGATGTTATATTCATCTCAACCACTCATTTATTTTTCTACTTCAATAGATAATGAAAATGTTCTAAATGTTGGAGCAATGGATTTTCCTGGATTTTCTACACAAATAGTTCTTGGTGGCATAAGCTGTGTTAATGAAGCCACTCCAAATACAGAGAAATCAACTTCTACTCGCGAGAAAAGCCTTAAATAAATCACTATTCAAAATTTGGTGCTACTGAGTGGGTGGATTAAATACGGAATAGACAATGTTGTTGGCAAAAACAAAAAAAAGTGAATCATATTGGAGTACAATTGATGAGTACTGTAATGAGCATTGCTCATTTGATCTTTCGCGTGATGAAGCTTCTTGTAAAAATCATTACAACTACTTGACCCAAATATTGGGCAAGTGGATTGGCGCTTATGATAACGCTAAGCGTATGCAACAAAGTGGATGGTTAGAGAACGATGTATTGGTAAAAGCGCATGAGCTATATTCAAGTGGTAAGAATGGATATTTCAATTCAATGTCAGAATAGCTCGCTGTCCGTGATCAACCACGTTATGCTTGTCAGGTAGGAGGAAATAGTGGCTCTAGAAACAGTATATCTAAGAGAGACCATGAGAGTGATATAAATGACTCCAACTCAGTGGGATCTAGTGCTCATCCAATGGGATGAAGCTAAAAACAAGGTAAAAAGAAAAGTAAGAGCATAACCTTGGAAGTGGTCAATGAAGAGTGACTGAATTTAAAAAATTCAAAGAGCAAGAGTTAGAACGATTTGACAAAATAGTCATGAACCAAGATGAGGCAAACAATTTGATGAAAGAAAGGACTCAAACTAAGAAGATGAAGATGTAAATGAAGCTAAGTGAGAAGGAGGGTCTCGATGATAGGAGTAAAGAATTGTTGAAGAAGTTAGGCCACACCGGTCTCAATCTGAAGCAAGTGGGTCTAGTACACCGAAAAATCTCGATCGAGGTGCTACTTATATTTGCAATGCATGTACGTGCTAGATCTGAGTTGCATAATTCAAATGTACATCATGAATTACAAGCATATCTAGTCAAAGACATGGATAAAATTTGGAATATTTAATGAATATTAACTGTATTGTGTGCTTATCAGTGTAATTTAAGTCTCTTTGTATGATTTAATTATTTTATGAAAAATGATTACCCGCTACACCACTACGTGACTACACATGCAAACTTATTTACTGCATCACCACCTACACAGACTATATGATATGCATGACAACAAGCTGTTTTTAACATTAATTATGTGATTATCATCATAACACATATTAGCTTGTCAGAACAGTAAATTCTGATAATCCGACCCTGGAAAATTCGGATAACTAAACCATATCCAAACCGGTCCAAATTAAAAACCAGACCCGGCCCAAATTAAAAAGTTGACCCAGACTCAACTTATACTCGTACAAATACTAAAAATCATCGGGCAACAAAAATCCTTTTTCAGTTAGACAAATTTAGTGTTAGTGTTCTTCAGAATGGTAAAAGAGAGTAAAGGAATTTGACATAAATTGAAGGAAATTTATGAAATCACTGTCCTAAATCGAGTTTGAAGACTGATTCATGGCTGATTCTCTTTCCAATGAGGTAATTACTTTGAATTTGGGATGAATTTTCTATTGATATTGTCTTCCAATTTGGTTTCATATTGGGTTTCGTGGTGTGAGATTGTCAAGCAATTATTTGGTTTTGGGTTTCGTGGGGACTATTATAGGTTATAGGTTGGGTTATTGTTGAATGAAAATAAAGTATTCAGTTTAAATTTGTGTCGGGTTCATGTTGGAGTTATGTCGGGTTTGATCTGTTTGTTTTATTGTTGGTTTTTTTTATCATTGTTTAATGTCTAGTTATGTGGTATATTATGTCCGAATTTGTTCTTATTTTTTGGGTCTTTTGTTTGTTTATTATGGTTGCAGTAACGACAGCTTGATCAAACTGAATTGTCATCATTCTGGACAAGTCAAAAAGGACCAAAATGCAATATTACAATACGCAAATGTAGTGGTTGATTTGGTTGAGGTTGTTGGTGTTTGTAGCTTCACAGAGCTGGTGTCGAAGTTGATTGAGAAAAAGATTGTCATTGGGAAATTGTGGTTCAAGCTACCATATAGATGTAGAAGATATGAAGTCTCTATGGGAAGATGTTGAGCTTAATAAGCAGAGAATGCATGCTTCTGAGCGTTGGTACAAAGAGCTAGATATATACATTGAAAAGGGTTGGGATGTTCCTGATGTTGAAGAAGAGAATGGAAAGGAAGCTGACGAAGAGTTTCTTTGAATCAAGTAAACTACTAAGAGGCTGAAAAAGATGCTGAAGAAGATGAAGAAGGTGATGTATCATATGATGGTGATGGTGAAAGTAACGGTTCAGGTGCCGGTTTGTCTGATAGTTCAGAATCAGATGATGTGGTTATTAAAGAAGATCTAGACATATTTGAGAATGTGAATTATAATGAACAAATTCTAGATGAAGATGAAGTCTACCCTGAAACCGATGACTCATCTGGTGATGAAGAAGAACAAGCAGAGAGGTTAGTGAAAAAGAATTTACGTGTTGGTGTCTTCAGCTTGAGACAACTATTTAGTAGTGGAAAATAGTTTAAGCAGAATATGATTAGATACATTTTAAAGACTAGGCGTAATGTGGTGCTTGATAGATGGAAAAATGAAGCTTAGTGCTAAGTGTAATGAAAAAGATTGTGGCTGGCGAATTTATTGTTCAGTAGAGAATCCAGTTGGAAAATGAATCGTTAAAGAATATGAAGATGAGTATCAATGTCTTCCCGTTGGAAGGTGTAAGCTTATCAAGAGTCCTATGATAGCTGATCTCTTTGTTGAAGACATTAGGAAAGATTCAGAAATGAGTGCACCTAAAATCAAAGATGAAATAAAAAGAGATATAATCTGATTATCTCACCTCCAAAGTCACAAGTTGCAAGAATAATGGTTTTTGACAAATTGCAAGCTGAGACCAGTGACCAGTTTGCACCCTTGAGAGATTATGTGTATAAAATTAAGAGGTAATTGAATAAGTTGTTAGTTTCATATGACATCATTTAGAAACTTAGTGTTAATGGTCAATGTTTTTTTTTTCACGAACAATAAAGATACAACAGTTGAGATTATCACTGAAAGACAAGAGGATGGGTCCGACACATTATTTGCAACTCTACATATGCTTTAAACAGCTTAGGAGTTCATGGAAAAAGAATTATCGACCAGTAATAGGTTTGGATGGTACTTTTTTAAAAGCATTATGTTCAAGGAGTCATCCTTACTGCTGTTGGAAGGGTAGATAGTAACCAGATACATCCGATAGCTTCGGGTGTAGTTTCATCAGAGAACAATGACAATTGGAAGTTTTGTTCAGAAACTAAAGGCCGACTTGTATTTGGGTGAGGGTGTGGCGATTACCATCATTTCAAACCAGCACTGAAATTTGATTCATGGAGTCTCTTCTCATTTACCAAAGGCAGAACATAGAGCTTGTGCTAGTCACATCTACGCCAACCTCAAGAAAAATCATAAGTCTGATTCATTAAATCTATTGTTTTGGAGGGTTGCAAGCAGTTATAATCTAGTGGATTTCAGGACTAACTTGGCAACATTCAGAGAGTTTGATTCAAGGGCATGCGATGAGCTTCTTCAGAAGGATCCTCAGACCTGGTGTAGGGCACACTTTCGGATTGGAAGTTGTTGTGCAGACACACACAACAATCTAACAAAGTCTTTTAATAGGACTTTGAAGGCAGAAAGCCATTTGTTCAGATGCTAAAGCTGGTAAGAAGAGATGCAAAGAATTACTTTAAAGCTCAAGTAGAAGCTCAACAAGAAGCTGAAGATGCAGCTCAAGAAAAAGCTGAAATGGAGGCTGATTTCACTGCTAAGATGGAAGATCCTATTAAAGTCCAAGATATTTCTACAAGTACACTGCAAGGAACCCAAAGAGAAATCCAAGATGGAAGTGAAGGAGATAGGCAAGGAGAAAGAGGAACTCGTGGAGGCAAGCAAGGAGAAATGGGTGGAGGAAGGCAAGGAGGAAGATGAACTTGTGGAGGCAGGCAAGGAGAAAGGGGTGGAGGGAGGCAAGGAAGCAATGGATTGGCTAATTTTCTTTTTGGAGATTTGCTTGATTAATCACAGTTTCAAGGTAAACATGTGTGATTGGTTTTTGTGGAACACATGTGTGGTTTTTGTTTTGGTGATGTTTTTTGGGAAAACACGTGATGTGTTACATGTTTTTGGAAGAAACATGACTCCTCTTTAGTTTGGTTTTTATGTTCTTTTGGTGTTGTTTTGTTGGCAATATCTATGTATGACATTGCAAGAATTAAAAAAACCATCAAATCTTCTCAAATTTCTAATCCAATACACCCCTTAAAATTAAAAAAAAAAGAAAAGAATAAAAAACACACCAATCAATTCATATTTTATTGCTTCTTCTTTGTTATTTTTTGTCTACATGGAAAAAGAACATGTTCTCTTCTTCTTTGTTATATTTTCTTCATCTACTACGTTCTTCTTTATCTACTCCTTATAAAATTTTCATTCGTGATCATATCAAAGAATGAAGAAACAAAATAAAAAAATGATTAATTACATTTCCTATCAACGTTGCAAAAAACACTTCCACAATGATTTTTCCAATTGTTAAAACTCAAATCATATATTGAATCCAATTTGTGAACCAAATCAAGACAGATTATTACAAAAACACAGTACACTTATAAAAATGGTAAACTAATGTTATCTATCAAACATAAAAAAGAAAACAGGAAATAATAATTCTTTCTTCGAGTAAAAGAAAATCACCTATTTCCTAATTCCTCTTAATACTTCTGCTTCCTCGATAATACACCATTGATGACCTTCCCTTTTTTTTTTGTCAAACATTATGAGGTTGAGGTCTCTAGGGCTTCCTCTCTTCTTTTTCTTTTTCTTTGTCATTACTCTTCCTTTCCGACTTCATATACATAAAGATATTAATTCATTGCAAACATAATAATCACATCTTAAAACAATCAAATTAAAACTTTAAACTTCACGGGATATTTAATAAATGAAATACAGCTCAAATTCCGACACATATACAGACACACTCACTAATCACTTTTTCAAACTGACGTTAAAAACCAAAGAGTACAAGTAGGTATGGTGAATGGAGTTAAAGCGTTTAGACAAAAAAAAGGATAGAAAAACTTAAAAAGTAATCTAGACCAAACTAATAATCAGCGCAATATACTCTAGAATTCGATTGCATAACTCAAATCCAAACACTAAAATCACAATTATGGTTCGAACCAGATAACAAACATACAAACAAATATCAAAAGAAACAAAAAAGACACAAAAAATTAGATATGTCAAAACAATCCCGCAATGAAAAGCAAAACAAAACTCACAAAAAATATAGACTAAGAAATCAGAGAAAAAAAAGATAGCATACCAATAGAGATTATCATGAGATTCAATTAAAGATGATCCACCAAATAGAAGAAACACTACATCTGGTATATAACCTTATAGATTTTTGAAATTATACATGGTACTCCATAAACTTCAAGACATCAAGTGATGAATCTTAAAACTCCGAGACATAACTTGATGAATGTTTAAACTAACCTAAACTGAAACACATGGATATGGAACCAAATCTATACACAAAAAGAACCGCAGAAAACCACTTTATCTTCAATTATAGCCATCGCTACCACAACCACTTCTTCCATAGCCACCATCACCTCTTTCGTAACCACCTGCCACCACCATTGTATCAATCTCCACCAAGACTACTATGGCCTCCACCAAACCGGTAATCTCCGCTACATATCCACCACTGTGTCCACAGTGGTAATAAACCACCACCATCACCACAACCGCTTCTTCACCGTTGCTTCCTATTGGGATTATTCCATTCCAGAAAATCATTTGATCAATCCAAAACCGATCCTAAAAACAAAACAAAAGATAAAAAAATTAATATCAAAAGGATCGAACACAATCGAAAAATTAATACGAGATGAATCACAAATTGACAGAACCAAAAATACATGAAAGGAACCCCAACACATCAAGATATATATCCATACCTAAACAATCCATGAATCGACCTAATAGGGCCACCAATGATGGTTATAATACCTAACCTACAAAATATAAACAAAACATTATAAAAACAGTTAAGGGAGTACAAAATAAACACAAAACAAACTGTAAACAAATATAAAAACAATTATGCAATGCAAAGCTCACTTAATCTAAAACAACACGACCCAATCGGATCTACAAACGATACATATTAACAAATAAAATAAGAGATAACAGAAAAGAAAACTACACCGAAATAATAAGCTATAATATCATCTACATGGAAATAAATAGTCCACCACCATACAACAACGATTCAAACCGCAACTGAACCTGTAAAAGAAAGAGACAAACGATAAAAAATTATTGGAACCGTAAAGATAATAACAAAACAGTATCAATAATACATACCGTATATACCCAAACGTAGTTTTAAGATATAACAACCTACAAAAAATGAAGATAGATCAGTTCTATATATCAAAAGAGGAAATCAAAGAAGACACTATAAATGAAATCAAATCTCTAAATTCATAATTAAAATATAAAAAGACACTAAAAGCATAAAGCTTAGAGCTAAAATATAAAATTACCGAGTACCAGCCAACACAAAATATTGGATAGTAGAATTAGGTTTAGCTAAAAAATTTATATAAAACTAACGACGAAGTAAGCGAACAGCGTTAGCCAATTAGGATTGGCTGCAAAATAGTTAGAATTAGTCAAAAATAAATCATATAATTTAATATTAAAAACAGCTATTAAAATCGATATGAAAGCAAAAAAAAAAAAGATTAATATTTTTTCAGGTAAATAGTTCCAAAAAGACTTTACGCCATGGCGAATTTGGAGAAGACCTCCCAGCGTTGCTCTCTGAGAATAATACATGGTGGCATGAGGTTGTGGAACATTACCGTATGATCTCATCATTGCCATCAGCGCCATAACTATTCTGGAATCATAGATTCAGAGTCTTAATAGAGACAACAAAGAAATTAATGTGATTAACGGCTGATTCAGTTTGTGATGAAGAGTACCTGTGATCTCAAACGATGAAACTCATACCATTATCGCTTAACGGGTGCATCTGCTTGAAGAATACAAAACAAAGGAGAGATCATGTAAACAAATCACAACCAACACAATAATCGATTACAAAACACAAACACAGAAATTCAGAATACTAAAATACAAAATTAAACTAAAACATGAGAAAAAAAATCAAAAGCTAAAACGATATGATATAAAATATCGAGAGATAGCAAACCATATATATAGCTTACATGATTATGGTTTTTTTATTAGCTATATTAGGTTTAGCCACAAAAATTGTAGCTGTCGCCCTAAAATATATAATTAACGATACATGATTAGGGTTTTTTTTTTTCGACCGCCGTTAATACTTGTGGACTACGGCCCAAAATCAATATCAATATTATTAAGGCTTGTTTCTGTGATTGAGAGCCGAACCGAGAATTAAACCAATAATTTTGAATAGACACGTAAGCGGTTTGATTTAAGTGAGAATGTACACGTCATCAGATACCGACAAGTAGAAAAAAACATGTGTCACTGAGTTTTCATTAAAGGTATAAAAGAAAAAAAAACGACTAAAATATGCTGAGAGCGAACATGAGAGCGATATGAGAGCGATACGTAAGAAATCTACTTATCAAATAATAGTATAGATATTTTTAAAGTAAAATAAGGCAAATTCAAAGTATCTTTACTTTCCTTATATAAAAATAGATTCATTTGCTTAATAATCTATAAATAAATATAACTCGGAATGGCTACTACTTCTTTGTTTAGCTTTCTATATATATATATATATATATATCAAAAACTTACAAAATATATGCATGGACGTGGATTTCTATTTTTTGTTTCCATGAATCCAAATTTCAGAAAAACAAAGTATCTAAAATGATGATAGATGCATGAGAGAATGAATATGTGTACCTTAGACATTGGAGCAACCAAGACTGACCCATCCCAAAAGTGAGGCTTCTTTCTATGTATCAGCAAAAGCACTGCTCCTCCCATTGATTCCCCAACTAAAAACCTCATCTTCTCTTTATTCTCGTCTCTCTCTAATTACTGCAACCACAAACAAAAACATCAAAATCATTTGAGACGACAAATTTTTTTTTTATACGAGTTACTTTCATCCAAAACACATTTTGTTTATTTTCTATCTACATTACATCAAAACTTGTGCATGGTCAATACAAAGTAACCGTAAGTCCTCGGCCACCGTTTTCAAAAGATAAGCATTCCAAAAGTACCATATACAAAAAGTCAACATTACCGCAAATTGATGTGTAGTGGGCAGAGACATCATCAACGAGATGGTCAAAGTTTGGGACATAAGCACTAAGCCCATCAGATTTGCCATGTCCTTCGCAATCCATTCCATAGACCCCAAATCCTACCTTCACAAGCCTCCTTGCAGTACCTAATCCAATAATATTTCATCTCAAAAATCGTTAACAAAGTTTTGACCTTTGTGAGATATACATATTCATTGATATTACGAAGTGAGTTTGATCTCAACTATTCATGGTGATGCTACATTCCATTGCATATCCATGGCAGATGAAGACTAAAGCTTTTGGCTCTTGATTTGCTCGTAACCACTTGCACGTGAATAGCTTCATTCCTCGAGTGTTCTTTATAAAACTCTGCATTTATAATCATCTATCAAAACTCAGATTCTCTATCGATATAGTTATATTAATATTTACTACATTCAGTAACAAAACACAAACCTCTTCGTACTTGATGTCCTCTTTTTCACTTGCCTGCGTACAAAAAAAATTCATTACAATAGACCAGCATATTAAAACATTTTCAGATGTGATATGAAAAGACATAGACCAGAGAGTGTTAAACCTTAGTGTAACTAACCATACTAAAGAAAGGTAAATAAAAATCTCTTTCTTTCTCATTTTTTTAATTTTGTTTGATGATAAGAAGATATCTCTAATTTGCAGTATGGCTCTGTTTATAATGGGCAGTTTTGTGATATGAAAAGACATAGACCAGAGAGTGTTAAACCTTAGTGTAACTAACCATACTAAAGAAAGGTTAATAAAAATCTCTTTCTTTCTCTCTTTTTAATTTTGTTTAATGATAAGAAGATATCTCTAATTTGTAGTATGGCTCTGTTTATACTGGGCAGTTTTGTGGAAGAGAGGATGGTACCATATAGTGACGAAATAACGTATTCCTTTCCTCTCAATACGTTTCGGTTCTTTTAACTTCTGAGTCTCTAAAAAAGACCTGACAGGTGGCAATTGTCAAGTTAGGCGACGTTCAGAAACATCCCCTCTACTTTCAAAATAATACAAATCAATACCTCTACTTCTTCTGTAAATTTCTGTAAATTCTTAAGTCTTCAATTTGTTATATAAAAACCCCATGTGTCAGATTTCTTTCATTTTTAGGTTATCAAAGACAAGGTAGTGATAATTGGTAAAAAAATTGAATTGATCTAAATTCCGAAAAAAAAAAAAATCGGATTCCTCCTCGAAAGAGATTCGATTGGCTGTATTTTTTAGATTCTTTTAGAAAAATCAAACTCATATCTACGTTATGTATAAAATTCAAGGTTGTTTTCGACAAACAATTTCAACCTTTTGACAAGTAACACTTTTAGAGCACCTATAGGGCTATAACATTTCGGTAGTTTTTGTTTTATGAAATTGTGGGATGTGTCAATGTGTCATGCGTGTGCATTGTCTAGCAAAACTAAAAGAACACAATGATTTAGAACTTCGTCAAATTTTCATCATCTATTAAATAATATATATATTGCCCATTTCCTACTGATTAATTTCACCATATGAAATCATTCTTTTTCCGGTGGTACACGCTTATATCCAAACCTACTGATTCGATTTGACCAACGAAACAAACGTATGGAATTACATGAATGTAAAAGCTTCTTCATAATTACTTGAAAAAAGAAGAAACAATAGGTCGAAATCTTCATTCCCAAGTAACTGAGATCATCGAATTAGCGAGTCCAGATTGATCGAAAGTCGTGTTAGCTTCATAATCTAGAGTCTTGGAAGCACCAGGAATCGCTTGTACCAGCTTAAACGCCTTTTTCTCGGATGCCTCCATCTGAGAATAACAGAAAGACCAAAGAAGCTGAATTGGTTCCGTATTGAGAAACTTCCTCTGCTTTCTTCTCCCATCTGGAAAACGCACGCAGAGACTGCACACAAGGCTTCGATCGCAATCTCCCTTTGGCTCTTCTGTCAAATCTGGAAACTCTAAACAAGTCTCCTCCTCCTCTTTGACTTCTGCAGACTCTTCAAATTCGGGCCCCAAAGAAGGAGCCACCATGTGATCATAGTTGTTGTTTGAGGACAAAGTCTCCTCGTTAAACTCTTCACCCCAAAAAGGAGCCAAGATTTGATCGATGTTGCTGTTTGATGAACAAGTCTCCTCATTTTCAAACTCTTCACAAAAAGAAGGAGCTACGACTTGATTGATGCGGTTGCTTGACGAACAAGTTTCCTCCTTTTCAATCTCTTCACCCCAAGAAGGAGTCGCGACTTGGTCGGTGTTATTGCTTGACGAAGGAAGAGTTTCCTTAGTTTTGGAGCGTATGTTCCTTGTAAGAGAAGCAATGTGTTCATGAGGACCAGCCTCCAAAAACCGCATCAGATCCTCGACAAATCCATGAGCTTCAATCTCGCCGCTCCACATACGCATCTTCTGACCAGTGATGGGATCGATGACAAGCACCACGGGAGGAGCAGATTCGATCTTGTAGAAAGTCGAGATTTTCTTACCTTCGATCGTATGGTCATAGACTTGCCATAAGACAAAACTGGACTCAACGGTTTGCGAAACTGCGTCGTTTGACCATACATCTCGGTTAAGCCTATGAGAAGCAAACTCTGTTCTTGACTGGAGATTCACTATCAACCATTGATTCTTTTGGGAAGAAGTTAATTTCGCGTCTTCAAACGAACCCTCGAGAAGAAGTTTCAGGGGAGGATGGTACAAGGAAGACAATCTCGAATCATCAGAGGCTAAATCCTCAGATGGCGCCGCGGCGATGTCGTGACTGATGAGAAAGAGATTGATGGCTTCATCAATGTTCCAATTCGTGCTCTGTAAAAACATCCTTGCGGTTTCAACGGTCTGACCAACGGCGAGTTCTAAGAAAGATGAGATCAGTTGATCATCATCATCATCATCATCATGTTGACCAATAGCATTCGTGAACAGAAGTTGACGGTTTTCGTCGCTAAGAATTAAACCGAAATCTTCGCCAGGCTGCGACCTTGCTAGTATTGCTCTCATCCGTTGGTTAATCAATGAAAAAATTGCGTCCATTGTTGACGTTTAATAAGAAATCGTGGGAATTTAAAGACGAATTAATCGAAGAAGTTGTGTCTTTGTTATGTGGAGTAGTTATGCGAGCTTAGGGCTTGGTTCTATTTATACAGGAATAGAGAAAGAGAAGGCTTCTTTAGGTTAGTTTCCTTTTCCTGCTCCGACCTTGTTTTCAATAACGGGGAAATTTTGTTTCGGATTAAATTCACTAGTGGATATTTCCTTTTTTTGGAGTGGCCCTGATTTTACAGTTTGTATGCTGATTAGGTTGTCACGAATTTAACTATTTTACAGTTTTTAAAGCTTATCAGACTTTTGAGATTCTTATTAATTTTAAAGTCAGCCAACTTTTAGGAGGTATTATTGGTTCTTGTATTTTAATGGATTTGAGAATCCAAACCAAATTCAGTGTTATTGGTTCTTATATTTTAAAATTTATATTGAAATACAGTGTTATTAGTTCTATGATTTTAAAATCCATAATGAAATACAGTGTTATTGGTTCTATCATTTTAGAATCTAAATATTATAAAGATTTGAGTTTTAATTGAATTTGAATGGATTTGGAAAGATTTTTATGACTAAAATATAAAGACCCAAATACAAGGTCTAACCTTGGTATTTGAGTGGATTTGATTTTTTTCCATTTTGCTGATTTTGAAATCAATAAATTTATCAAATCCAAAGAAGATTTATAAATCCACCAAAATATAAGAACCAATAACCCCTACTTATTTGCCGTCAAAACAAGTTTATGAGTCCAAAATAACATGTAAGGTAAAAATCTTTCAAACTTAACATTTTTCATATGCTGATTTTTGATTTTACCTTTCCTTTTTAAAACGCTGAGAAATAGTAAAATTTATTAGTGTTTCGCCCTTAAGAGAAAAACGAGAGAAAAGATGATGAATAAACTCAGATTCTCATTATTAAATAATATACTTGGTACAAAGTATTTATACTACCTGTATCAGCTAAACCAAAGTTAAATAGATCTATAAACTGGTATAAACCGTAAGCTATATACAATCTAATAATCTAATAGTCCTCCTCAAAATGGAGATGCAAAAATGTTGCAAACTTCCATTTTGGATATCAATTCTTAGTAAGGAGCAGGAGGAAGAGCTTTGGTTAAAGCATCAATAAGTTGATTTCCTGATTTCACAAACATAGTCTTGAGGAAACCTGAATCAACAGCTTCTCTGATTTTGTAACAATCAATCTCAATGTGTTTGGTAAACACTGAATTGTTGGCGATGTGTATAGCAGCAGTGTTGTCACAGTAAAGGTAAGCTGGTTCTTGAAAAAGAATGCCCAAATCAACTAGTAAACGAGAGAGCCAAATAATCTCCTTTGTGGCTGCAGACATGGCACAGAACTCTGCTTCAGCAGTATGCAGGAAACAGTGTCCTGTTTCTTCGATTTCCACGAGATGAGAGAGTCGCCGAGAAACATGCAATAGCCAGTAACAGATCTCCGAGTATTCGTACAGGCAGCCCAATCAGCATCAGCAAACCCTCTTAGGTCAAATTTGTTGTCTGCAGGGTAAAACAAACCTTGTCCGACTTTACCTTCCAAATACCTTAACAACTTGTGTGCAGTATTTTATGTGGATATCATGAGGATCGTGAGAGAACTAAGACAGAGTGCTGACTGCGTAGGAAATGTCAGGACGAGTCGTGTGTAGATACATGAGCTTGCCTATGAGTTTCCGGTAAGATGAAGGATCTGGTAGAGGAACACCAACATCCTTTGAGAGCTTTATACTCGGATTCATAGGAATGCTCGAAGGTTTACTTCCCAGAAAACCAGTACTTTCTAATAACTCCAGAATATACTTCCTTTGGCAAACTGATATTCCCTTAGCTGAGCGAGCAATTTCTAAGCCAAGAAAATACTTCGCTTTATCGAGATCCCGTAGCTTGAAATGAGACTTCAACTCTTCCTTAAATTCTGTCACAACAACGTCATTGTTACTAATGATCATGATATCATCAACGTAAATCAAAACTCCAATAATGACATCCGCAGTGTATTTGACAAACAACGTATGATCTGCGTGTGATTTGACGAATCCTATCTGAAGTAATGTTGTGGAGAGTTTGATGAACCATTGTCGTGATGCATGCTTAAGACCATATATGGATTTGTGGAGTCTACAGACAGCATTGGGTGGTAAGCTTTCACCAATAAGATCAGCATAACCAGAAGGAATCTTCGTATATATCTCTTCGTCAAGGTCACCATTCAAGAATGCATTAGATATATCGAGTTGACTTACAGACCAGTTCATCTTAGCTGTAGTCAAAAGAAGCATCCGAACTGAAGTTTGCTTGGCAACAGGGGAGAATGTCTCTTCATAATCCACTCCCTCTTGTTGAGTATACCTTTTTGCAACCAGTCGAGCTTTGAATCTCTCGATACTACCACCGGCATCGTGTTTGATAGTGAAGACCCACTTACATCTGATGGCCTTTTTGTTAGGTGGCAAGCTATCAATGCTCCAAGAATGAGTTCTTATCATAGCACCTACTTCAACTTTCATCGCATCGCACATACTTCAAAATATTTAGCATCTGAAGACTTTTTGAGAATAAAGGTATTTGTGATGGTGTTAATGAAAGCACGGAAAGGCTCAGATAAGTAGGAATAAGAGATATAATCGGATATGGGATATAGAATAGTACTAGTAAAATTATAGCAATGAAAATCCTGCAAGTGTTTAGGGGTTTTTTAGGTCGACGAGACTTAGATTCGAAGGGAATCAAAGCTTCAGAGGATGGCACATCACAGGAAGGATGTGCATCAGAGGATGCTTGCACAAGAGGCAAGGGAACATCAGGGGGTGCATGGGAATGAAAATGAGGAAAGAAGTCTTTGGTAACATCGTTGATGGGATATGAAACCAAAGGAAAAATATCCTCATGAAAAATGACATGTATCGAAATGGAAACGGCATGTATCTCTATGTCTAGTAGCTTATAACCCTTGTAACCAGTTGGATAACCTATGAAAATGCATGCTCTAGCTCTAGGTTCGAATTTATGTCTACTCTTAGGGGAAGTGGAGCTATAACATAAGAAACCAAAGGCTTTTAAAAGACTAATAATCAGAAGCTTTACTAGTGAGTCTTTCGAAAGGAGACATGTTATCTAGAACTGGGGCCAGTAAACGATTGATTAAGAAAACTGCTGTTAAAACACAATTCCCCCAAAATTCTAAAGGCACATTTGATTGAAAAAGAAGGGCTCTAGCAACATTCAAGATGTGCTGATGATTTCTCTCTACCACAGAATTTTGTTCAGGTATTTCAGGGCTTAAATGATATGCAACAATTCCTTTTTTAGAAAAAAAGATTAGCAAACTTTAACTCATGGGCATTATCAGACCTAACAGATTGCACTTTCATTTTGTATTGAGTATCAACCATTGCTATAAAACTAGGAAAGATATGCAATACATCCAACTTTTTCTTCATCAAATAAACCCAAGTGGCTCTACTATAGTCATCTACAATTGTCAAGAAATACTTGAAATCATCAATAGTAGGCACAGAAAAGGGACCCCAAGTATCTATATGAACAAGTTCAAATGATGCTTTGCATATATTATGACGTCATTTGAATGGAAGATGGTTTTGTTTAGACAAATGACAAATATGACAAACTGGTGAAGGTGTTTTATTTTCATCTTTGTGTTTTAAGCACAATACATCAGAAAGTAAATCAACTTTAGATTCGGATGGATGACCTAAACGCTTATGCCAAATATTCAAATTAACAATCACACTAGAACAAACAGGCAGAGAGGAACATATGGTATTGGTACCTTGTAAAGAAACATAATGATCATATGCATTGAAATCCAAAACATATAAGTTCCCGACTTGACTACCGTGACCAATCATCAACTCCCGAGTAAGATCTTGAATAAACCATTCATCAGAAGTGAAACTAACTTTAGAATGCAAGGTCTTTGTTAAAACACTAACACTTATCAAATTGAATTTAAACTCAGGAATGTAGAGCACGTTATGTAGAGAGATAGCATCAGTCAACTTGATAAAACCTATGCCCACTATCTTAACGGTGTAACCATTTGGAAGAGTGGCGAAGGTCTTATCTAAGGTTCTATATTCTACATAAATCTCTATGTTATGAGTGACATGGTGAGTAGCCCCCGAATCTAATACCCAAGCTCTAAGAGACACTGCCGGTTTAGATATAGAAGATATAAGCATGTCATAGTAAGATTTGGAGTATAAATCGAGAAATGTTCCTGAAATCTCTGAGATGACAGGCATAGAGTTTGAAGTTGAAACACAAGTTTTATTGGTTGTGGATTCTGTAGATGAAGTCTGAAGTTTGGAGCTAAGATAAGAGATCATTGTATGGATCTGCTCTTTTGACATCTCTTCATACGAAGAAGCAGGCCTGACAACTTGCTGTTCTGACTAAGCTGAGAAGTTTGTTGTAGAAAGATTAGTACTTCCAATGTTCTGATCCTTCTTGTACTTTGGAGCAGACCCTGGAGGATACCCGTGTAGCTTGTAACACTTATCAGCTGTTTGGCCAAGCTTGTGACAGTGTGAGCATTTTGGTTTCTGATAACCACGCTGAGCCAAGAGAACTTGAGACTGATCAGGAACAGAAGAGGTTTCAACCTTAAAAGCAGCGGGATTAGAGAAGTTCTTCTGAGTGATTCTTCCAACCAAACGTTAACTCTCATCCTGATCAAGCATGTTATAGATTGCAGTGAGTCCTGGTCTCGGCTTCATATTCAGAATTTGACCTCGGATGTTCGCAAAACTATCATAAAGTCCCATGAGGAACTGTATTATCCGGCTTGTTTCAGCTTCTTCCAGCAGTTCTTGAATATGATCGCAGTTACATCTCTTCACACTAGAGCTCTTGGTGTTGGCAAGCTGCTCTCAAAGAGTTTTCTTCTTGGTGTAGTAAGCAGACAGATCAAGAGTGCCCTATTTGAGAGTCATGATGAATTGTTCAAGCTGATTCCGTGGAAGGTTTCTGATCCTAAATCTGATGTTCAAGTCATTCCACATTTCCGCAGCATCATTGTAGTAGAGAATGCTATCGTAGATTTCCTTGTTTACAATGTTTAGGATCCAAGCCTTAACCATGCTATTGCAACGGCTACATATCTTAAAAGAGCTATCTTCTACATCAGGCCTAGGAAGTGAACCATCAAGAAACTAATCTTGTTCTTCGCATGTAAGCTCATACGCATCGCTATCAACCAGGTGTTATAGTTTGTTCCATCGAGAATGTGGGAGATGATGGACAAACCTGGATGATCGCCTGAGTGAAGGAAGAACGGAATATGAACCGTGTCAAACGAGTCCATGCCATCAGAATTAGTTCGCGAATCGCGATTTACCACGATTAGCCAAGAAATGTGGATGCAGAGTGATCGTGACGTCAGAATCAATCGGTAAAGAGGACCCGCGGCGAGATGCCGCACGAGTCTTCATCGGTGAATTCTCTGGCGTTGGAGAGTGATGTTGTCCACGGGATTTCTTGCCTTGTTTCACCATTGCAGAAGATCGAATCGAAGGATGATGATTGAAAACCTAAAGCAGCTCACAAGTGCGATTTGGACGCTTCAGAGATCAATCGAACACAAATTCGAGATCGAATCAAGATAATCGATGAATCGAGCAAAGAAACGATGAATCAACAAAGAATCAGAAGCGAACGAGCAGAAATTGCTCTGATACCATATTAGTGTTTCGCCCTTAAGAGAGAAACTAGAGAGAAGATGATGTATAAACTCAGATTCTCATTATTGAATTATATACTTGGTATAAAGTATTTATACTATCTACATCAGCTAAACCAAAGTTAAATAGATGTGTAAAACGATATAAATCGTAAGCTATATACAATCTAATAAAATTAGCTTTCTCTGGTGCTACAACGATGACAAAAATGTTGCCGAGATTGCCTCAGTCTCGTCTCTTCCAGTTTCTTCTATCTCTTGATCTCTTCCAATTTCTTCTTTCATCTCTTCCTTCGTATCAATAGTTTTGAACGGTGGTGACCTCTAGCTGTGATCAATTTCATAGCTCAAAATTTGTATCTCACACCTCAAAGTCGCAAACTCACATATCCTATCGTCAACGTCGTACTGTCGTCGGAGTACCTCTAGGCGCAAGCAAGCATCACGGTCTAGAGGCTATTATCCATCTTATCCTTCTCCAAGGTTAGCTTGGTACCATCTGTTTTGTGAGGTGCTTTCGTACTTGTTTCTATGTTTAGCTTTGATTAGTGATGAAAAATTGTAATATCTTGGTGTTTAGAGTTTTGCCAAATGTGGGGATTTTGGTAAACTTAGAGATTTCGTGATGCCATTGCATTGGCTGAGTTCAAAAAGCTTGTTAGAAAAGTTATGATTATTTCTCTTATGTGTTATCTAAGCTAGAATGCATATAGTATGGTTTGTATGTTATATTAAGCGATTTTGTGTACTGAATTTTCATGGTTTTGTTTTGCTAATGATTGCATTTCCTTCGTACTCATTTATGTTCTATCAATCGAGCTATTGTGAGATTGTCATTTTTTATCCACCCTTTCAGTGCATTGAATGAGTTCCAAAGGCTGTTAGACCTTTAAATTTAAAGGCTGTTAGACTTTTGATCATTTTTTTTGAGTGTTATCTAAGTTAAAATGTATATTTTAGTTGATTGAGAAAAGCATTTTCTTAATTTTCACTCAAACTTGGAATCGCTAGTTTACTTTGAACATTGATATGTCTTATACATTTTCCCATTGTGTTCCACTTTAATCCAACTTATGTATCTCTAAATACTAGCCTGCTTATGTCGTTGCTTCTGCCTGACTATAATATTAGAGATCTGCAGAAGTCAACTCCATCCATAATAATTCATCATATTGTTATTAGCATGCCTATGCTTTTGTTACTCATATCTTTCTATAATAACAATCTGAATAAATGACATTTACACTTTGAAAAATCGTGTTGTTTCAAAATTTGTGATTGCGTCTCTTCATTATAAATGGTTGCATCTTTTCATTATAATCTATCTATGATAACAATCCAAATAAATGCTACTTGCACTTTGAAAAATTGTTCAAAACCACATAAAAAATTTATGGTTATTTTTTTTTATTATAAATAGTTGCATATTTTCATTATAAATAGTTGCGTTTATTCATCACAACTCTTATTTGTGTCTTTTCAAAACTATTTATATTTTTCAAAAGCACAGAAAAAATTTATTTGGATCTAACTTTTACTTTCTTACAATAAACTGTGAAATAATACTTTTTTTTTTATGTCAGCATTCTTTTCTATGAAATAGAATCTAGAGGAAATGCTCTAAAATGACTCAAAATAATAAAATAATGTGAAATGGATACCCCATTGAGGGAAAATTGTGAAAATGACAATTTTTTACGATTTTTATAAATACCAGCTCTACCTTTCTAACTACTGTTATTTGTAGACCAATGACAGACTAACGGCATACTGAATGCAGACTACTTGCAGACTGATTGGTCAAATAATTGAATGTAGACTACTGACAGACTAATGGTAGACTAATTGCAAATTACTGACAGACTAATAGCAGATTGAAAGCAAACTAGTGGGCCCCCTCTAATGGAAGGGTCATGTTTTATAATAAAATTGTCAAAGAGAGGTTTACTAAATAAAGCACTTTATGAGTTTGATTTACAAGTAAAAGCACTTCTCACAACTTGAGTACTTTAGTTGTACTTTTCATGTATCTTTTGTCTATTATACCCTTAATAAAATCATCTTTTTACTCTTGCCATTCTTCACCTTTTTCTCTCTTTTGTTATTTGTTTTTCTCTTTTTTTTTATCCTTCTTGTGGACAAGTCCAAATACTTGAATTAATTATGAACATGGTAGAATATATACCAATAGTGGATGGGCTAGGTGTGGATACGCTTCATAATCATTTTCGAGACAAATCACTATCCACGAATATGTGTCCATTGCTACATATCCCTGTGTACACATAAATATTCATACACCTGAAAGATATGGTTCCCACCTAAAACTAAGCTTAGTTGAATGTCTGAATTTGATATGTATTATGTCGGAATGGATGGTAATCTGTGGATATCATATCATGGATGCTTAGTAGGGAGTAATTGAGAAATGTAATTGTGAGCATATATATATCTGACAAAGTACACATATTTATTCGTCCATTTTTACCATTCCATATGCAAGTATCCACATGTACAACCATCAAACATGTTTAATATTAAGTTCAGCTTTGATATGTCTAAAATTAAGCTTAAAGATGAATGTTTAAATTTAGTACGTATTATGTTGGCTTGGATGGTAAACTTATGTGGATGTCTAAAAATAATCATATGTGGATGTTTCGATATACTGTAAAGCTTGAATGGATGAGAAAAATTGGATGTAAGTAAGTGGACAGGTTATGATTTGAGTTTATAAAATATGTGATTAAATGTTTTAGTTGTACATGTGGATAAAACGACGTGGAATGATACGTGTGGATGATGTAAATAGATGTTTATTGATCATTGGATGTTTGAAAGGAGTGGAAAGTGTCAATGGATAAGCAAAACTGGATGTAAGTAAGTGGATGGGTTATAATCTGCATCCATAAAGTAGTAGTAGTCATAGTATTACATTGTTGTCTATGAACATCAATACATAGTAGTCCATGAACATATGTCCATCAATGGTTTTGAATATTTTGATGGATGTTTGAATCTTTCAACTCATCCACACGTAGTTATCCATGAATATCGTGAGAGAATTAATATGTGGTAATTTTGGGATGTCTATTCATGAGAAATCATCCGCAAAACTCAGTTACTCATCCATTATAAACCATCCATAATGTGTATGTCCACCCACGAAATCTGAATATGAATATATATTATGGTTGTTGCAGAATAAGATTAGAGTTTTTATGGTTTGTCCAACTTTTTGATGTCTCAAAATTTGTTAAAATCCAGATTTTATTTCAGAATGTAGTTTTGCTTGTTAGAAAAAGAGAGAAAGAGAAAAAGAAAGAGAAAAAGAAAGAGAAAGAAAGAAAAAGGTCAATATTGTTTTTTTAATAGGTGAAAGTACTCTAGTTGCATCAAGTGCTCTTTTATGTAATTATACTTTAGAAAAGTACTCTTTTTGTAATATTCTCATTGTTAACTGGGTTATTTCAAAAATTATCTCTCTAGAATGTTTTGATAGACTATTTGCATTTTGATAAATTGTGTGGTTTCAAAATTTATGGTTGCATCTTTTCAATATAAATGATTGTATCGTTTCATTGTAAATGGTTACGTTTTTTTCATTATTAAGGATTGTATTTTTTCATCACAAATATATTTATGTTTTTTTTCAAATTATTTATATTATTTAAACCACATAAAAAAACCATTTGTTAAAGATTTTTACTTTTTTTTTGTTATTAATGCTATCATAAAAGTGTGTTATTTAAATGGTTTATTATAAATAAATAAAAAATAGTAGAAATTTTAAGATATAATCGTTTTCCAACAATACTAATCAAAAATTACTATCAAATCAGATGCTGATGGTGGGGTGGGGGGAGGCATCTCACAACACTCAGACAAGTTGTGTATCTTTATTATAGTTTTTATAACTATTATTAATATTTGTATTCTTTTATTATTTATTATTTATGCTTTTGTTTATAATTACTAATTTTTATAAAAAGTTGCATTTTAAAATTAAATGAATATCAATTATGGTTGCATTTTTATTATATTTTTTCACAATCATAATTAAAATTCATGATATTCAAAATTTATTAGATAAATTTTCATTTATAACCGCTTATTTTATGAGAATTACAAACTTTTTTTACTATTTATGCCCTTTCAACTTTATATAAAAATAAAATATGATTATTTTCATTATTATTTTTTAGAAGATAATTTATTAAACAAAAATAAATGAAGTTTATTATTACTTTGTTGGTCTTCATCCCAAACTTAATCCAAGAAACTTGTTGATAATATAAACAAGTTTCTTTTTTTTTTAATTGAACGCTTGTTATTTTTTAGTATATTTAATATCAATGTAAAAAAAATATGTTTTCATATGTCAAACATTATAATTTTCTGATTTTTTAATGTTATCTATTAGTTTAAAACCTTCTAAATATATATATAATATTCAAAATTCTTATCGCAAGTTTTCTAGATTTAAAAGAAAAATCTATAAAAGCATGTATGATTTCTGTAATGAAAATCTCATCTATACATTTATTAGTTAATCTCGTATATATGATTCTTTAGTATTTTTTTAAATTATCAAAATTTTATCATACTTCCTTATTTCTAAATTTTCAATAATAAATGTATAGTTTTATAAAAACAAATGAAAGATTGCCTGAATATTTATTTTTTTGCTTTCATTTTTTCGTGAATACACTTTAAAAGATAGCATATTTATACAATATTTTTATATTATATATTTTCATATATAAATTTTTTAACTTTATAAAAATGCCTTAAAAAGTTGTGTATCTTATTACTTTTTTATATTAATAATTACTAATACCAATCCTAGAAAATTTTGTAAAAATTTACATTTTTGTATCATAATTAGTTTGTACATTTCCATTTAGAACTTATTGTTAATAATTCAAAAAATAATTTTTTCCTTTAATAATTATAAGTTGTTTTTGTTTTTTACATTCTTTTATTATTATTTTTATTTTATGTATTTTATTTATAACTATTTCAAATGAATTTATGTTTAATCTTTAATATACTGCAGATTAACCCCGTGAAGCAAGGATCCAATTCCTAGTGTGATATAATGGAGATTCTTCGAATTTTTGGATTTTTTGAAAGTTTAGGAAGGTTTCATGAATCGTCTTTTCAACATTCCTAAATTTTAGGAAGGCTTTCATGAATCATCTCTTCTCAAAATAAACGTATTTAATCGAATTCAACTTTGGTTTTCTTTGAGATTTCAGCATCACATATAACTGTTCTTTCCATTATGTTTGTGAAATGGTACATTTTACAAAACTGAGCCTGTTAAAATTATATTTTATTCTAAGTTCATTGAGAAAATTATCAGAAGAGATTGATGTGTGAGGGCTTACATGGTGAAGATCCACACTAATGTGACTCTGACTATGTGATAGCTTGCTATTTTATATCATTTTAGATTGTATTTCATGCATCTTTTCCTCTGTTTTTGCATTATAGTTCAGCATTTAGGTATCATTTGCCCTTAAAATCAATATAGCATGCATTTAGTTTAGAATTGCATACATTTACATACAAGTACATGTTTGTGGTGATTCTCAGGTGTTTTTGGAGTTTCTTGGAGCTGGGGAAGCAATGGAAGCAGCTCATACTCAAAGGAGATGTCAAAAGTGGAGTTCTTGCAAAGTCTGTTCCATATCGAGCAAGCATATCGAGCATAACACATGTGGAGTATGCTCGATGCAAGCAGCAGGACGAGAGGAGAAGGATCAGCACGAGGATTATAAGCCGTTGGTCTGCATCGAGGACCAGCATCGAGGATGGACGTCGATACATGCTGCACGGACCATATCGAGGACGCATATCGAGCAGAACATCGACCGTACGACCTCGATGCAGCTCATCTGCGTTGACCATTTGACTTTTCTTAACCTTATCTTATCTTTTTAGGTTTTTAGGTTTTTTATGCTTCTTTTAGCCCCCTACTATAAAAGGGAAGCCACAAAACATTATCCTTATCAAGCTTTATTTTATCTAATCTTAAAAACTCTCTCTAAACCAAAAAGGGCGATTTTGCCTTGAGGATCTTGATCTTTAATAAAGTTTACATTTTTATGGTTTAATATTGGCTTCTAATCTCTGTTCTTGCATCTTGGTAGCTTAGATTTATCATCTTTTGTATTTTAAACTCATCTAGTTATATTTAACTCCAAATCAATGGGATTAAACATGATTAGTGAGTAGTCTTCTTTAGATTTAGGGTTCTAAGTAGGGAAAGTGGTGATTAAGATGTGATTAAAGGGTGATTAGGCTTGTTCAATGATTCTCTGTTATATCCTTCTCTTGCAAAGTGATTAATGTTGATAAAACTTGCTCCTTTTGATTGAATATGGTTTGATTGATGCATATGGTTCACTTGATGTCTTGATATCTCTTCTTTAAGTACAGTTCGCTTATTTGACTTGATAGTCTAGCTTGGTCTATGTTTCCTTTGTTCAGTGTGATAGGGTCAGGTTTTACCCAAATAAAACTACTGCAAGTGCACAGCAAAAGCAGATGTAGTATAAGGGGTATCGAAATCCCAAGAGAGTAATGCAGACTACACTATCGAATATAGATTCGGACTAAGCTAAGCAAAATATGATGTATGTAATGCGAATGAATAAATGGAAGTAAGCAAACGAATGTGTGAAGTTATCTAAGTTCTAGAAGATTAAAAGCGCTAAGCCAGGATAATTCGCAGGTTTGAATCCAAGAATGTATGATGCAGGAAATCAGGAATGATTAAGAACCGTTTTAAACATGAATTTCTAATGCATAACTAATCAATTCTCATTGCAAAAGTTATCTATACCTGGATCACAGAGTTTCAAATCTCTTTGTAAACTCTAACAACCTAAGCATGCAGTAATGATCAGGTTCAATTGTTCACAAAACTCCTAAGCCAAATCTCTTTGTACTGGGGCGTTTTGCTCATCAAATACTAGTTCAGGTTATGAATAATGCTCTCACATATATTTAACAACCTATGATTTTCGGATTCCTAGATGATGTGTCTCAGAAATTCGATTTTAAAGCAAGCAGAGATGAAAAACCATGAGATATTCCTAACAGATAGCGATTCTACACTTTTTTCATCAACCTTTGAAAAACCCTAACTTAACTAGCAGATTACTCAGACATGATTATGAGGTCACAAAACATAACTGAATAAAATTGCATTAAGAGAAAGAGTAAGAAACAAAGGGGGTTCGAAATTTTCTCAAAAGAGTACAGGATTTGTCTCCCCAAAAAGCTCTGAATAAATCTCTCTCTAGCTCTCTGAATTCTCAAAAACTAAGATAATAACCAACAATGGCTGAAAAACCTAATAAATAGAAGCTAAACACGATATAGGGTCTTTATGTAAATAAAGGAAACTTCTGGGCCAATTCTGCAATTCTTCTTGATACTTTTAATAAAACGCCACGCTCCTTCCTTAGTGGGTGACGAGCGTCACTAAAGGGGTGACGATCGTCACCATTTGTGAATACTTTCTGCTTCGAGCTTGGTACTTCGTGGCTTCCACTCAGAATGCTCCAAAAGGTTCCAAAATCTCCAATTATGCTCCAGACATGCTATAACCTGCAAAGACTCTTCTAGGACTCTAAAAATACCAAAAAGACTCAATAAAAATGACTTATATCATGGTTAAAAACCATAAAAACCATGATATATCACAGTGACACCAAAGTGATAGTTCACCTTGCTAGATGATTTGCTTAGGGCTTGATAATGCTGGTTTTGAGATTCTTGACTTGATGGTTAGATAGTATGCATCAAAAAACTCAGGGGATTTCTTTCTAAGGCACTCAACAAGCATTAACAAGAAAGAAATTCTCAATGTTATGCTCCTAGACAAGGTTTCTAAAGGGAACCACTTGGCGTCAATAAGCAATTCATGTTCAACAAGATTGAAGTGTCAGACCCATTGAGAATTGAAGACCACAATCCCACAATTGCTTAGAAACTTGAGTCTTGCTTTTAATTAATTGTCTTTAAAGTCTTCTTGCTTAGTTCTTGCTTTAGTAGTCATTTCTTGCTTAAATTCCTGTTTAGTCATTGCTTTAAATTCACTGTTTAGTTCTGTTCACTTGCATTTAGTTTATGCTTTTCTTTCATTGCATCATTAGGTTGCTAGTCTTGTTCTCACATAATCAACCCCAGATCTTGCTTAACTTACAACATTGTTTGCATCCCATCTCTCACAATTGGATTGATACCTGATCTCTATTCTACAACTCATTAGAAGAGGCAGGACATTTGATCTAGTAGACCAAAAACTGCTGTTTCAAATTGGCGCCATTGCCATTGTGGATTTTTTTAGTTTAACATTGCTGTTAGACTAAGTTCTTTACTTTAAAAGTTAATAATTTGCTCTGTTTTCTGTCCTATGTTTTTTTCAGGTACTTGTGTGAATTTGAGGTCTAAAAGCTCATCAAATCTGACTCCTTTCATTGACAACATTTGTAGGAGAAGAGCTGTAAGACAGAGAGTTCAGGAGATAGAAGGACAGAGGATGGCAGAGCAAGAAGCTCAGTTACCACATGTTGGTGTTGTTGGACAAGCACCACTACAACCAGCTGCAACACACATAGATGAAGTACAAGAAGCTTTAAACCAAGCGGCTGGAGTATGCACCCAGAGCTGCAAGACCAATAGGAGCTGGTCATGCACCTGATACTCATCACAACAGGAATGGCATTCACACTCGAGCTGTACATCAGAACCACTTCGAGATCAAGCTCGGGCTGATCAACATGGTGCAAGGCAACAGATTCCATGGCTAAGATTCAAGAAGTCTCTGAAGATTCTCTGAAGCTGCGCTTGTTCCCTTTCAGTTTAGGTGACAAAGCACATCAGTGGGATAAGACACTTCCACAAAGTTCAATCTCTACATGGCATGAGTGCAAGACATAATTCCTCAACAAATTCTTCAGCTCAACAAGAACAGCAAAGCTCAGGAACAACATAAGTAGCTTTACTCAGCATGGGAATGAGACATTTGCTGAAGCTTGGGAGCAGTTCAAGTATTACACTTTGCAGTGCCCACACCATGGCTTCACAAATGAAAGCTTGTTGTCTACTTTATATAGAGGAGTGACGCCAAAGTACAAAATGCTCTTGGACACAGCTTGCAATGGAAATTTCATATGCAATACTGTTGTGGATGGTCTAGCTCTTGTGGAGAACTTGGCGCTTTCTGATGGAAACTATGGTGAATAATATAACAGAACATCTAGAGCTGTTGTAAGCGCTGAAGGTGAGAGAACAACAAAGAAAGAGATTTAAGCTTTGAATGACAAGTTAGAAAAGCTGCTGAGTGTGTCTTTCAAGAATGTCAGTTTTGTTGGTGATAGTGTTGCTACACAAGAGGAAGATGGGACAGTTGTAGAAGAACAAGCTTTCTACATGAATCAACAAGGAGGCAGTTTTAACAACTACATGAACCATCCCAACTTCTCTTACAGAAGCACCAACGTGGCCAACCCTGAGGATAAAGTATATCCATCACAAGCTGCTCAACAAAACCAAGGAACCAAACCTTTTGTTCCTTTCAACCAGCAGAACAACGTTTCTTCAAGACCACCATTTCCGGGCGGTTTTCAACAAGCTAACTTTCAGCCAAGACCAGCTTTTCTACCACCAGGTTTTGGCAATACACAAAACTCTTCCAGCACTCAAGATGTTGATTTGAAGCATATGATGCAACAGTTGTTGACTGGTCAAGCCAACACAACTATAGAGCAGCACAAGAAATTTGCTGAAGTGCATAACAAAATAGATGCCACTACTTGTGACCTGAATGGCAAGTTAGATGCTCTGAACCAAAGAGTCAAGTCTCTAGAAAGCAAAGGAGTTTTATCTTCAAAGCCTCAGAACCAGTTACCAGGAAATAGTGAAGCAAATCCTAAGGAATTCTGCCACTTTCTTGCTGAAGAGGATGAAGAGTTTGAGGATGAAGATGCTTCATTGGAAGAGCTTGACATTATGCTTCAAGAGATGCTGTAACATGTGGACATGTTAAAGGCTGAGTGTGGGGGGAATGTTATCAACGTCAACATTGATGATCAAGAAGCTGCAGATATTGTAAAGAAGTTCCTCCAAGGACTAGATGACAGCTTGAACAGAGAAGAAGAGCAAGAAAGAGCCGCACAAGAAGCTGCTAAGAAAGAAGAGGCTGAGAAAGCCTTAGTTCCTCCAGAAGAGGAAGCCAAACCAGAGCTCAGTGAAGCTGATAAAGAGCCTGTAGAGACATACCACGCTTTGATGGTCTTGGCTATAGAAAGTCCTGAAGACTTCAAGGAGTTATATGATTGCCCAGTGGGCAGCTCCTCAAGCAGAAATGAGAAGGGTAAAGCTCCTGAAGTTCAAGCTTACAAGCCACCAATCCCTTACCCCACAATGCACTTTACAAAGGCTCAGATGGAGTCTATTCAAAGTTCAGGAAAGACATACAAGACGCTGGAATAAAGCTTCCTCATGGCACCACTTTGCTTGAAGTGAAGGATCAAATCAGATTCCTCAAAGAAGTCTTTGACAAGCTGGAAGTAGTGGAGCCAATTGTAGAGAATGTGGGGGCCAGTCTGAAGAGAAGCAAAGAGCTGAAGACATTGACAAAGCTTCCCAATCCAGGAAAGTTTCTCATTACTTGTGAGCTAGAGATGCTAGACAATGTTGGAGCCTTGTGTGATTCAGGTTCAACAGTGAATGTCATGTCTCTTCACTTAAGCCAAACCTTAGGAATAAAAGAATTGAAGCCCTGAAAAGCCTCTATCACCTTTGTGGATAACACCTCAACAAGACCCTTGAGCATGGTGAAGGATTTCCCTTTGAAGATTGGGAATTGCTTGGTGCCAACATATTTTGTGGTTATGGAGAAGACATATACAAGAGAGGAGCCACTTCTTCTAGGAACACCATTCTTGGCAACAACATGAGCTCATGTAGACTTCAATAGAGGCTCTGTGATTTTGAAGAATGTTGATGAGTTCAAAGTCTACAAGATTGTCTCTCTTTCCATAGCTTTTTGTGGAACAATCATTGAAGAAGAGAGTGAGCAACATCAATTTCCAGAGAGTGTGGAGCATGCTATGAGCTTCACAATGAGTATGTTGATGAGTGACACTCTCCCTGGTGAGCTGGAACAGAAGCTTAACACTGAGTTGAAGCTTGAAGATGGTTTGGAAGAGGATGAAAGCTTGATCACCAAGGAAGTGAAGCCTTTTATCACACCAAGTGTCAAGAAGAAGAGAAACAGGAAGACAGCTCGTGAGAAGAAGAGACTGATGTCAATGGGCACTTGGATTTACCAGAAGAAAGAGGTAGGAGCACCAGCTCCATCAACCTCTTCTCACTAGTTCTCAAACCATCAAAGTCAAGCTTAGTGACTTAAAACAAGCACACTTGGGAGGTAATCCCATGACTATCCTTGTAAATATATGCTTTCTTTTATTACTAATGTCTATATTTAGTGTTTCATAAGTCAAAAATCAGGTCCATGGATGTGTAGAATGGTTTAAAGGCCAAGGAAAGAAGACTCTGTTTTCACATCGAGGTGCCATATCGAGCAGAACATCTGTCATTTCTGCTCGGTACAGCTTGTCTTGAGGAAGGACAAGTCCGTACACCGAGCAGATTGCATTATGGGGATCACATCGATGTGTAGCATCGAGCAGAACACCAAAAGCCCTGCTCGATGTGATTGTTCCTGAAGCCCCAGTCCGTACACCGAGGAGAATGGACCGTACATCGACCAAGACACACGGTGGAGATTACATCGAGGCGTAGCATCGAACAGAACACCAAAAGCCCTGCTCGATGTGATCACCAGTCCGTACATCGAGGAGCTACAACCCGTACATCGATCAAATTAATCGATGGAGTTACACCAAGGGGTTGCATCGAGCATAACATCCAAGGTTCTGCTCGATATGGGTGCTAACAGCCAGCTCGATGCAAGACGGTGTTCGGTACGACAACCACCGAGGAGAACAGCAACCATGTACGAGACGTTCCACATCGAGGTATAACATCGAGGAAATTACCTACATGTTTGCTCGATGCACATTGGCCGAACCAGGAACAAGCATCCAGACGGTGCCATGCATTTCCCATGGGAATGATCATGCAAGCCGAAGTGTCTCCCTACACCAAGCAACAAGACCGAACAGAACATATACTGAGACAGCTCGATGCGAGGTGTCCTGAAGGAGAATCTGACCAGAACACAGAACCCCTGAGGCAGCAAAGCATCATCATCGAGCCACATGACCCGATGTTCCCGAAATGGTACACATCGAGTGTTCTGCTAGATATGATCCGTGTAAGAATTTTTTGAAATTTTTACATAGGTAAATCGAGTAAAACCTTTTTGTGGACCTTGATGGATGGTAAAATAATCTTTTTTTTCCCCCTCATATGCATTTTTAAAATTTAAATCAGATTTTCTTGCATTATCTTTCAATTTTTCTAGATATCCCTTACACTCTTGCATTGAAACTAGCAATCTTCATCTCTCTCTCCACACACATCTATATCGAGCTAAACACACTTTTTCAAGCATCCTTTCTTTCTCTCTTGCATTCTCTAGAACTTCATCTTTTTGGTTCAAGAACTAAGGTAAACTTTGTTTAAATTCCTTGTTTCTTGAGTTTAAATGTGTTAAATTGAAGTAGGATGCATTAAATGATTGATTATGGTTGTTTGCACAATTTTGTTTATGGTTTTGATTTGCATGTCACCATTGTTGCTCATCTTTAAAATTTTATGGTTGAAATATTTGAAAAATGCTCTTTTTGTACTTAGTTTGACTTTATGTTTAGATTCTGGCCAAATCTAGGCATGCTATTGTTTTTCCAGCATATTGACCATTGAAATGTTTTTTATTAGACTAGTGATGGTGAATCTCATGCATTTTCATAGTTTGGTGGAGAGAGAATGATGTTTTTGGTTTCATATACTGGAGAATTTTAGTTTTAGCTGTATTTATTCTTTTGAGCTGAAATTTTTTGCTAAATTCGACACTGCTTGTTGGTGATCAGTGTGAATGTTTGCAATTTTCCAGTGCCTGTTTGAAATTTGAAAATTAATTTCATGCACAATACTCTCAAAAGATATTATACTAATTCTAGCTTCAAGCATTGCATTTTCAGGTACTATATCGAACACCAGAGGAGATGATGAGATTTATGACTCAAATGTTGCTGCAAAAAACAGAGCTGAGGGAAAAAAACCAGTAGTTGATGAAGAACCAGTCCAAGATGCAGCACCAAAGCCGAAGGACTACTTGAGAGCGATGAGGAGAGTGGACTTCACTCTTACAAGATATGCTGATCCTGGTCTATTGGGAGAGCTGAGAATCAATACTGAAGTGGATGAGCTGTTGAGCAACATTGGACTGGAGAAATTTGCTAGTCTTGGCTATCTAACTTACAAGCAACTTTCTTGTGAGTTCCTTGCAAGCTTCAAGGTATACTTCTACAAGTTTGATGAAGAGTATGATGAAGGAGAAGAAGACTTTGGCGATAGATACATCAAGTTCAGAGCCAACAGAGCATGTTACACCATGGGGTTCACTCAGATTAAAGAAATCTTTGGATTTGATCAAGGCGCACAAAACATGCGCTTTAAGCATGATGAGCTAAGGCATGTATGGGAAGAAATAGTGAATGATGCTTATAGAGCTGGTCATCTGAAGAGTGCTAACATCCGCCATCCAGCTATCAGATATGTTCATAGAGTCCTCACCAGCACATCTTTTACAAAAAAAAGCAAAGTATGGTCAAAGAAGAAGAGATGGGGTTGCTTGTGAATGGCTTGAAGAACATTATGGTTGAAACAAGGCATAGGAAGATCCAAGGAGAGCGTTTAGGAGCTAGTCTTGTGACAATCCTAATGAAGCAATTTCTAGCATGCCAGCAATGGGCTTTCAACACCAGAGACAAAAAGCCAAAGATAGCCATTAGAGGTGTGATCACTCCCATCTTACTTGGTGCTGGAGTTGAGCTTGGTACACCAGATGTTACAATGATCTTCCTAGATGTCCCTTATCTCAGTAAGATAAGATACCTTTCAGGAGCTGTTGAGACAGGATTTGGCTATCAGTTTGAGTTGGAAAGCAGGAAGAGGAAGATCATCTTGCCTAATCAGCGCTTAACCAACTCCACCTCCTATGAGAACATCCGATTCATGCCAACATAAGATGAGCTTTATGATACAAGGACTGACCCACCATTGATGAGGCCAAGCAAAATGAAGAAAATGAGCACCATTAGAGACTCAGATGTGGAAGAAGACATTGAAGAGCAGCATCAAGAACAAGAGGCTCAGCATCAAGGGATGGAAGAAGAGGAACATGAGGACAATGATAGCCGCCCTTATGCATTTGACCCATATGATGTGATCTGCACATCTGAAGCTTCAAAAGTTGCACATGAGCATATTAGGCTTCTTCAGAGATGGAACCACTTCCAGGACAAATCCATCAGAGGTTTGCTGAAGACAGTCAAAGGAAGCAAGAAATCGGTTGACTCATTGAAGAAGTTGGGAGGTTCTTCATCAGCCAAGCGATCTAATCAAGCAATCCAAACAGAGCCACAAGGAGGAGGATCTGATGCTGAAGACATTTCTGAGGACACACCAGAGAGGACAGTCCAAGAGAGACACTCATTCCACATCAGTGAGCGGCCAAGGACACAAGCTTTCCAACCGTCCAGGCATTCATCTCATGTAGCTGCTCCAAGGTAAAAAAGAAAGAAGAGAAGGATTAGACAGCAAACTCCATCAGAGGAGGAGGCTTCACTTTCCCATGCCATTGAGAGTTCAGACTCTCACCACTCCTCCATCTAAAGTAAGATACACCACACTAACCATTGTAAATACCACTAATTTTTTTAAATTATGGCGATTGTTTGCTTGATGTTTGTGAACACTATCCTTAGCATTTTTATTACACAGGCACTGTGTAATTTAAGTGTGGAGGAGGGTGTATGATGGACTGATGCTTGCATTTGCATTTGCATAGTAGAATATGAACCATGCATCATGTTTTCATAGCATCTAAGGCATAGAAAAAACCAAAACAATTGAAATTTTTTCAAAAATTGCTTCACAAAAAGGGTTTGATTTTCATGCATTCTTTTAGGATTTAGACGTCATGCGTTCATATAGGACTAGCTTGCTTGTTTAAATTAGGAACTATGATAGTACATCTTTGTTAATGCTAGTGATTTATGAAAATGAAGCCCTTGTTTTTAATCCTTTGTTGCATTTGATGTTGAACTAGAAATAAAGCTGAACCACTTTTGGAATTTTTTGGGGAATGGTTTGGGGTTATCTTGGGTTTAGTTTTTAAGAGAAGCAAAGAAGAAAAAAAGTCAAGACACAAAGAAGAAGGACTGTGACACAAGCAAAAAGGTAGAAATGGCAATTTTAAACTCAAAGAAAGAAGGCTCATGTTCAAAGAAGAAAAGAAGATGCAAGAAGCGCAAAACCAGTAAATCAAAAAGCCAAAGGCGAATCAAGCACCAGCATCACCAAATAAAGGAGCCAAACTCAAAAGAAGCAAATTGCCACCACTTGAAGTTCAAAAGAAGAAGTGTCCTCCAAAGCACTTGAAGAAGAAATGTTTTTGGGTTTTAAAAAGGGTTTGTTCTTAAAAAGGGTAGCATAGGAGGGTCTTACACTGCTTAGCTAGAGTTAGGAACACATCTTATAGATCTTGGGTAGATGGAAATCTTCCTTTGTATGTGTAAGTTGTTCTTTGACCCTTAGCATTTTGCCAAAGCACAACCATGCTTTTCTTTGAGGGAACCCTTTAAAAACCAAAACCAGTTTGTGAAGTGGGATCATTTTTATTCCACTAAGCCTTGTCCCTAAGCCAAATGACACTTTCACATTTGCATAAGCATGATTCACGGTTAGAGCATAATTGAATGTTAAAAAGGTTGTCTAATTTGATGAGCATGTGTAAGTTGATAGCTTAGTGATCATTCTTGTTGTGTGATGAAAGTGGCTAAGTTTTTAAAGTATTCTTCTATCAATTGCACTATAGAATTAGGAACATGGACTTTATTTTAATTTATTGTTAGCTTTTTCAATGATATGAGTTCTCATTTAAAACCTCATCACCATGTAAATGTTTGTTTGCTTGAGGGCAAGCAAAATCTAAGTGTGGGGGTGTTGATAGCTTGCTATTTTAGATTATTTAGGCTGCATTTCATGCATCTTTTCCTGTGTTTTTGTATTTAGGTATCATTTGCACTTAGAATCAACATAGCATGCATTTAGCTTAGGATTGCATACATTTGCATATATGTGCATGTTTGTGGTGATTCTCAGGTGTTTTTGGAGTTTCTTGGAGCTGGGGAAGGGATGGAAGCAGCTCATGCTCAAAGGAGATGTCAAAAGTGGAGTTCTTGCAAAGTCTCCTCCATATCGAGCAAGCATATCGAGCAGACACCCGTGGAGTATGCTCGATGCAAGCAGCAGGACGAGAGGAGAAGGATCAGCACGAGGATTCCAAGCCGTTGGTCTGCATCGAGGACCAGCATCGAGGAAGGACGTCGACACATGCTGCACAGACCATATCGAAGACGCATATCGAACAGAACATCGACCGTACGACCTCGATGCAGCTCATTCATGTTGACCATTTGACTTTTCTTAACCTTATCTTATCTTTTTAGGGGTTTTTATGCTTCTTTTGGCTCCCTACTCTAAAAGGGAAGCCACAAAACATTATCCTTATTAAGTTTTATTTTATCTAATCTTAAAACCTCTCTCTAAACCAAAAAGGGCGATTTTGCCTTGAGGATCTTGATCTTTAATAAAGTTTGCATTTTTATGGTTTAATCTTGTCTTCCAATCTCTGTTCTTGCATCTTGGTAGCTTAGATTTATCATCTTTTGCATTTTAAACTCATCTAGTTATGTTTAACTCCAAATCAATGGGATTAAACATGATTAGTGAGTAGTCTTCCTTAGATTTAGGGTTCTAAATAGGGAAAGTGGTGACTAAAATGTGATTAAGGGGTGATTAGGCTTGTTGAATGATTCTCTGTTATCTCCTTCTCTTGCAAAGTGATTAATGTTGATAAAGCTTGCTCTTTTTGATTGAATATGGTTTGATTGATGCATATGGTTCACTTGATGTCTTGATATCTCTTCTCTAAGTACAGTTCGGTTATTTGGCTTGATAGTCTAGCTTGGTCTATGTTTCCTTTGTTCAGTGGCACCAATGTGATAGTTCACATTGCTAGATGATTTGCTTAGGGCTTGATAATGCTGGTTTTGAGATTCTTGACTTGATGGTTAGATACTATGCATAAAAAGATCTTGGTTTTGCTTCATGCTTGTTCATTGCTTAGCTTTGTTAGGGTGTTGCAAGTTTGTGCTTAAATCCATAATCTTGATTGGTTTATAGCTGCTTAGGTCCTTAATGGTTCACAAGACTGATAAGTTGATCTGAATTCTTGCTTGGGTGAGAGATTAGTTGCTTGATTGGTGCATCTCTTAGGCTAGAATGGTTCTGATCTTCATGCTCATGGTTGAAGGATACGCCATCACAAGTGGGTCTGAGACTTCAATCTTGTTGAATATGAATTACTTATTGACGCCAAGTGGTTCCCTTTAGATACCTTGTCTAAGAGCATAACATTGAGAATTGCTTGCTTGTTATTGCTTGTTGAGTGCCTTAGAAAGAAATCTCCTTGTCACTTTTGAAAACCACAATCCCACAATTGCTTAGAACCTTGAGTCTTGCTTTTAATTAATTGTTTTCAAAGTCTTCTTGCTTAGTTCTTGCTTTAATAGTTATTTTTTGCTTAAATCCCTGTTTAGTCATTGCTTTAAGTTCATTGTTTAGTTCTGTTCACTTGCATTTAGATTATGCTTTTCTTTCATTGCATCATTAGGTTGCTAGTCTTGTTCTCACATAATCAAACCCCAAATCTTGCTTAGCTTACAGCATTGTTTGCATCTCATCTCCCACAATTGAATTGATACCTGATCTATATTGTACAATTGATTAGAAGAGGCAGGACATTTGATCTAGTAGACCAAAAACTGCTGTTTCACTATGGTGAGAAAATATGCATCTTTGTATCTAGGTTTGTTGTTGAATAAGCTTTAGCTTGGCTTGTGAGGTTCAAGGCTCCTATAGTCCACCCGATTTGATGTCATGATGATGGAGTACAACGATGATAGAAAATTGGTAATCATGGACTTTAGGCCTAGAACCAAGAATATAGATTTTGAAAAAAATATAGGCAGTAGTAGCAAGATAATGATTCTATAACAATGAGTTCTAACGTGATGAGATGAAAATTTTGACCTTTATCCAATAATAAGAGTCACAAACATAGATTTTTGGAACATATTCTTAGATATTTCGCTAAGATTTCTAAATTTTTAAAAAGACCCTGAAACTTTAAGGTAGGTTGTCCTAATTTTTAAGGATGACTTCCTAAAATTGTTACCGGAAGCAAAATTTTGAGGGTTCTCAAAGTTCATGTTACGTATTTGATCTGATTGTTCTAGTCTTGAGTCCTGCTCCTGAGTTCATGAGGAAAACACGTCAGCTCATGACTTTAGTTTCAAATTTCCTTAAGGTCTTTCTCCTGAGATTCCTTAAGATCTGTATCACTTGATAAAGAAAGTTGTTGCTGAATGCAAGCTTGTTTGGAGGATCAGGAAAGATAAAGATTCCAAGTTTTAGTTGATTCTTGTTGAAAAACAGAATCCACTGTCTTGCTCGTTATTACAACAAGACCAAGAAGCGCTATCTTAGTAAGTACTTAGAAATTATAGAGTTCCTTAAAGATCTAGAAACAACTAGACCATTTTGTCTCCAAACAATCTTTCTTAGTTTCAATTATTTACGAAATTGACGAAAATTGACCAAAATTTGACTTTTTGGTGTAGATTTTCTAAGAAAAGTAGTTTTTTCCAAGGAAAGTAGACAGCTCCAAGGAAAGTAGACTGTTCCAAGGAAAGTGGACTTCTCCAAGAAGTCTATTAAAAAATTAGACTTTTCAAATATCATTTTTGTCATTTTGGTCAATTGCAAAAATGACCTGTGAGAAGTCTACTTTGGAGTAGACTTCTTGGAGAAGTCCACTTATTTGAGTAGACTTATTGAAGAAGTCTACTTTTCTTGGAGAAATCTACTCTAAAAAGTTAAATTTTGGTCAATTGCAAAAATGATATGTGAGAAGTCTACTCTAAAAATGACTTCGTGGAGAAGTCTACTTTTTCAAATTTTTTAAAAACACATTTTTATCAAATATATAACAAAATTTTAAGATTTTCTTGATTGTGAGCTTGTGTTAGTAAGTGTTATTACTTCTGTATTAATTTTACATGTTTGTATTAAATAGGTATGGTGGAATCATTTTTTATGTTATATAAGATACCTAGCTTATTGGTCACAGACTTCCAAAAGTAGTCTACTTAGTTGACTTCATCTGAAGTCTACTTCTTTATTTTTTTTTAAATAAATCATTTATCTGTAATTTATGACAAATAAAAATTATTCTTTGACTCTTAAGTTTGTGCTATTTATTGGTCTTGCTTATGTATAAGTTTTACAAGAATGTTTCTTATAGCTGAACGTTAATTAATTTTTTTGTATTATTAGGTATTTAGCTTATTAGTAACAGACTTCCAAAAGAAGTCTAGAAGTTTACTTTTTATTATTTTGTAATAAAATTTATTTATCTGTAATTTATGACAAATAAAATTTCTTTGACTCTTGAATTTGTGTTATTTATTGATCAATAAGTTTTACATGTTTATTTGTTATAGTTAAAATTTAATTAATCTTCTTATGTTATTAGGAGTTCAAAGATGTTGATGATTAAGTAAGATGTCAAGGAAGAAGTATGATGATGATTGAGTAAGATTTCAAGGAAGAAGTTTAGTTTATATGCAGAACACATAATTTAGGAATATGACAAAGAAATATTTAATGCAATCCAACATTACATATAAAGTAGACCCTCTATGAAAACAAATATTTAAGGGTCACTAATTATAAATCTTAAAATATAGCATTGGAAATCATTCTTAAACTCAAATGCTTGAAAAAAAAGTCTGCGACTGAAGTCTGCTTAAGAAGTCTGCGACTGAAGTCTGCTCAAAAAGTCTACAACTGAAGTCTGCGACTGAAGTCTGCTTGAGAAGTCTGCGAATGAAGTCTATTCGAGAAGTTTGCGGCTGAAGTGTGCGACTGAAGTCTGATTCTGACCAATGGTGCTGTATAATTACCGTTTTGGACCTTCAAATAAATCAGGCGCAGACAATCAAGAGCTTTGTTGAGATCTGTAGAATAAAACCAGAAATATAAATATGCTCAGATCTGCAACAATAAGAAAAGAGAAATGTTAAAATTCAGATTTGCAACAAAACCTACTATATTGACAAAATTCAGATCTGCAACAAATCAACAAAATTCAGCTCTGCAACAACAATAAAAAATTCAGATCTGCAACAAAATCTACAAAATTTATACAACAATAAGCTCATATCTGCAAAAATAAACTAAGATCTACAACAATAAGTTCAAGTCTGTAATAATAAGCTCAGATTTGCAATATAAAACATAAATCAAACAAGGAACACGTAAGCTCAGATTTGCTTACCACTACCATAACCAGCAAGTGAGAGGAGGTTGGAGGTGAGATAAAGACGATAGAGATGAGATTGGCGGCAAGGGAGGAAGGAGAAGAGATTCATGGCCAGAGAGGAGGGAGAGGAGGGAGAGACGTTATTTGAGAGAAAGAGAGAGAGAGAGACTTTATTTTTTAACATAATTAGGTTAAACTCTTTCTTATATATGCAGAAAAACTTTCAGTTAAACTGACTTTTTTTTGAAGTCTACTTGAGAAGTCTACTGGAGAAGTTTGCTTAGCCGATGAAATTGATAAATTACCAAAAATTTTGGTCCACTGTTCTGATTCCCGTCCGATTTGTTAAATAATTTTGATTTTCTGCTATGATTTTTTTTTTGAATTCCAGACTTCTCCAAAATGTCTATATGAGAAGTCTACTGAAGAAGTCAGATTATATTACATAAAAAGTTCTGACTGTATTGCATAACAAATTAACATTCAAAACAAGTACAAAACAAAGTTACTACATAAACACCATTTAAAGGATACAATCTTAACAAATATAAACTAAACAAACGATCCTAAAGATAAAAAGAAACTAGAATTGCTATATTGGTGAAGATGTGTGGTGGTGGAGTTGGTGGAATTGGATCTATGCATTTTGACTTGCATTTTGACTTGCAAAAAACTCAATCATTTTTCTATAGCTTCAAATCTTTTCTGAATTTCCAGATTTTTTTTTACGATTCTGTTTCAGTTCAGCTTCCAACTCTTGCAGGTGATTTTTTATCATCTCTACTTTTTCAGATGGTTATAGTTGACTTGGAGAAGCATTAACAGATAATAAGACCCTGCTTAGTGCTCCATGTCCAAAGATATGTCTTTGTTTAGATATGTCGCAGTTCCATACGACCTGAACCATCTTGTCCCAGACTCATTTTTCTCTTTGAGAATTTGTATCTCAGGTACCAATGGCACCCAAGAGAAGTAGAGATGTGGCAAAACAAGGAGAAGAAACTCAAGAAGTGGTTCAGGAGAGGGTTAGATAGACTAAGGAGGAGAAAATGGCAAAGAAACGGCTTGAGAGGCTCCGGTTTGATCCTACGAAGTTCGCGAGGTCTCTTGGCAAAGATGGAGCTGTTGGGAGATTTTGATGAGCTTCTCAAGAACATGGGGCTTGCGTGCTTGTCAAGGATGGACTGTCCTACTTACCCCGAGGCAGCGCTTGACTTCTTCTCCACCTTGGAGTTCTCTTATGAGAATGCAAGCCTCCCCACTCCATCAAAGGGTCACTTCACATTCAAGATCAGGAGACAAGCCTACCACCTCTCCATCCCCAAGCTATGCCAAGCCTACGGTCTAAATGCTGACGCCAAGCTTGTAGAGTTCCCTCCCTTCAAACAAGCCAACGATCTATGAGACTTGATCAGCGATGATGACTACAAAGCCAACACCGCCAAGATCAAGAAGGTCCGCAACCCCGTGCTGAGATACACCCTCAAGCTCTTAGCCAACACTTTCAGTAGGAGATCTGTGGCTCCAACAGTCACCAAGAATGAGTTGTGTTTTCTCTTCCAAGGAGTTAAGAAAGTCCTATGCGATCCTGAAGAGAATGAAGAGCCAATGGAAGATGAGCTTGGAGACGACGTCAACTATGGATGCATTTTGGCTTCCTCTTTGGTCAACTATAAGGCGTGGGCAATGAGGTGCAAGGCGAGCTCGGCACTCATAGGAGGCTTCCTCACACCGCTGTTCATACAAGCGGGAGTACCTATCTCGGAGTTTCAACCTTGCGTGGAGAGAGCTTACATGGACGAGACTTACATGTGCAACACTGACTCCTTGGGACGCACGCCAGCTCCAGGTTTTTACGCCTACTTGTTCATCAATGGTGATAATGAGAAGAAGGTGTGTATCTTGCCAAACCAAGAGGAGACAGAACTACTAGGCGTTGGCAACATAGAGTTTCTGCCAAGCGATGAGGATTGTTTTGCACCTCTAGGAGCCACAGCCGCGCCACCAGAAGTCGCTCGTCCACGTTCAGAGTCACCTCCTTCCGATGCTGAGATGCCCACGAGCTTCGACCTTCCCAAGCTTGATTACGAGCCGAGAACAAAAGCCGAGAAGTTTCTTGCATCTGTCGTGGAGATTCAGCGCAAGGTCAACAAGTGGCAGAGTAAGATGATAAAGAAGTTGGCTAAGAAGATCAAGGACCTGCAAGGAAGCTCATCTGAAAGTGAGGAGGTTGAGCAACCGGAGGAGAGAAGGAAATCAACCGGAGGCATAGAGATCCGTGAGCCTCAAGAAGGCAATCAAGCTGCTCGTCTTTCTCTCCATGAAGGCACGAGCAAGGGCAAGGGCAAGGGCAAGGAGACCAGCCGAGACACTCCTAAAAAGAGCAAGAAGTCTGGAGCCTCCTCAAGCTCCAGCCATGCTTAGCTTCAAGGTACCACACACAACCTTGTAAATAACATGCATCTTTTTCATTTTTGCTTTGTGTGTTTGAATCTCCTCTTGACTTTGTTTGCCACCGAGACGGTATCATTCAAGAGTGTGTGCTTGACATGTTTTATTTGGTTCTTATTTTTTGTTATCATCCTTGAGTCTTGTATTGCATCATCTACGGCATAGAAAAATACAAAAAAATCAGAAAATTTTCAAAAAAACTTTTAAAAAATTCAAAAAAAAATTCATATAGATTGCATCTAAATTGTCATAAATTCTAGGATTGAGTCTAGATTTTTAATCATTTAGGTTGTTTGCATATGCATAGGGAGCAATGATATAAAAATTTTCCTTGTAAAGTGTTTTAAGCTCATGATTTAGTTCAAGACCCTAGGTAGTAGTTCTTTGATGCTTTTTCACAAACTTTGAAAGTAAGCTCTAACCATATTTAGATCATTTGTTTTGATTTTCGTGGCTTACCTTGAACATTCATGAATTGAATCCTTTCCTATCAAGTGAGAACCTTAATTTGTAATTTTGAATTATCATACTTGTGCATTTGAAAAAGAATACATGGATCACATATACATATTTAGGCTCCCTTCTCCCTTTCACCACTCTTTTGTGAGCCTAAGTAGAACTCCCCACCATAACCCTTACCCTCCTTTCAAGCCAAATGTTCTTGTGTGATATCATTGTGAGGCCTCTTTTCGGTTTGAACTTGGCATAACGTGTTACGTTTATGCGACATGATTAGGCTCTCATATGATTGCTAGCTTTGCATATTGAAGCTAGTTTTAGGCTTAAGTTTAGGATGGGGGTTCATGGGTGTTGTTTTTATTGCTCACTTGTTTCGGTTTAAAAAGAGTTTGGATGTTTGGGGTTTGAACTAAAGGGAATATATGGTTTTAAGTGGTAGGCCTTGTTTTAAAATGAAAGCTCTTGTTTGAAAAAAAGATAGCTCTTAAAAATAAAAAAAAATAGATTAATAAAAGAGCCAAAAGGCCAAGTAAAAAAAAAATTATAAGAAGAGAGCTATCAAAGTATTGAAAAGAGCTAAGTATGTTTATGGCCTTACCACTAGCCAAAAGAGTTTAAAATGATATTTTTATTTGGGTTTTTGCTAGGAGACTTGCCTTGTTGATGTGGGTAGTCTTTAGGAGGGTGAGTGAGCTTAAAAAGAAAAGAAAAAAAATGAATGAGAGGGGTTTAGGATCATTGTTAGTGTATATGGGTAGATGAGAGTCTAGTCATGTATGCATCAATTGTCTTTACCTTTAGCATTATGCATAAGTTCAACCATTTTTGAGATAACCCATTGCTTGAATTACCCACTTGAATGAGATCATCTTTGTCTCATGACCTTGTCCCTAGCCAAATGTATTCTGTTTTAAGTGCATGAGTGTTGATCATTAATTGAATGTTAAAGGTTATGATTTTTGGATTGTTTGGAATATGAGAGTCATGATTTGAAATTCAGTTTGTGATGAATATGGCTAAGTTCTTTGGAGTATGAGTTTGTGTGATGCATCTTAGAATTGAGAACTAGGACCATTGAGTTGATTCATTTGTTTAAACACTTTTGGAAATTTGAGCTCCCGCTTTTAAAACCTCTCTTCCTTTCTTAAATTTTGTTTGCTTGAAGGCAAGCAAAAGACAAGTTTGAAAGAGTTGATATACTCTTAAATTTAGCATATTTAGCATGCATTTAGCTTAGTTTTCATGCATTCATTTCACATAATAGGCTAGGTTTGCACCATTTGTCTCATTTTAGGTCCTAAGTGCACTTTGCATTAGAATTTGCATATTTCTTGCATTCTTGCATCATATTCATGTTGTTTTGGACACACTGGAGCTGTGGAGGTTGCGTGGACATGCTAAGAATCGAAGAGGAGCCTGTGGACATTTGGGAGAACTCAGCCATGCATGCAAAGGAACCGGGATCGACTCGCAGATCGAGCTAGGCAGGTCGATCTAGACGAGATCGACAAGAAGATCGAGACAAGGGGGTCGTTTCAAGAAGGAGGATCGAGACCAAGATCGACCAAGGAGATCGATCGTGAGTATGGACATAGACTAAGCCATGCAGAACGAGAGCTAGATTGAGATCACGACTCGATCACCCGAGGTTCGAGAAGCAGATCGACTGAAGTACTCAATCCATCCGACGAATCGACCCAAAGATCGAGCAAAAGCAAACGATCTAACCGAGAGATCGAGCTAGAGATCGATCACCCAACTCCATTTCTACACCTTATCCGGCCAGCTCATTTTTGGACTTTAGTGGGGGGGGGGGGGGGGGGGGGGACCATTTTGGTTGGTTGGCTATTTTTGGGCGAAAAAATCCCATCACTTTCATTATCAACACTTTGTCTCCAAGTTTTCGAGTTTCTCGTTAAAGGCGATTAGCCATTGTTATGCTTTTAAGCTTTTCTTGTTTTTTAACTTTTGAATCTTGTTTAATCTTTAAGTATTTCGTTAATCGCTCTTGCTTAATCATGTTTAGCTTTCTTTCCTTTGCATTTTCATGTGTTTTAGCAATGTGTAGTGAGTAGATTTCATTGGGTTTAAGGTTGGGGCGATTTAAGGGGTTTAAGGGTTTAAGCTTTGGTCTTTTTCTAGTTCTTAATCTCTTCTCTTCTTGGATTTGGGGTCTTAATGCTTAGAGAGTCTTAGGAAAGATCTCTATGATCCCAGGGCTTTTCTTACCTTGACCAGATTCAGAAATCCCTTAAAGCCAAATCCAAGAGACTAGCTTCCTTTCCCAAACACCATGGATTCTTAGGGAGCTAGTTAAGCCAATATTTGAGATCTTTGCTTAATATTCTTTGACCCATCTTTCCACTACAAGCCATAGGTTAGGAGGAAGGGTCAAAGAAAGGGGTCATACCACACGCCATGGATGATCCTAGCTTAAATTTCTCAAGGCTTAGAGATAGCTCATCAAATGAGTAGATCTATTTTTTCAAACCAAAAACTTGAATCTTGAACCTTCTTAAACATGACCCTCAACCTTGAATCCTCTTTTTAGCATTTTAAAACTCAAGTTTATCATTTCTTAGTCATAAAGTTTGCATCTTTAGTCTTTAAAAGTAATTGTTCTAAGTTGCTAGAAATCTCTGTTTTTCTGCCTTTAGCTTTCGATTTTTAGTAATTAGTAGTCTTGCATTTTAATTCCTAAGAAGTCTTTTGCTAGTTTTTTAACCCATCTGTGGGATTTTTAAAATATTTTTCTTGCTCATTTGGTAGTTGCATTTAGTGTTCATAGAATTTCTCATCCATTTATCCGAATCTGAGATTTGCTTTGCTCTTGCATTCTTAGTGACTTTCATCAATCTAGGATGGATTGACACCTCTTGCACCTATACTACATCATAAACATGTGCATTTGGCTTTGATTTAAACCACAAAAATCTTGTTTATCAAAAATCACTAATCCAAATTCCTTTGCAATTAGTTATTTTGCTCATCTAAGATAGTTCGGGTGATTAATAATGTTTCCACATCTATTAAACAACCTAAGATCTGATTTCTAGGTGATCAATATCAAAACCAGTATTAAAACAATCTAGATGAAGAACCAAATGATTTATCCTTCCAGTTTCGCAGTTCTAACAATTCATTGTCAACCTTTGAATAACCCAAGAACTAACTAGCAGATTATTCAGACATAAAAATTGAAACACAAATCATGACTGAATAATATTGCATTAAAAGATAGAGTAAAAGACAAAGGGGGTTCAAAATTCTTCTCTAACAGAGTACGGATTTGTCTCCCCAAAAGCTCTGAATCTAATCTCTCTCTTAGTCTCAATGAAAACAAGAAGAATCGCCTAACAATGGCTTTCAAAACCTAAATACAACCCTAAACACGACTGGGGCAAGTTTGCAAATAGTAGAAAACTTATGGACGAAGTTGCAATTCTTCAAAAGAGTTTTTAAAGCTTCTCTTCGCGACCACGATTGGTGTCGATCGACACCCAATGGTTGGTGTCGATCGACACCATACTCCAAAATGCTCTCCGACTTGGTCTTTTCAGCATCAGCTTCAACATAGCTCCAAAAGGCTCCAAAACTCACAGTTATGCTCCAAACGTACCTAGACCTGCAAAGATTCTAAAGGACACGAAAAATACCAAAAAGACTCTATAAACAAGACTTATATCATGGTCAAAAACCAGTAAAAAACCATGATATATCATCCATGCATCCGAAAACTTGCAGAAAGAACACCACTGTTTCTTGTGCTTAAGCTTCAAAAGCAGAGGAGATGCGCCACTGACCTTCTGAATTGCTAAATTCCTCTGTATCATCTGATAATCTAGCAGAATCACCACCTCTCCGTAGAGCAAAAGCTGATGCAACATTACATTTTCCAGATTTTCTAGAGACGATTTCTTCTCTGGTTTGCTACTTTGACAGAAAATCCAAACGAGACGTTCTTGCTCTTCTTCTTGCTACCAACACTGCTCTTCCTCATCTTTGACACACCCTGTGACACAAGATTTGTGTGTTTGCATCTGAAAATATCGAAGCCCATTGGATTTCCCCAAGGTATGAATCGCTTGTAGAATCCCCACCCTTCCTCGCATCACTCACATCATCATCGTCGTCCTTGTCGTCATTGACATTCGCTTGTGTCCACGAAGATTCATCTTTTTCCTTTCCGTTTTTAGCTAATCCACATTTCTCACTAGACGATTACTGAGTTTTCCAGTTCTACAAGAACATTTTCTTCTCCTTCACGTTTCCATTCCCCCGATTACTACTCTCTCCTCGAATTGGAAATTTTTGAGCTCTACTACCATTCTGACTCGCCGGGGGCTCCACAACCGCCGCCGTGACGGATCTCGAGGAATCGAGAGGGGATTTCCACGAGGAAGTGGTGCCTGGATCACACAAAACTCGGCCAGGTTTTATGATTTGAGTCAGCTCTCTCTTCAGATGCAATTTGCTCAGATCGGAAACTCTCGAGCCTGGCATTTCCTCCTAAGTTTTCAAAAAACCTCTCTTGATTTCCGCCTCTCTCTCTCTCTCTCTCTCTCTCTCTCTCACTCTCTCTCTCTCTCTCTCTCTCTCTCTCTCTCTCCATGCAACCAGTACAATTAGTAGCTCTTTGCTCCGCTGGGTATCCTGTCCAACCATCACTGTGACTCAGACGCGACATCAGCAACAGGGTGCCTCTTCCCCATCCTCCGCGACAAACCTGCACCCACAAAGAACACTATCTTATCCCACGCCACCTCTAAATCTCCATTCGCCTCGTTCCAATCACAATCAGGATAATTCCGTCACTTTACATGGGAAAAGTCCACCACCCGTAATAAGTGCCTTCATTTGTAATTGAAAACTAAAAAACTACCTTTAGATGTAATATTCTCGTAAGAATCTACATATATATTATATTTTTGATGTCTTTTTTACAGATAAATGAATCATCATATATTTCTTTTAAAAAGATTTGGATCATTGTTTATTACTTGATTATTACTTGATTTAAAATTTTATCCATTTTCTCATTTATTTTAGATAATTATAATATTATGAAAACAAATATGAATAACAATATGAGAAGAAGAAAAACAAAATTAAAATGGAAAATAAATTGGCAAAAATAAAAAAAGACAGAAATTGAAGAATTGAGGAATAAATATTGAAGAATAATATATGGGAGAAGACGAAGATAATAAATAGTCAATATGAAATGTACGATGATTATATATTTGGATAATCAGATGTTGTTGGAGCTGTTCACAGTGTCGGAGAACTGCATGAAATTTGTCTTGAAGCCTATGCCGATTTTTCTTATTATCTAAGATTTAAGCTGCTAGACAATATGTAAGTTTGATGATTTCTTTACTTTTTTAATTTAGAATTTTTGGGTTTTATTTTAACTATTATTCTAGCGTGAAATTAGGCATGGGCTTCTTCCCTTTTTTGTTCGTGGGACATTGGCTGTAGATATCTACAATTCGTACAAGCATTTAGTAGATGCCCTAGCAATTATCGCTTTAAGGTTGGCAGATCACCACGGTACGAGGTATGTTTCCGTCTATTTATTAGTCATGCAATGTAGTGGTTTATTCGGTTGTTTTCTTTAAGGTTACCACTTTTGTTTTTATTGTTAGGTGATTGGAACAAGGCTTTTTGGATCTCTAAATTCAAATGTCCTTAGTCTCTAATCAGTTGTAGAATAGTGATCAGGTATTCATCCAATTGTGGAAGATAAGATGGAAACAATGCTGTAAGCTAAGCTAGATTGGGGATTTGATTATGCAAGAGCAAGTCTAGCAACCTATTGATACAATGGAAGAAAAGCCTAAAATAAATGCAAGTGAACAAAACTAAACAATGAACTTAAAGCAATAACTAAACAAGAATTAAGCAAGAAATGACTACTAAAGCTAGAACTAAACAAGATGACTTTGAAGACAATTAATTAAAAGCAAGACTCAAGGTTCTAAGCAATTGTGGGATTGTGGTTTTCAAGAGTGATAAGAGGATTTCTACTAAAGCACTCAATAAGCATTAACAAGCAAGCAATTCTAAATGTTATGCTCCTAGACAAGGTATCTAAAGGGAACCACTTGGCGTCAATAAGCAATTCATATTCAACAAGGCCGAAGTGTCAGACCCACTTGTGATGGCGTATCCTTCAACCATGAGCATAGAGATCAGAACCATTCTAGCCTAAGACATGCACCAATCAAGCAACTACTCTCTCACCCAAGCAAGAATTCAGATCAACTTATCAATCTTGTGAACCAATAAGGACCTAGGCAGCTATACACCAATCAAGATTATGGATTTAAGCATAAACTTGCAACACCCTAACAAAGCTAAGCAATAAACAAGAATGAAGCAAAGACAGGATCTTTCAATGCATACTATCTAGCCATCAAGTCAAGAATCATCAAAACCAGCATTATCTAGCCCTAAGCGAATCATCTAGCAAGGTGAACTATCACTTTGGTGTCACTGAACAAAGGAAACATAGACCAAGCTAGATTATCAAGCCAAATAAGCGAACCATGCTTAGAAAAGAGATACCAAGACATCAAGCGAACCATATGCATCTATCAAACCATATTCAATCAAAAGGAGCAAGCTTTATCAACATTAATCACTTTGCAAGAGAAGGAGATAACAGAGAACCACTAAACAAGCCTAATCATCCCTTAATCACATCTTAATCACCACTTTCCCTACATAGAACTCTAAATCTAAGAAAGACTACTCACTAATCATGCTTAATCCCATTGATTTAGAGTTAAACATAATTAGATGAGGTTAAAAATGCAAAGATGATAAAACTAAACTACCAAGGTGCAAGAACAAAGATTAGAAGACAAGATTAAACAAGAGAAATGCAAACTTTATTAAAGATAAAGATCATTAAGGCAAATCGTCCTATAAGGTTTCGAGAAGGTTTTTTGATAGAAAGCTAAACTTTGATAAGATAGAACTTGATAAAGATAATGTTTTGTGGCTTCCCGTTTATAGTAAGGAATCAAAAGAAACATAAAAAACCTAAATTGATAGGATAAGGTTAACAAAAGTCAAGTGGTCAACGTGGATGAGTTGAATCGAGGTCGTACGGTCGATGTTCTGCTCGATATGCGACCTTGTTATTGTCCGTGTAGCGCGTATCGACGTCCTTCCTCGATGCTAGTCTCGATGCAGACCAATGGCTTGAAATCCTCGTGCTGATCCTTTTTCTCTCGTCCTATTGCTTGCATCGAGTACACTCCACGGGTGTTCTGCTCGATATGCGACCTCGATATGGACCAGACTTTGCAAGAACTCTATTTTTGACATCTTCTTTGATCATGAGCTGCTTCCATCACACCTGAAAACCATCACAAACATGCACATGTATGCAAATGTATGCAATCCTAAGCTAAATGCATGCTATGTTTATTCTAAATACAAATGATACCTAAATACTAAACTATAATGCAAGAACAGAGGAAAAGATACATGAAATGCAGCCTAAAATAATATAAAATAACAAACTATCAGTGATGAAGTTCATTCGATTGTTCTTGCTCTTATCATGGATGTTTGCAGTTTAGTTTTAATCTTAACAGCGATGATGTCCTCGAGTTTAAGTCGAAGTGGGTATTTTTATGATTTTTACATTTATTTTTTGTCACTTACAGTAAAATCTTTCAATTGTTGTATTCATGTTGTTGTAGGTACTTGGCTTAATGATCATTAGAGCTTGAAGCATTTAGCCTATTTGAGATGGTGTTCCTGTTGATCGTTTTGGGTTTATTATCGTGTTTAAAAAACTTTGTAAAATTTTAATTTGTATGGTATGAACCATATTATTCTATTCGTGTGTTATTTCGAGTGATTATTGTATGATCGAACTTATAACTTCTAGCATGTGTTATAAATTCGATAAGTACATATTCTAATAGGTTATTAATTCAAAAATACCATAACCATATCAAGGTTTAATTGGAATTTGGTTAAAACCAATCTGTATCTTACAAATGCTATCCATGGTTTTTGGCTATTGGTCTGAGATCTAATCTTTATATGTGATATTAATTGAAAATATCTGTTGTATAACTTTAAATTTATTAGCAACTGTCAAATTTAAAGCTTTTTATAGCTTTTCTTAAAACTCGAGCAATTTTTGAAACTGTAAAAAAAGGGAAACAGGAAAAATGATTCTCACAAAAGTATAACTGTCAAAACAATGAAAGTACATCGTCAATGTATTTATAGTATATATAAGTATGAAAAGTAATAATTAAACGTATCAAACAATAGTTAAGTAGAAAATATCGAATTTGCAAATCATCATGATTAAAAAGGTGTTATTGTCTTTGTATTTTACAAAAAGAATTTTGGCATGTTTTTATTTATTGGTTGATTTTTATAGTTTTAATTAATTTTTGAAATTATTAAAATGAAATCAGTAAAGGTGTTGTCTTTTCAAATACTTTCTTGATATTCGACTTCAAATATTGATTAGTTCTCTATTTTATATTATAATATTTATTATATTATGAAAAGATAAATGAGACACCTACTATTAATAATTTCCGACAATTAAAACATCTTCATTTATTTAAAATAGACCGATTGATTTCTCATTTTATTTTGGAAAGATGGAGAGAATTCCCAGGAATTCGCTTAACGAATTATCTATTATAGGAACACTATGTGCAATAGATGTAAGGATTCTTCAGTTATGGCGAAAACCCTATAACAATGGTCATGATGGTACCGAAATGATCTTGAATGATGAGAATGTAAGAAAGCTTATTCTCTTAATTATTTGAACATTCAATTTATATTATATATTAATTTGTTCAATTATAGATTATGTTTACTTTGTAGTATATAATATTGTGATGTTTCATTTTTGTTTTATATGTTTATAGGAAGTTAAAATAGGTGCTTCGATTTTACCTACATATGTACACATTAACGAAGAAGAGCTCGGTGAAGGTACTTGGAATGTTTTTTGGGGGTTTACACGTAAGACCCTCTTCTGGTAATTTTAAAACCACGTGTCACCAATTCAAGTTGGAGCTAATGAACTCAACAATTGTCCGCGACATTACACCCAAGAACGATTGCTTGTTTGTTAATCCTCAAAATATTCAAGATATTCTTGCCAAGAGATTAGACTCTACTATTTTAATAGGTTAGTATTTTATTATTGATTTGGTGTCTAATATAATTGTTTCCATTCATGGCTAATCTCCATGTGGTGTTTTATTCTCTATAGACTTGGTTGGGTGTGTAACAGGTGTTGGTTTCCTTTTTGGCGATAATGATCAATCCTACATCTTGGTGTTCAGTGTTGTAGATGAAATGTAAGATTACATGATAATATTTGACATTATAGTGTTTCATACTTTTAATCTGTGTTAGTTAATTTCAAATAAAAATAAATATATATTTTCCTGGTGTTGTTGTTTTCAGCAACTATATAGTGTCATGTGATGTATATGGGGCGATCACTAAAGACATCCATGATCAATGGGCGGCAAGTCAAGGGTACCTTAGGATATGTGTTCTTCGATTCTGGAAACTTGAGAAAAAAATAAGTAAGTATATATCAACTTGATCGTTTTTCTATATATATACTAATTTGTTTAGCTATCCAAAATATGATTTGTTAGTTAACATATGTAGGTGTGAGTGTCTCAAAGATGTGTCTACACTCTGTTAGTGGCTGTTCAGAATTTTTCTTGGATCCACCTATTAGAGAGGTCACTGAGTTTAAAGAAGTGTGAGTTGTCTTTGTTATTCAATTTAAAGTTATTTATGTAGTAGTACAGTTTGTATATCTAACCTTGTGATAATGTTAATAATGTACTTGTGGTGTTATAATTCTATTTCGGAGGTTCCTACTTCAAGCTGATAGTGGTTTGGCTATTGATTGATTGGCGGAGCCAGCCAAAGTTCTTACCAGGGTCAGTTACGTGTAACTAAGATAATACATGGGTCAATTAGCCAATTTTGTAACATTTCACCAAATTTTCTTCTCAAAATACAAGTAAATTTTTTTTTTATAGAAATCCACATGGGTCAAATGACCCCCCTCATAAAGAGCTGGCTCCGCCACTATGTCTAGTGAGTTATGTGAATGTAGAACTCTTCTAAACTAAGGAGTCAGCAGTATAATTATGTGTGTTGATTAAGATATTAGTTCAGTTCATTAATAAATACCAACCAATTCATATACAAGGCAACATAGGGATCTTCTTGGATTATATATATATATATACTTTCGTGTATGGTAGTAATTATGGCTTCTACTATATTCTCCCTCTGTTTTTAATATTATATATTTTAAGATTTTTTTTGTTTGAAAATATATGATATTTTCAGAAATAAATACAAAATTTACAAATAAATAACTTGTTTTACACTTGAATTAATTAATAATTAACAAACAAATAATAATAAAAAGGATTACAATAGACATTTTACATGTTTTCTTATGTGTGTAAATCACTTAAGCATCATATAAACAAAAATGGAGAGAGTGATATTTTTATAATTAACTGTTATTTAATTTGAGCCACGACTGTGTTAAAAATTACTACTATAATAATGTCACAAACCCAATTACAATTAGTTACTACATTATAGTCAGAAAATTGTCACAATTTGAATTGTATTGTGATGTTTTTTTCATATTAAAATCGTTACAAATTCTTCCAATATATTTAATATCAAAAGCAATTATATTTTAATCACAATCGATTACCAAATATTTTTAGTTAAATATATCAATATTTTCTTAAAAAGTAAATAGTTACAATAAAAGATTAAAAGAAAAATATAATGAGACACTTGCAAAAATGACTCAAAAATTAAGGTCAATTGCATATTAAGCCACAAAATTCTCTCTTTATACATTAACCATTTTTTCTCCAAACAATCCTTTTTAGTTTTTATTATTTACAAAAATTGACCAAATTTTAATTTTCTCGGAGTAGACTTTTCACAGGTAATTTTTGCAATTATCCAAAATTTGATTTGTTGATGTAAACTTCTCGAAGAAAAGTAGACTTTGCCAAAGAAAGTAGACTTCTCTAAGGAAAATAGAATTTTCCAAGGAAAGTAGACTTCTTGGAGAAGTCTACTAAAAAAAGTAGACATTTCAAATGTCATTTTTGCAATTGACTCAAAACTCAATGATTGGTCAATTCTAAAAATGATGTGTGAGAAGTATACTTTTGGAGTAGACTTCTTGGAGAAGTCTATTTATTTGAGTAGACTTATTGGAGAAGTCTACTTTCCTTGGAGAAGTCTACTTTCTTTGGAGAAGTCTACTCTAAAAAGTTAAAATTTGGTCAACTACAAAAATGAACTCTGAGAAGTCTACTCTAAAAGTAGACTTTGTGGAGAAATCTACTTTTCTTGACGAAATCTACTTTTTTAATTTTTTTTTAAAAACACATTTTTATCAAATATATAACGAATTTTTAAGATTTTCTTGATCTTGAGCTTATGTTAGTAAGTGTTTTTACTTCTGTATCAATTTTACATGTATATATTTTATAGGTATGGTGGAATCAGTTTTTATGTTTTATAAGATACTTAGCTTAATGGTCGCAGACTTCCAAAAGTAGTCTACTTAGTTGATTTCATCTGAAGTCTACTTCTTCATTTTTTTTAAAAAAAATTCATTTATCTGTTATTTATGACAAATAAAAATTATTTTTTGACTCTTGAGTTTGTGCTATTTATTGGTGTTGCTTATATATAAGTTTTACATGATTGTTTCTTATAGTTGAACGTTAATTAATTGTCATATGTTATTAGGTATTTAGCTTATTAGTAACAGGCAATCAAGAACTTTGTTGAGATCTGTAGAACAAAACCAAAAATATAAATAAGCTCAGATCTGCAACAATTAGAAAAGAGAAATGTTGAAATTTAGATTTGCAACAAAATCTACTATATTTACAAAATTCAAATCTGCAACAACTAAAAGAAAATCCAGCTCTGCAACAACAATAAAAAAAATTCAGATCTGCAACAAATTTTAGAAAATTTATAAAACAATAAGCTCATATCTGCAAAAATAAACTAAGATCTAGAACAATAAGCTCAAATCAATAATAATCAGCTCATATTTGCAATATGAACATAAACCAAAAAAAAAAAGGAACAAGTAAGCTCAGATTTGCGAGAAGGAAGGAGGGAGAAGAGATCTATGGCCAGAGAGGAGAGAGAGGAGAGAGAGGCATTATTTGAGAGAAAGAGAGAGAGAGAGGCTTTATTTTTAACATAATTAGGTTAAAGTCTTCTTATATATGCAGAAAAACTTTCAGTTAAGCAGACTTCTTTTTGAAGTCTACAAACAAAGTCTACTGGAGAAGACTTCTTTTTGAAGTATATTTGAGAAGTCTACTGGAGAAGTCTGCTTAGCCGATGAAATTGATCAATTACCAACAATTTTGGTCCACTGTTCTGATTCCTGTCCAATTTGTTAAATAATTTTGATTTTCTGCTATGTTCGTTTTTTAATTTCAGACTTCTCCAAAAAGTCTACTTGAGAAGAAGTCTGATTATATTACATAAAAAAGTCTGATTGTATTGCATAACAAATTAACATTCAAAACAAGCACAAAACAAAGTTACTACATAAACACAATTTAAAGGATACAATCTTAACAAATACAAACTAAACAAATGATCCTAAAGATAAAAAGAAACTAGAATTGCTAGATTGGTGAAGACGTCTGGTGGTGGAGGTGGTACTGTTGGTGGAATTGGATCTATGCATTTTGACTTGCAAAAGACTCAATCATTTTTTTTTCTATAGCTTCAAATCATTTCTGAATTTCCAGATTTTTTTTTACGATTCTGTTTCAGTTCGGCTTCCAACTCTTACAGGTGATTTGTTATCATCTCTACTTTTTCAGATGGTTGTAGTTATCTTGGAGAAGCATTAACAGATAATAAGACCTCGCTTAGTGCTCCATGTCCAAAAATATGGCTTTGTTTAGATTACCCAGCAGCAGCCTAGAACAAAAGACCAAAAAATGAACAAAGTACTTAGTTGTTGATAACAATATCTTAAAAAAAAAAACAAAACCAGAATCTACTTGATTCTATAAAATAAAGGCGATTCCTTGATTTTGTAACCGATTCAGGCCATTGTTATCCATAGATTAACCAATACAGATTCAAGACAGCAGTTTCATATGAAAACAATACAACTTCAGTAGAGCAATACAGATTTAACTGATTCAAGAGAGAAATTTACCAATACGGATTCAATTGGTTCATAAGAGAAATAAACCAATACGGATTTACTAGAGCAATTTTATGAAACGGATTCAAGAGTACAAAGATAAGAATTGATCTACCAATACAGATTCAAGAGAGACATATTGACACTTCATCTGAAATGGATTTGAGAGAGCAATTTCTATATTAACCTGAATATTATCTATGAAAGTGGAAACCTATATCAAATCAACCAATTTCAAGACACAAATAAACAAAAGCTCAAAAGCAACAGAGATCTCAAGTGCTTACACCAAGGAACAATTCAACTCTAGATTAACTTCTAAAAATCCCGAATTATGTAGAATACCTTCCAATGAGACCTATGAAATGAAACAAACCAGTCGCTCTAATAAAAGGAAAGTTACGAAAGAACGGTTTTGATAGGAAGTGAGAGATGGTTAATATATTTGACACTTTTTTAGAGTTCTCAATGAGTGGGAGAAATTTTGGCAAAATATTAAAGCGGTTAATGAAATTTGAGGCTCCCTTATAAAAATTTATGCGGTATAACAGTTTGGCGAATCATTATCTAACATAATTTCAAGTACTTTGCTAAAATACATAGTTCCTTAGCCAACTACGCGATCTTTAGGTTCAACAATCACATGATGGGTGACATATTAGATTATTCGCACAGTCAAGTAAATGCTTCAGTGGTTATAAAACTAAAGAGTCATCATATTTAAAAATATGTGTAAATATCTGTTTGAGATGAGCCTCACATAAGGTGTTTCCATTGGGATTGTGAAATCTTCGAAGCAAAACGTTGGCTTTTGGTTTAGCTAGTATATCGACCACTAGGTCAATTGCTCGTTTGCATCCAACAGTCATGAACACATCATCTTCTGTTAGTTTCTTTGGAAGATCTCAGTTTAAATAATTTGTTACGGCACTAAGAATAATAGAAAAAAATTATTCAGTGGACATACATAACGTTTCAAAAAACATGTGGGATTGCTAAATTTTAGCTACGTAACTAGTTTGGCGTTGACACAAACCATATGTAAAATTTGAACATATAGCAAATGATTTTGGAAAAGATTTATAAATAAATATAAAGACTGGTCAAAAATCCAAAAAAAAAAATGAATTTTTTTAACATCTTCAACGCAAAATCTTTATATTTAGATAAAATGTACTTTAACCAATATGGAGAGCTGTATTACTCACATCTACGAGTGTATTAAACCCATATTTCTGATGAACACATAAAGAACACTTATTTGACCACCAAAATTGAACTGAAGTTCTGATCTAAACGGATTCAAAATGCAAAGTTGTTGTTTACCTTTGATTAAAATGATGATTTCGAACTGATCTCCAGTCCTAAAAGAGAACTTTTCTCTAATCTAATGCGTCAATAGATCCTTGAATCTCGTTGACCAGTTCCAATTTCTGCAGTTCCAAACTATAATTTACCAAATGATAATTTAGATTAATTATTTATTCTTAACTCAAAGCAAGATTCAAAACCTAATTAATTTTGAGATTTCATATGTAGAGAAAAGATGAATCCTATAAAATGAAAGATATCAATCGGTTACTTGGGGAATGTACCCTTTTACCATTCTGAGTATTATGTTCGTAAGAATATCCCAAGTTCGAGGACTTTTGTCACCGGCATCACTATGAATCCATTGCTCTAAATTGTCATTATCGACGTAGTCATATACTAGCATCCTAATTTTCGCATGAGAAAGTCCAAAACCATTAGTTATCACAACATGGGCTGAGTGAATTCAATATTAATTGTGAAGTTTTTTTTATCCTTAAACAAGAAATGTAAAACTCATAAAATAATTAAAACCCAGAACCCATCCAAGGACAAAGAACAGTAAATCATTCCTATTCTTAAATCCAAAGGTCTTATCTTTAATTACAACATAGCAAACAAATGGTGTAAAATCCAGACACAGTTTTCTTATCCAACAATTTACATCAAACCTAATTGATATAGAAAACCCTAATTCAACAGCTGTGTAATGAATATATTTAGATAAATGAACATTTCCAGAATTGTAAACTAAATAAAAAATCAGCACTTTTTTCAAGTACCTATTATTATGCAGATTCTTGATACCGATTTTAGACTCACTCTGAAAACATCACACGGTGCCTGATCTTCCCGATATCGACTTGGATGTCTGCCTCCATAGGATGTGTCGCATGGTAATGGTCCGACGCTGAAGGAAGAATTATCTAATGAATTTCCTTAGAAATCAGCAGCATTGCTATGGCGGCTGATGTGAAATCGGAGTTATGCGGCTTGCGGTTTCTCCAGCGAGAGGGGAGAGACAGAGAGCGATAACTTTACGAGATCCTAGTAAAATATCGATGACGACCCTATTAGAGTATATAGTGGTTTATACCAAGTGATTTAGTCTCTGGTTTATTTTCTTTGGCTTAATCAGAGTATATACAAACTATGTATATTCATTTGCAAATTAATAAGAAAGATAATTCAATCTTAATATGGTATCAGAGCTCTCTAACAACCAGTAGAGTTCTTCGTCTTCTCATTCAATTTCTTTGATTAATTCCATGAAATCTATCTCGCGAGCTTCGAATTCGCAGATATGAGCTCATCAGTCACTCATATGTGCTTCTTTTTCGTCTCTAGATTCATCATCATCATTTTTGAATTCCTTTCTTTCATATCCATTATCTATTTTCTTCCGTTGTTTTCCTCGCTTTGACCTTGATTCGTGTTCGTTCTCTTTCCAATTGTTCCGGACTCGAATTTCCGTTGATTGGTTTCATTTTCCGCATCGAAAATGGCATGGATAATTGATAGTGGTGCTACAAGCCATGTAGGTTCTGATTTGACATTATTTCATGAGATCTCTTTTGTAATAGGAGTAACAGTCTATTTGCCCAATGGTATGAGAGTATCCATTACACACATTGGAACTGTGCATATTTTATCCACACTTATCCTGCATGATGTCCTTTATGTCTCTGATTTTTGGTTTAACTTGTTGAGTGTTAGTACTTTATTGAAACATAACCAATGCTCTGCTCACTTTTATCCTGATTCTTGTTTTCTTCAGGAATTCAGGACTTGATGATTGGTAGAAGATTTGTCTTACATAGTCTCTATATTCTGGACACTGGTGATCTTTATTCTTCTGTCAACTTCTGTGGATCCTTGTTAGCAGATGGTCCTCTGTGGCGCCAGCGCCTAAGACATCCATCTCCTGGCAAATTACAGCATATTAGAGATTTTTAAGTCTTGTTTAGATAATTTTGTCGTTTGTACCTAAGCTAAGCAGAAGTATTTGCCTTTTGTTTCCAATGCATGTTTATCTGAGTCACCGTTTGATCTCATTCACTTAGATATTTGGGGTCCATTTTCTGTCGAGTCTGTTGATGGTTATACATATTTTCGTACGATTGTTGATGATTGTACACAAGTTAGATGGCTTTACATGCTGAGGAATAAAAGTGATGTTTCATCTTTTTTTGTGTCTTTCTCACACATGTTAAAACTCAATATAACTCTGTCATTAAAGCAATTTCATAGTGATTATGCCCCTGAACGAGCTTTCCATCAATTTGTTAAAGATCATGGCATGGTTCACTCTATTTCTTGTGCATATCCTCGCCAGAAAAATTTGGTTGTTGAACGTAAACACCAGCATTTACTTAACGTCTCTTGTGCTTTATTGTTTCAGTCAAACATTCCCTTGGTTTATTGGCTAGATTGTGTTCGTACTGCTGTTTTCTTGATTAACCGAATCCCTTTCTTAGTCATGGACAAATTTTCTCCTTATGAGAAACTTTTTAACAAGAAACCGGATTATTCTTTTCTGAAATCTTTTGGTTGTTTGTGCTGTCTCTACCTTGTTAAAGACTATCATAAGTTTACCCCTAGGGACAAAACTTGTGTCTTTTTGGGTTACATATCAGTTACAAAGGCTATAAGATTCTTGATCTTGACATAAATGTGATTTCTATTTCTTGGAATGTGATTTTTCATGAACACAATTTTCCTTGCAAAGCTCTTCTTTCTTATGATGATCATGATGATTTGTTCTGTAAAACCATTTTACCCTTTCCTCCTCCCATTACTGTGGATCATGATTTTTCTGTCTCGTCTCCTGCACATGCTCACCATACTGATCCTGCTGCTACTTTTGTTGAACCTGCGAGTATTTCTAGTCCTAGTCCCGTCCTTCCTAGTTCTAGTCTTTCTCATCCTAGTTCTAGTCTTCACCATCCTAGTTGTAGTCTTGCTCATCCTAGTCCTCATCATGCATCCTCTTTTTCCCCTACATCTTGCTCTCGTACCACCCGGGTGTCCCATAAGATTGTGCATCCTGCTACATGACAGCTCACACTACCTAATGCCTGATCACGACGCAAGGTACAAGCCCCTAGTTACTTATCCGACTACCATTGTAACCTTGCTCTTTCACACACTTCTGCTCCTTCTCGTTCTTCTTCTTTTTTTTTCATTTATCCTCTTTCATCTGTTCTCACCTACTCAAAAATGAGCCCTTTCTATCAAGCTTTTGCTTTCTCTTGTACTGCTGAAACGGAACCTCAGAATTTTAAGCAAGTCATGGCTCATCCTCATTTTCCAAAAGATATGGATGTGGACTTATCTGCTCCTGAGTCTAAAGGTACATGGAACATCGAGTCTTTTTTGGTTGGTAAACACGTCATTGGCTGTAAGTGGGTTTCGACAATCAAATATAATCTCGACGGTTCTGTGGAACATTATAAGGCGCGTCTTGTGGCCAAATCATGTTTTATAACGATTCTAATTATTGTTATATGACGACCCCGATAAAATAAAGTTTCTTGTCTGGCACTGCATAATCACTTTGAAATCAAAGTTTGGTTGACGTGGAGGCGGGAGAATCACTTGATTCATCAGAATCTAGAAACACAGGAAACAATTTTACTATAAAAAGCCTAAAGTTTTATAAGCTGACTCTTATCTACAATCTCCAACATCTCTCCCACTTTTTTTCCATAACAAAATATTTGGAATCCTGAAATGAATATGAAATATCTTCTTCTTCATTGAAAGACTTTCCAAATGTAGATGTATGAAGTATGCTTTCATATATTTCCATCACCATTGGCTTTGATTCTAGCTGCTTAATCTCCTTTTTTTGATGACCTTTTACTAGCAGCATCGGGTCATATACATAACTGATATGGCTCATATTGCGTACTTGATGTCTAGTGAGTTATGTGAATGTAGAGCTCTTCTAAACTAAGGAGTCAGCAGTATAATTATGTGTCTTCATTAAGATATTAGTTCGGTTCATTAAATAAACACCAACAAATTCATATACAAGGCAACATAGAGATGATCTTGGATTTTATATATATATATATACTTTTGTGTGTGGTAGTAATTATGGCTTCTAGTACATATGTTTTAAGTCAAGTGTGATTCTTGTTAACTGCTAGTAGATTATATTCATTCAAATCTGTTTGACTAATTCTATAAGTATCAGGCTTTGGATTTTTGTCTTTAACTTTGAATATTTGCCTCAAACTGTTGTTGCTCATTGCTGTTTTTTCATGCCTTCTTATTTGTTAGAGTATAAAACTAATTAAATCTATATTTTGAATTTTTGTTTCTTGTTACATTATTATTTCAATTTAAGAACAAGATGTAAGTTTTACTCCAAATGAGCATTCTACAGACACTTTTTTAATTGATATTGAGGCGCAGGTATTATATCATTCACCAAATTCACCTTATATGAACCATCCATATATATAATAATAATAATTTATTTTTTCACTAAATATGCAAGGAGACTGTACATAACTGCCTTACTTGTCATTACTCAATCATCTATAAGATTGTAAGTTGGGTTGTTGGCATTTTTTGCTACAAGGTAAACTTCTTTAAAGCCACTAAGTTGACATGATAAACTAACTATGATTATCCAATGACTATATTTAATTTTATGACCAATGAAAGTTTGTTGGCCTGTGTCCACGATTATGACATGCCATTCTGATGTGAATGAGGTACTAATGATGTTACTGATGTGAGTGAGGTATTAATAATGTTACTGATGCAGGTAATCGACTCAAGAATACCAATACTCTATACTATGTAGCGTTCATGGTACCAACCATAAATTCCTTGAGATTGATTTGAGAGAAATAGAACAACAGAAGCTCCACGAGCTTCCCTTCACGAAAGGCTCATAGTACATTGGTAAGATGATCTTGGGCAAAGGCTACAAGGAGCTTCTTAAACTATAAAAGAAACACCAAAAATGACTCATTGAGTTAGAGGTGGATTTGTATGGTAGTGGAAAAGACTCTAAAGAGATCAAAGAAGCGGCCACAAACCTCTACGGAACGGTTCATGTTTACCAAAGGCTTGATCACATTGACTCATTATTTCATAAGTAAGTCTAGTTTAGCAACCTCAATTGTGCATCATGCTCGCTGATTTGCATTCACCATAAACTTGATGGTAATATATGAAAACTCGATGGTTCATATAAATTCAGCAAATTTGAATGTTAGCAAAATATAGTCTTTTCTATAAAAAATGTTTAAAACAATTAAAAAAAACCAATGAGTAACAAAAAATTAGAGATTTTGTCATTTTTTTCTTTACTTATTGTTAGAAAATAACTTGGATTTTTAAAAAAGTTAGCCTCAAAAATTGACATAAATAAATTTGAAAACAAAATATAAAAAAGCTACATGATGTTTGAAAAACAAATATGTGTTTGCTCTAAAAACAGAAAACACAAATCTCTTGTTTTATTTTATTTGTTTGTTATGGCGTATCTCTTGATTGTATAGACAGATTTGGGAAGCCGTTACTTGTCATCGACAACAATAGTCACTCTTTTTTCTACACATAGGCCATTTAAGTCTTTACTAGGGTACTTTTGTATTATCATTTGGGAATAAGTTTTTCTTTTATCTCTCTTAAATATTTTTGTTGGCTTTATAGTTAAGATAAATATGTAACTAGTAAATTGTTGTTTTTCGTGAATTGTGATGATTGTTATTAACTCATCTACAAGCCAACATAAATTCATCGGTTAAATCTAATTATCTAAACATAGATGCATCATGACTTAACTGTTTCTGAATTGAATGCTATTAATACCAGAAATATATCAAAGGTATATGCTTATAGTGTTCAATAAGCAAAGGTAATAAAAAAAACATGTTGGTACTCTACTTGAAACATTATATGATTGGTCTTGTTAAACAAATTATACATATAATTTGTTTTTGATATGATGATATTAGATCATACGTATTTATTGTGAGTTCCAGTAAATTTATATATGTAATGAGCATCATATCAAAAGAAATACAATATGCGGTTTGAAAATGATGACTTTACTAAAATAAGGTAAATTTTGAATTCATATCGTTGTTTACTAAATTTTTTTTTATTGCAAAAGAAAACCATGAAAAAATTATAGTAATACAATATTTTATTTCTCATTCAAAAGATTCGGAATGACGAACCTTAAAAGTAAGATTCTTTCTATTCTTTTATATTCTCTTTTGTAGGTATATTCCAAAATAAAGGTAGAGAAAAATTTATTTCTAAGCTTTGCCAGTCTGAATCTTTCCATTGAAAGAAATCTTGTAGTTCTATAATTTTCATATAGTATATTTTTGTGATGAAAACTTTTTATTATAAATATATTTTGAAAATGATAAACAAAACTATTTATTCAAGTTTTACTTTGTTCAGTGAAATCTTTAAATAGAAATTTATGTCTTTAAATAGCTATAAATATGATTTATTTTATGTTATATGCATATATGGTGAAATATTCTGAATATAAACACATGTAAAAATTATACTATTTTAGATTATCTTATGAAATAAAACGTAAAATTCATATGTTCGTGTGTATACTATTTTCAGCAAATGATATAGAAAACCCAATTATGTATATATAAGGTTTATGAATTTAAAAAATACTAATAATCTATTTATTTATTATCTTTTTAGATGATTTCCTGGACTAATAAAGAAATAATCAAATATTTTTTAATATTTAAAATCACTATTTTGAATTTCCATTAAATCACAAAGAGAAATATGGAAAACAATCAGAAGAAGAGAAAGAAATATGGGAAGAAGAAGAAAAAAATGAAAATGGAGCATGAAAAAAATAGTTGAAGAAGAAGAAAAACTGAAAGAATAGAAGGTAGAAACAAAACTGGAACATGAAAAAGATAAAAAAATTTATCTTTCAGATTAACAAACAAGGAAAATTAAAAAGATTTGATCATTTAGATTCACAAAAATGATTTATGACCAAAGATCATCTGAACTAGAATAAAATAATTATATTAACATGAGGTTTGTTGTAGCTGCAATAAAACTCAAGAGCTTTAAATGCTATGAATTTTTTTATTTGATTCTATAACTTAAATAGGCTTCTTCTTTTTTTGGTAGAAGAGTGGAGACAATTGTCTCCCACAATTTATTAATTAGCCTAAAATGAATAACAAACGAATAGCAAGTGAGAACTCTTCCCCATTAGTATCTTTTAACATAATCTATATCAGGGTAATAATCGAAAGAATGAAATCCTAACTCTAACGAAAACGTATAATTTGCTAATCCGCCAGCTAGGCTATTAGCCTCCTTATACTCATACATAATCCTGACTCACCTGTCCCTTGATAAAAAAGTCTTAGCACAAATGTACCAGGAAAGACAGCGAATGCGTATAGCTTATCCCTGTTTGTAGAAACTTAAAGGAGCTAAATGAAGATGAAAGTTACCTATCAATTTAATGACACTTTTGAAGTAATGCCATTAAATAGCTATAAACATGATTCCTTTTATGTTATACATGTGTATGCTAAAGATTCCAAATATAAATATAGATGTAAGTTGTGACATTTTAATTTATCTTGAGAAATAAACAGTAAATTTATATATTTTACTATATATCATTATTAATAAATAAAATATTTATAAATTTAATTAATTTTTATGAGTAGGAATCTACATATATATATTATATTTTGATGTCTTTTTACGGATAAATGAATCATCATATATTTCTTTTAAAAAGATTAGGATCATTGTTTATTGCTTGATTTAAAATTTTTATCCAATTTCCCATTCATTTTAGAATAGTTTTAATATTATGAAAACAAATATGAATAAAAATCTGAGAAGAAGAATAAAAATTAAAATAGAAAATGAATCGGCAAAAATAAAAGAAGACAGAAAATGAAGAATTGAAGAATAAATATTGAAGAATAGTAATTGGAGAAGACAAAGATAATAAATATTCAATATGGTATGTACTATGTATTTGGATAATCAGATGTTGTTGGAGCTGTTCGCAGTGTCGGAAAACTGCATGAAATTTTGTCTTGAAGCCTATGCCAATTTTTCTTTTTATCTAAGATTTGAACTGCTAGATAATATGTAAGTTTGATGATTTCTTTACTTTTTAATTTTGAATATTTGGGTTTTATTGTAATTATTATTCTGGCGTAATATTAGGCATGGGCTTCTTTCCTGTTTTGCTCATGGGACATTGGCTGTAGATATCTACAATTTGTACAAGCGTTTAGTAGATGTCTTGGTGATAGGGTCTAAGTTTTACCCACTTTTAGTATATTGCAAGTGCACATCAATGCAGTTGTAGCACAAGGGGTTATCGAATCTCAAGGGAGTAAGTAAACTACACTATAGAGTTCAGGTTCAGATTAAGCTAAGCAGTAATGAATGAATGTAATGTGAAATAACTAAAATAATGAAAGCACGCGATTTTTGTTTATTGATCTAAGTTCAGAAAGCTATGAGCGCTAAGTCAGGATAATTCGCAGGTTGAATCCGAGAATATAGAATGCATGCAATCAGGAATGAATTAAAACCGTTTAGAACTTGAAACACAATTATATAACTAATCAATTCTCATTATAGAAGTTACTATGCCTAAATCACAGAGTTTCAAATCTCTTTGCAAACTCAACAATCTAAACATGCAGTAATGATCAGGTTCAATTGTTTTACAAGTCAAATCTCTTTGCAAATAGGCGTTTTGCTTATCTAATACCAGTTCAGGTGATTAACAATGTTCTCACATCTATTAAACAACTTAGGGTTACGAAATCCAGATGACTAGTCAAAGAAATCGATATGAATGCAAGCACAAATGAAGAACCAATAGATTTCCTAACAGTTTAACAATTCTACAAACTCTTCATCAACCTTTGAAGAACTCTAACTTAAATAACAGATTACTCAGACATGATTATGAAAACACAAAGCATAGCTGAATAAAACTGCATTGAAAGAATATAGTATAAGATAAAGGGGTTCGATATCTTCTCTAAAAGAGTACATGATTTGTCTCCTCAAAAGCTCTGAATAGATCTCTCTCTAAAGCTCTCTGAATTCTAAGATACCAGATATAAGCCAAAAGAATGGCTGAAAAACCTAATATACTGGCTAAATCACGAGTTGGGGTCTTCTTGCAAATAGTGAAACTTCTGGGCTAAAGATGCAAATTCATCTCCATCTTTTAATAAAGCACGCGACTCCTTCTTAGATGCGGGTGACGAGTGTCACCCTTGAGTGTTGGTGATTGTCACCAATGCAGGACAACGGCTTCTGAGTTACTAACTTCGGGGATAATTCTTGCAATGATCCAAAAAACTCCAAAACCTCCAATTGCTCTCTAGTCGTGCTATAACCTACAAAGACTCTACTAGGACTCTAAAAAGACCAAAAGGACTCAATAAAAAGGACTTATACCATGGTTAAAAATCATAAAAACCATGATATATCAACTCCTCCAGACATAGCTTTTGCTTGCCCTCAAGCAAACATCAGACAAAGAACAGGGTCGAGATTTGAAAACAGAAACAGTCAGTTAAACTTAGAACGCCACATTGATCAACACTTTCAAATCCACATACCACAGAGTCAACACAAGATCAGATTTCAGTCTACTTATCACAAGCTTAGCAATCTCTCAAATCCAGTTCAAGCCCCTTCAAGAAATCCAAAATCTCTACTGCTAACTCCTTTTATTTATCTAAGTGTGATGCCTCATCTAGGATTTATCAACTCAATCACTTATAGAATCTTTTCCCTTCCCAAACACTGAACAAATCAATCTTAACACAGCTCTCCTATTTTTTCTTCCCTTGATCTTTTGTTTTTGTTTTTTTTATTTTTGAAATTCTTTTCTCATTTCTTTTTTACAGTCTAAGAACTGATGCTACTCAATACTTGTGTTCCTTGTGAGGAGACAGGTTCATGAGTATTCACTACTGTTGTTCCTTATGAGGAGACAGGGTCGTGATGCACCATTCTACAGACTTAAACTCTTAAAAGCTGTATGAGGGAAGATCAAAGAGAGACTGCATCTAAACATTCTTGTCAGTGTTGAAAGAGAAAATCAAGATCAATGAGAATCAAGCCCCAAGATGAGAAGTTTAAAGTTCATTAAGGTGGAGTCAACAGCAGATTTTCCAGATTCTCTAAGAACCTAAACCTTCTTTGCTAGACTGATCTACCTATGATTTTCAACTTAGTAAGGCTTGTAATAAACTACTGTGGCAATGGTTCTTATAAGCATCAATGTTTTGTGGTTAGTTCCAAGAAAAATTGACAGTTTCAAAACTTTGACTCTATAAAACAGGTTTTTGACTCAACTTTAAGACTCTCAAAACACGACACAATGTACACAATGTCAATAGCCACCTCCCCCAGACTTAAACAACACTGTCCCCAGTGTTAATAAGCCTAGAGTTGGTGAAAATAGAAGAAACATAACGCAATGAGCAGAGTTGAAAGTGGTACCTCGCGTTGGATGGGATGACGAGCGTCACCCATTACTGGTGACAATCGTCACCAGGTGGTGAGCTCCAGTGACGACCTTGGTCGTCACCAGTCCGTCGAGTCTGCTCAAATAATTCCGCTCTTCTTTTTTTTTGTTTATGTTAGAAAACGAAAATACACTAAAGTATGAAAATTAGAGAACTTACCAGTGGGTTGCCTCCCACCAAGCGCTTGTTTAAAGTCATTAGCTTGACTTTGAATGCTGCTCAAACAACTGGTGGATCAGAAAGTGGCAGTGAATGCCTTGGAGAAGAATGTCTCCTCATCCATAGTGGTGTATAAGCAGTAGGTGCATGAACTCTTCCAAACAAGTGAGGAACAGCAGTGGGGCGGGTTTTGACTGTGGGTGGGACAATTCTTTTTCCTGCATAATCATCAAAAGTAACACCAAGATTCCCACGAGAATCTCGTTGCTTGCATAAGTGTGAAGCATCTTTTGCACCTTTTAAGTTCTTATTGATGAGATTATGAGGTTTGGGATAGGTTCCAGGAAGTGCATACCTTTGTTATACTGGAGGTTTCTGGTTTGTGGAGTGTTAAATTTCCGGTTTGACAGCAAATGATGGACTTGCAGCGTAATGATCAAGTTGTACCTTTGTGTCCTGATTGGTGACGATCGTCACTAGGTCAATGACGATCGTCAATGATTCTGCAGCTCAAGTTTCTGCAACTTTTCTGCAATTCAGCTCTGCAATTCTTGCCTTCATCACAAATTCGTCTTCCTCCAGCAACTTGTCATTATTTGGAACCTCTTTTCGAGCCGAGTGTTAAAGATATCATCTTCACTCCTATCCTGAAACCCAACAGCTTTCACAGAAGTTTCAGATATTGCTCCTTCAACAGCCACCTTGTTCACTTGCCCACTAGTATCTGATTCATTGACATACCCAGCAGTAATATCTTCTGAATGCTCCTTGACTGACTCTTCATCTCTGGAAGTCCTTACAGAAAAAGTCTTGCCATCAATGGTAGAACTCTCTCTTAACTTATCCATGTCAAAATTCATGATAACATCACCCAAATCAAGCTATATGTTCCTCTATTTCACATCAATGATGGCGCCATCTGTAGCCAAGAATGATGTTCCCAGAATAAGAGGATCTTTATGTTCTTCAGCATATTTTCAAAACAACACAATGTCTGTGCGAATCATGCAGCCTTCAATGTTAACATGAACATCCTCTAAGATACCTTTTGGGGTCTTTGTGGATCGATCAGCTAAGATAAGAGAGAACCCATCTGGCTTGAAAGCAGTCATTCCAAGTCTAGCAGCAACATAGGAAGGCATCAGGTTAATACTTGACCTTAGATCACAAAGAGAATGAGGAAACCTTCCTGTTGAGATTGAGCAATCAAGCACAAAGTTTTCTGGATCAGGTAGCTTTTTTAGAATTCTGCTTTGTATTATAGCACTGGCTTGTTCATAAACAATCACCTTCTTCTTCTTCTTCGAAAATGTGCCCAAGAGAATCGCACTAATGTCCTTGGTAAGAAATGCTCCTTCCTCAGGACTTACACCATTCGCAACCATTCTCTTAACATAACTTCATAGTGCAAGTGAAAGTTTGACTGCATCAACAAGAGGAATCTCAACCATCAGCTTATCTATCATTGCCTTGCATCTGGCTTCTTCTATCTCATGTTTAGACTTCCTAGGATGCTTGGGGTAGGGTGTCTTGGGTTTATAAGCTTGTTCCTTGCTATTATATGCAGTTACAGGGGAAGCAGCATTGTTCTGGGGTGAGTGGCGATCGTCACCAGGTGGGTGATGCTCGTCACCAGGTGGGTGATGCTCGTCACTGATCAGGGACGAGTCCTTCAAGTCGAGCCTCTGTAAAGTGGGTGACGAGCGATACCCCTCGGTGGTGACGCACTTCACTCCCTCTGAGATTGCGAAAATTTCATCTTCAAACTCCATCAGTTGCATGATCTCCTCTGCACTCATCCTCTTTTTCTGCACTGCATTAAGTTCTTTTTCACTCCTGACTGTGATGGCATTAACATGGTGTTTGGTATTGATATCAGTCCTTCCAGGAAGGAATCCCTCTTGCCATTGAACAGCTCCTGCAGTTTGAGCAACCTGAACATCCAGCTTCTTCATGTGAGAGTTCAAACTCTCAATTTTTCCATTCAGGTCTTGGTACAGCAAATCTAGCTTCCCATTGAAGTCCACTGTCATCTTCTTCTGTCCTTCTAGGATCTGTTCCAGCATAGCTTCCATCTTGATGTCTTGTGGAGGTGCAGTTTGGTAGGAAGAAGAACTATAATTCCTGTTGAAGTTGCTGCTATTCTGGTAAGGTTTTTGAAACCCAGTCTTCTGGAACTGTGGCTATGGAGTGTAACCAGAAGAATTATGGTTTCCTGTGAAGGTGCTCCTCTGATTATACTATTGTAGCCTCTGTTCCACTTCTGATTCCCAAACCTTTGACCCTGAAATCCCCCTGCATTGATGAAATTAACATCCTCCTACTCAATCTCCTCAGGATTTTCAAAAGTCTCCACTCTGTAGCAAACTGGACTGATTTCTTTCCCACTAAAAGGCTATGCATACTGTCTAGCTTAGCCTTAACATCAGCAATTTGGTTACCATCAATCAAACCAGCTTGTTCATCCTCTGAAAATTAGCATTCTTGGTGCTGTTACTGCAGGCCAAATTTTCAATCAAAGTGATTGCATCTTCAGGAAGGTTTGTGTTGAAGTTGCCACTGCTAGCAGCATCCAACGCTATATGGTATCTCCAATCTATTCCTCTGAAGAAAATTCCAAGCAGCTGCACCTGAGTGAAGCCACGATGAGGACAGTCTCTCTGATAAGACTTGAATCTCAGCCAAGAAGCCTTAAAAGCTTTAGTAGGTCCTTGGGAGAATGCATAGATTTTTGTTTTCAACTCTTCTGACCTTGCACCATAATAGAAATTGTTCAGAAAAGTGTCCCTGTACACCTCCCAAGTGGTCAGCGATCCAGGCTCAAGTTGCTTCAGCCAATAAGAAGTATCTCCACCAAGAGAGTAAGGGAGCAGCTTGCAGAACAGGAAGTCATTGCTGACTCCATTAGCCTTGACGCTTGAAGCTAAGTCCTCAAATCTCTCTAAGTGATCCATAGGATGCTCATGTGGCAGACCATGGAAAGGATGCTGACCCACTAGCTGATAGTAAGCAGGTTGAGCTCAAAATCATTCCTCTGGAATGCAGGAGGGCGGATTGCAGCTCTGTTGGCATAAAACTGGTCAGGTCTGTTGTAATCTCCTAGGGTCCTCTAAACAAAACGCCCAGCAGCGACTCCAGTTTCATTCGCCACTTGTTGAAGCACATGTTCCACTATGACATTCCCATTCTGATCCAGTCTATTCCCTTCTTCATTCCTCCTGTTTCCATCTCTGTCAACCAAGTGACCTTCTGCATCTTCAACCAAGATCAGCGGGGCAACCATTGTAGACTGTTTCTTAGCTTTCCTGATCGTCCTCTCCAACTTAGCGATTTTGTCGATGCTCAAAGTCACAAGCTCCTCTTTGTTACTTCTGGTACTGCGATTAGGCATACACATGAAACCAGTACAAACAAAAGCAGTAGAAAGTTAGTAAACAAATAAAAACTTAGTAAAAATCCTAATACTAAAAATCTATAGGCAGTTATTACTCCCCGGAAACGGCGCCAAAACTTTATAGGGTCTATGTTTTGCCCACTTTTAGTCTACTGCAAGTGCACAACAATGTAGTTATAGCACAAGGGGTTATCGAATCCCAAGGGAGTAAGTAAACTACACAATAAAGTTCAAGTTGGGATTAAGCTAAGCAGTAATAAATGAATGTAATGCGAAATAACTAAAATAGTGAAAGCAGGCGATTTTGGTTTATTGATCTAAGTTCAGAAAGCTAAAAGCGCTAAGTGAGGATAATTCGCAGGTTGAATTCGAGAATGTAGAATGCATGCAATCAGGAATGAATTAAAACCGTCTAGAACTTGAAACACAATGATATAACTAATCAATTCTCATTGCAGAAGGTATTTATGCCTAAATCACAGAATTTTAAATCTCTTTGCAAATTCTAACAATCTAAACATGCAGTAATGATCATGTTCAATTGTTCACAAAACTTCTAAGTCAAATCTCTTTGCAAATAGGTGTTTTGCTCATCTAATACTAGTTCAGGTGATTAATAATGTTCTCACATCTATTAAACAACCTAGGGTTTCATAATCCAGATGACTAGTCTAATAAATCGATATGAATGCAAGCACAAATGAAGAACCAATGGATTTCCTAACAGTTTAGCAATTCTACAATCTCTTCATCAACCATTGAAAAACCCTAACTTAACTAACAGATTACTCATACATGATTATGAATACACAAAGCATAGCTGAATAAAACTGCATTAAAAGAATAAAGTATAGATAAAGGGGTTCGAAATCTTCTCTAAAAGAGTACAGGATTACTCTCCCCAAAAGCTGTGAATAAATATCTCTCTAAAGCTCTCTGAATTTTAAGATACCAGATATAAGCCAAAAGAATGACTGAAAAACCTAATATACATGCTAAATCACAAGCTAGGGTCTTCTTGCAAATAGTAAAACTTCTGGGCCAAAAATGCAAATTCATCTCTATCTTTTAATAAAGCCCGAGACTCCTTCTCAGATGCGGGTGACGAGCGTCACCCTTGAGTGGTGACGATCGTCACCAATGCAGGACAATGGCTTTTGAGTTGCTAACTTTGGGGATAGTTCTTGCAGTGATCCAAAAAGCTCCAAAACCTCTAATTATGCTCCAACCATGTTATAACCTGCAAAAACTTTACTAGGACTCTAAAAAGATCAAAAAGACTCAATAAAAAGGACTTATATCATGGTTTAAAACCATGATATATCACCTGGCAATTATCACTTTAAGTTTTTGGCAGATCACTAAGGTACGAGTATGTTTTTGTCTATTTATTAGTCAGTTAATGGAGTGGCTTATTCGGTTTTTTTGTTTAAGGTTACCGGTTTTGTTTTTATTGTTAGGTGATGAAGTTCATTCGATTGTTCTTTGCTCTTATCCCAAATGTTCGCAGTTTAGTTTTAATCTTAACAGCGATGATGTCCTCGAGTTTAAGTCGAAGTGGGTAGTTTTATGATTTTTACATTTATTGTTTGTCACTTACAATATAATCTTTCATTTTGTATTCGTGTTGTTGTAGGTACTTGAAGCTTAATGATCATTAGAGCTTGAAGCGTGTAACCGATTTGAGATGGTGTTCTTGTTGATCATTTTAGGTTTATTATCGTGTTTAAAATTTTTTGTTAATTTTTAATTTGTATGGTAGGAACCTTATTATTCTATTCGTGTGTTATTCCGAGTGTTTTTTGTATGATCAAACTTATAACTTCTAGCATGTGTTATAAATTTGATAAGTACATATTCTAATAGGTTATTAACTCAAAAATACCGTAACCGCATCAAGGTTTAATTGGGATTTGGTTAAATCAGACCGATCTGTATCTTCCCACGGTTTTTGGCTATTGGCCTGAGACCTAATCTTTATATGTGATATTAGTTGAGAATACAAAAAGAATTTTGGCATGTTTTTATTTACTGGTTGATTTTATAATTTTAATTAATTTTAAAATTATTAAAATGAAATCAGTAAAGGTGTTGTCTTTTCAAATGCTTTCTTGATATTCGACTTCAAATATTGATTAGCTCTCTATTTTATATAATATTTATTAAATTATTAACAGACACCTACTATTAAAAATTTCAGAAAATTAAAATATCTTCGTTTATTTAAAATAGATCGATTGATTTCTCATTCTATTTTGGAAAGATGGTGAGGATTCCCAAGGATTCGTTTAACGAATTATCTCTTATAGGAACGCTATATGCAATAGATGTAAGGATTCTTCAGTTATGGCGAAAACCCTATAACAATGGTCAGGATGGTATCGAAATGATCTTGAATGATGAGAATGTAAGAAATCTTATTCTTTTAATTATTTGAACATTCAATTTATATTATATATTAATTTATTCAATTATAGATTCTACTTACTTTGTAGTGTATAATGTTGTGATGTTTCATTTTTGTTTTATATGTTTATAGGGAGTTAGAATGGGTGCTTCGATTTTACCTACATATGTACACATTTATGAAGAAGTGCTCGGTGAAGGTACCTGGAAAGTTTTTTGGAAATTTACACGTAACACCCTCTTCTGGTAATTTTAAAACTACGTGTCACCAATTAAAGTTGGAGCTAATGAACTCAACAATTGTCCGCGACATTACACCCAAGAACAATCGCCTGCTTGTTGATCCTCAAAGTATTCAAGATATTCTTGTCAAGAGATTAGACTCTACTATTTTAATAGGTTAGTATTTTATTATTGATTTGGTGTCTAATATAATTGTTTCCATTGATAGCTAATTTCTATGTGGTGTTTTATTCTCTTTAGACTTGGCTCGGTGTGTAACGGGTGTTGGTTTCCTTTTTGGCAATATTGATCAATCCTACAGCTTGGCGTTCAGTGTTGTAGATGAAATGTAAGATTACATGATATAATTTGACATTATAATGTTATGTACTTTTAATATGTGTTAGTTCATGTCTAGTAAGATAAATATATATTTTCTTGGTGCTATTATTTGCAGCGACTATATAGTGACATGTGATGCATATGGGGCGATCGCTAGAGACATCGTAAAACCTGAAAATCCTGACTCATCGAGTGCCAAAAGATGAGCAAAAACTTCTTGAAACAGCAGCTGCAGAGATGATTGAGAGTCTTCATTGAGCTTGGACCGAAACATAGTGAGGTTCTAAAGGCTATCAACAACAGGACAATGGAGGAGGACAATGAACTTATCTTTCCAATGGCCAAAACTCTTGCTTTCATTCCCTGAAGATCCTAAAACGACAGATAATAATGCCAAATGCTCAATAATTCGAAAAGAAACTAATGGAAATTTTTGAAAATCATCCTCATCTTGAGGTAATAAATGGCTTAAAGAAAGCATAAAATCCTCATACTGAGGTAACATGAACTTCATACTGAGGTAATTAAAACCCGCTAGAAGGTAATAACCAACAAAAAGCAAATTGTTCCAAAAGATCACGGAAATAAAACCTTTTGAGGCGAAGGGGATGCAGTGCTGGTCCGGTGGATCTGGAGGGTCAGGAAGCTCCGGAGGGTTAGGAGGAGTGAGGGTCCCGAGCAGATCTGGAGGAAACTTCCTCCTCGGCGGATCTGGATCTGGCAGGGGCAGCTGAAGAGGATCCTCTGCTGAAGGTTCTCCATGACGAACAGAGATCGGGAGCATCGACCGAGGAAACGACAGCTTCGATTGAAAGGAAGACAAGCTTAGGAACTCAGTCCTCAAAAGCTCTACAAAGCCCATTGTTAATCCCGTCGAAGAGAGGTCAATTCTGTCGACCACGGAGCACTGAAACAGATGTGGAGTAGTGGTTGGCAGCGGATCTGGATCTTGAACTGGCGGAGGGAGAAGGAGCGGCGGAAACAACAGAACAGCAGGATTTAGGTAGCCCATGGAAAAGAGAAAAGAAAAGAGAAAGGAAGAGGAGGGAGAAAGAGGAAATTCTCGCCGGTGAGCGTGAGGCCACACCGTCGGTGGTCCCAAACCCTAATCGCCTAAGTTGTCGCCAAGGGTGAAAAGCAAAGTTTTCTTAGTAATATTCAAAACAATATAATCTTCCTTTTTTAGTTTCAGAAGACTAAAAGTGCTAAGTCAAGACAGTTCGCAGGTTGAATCCAAGAATGTAAAATACATGAAATTAGGAATGATTAAGAACCGTTTTAAACATGAATCACTGATGCATAACTAATCAATTCTCATTGTAGAAGTTATCTATGCCTAAATCACAGAGTTTCAAATCTCTTTGCAAATCCTAACAACCTAAATATGCAGGAATGATCAGATTCAATTGTTTACAAAGCTCCTAAGCCAAATCTCTTTGCACTAAGTTGTTTTGCTCATCAAATACTACTTCATGTTATCAATAATGCTCTCACATATATTTAACAACCTATGATTTTCGGATTTCTAGATGATGTGTCTCAGAAATTTGATTTTAAAGCAAGCAGAGATGAAAAACCAAAAAATATTCCTAGCAGATAGCAATTCTACAAACTCTTCATCAACCTTTGAAAAAGCTCTAACTTAACTAGCAGATTACTCAGACATGATTATGGAATCACAACACATAACTGGATAATATTGCATTAAGAGAAAGAATAAAAGAATAAGGGGGTTCGAAATCTTCTCAATAAAGTACAGGATTTGTCTCTCCAAAAAGCTCTGAATAAATCTCTCTCAAACTCTCTGAATTCTCAAAAACTAAGATCATGGCCAACAATGGCTGAAAAACCTAATAAATAGAGGCTAAACACGATCTGGGGTCTTCATGTAAATAATAGAACTTCTGGGCTAATTCTGCAAATAGTCTTCATACTTTTAATAAACCAGGCCACGCTTCTTCTCTGATGGGTGACGAGCGTCACCAAGGGTGGTGACGAGCGTCACCCTATCGCATACTTTCTGCTTCGAGCTTGGTACTTCGTGGCTTCAACTCAAAATGCTTCAAAAGGTTCCAATATCTCCAATTGTGCTCCAGACATGCTATAACCTGCAAAGACTCTTCTAGGACTCTAAAAATATCAAAAAGACTCAATAAAAAAGACTTATATCATGGGTAAAAACCATAAAAACCATGATATATCATGAGTCATATCAATCAATAACCAAACCACTATCAGTTTGAAGTAGGAACCTCCGAAATAGAATTATAACACAACAAGTATATTATTAACATTATCACAAGGTTAGATATACAAACCGTACTACTATATAAATAACTTTGAATAGAATAACAAAGACAACTCACACTTCTTTAAACTCAGTGACCTCTCTATAGGTGGATCCAAGAAAAATTCTGAACAGCCACTAACAGAGTGTAGACACATCTTTGAGACACTCAAACCTACATATGTTATATAACAAATCAGATTTTGGATAGCTAAACAAATTAGTATTTATATAGAAAAACGATCAAGTTGATATATAGTGAATTCATGGCTACCATATACATATTTGGATCATCTTTCTCCTTTCTACCACTCTTGTTGATCCAAATAGCTGATCCTCATAATTATGGGACAGTTACATCCTCACCCTTAACCAAAACCTCCTTTTGAGCCTAAACACTATTGTGAGAGCTGTGAGGCCTTTGCATTGCATTTTCGATTTTGTCTTGGCAAAAAGTGTTAGGAATAAGGCTGGCAATGATTATCTCTCTTGTAGATATCAGCTTGCATTTTGAGCTTGATTCTAGGATAGGAGTTTTGGGGTTTAAAAGGGTAGAGTTAGGTGGTTTGAGCTTAATGTTTTTATGCTATTAACGGACTCTGATGTCCTACTTATCTCCCTTTTGTTGGGAATGGAGTTGAACGAGATAACAGGTTCTGCCTTGTTATTCTCCTCTTTTCCATTTATCTTTACATTATCTTTGCACTTGATGTTGCAGTTTCGCTAGCTATGCTCTCTAAATTATATTGCTGCATCTCACTTCTTGGAACTATTGGTGTCGAGTCTAGAGGACTTCTCGATATCTCTAGTGGTTTAAGTGTTATGTTTGCTTTTATCTTCTGTATGTTAGCTTTCCGATTTGCTGTTGTTGCATCGGATTATTTAGCTGGTTTGGCTTTGTTATTGCATTTTGTAAATATTTTCTCCATTGATGAGAATAAGTATGATATAAAATGCTCATGTTGACCAAAAAAAAAACCTTATGAAACTTAGGTCATCTTACAAAAATCGTTTGCTTACTTTTATTTATTCATTCCATTACATACATTATATTTTTCTTAGCTTAATCTGAATCTACATTCGATAGTGTAGTCTGCATTACTCCTTTGGGATTCGATATCCCTTGTACTACAACTGCTTTTGCTGTGCACTTGCAGTAGTTTTATTTGGATAAAACCTGACCCTATCAAGTCTTTGGCGCCGTTGCCGGGGAGTAATAGCTGCCTATCGATTTCTAGTATTAGGATTTTGTCTAAGTTTTAATTTCTTTACTAACTTTTTGCTACTTTTCTTTGTTCCTGTTTCAGGTGTATGCCTAATCGCAGTACCAGAAGCAACAAAGAGAAGGAGCTTGTGACTTTGAGCATCGACGAACTAGCTAGGTTGGAGAGAACTAACAGAAAAGCTAAGAAGCAATCTACAATGGTCGCTCCACTTATCTTGGTTGAAGATGCAGAAGGTCACTTGGTTGACAGGGAAGGAAACAGGAGGAACGAAGAGAGGCAAATGATTGATCAAGAGGAGAATGTCATTGTTGAACAACAGGTTCAACAAGTGGTTGAGAACGTTGGAGTCCGTGCTGCTGCCAATAACGCTGCTGGGCGTTTTGTTCAGAGGACTCTAGGTGACTACAATAGACCTGATCAGTTCTATGCCAACAGAGCTGCAATCCGACCTCCTGCCTTCCAGAGGAACGATTTTGAGGTTAAACCTGTCTACTATCAGCTGGTTGGCCAGCATCCATTCCATGGTTTACCTCATGTGCATCCTATGGATCACATTGAGAGGTTTGAGGATTTAGCTTCCAGTGTCAAAGCTAATGGGGTTAGCAATGACTTTCTGTTCAGCAAGCTTTTCCCTTACTCTCTTGAAGGAAAAGCTGCATATTGGCTGAAGCAACTGGAACCTGCTTCATTGACCACTTGGGAAGACACTAAGAACACCTTTCTGAATAACTTCAATGATTATGCAAGATCAGAGGACATGAGGACGAAAATTGCATCCTTTACACAAGGCCCTACTGAAGCTTTTATGGCTTCTTGAATCAGGTTCACGTCTTATCAAAGGGGCTGTCCTCATAATGGCTTCAGTCAGGTGCAATGATATAACTACATATTCCATGCATTTTGCATGCATATAGTTTAGATTCTCATACATTTTCATTGCATATTAGGTTAGTTTGCATCACTTTAGGTCCTAGAGTGTTTTTGTACTAGCATTTGCATGTTTCCTGCATTTTGCATCACAATCAGGTTGTTTTCGGCTACTTTGGAGTCTTGGAAGGTTCGTGGACGTGCTGAGGCTCGTGAGGAGGTTCGTGGACACTTGGAGAAATCAGGATTGCACGCTAAAGACCTGAGATCGAGTAGCAGATCGAGCAAGGCAGGTCGATCTAGATGAGATCGACCAGAAGACCGAGCATGGAGATCGATTTGGAGTACGGACGTAGACGACGCCATGCAGATCGAGGACTGGATCGAGCTTCCAACCCGATTAGCACAAGATCGACTCAGAGATCGACCAAGAGCCACTCGATTCAGGATATGATCGATTGCCAGATCGAGCTTCGTGATCGATCCCAGACCAACCTTATCCGTCCAGCTTGTTTTTGGACCGTAGGGAAGGGGGGGGGGACCATTTGCGGTTTGGCCATTTTAGGGAAAGACCAACGATCCCTTTCATTATCCCGTTTTGTCGACTACTTTTCTATCTTCTCTCTCGTTTTTAGGCGATTCGCCATTGTTAGACTTCGAGTTTTTTTCTTGTTTTAATTTTGAATATTGGATCATTTAACTTAAATCAATCGTCTTTCATGTTTAGTTCTTCGTTTATTGCATTTCGTACGGTTTATTTCATGAGTCGTGAGTAGTTTCATTGGGTTTTGGGGTTGAGAGGATTCAAAGAGGTCAAAAAGGTTTTCAAGTTTGGTGTTTTCATGTTCTTCATGGCTTTCTCTTCTAGGATGTCGAGTTCTTAAGGCTTAAAGAGTCTCACGCCAAGATCTTTATGATCATAGAGAGCTCTTACCTTGACAGGATCCAGAGATCTCTGAACATCGCATCCTAGAGACTAGTTACCCTTTCCCAAACGCCATGGTAGTTTAGAGGACTGGTTAAGCCGCGTGTTTGAAATCTGATTTCCTTGCCCTTCAATCTCTTTTTCCGCCAAACGCCATAGGTCTGGAGGAGAGAATGAAGGAGTGATCCATACCACACGCCATGGATGGATCTTGTTTTGTTTTCAAGGCTTAGTGAACCTCACAAGGTGAGTAGATCTAAAGTTTTCAAACCAAGCTTAAATCTTTGAAACCCCTGAACATGAATCTCAACCCTGGACCCTCCTTTTAGTATTTTTTAGTCTCTGTTGGTCATTCGCTTGTTGTTTACTTGCCTCCTGATCATTAGATTCGCTTTCGCTTAAACTGTCTTTTAGATCGATTGCTTTTGCTCGATCTAGTGGTCGATCCTGTGGTCGATCCACTAGTCGATTTTTATAAATTCATAGCTCTGCATTTTAATTATTCTGTTTGTTCTTCATGGTAGTTCACTCGTTCCTGGTAATTTTAAAATAGATTTACATTGCATTTAGTCGTTGCATTTAGTTTTTAGGATTTTTACAAAACCGTTCATCATTTGCCTAGCTTTACTCGATCCTTGCATTCTCACTGATCTTTCTAGCTCCTAGGATTGGATTGATTTCTCTTGCATTGTACTACAACTAAGTGCTGCTTGAGTTTTGATAACCTCCTGTTGCATTGCATCACCTTAGATAGATACAAAAATCTTGTTATCAAATGGCGCCGTTGCCGTTCTAGGAGTGTTTAGAAAGCATTGAGATTTGGGGTTTAGTAAAGACTAAGCCTTTACTTTGTTTAAGTTACTAATTTCTCTACTCTCAAACGTGTGTCTTTCAGGTACATGAATCTTCGTTCAAGGGGAGACAACAATCTATTTTAACCCTTGGACAACATTCATCAACTTGGTCATTCACGGCAAAGAAGAATACGAGAACAAGCTAGAGCTTTTGAGGAGATTGTTCAGCAAGGTTCAGTGGATTTTGAAGCGATGGCTGAGAATGAGCATCCAGAAGGACCTCCTCCAGCTCACGGGGCAGTGGGAAGGGGCAATGGAAACCCCCCAACACGCGGCTAGACCCCTCAAGGATCATAGGAGCCGGAGATGCCCCCAATACTCATCACAATAGGTTTGTGATCACTCCTCCTCCTGTACAGAACAACAACTTCGAGATTAAGCCGGGTTTCATCTCAATGGTGCAAAACAATAAGTTTCATGGGCTAGCAATAGAAGATCCCTTGGAGCACCTTGACAACTTCGAACAAGTATGTGGGATGATCAAGATAAACGGCATATCCGAAGATGCTTTCAAGCTGCGTCTCTTTCCATTTTCTCTTGGAGACAAGGCTAGACATTGGGAGAAAACACTTCCTCAAGGCACCATCACCTCATGGGCCTAGTGTAAAAAGGCGTTTCTCTCAAAATTCTTCTCTAGCACCAGAACAGCACGGTTAAGAAGCAAAATCAGCGGCTTCACTCAAAGGAACATTGAGACGTTCAATGAAGCCATGAAGCGGTTTAAAGATTACACAATCCAGTGTCCTCATCACGGCTTCAGTGAAGAGACCTTACTCAGCACCATATATTGTGGAGCTTCACCAAAGATTCGCTTGTTGCTTGACACGGCTAGTAAAGGGAACTTCCTTGGTCAAGAGGTAGAAGAGGGCATGAAGTTAATTGAGAACTTGGCATTGAGTGACAGTAATTATGCTGAAGATTACGACCGTGCACCAAGAGGTTCTGAGCTAGAGTCTCACAAGAAAGAGCTTAAGTCATTGCATGAAAAGATTGACAAGTTGGTTTTGGCAAATCAGAAGCATGTTCACTTTGTTGGTGAAGCGGATGAAACCTTAGAGGAGCTTGAGTTGAGCCAAGAAGAAGCCAATTGGGTGGCGGGTCAAAACAACTACAAACCTCAGGGATATTCACAAGGCTACAACCAGAACAACAATCTCTCATATCGTAGCACCAATGTCGCGAACCCTAAGGATCAAGTATACCCTGCTCAGCAAGCAAAGCCTTTCGTACCATACAACAAAGGTTTTCAGCCGAGTGGTGGTTTCCAAGGTCAAGGGCAGAACAACTTCCAAGGGCAACAGCAAGGAAACAAGGGTTATCCGCCACTGTACCCTCCGTGCTTTGCACCTCAGCAGCAACAGATGCAACAACAAGTTGACCCTGTACAAGCGATGTTTCAACAACTGATTCAAGGGCAAGCCTCTACGAATCAGAAGTTTGCCGAGATGAATACTCGTTTAGACTCGTCTCTCACGGATTTCTCTACTCAGATCACCAACTTGAACAACAAGATCAAGCAGCTAGAGAAAGGAAAGGCGAACACAAGTGGTCAGAATAGCTTACCGGACAAGTGTGAGCAAAATCCCAAGGAATATGCCAACGCCATTACGCTAAGGAGTGGGAAAGAGCTAGCACCTACGGTTACTCCCAAGATCAACGAGGACGTTGTAATTCAAGAGGGGGAGGGTAAACTTTCAGCTGATAATGAGATCAACTTTGACAATGTTTGGATTCAAGGACCAAGGAGAGGTGAGAAAGCGGTTGTTGAGAAGAAAGCGGAGCAAACGACTAAGGAGAAGGATGCTTATGTACCTCCACCGTATGTACCTAAGCTACCTTTTCCTGGCCGTTTCAAGAAGCAACTCATTGAGAAGCATCGAGTCTTGTTTGAGAAGCACCTTAAGGACGTAGAGATCAAGCTACCTTTCGTGGCCTTGCAATGATGCATAAATGCGCCAAATTCTTCAAAGATACTCTCGTGAAGAAGAATAAGGAGAGCAAGGAAGTGCTTGTTCTAAGTGAGGAGTGTAGTGCTGTGATACACAAGGAGATAGTCCCTAAGAAGTTGGGAGACCCTGGAAGCTTCACTATACCTTGCGCTTTAGGTCCCTTGGAGTTCAAGAGTTGCCTTTGTGATCTCGGAGCTAGTATAAATCTGATGCCTCATTCCGTGGCAAAGAAGCTTGGCTTTACTTGTTTCAAGGATTGCAGAATCTCGTTGGTACTAGCTGACAGGAGTGTGAGGTTACCCGTGGGCTTGCTTGAGGACTTGCCATTGAAGATCAGTGGAGTAAACGTGCCTACGGACTTCGTTGTGTTGGAAATAGATGAAGAACCAAAGGATCCACTCATTCTCGGTAGACCGTTCTTAGCCACCACCGGAGCTATCATAGACGTCAAGAATGGGAAGATTGCCTTGCACTTGGATAAAGATATAAGGCTGGACTTCGATATCAATGAGGTTTTGAAGAAGCCTACGATAGAAAGGCAAGCTTTCTACATTGAGACGTTGGATGCTTTAGCGGATGAGTTGCTAGAAGAGTTGGCCCAAGAGGATCATTTGAAGCTGGCATTGACTAAGGAGCCAGGAGAGTTCGGCTACATGGATCAGAGAACTCAGGAGTACGTCAACTTGCTTGATTCGAGGAAGTGCTTGAAGATGTAGGCGTTTGCCTACAGATCGATTCTGAGATCGATGACATTACTCGATCCAGGGGTCAAATCGATAGGACAATCGAGAGCACAACTCGATCCGGTGCAGCAATCGACAGTCAGATCGAGGAGGGTGATTGATTCAGGAAAACAATCGAGTCTAAGATCGAGAGAGGCCTTCCGATCAGTTTGGAGTCCAATCCGGAGATCGACTCAGCGTCTCGATCTCTCACTCGATCCACATTAAATCGAGTGAGTGAATCGAGTAAAACTGCTCGATCTGGACGACATCGAAAGCAAGATCGACTGGACGACTCGATTCCAGAAGGAATAGCGGCTGAAGAAAGCAACCTGAAGGGCAATGTCTCGGGTTCTAAGGAAGGTTTCAAGGAGGAAAACAACAGCAACAGCCACGAGGATGATTGGAGTGAGCTGTTATCCCCAAAGGTGAACCTTAAGGAGCTCCCAAAAGGGCTAAAGTATGCTTTCTTAGGGCTTAACGAAACCTATCCTGTGATTGTGAATGAAAACTTAAGTGATGATGAGTTGCACTTGCTCTTAACTGAGTTGAGAAAGTATAGGAAGGCCATTGGGTACTCTCTAAGTGACATCAAGGGCCTTTCACCAATGCTTTGCACTCATAGGATTCACTTGGATAATGAGAACGCCTCTTCTGTAGAACATCAAAGGCGTTTGAATCCTAATTTGAAAGAGGTTGTTAAGAAAGAAATTCTTAAGCTTTTAGAGGCTGACGTGATCTATCCCATAAGTGACAGCACGTGGGTTTCTCCCGTACACGTGATGCCTAAGAAGGGAGGGATCAAGGTCATTAAGAATGACAAAGATGAGCTTATACCTACTAGGACTATTACTGCACACCGAATGTGTATTGATTATAGGAAGCTTAATCTTGCTACTAGAAAGGATCATTTTCCCTTGCCTTTTATTGATCAAATGCTTGAAAGACTTGCTAATCACCCCTACTATTGCTTTCTAGATGGATATAGTGGATTTTTCCAAATACCAATCCATCCTAATGATCAGGAGAAGACGACCTTTACATGCCCTTATGTCACCTTCGCTTATCGAAGAATGCCATCCGGGTTGGGTAACGCACCGACTACGTTTCAGCGGTGTATGATGTCAATCTTCTCCGATCTAATAGAAGAGATGGTAGAGGTGTTTATGGATGACTTCTCGGTCTATGGTGCGTCCTTTTCTGCGTGTTTGTTGAATCTTTGCAGGGTATTAAAGCGTTGTGAGGAGATAAACTTGGTGCTTAATTGGGAAAAATGTCACTTCATGGTGAAGGAAGGGATCGTGCTTGGCCACAAGATATCAGAGAAGGGTATTGAGGTCGACAAGGAAAAGATTGAAGTAATGACAGGCCATGAGCCGCCAGTTAACGTCAAAGGAGTGAGAAGTTTCTTGGGACACGCCGGCTTCTACAGGCGCTTCATCAAAGATTGCACGCCCTCTCACGCGGCTGTTGTGCAAGGAGGCTGAATTCGTCTTTGATGAGGAGTGTTTGCAAGCTTTCGTGACCATCAAGGAGGCCCTAGTATCCGCGCATATAGTGCAAGCACCAGACTGGACTCTTACCTTTCGAGATTATGCGTGATGCTAGTGACTATGTCGTGGGAGCCGTTTTAGGCTAAAGGAAGGATAAGAAGCTGCACGTGATTTACTATGCTTCAAGAACCTTGGATGACACGCAAACGAGGTATACCACTACGGAGAAGAAGCTATTGGCGGTTGTATTCGCCTTTGACAAGTTCAGGGCTTACCTCGTGGGTTCCTAGACCATTGTCTACACAGATCACGCGGCTTTGCGCTACATCTATTCCAAGAAGGACACTAAGCTGAGGCTCGTGAGACGGATCCTCTTACTCCAAGAATTTGACATGGGGATCAAAGACAAGAAAGGGATAGAGAACGGCATTGCTGACCATCTCTCTCGGTTAAGAATCAACGAATCTCTCCCTTTAGATGATTCTCTCCCCGAGGAACAACTCATGGTGATCACTACGGCTGTTTGTGGGAGCCTAGAAGGGCGGTTTGAGGAAGTTCTGAGCTTCAAAGAGGAGGATCTCCCTTGGTACGCGGATATTGTGAACTACTTAGCATGTGGAGAGGAGCCTTCGCATCTTGACAAGTACCATAGGAAGAAGTTCATGAGGGACGTGAGCCACTACTATTGGGATGAGCCCTATTTGTACAAGAGAGGTGTTGATAGCCTGTACAGAAGATGCGTGACAAAGGAGGAAGCAAGAGATATCATCTTTCATTGCCACGGGTCTTTGTATGGAGGGCATTTTGCTTCATTCAAAACCGCCACTAAGGTCTTACAAGCCGGTTTCTGGTGGCCGTCAATCTTCAAGGACACCCATGAGTTCGTGATGAGTTGCGAAGCTTGTCAAAGAGCAGGGAATATCACTAAGAGGAACGAGATGCCTCAAGTTCCCATATTTGAGGTAGACATCTTTGACGCGTGGGGCATAGACTTCATGGGGCCGTTTCCTTCATCATACGGCAACAAGTTCATACTAGTGGCTGTTGATTACGTCTCTAAGTGAGTTGAGGCCATTGCTTCCCCAACAAACGACTTTAAGGTGGTGATCAAGCTCTTTAAGAGCATTATTTTCCCGAGGTTTGGAGTACCCAAAGTGGTGATAAGCTACGGAGGAAGCCATTTCATCAATAAGCTGTTTGAAAATCTTCTAAGGAAGTATGGCGTGAAGCACAAAGTAGCTACACCTTACCATCCTCAAACGAGTGGCCAAGTGGAGGTCTCTAACCGTCAGATCAAGGCAATACTCGAGAGAACAGTTGGGACTACTCGGAAGGATTGGGCGGTGAAGTTAGATGATGCTTTGTGGGCTTACCGGACTGCTTTCAAGACACCCATCGGTACTACTCATTTCACTCTTCTCTGCGGCAAAGGTTGTCAACTTCCTGTTGAGTTGGAACATAGGGCGTTGTGGGCTGTGAAGAGATTGAATTTTGATCTGAAGACGGCTCAGGAGAAACGGTTGATCCAGTTGCACGAGCTTGATGAGCTATGGCTGGACGCTTACGAAAGCGCTAGGATCTACAAGGAGCATACCAAGGCTGCTCATGACAAGAAGCTGGTACCTAAGGAGCTTAAGGAAGGGAGTTTGGTGCTGCTTTACAATTCAAGGCTCAAGCTCTTTCCAGGGAAGCTGAAGTCGCGGTGGAGCGGTCCGTATGAAATCAAGGAAGTATTACCTACGGAGCTGTCACATTGGTGGGCAAGAGTGGGAATGCATTCACAGTGAACGGACACAGAGTTAAGCCGTACATGGCGGGTGCATTTGACAAGGAGAGTACCTTAATGCTTCTCCAAGACCCACCATCTGCCTAAACCAAGTAAAGTCTAGCTAAAGACGTTAAAGAAAGCGCACTTGGGAGGCATTCCCATGTCTATCTTGTACATATTTTTGTTTTATTTCTCTTTCAGTTTTATGTTTTTATCTTCTGAGTGTGTGCGAACAGGTGTAAGGGATAGCAGCAAAGATCTTAGATCCTAAAGGAGTGAGAAGGGGCGAATGTCGACTAGAGTTCGAGTACTAGATCGACTAATCCTAACTCGATCTTTACTAGATCGAGTTAGTGAATCGAGAGGAGTTAGTCGATCTAGACGAGATCGAGTGACAAGTCGATCTAGATAGGCACAGATCGATCGGTCCCATCTAGATCGACCGATCTAAATGTCTCGAGAAATTCTTGGAGTTTAGATCGATCGATCCAAAAATGGATCGACTGATCTATTTTCTCTCGGGAAAATCCTTCAAAGACAGATCGATCACTCGACTCGATCCATCACTCGATCTAAGCCGAATCGACCCCTGAATCGAGAACGTAGCTCGATCACGCAGACTCAGCCTAGTTGACCAAAGTCAAGGAACAAGAGAGTATAATCGATCTAAGACTCGATTCTAGCCCAATCGAGTCACCGATCGATCAAATCTCTCGATGCAGCCATTATGGGCATGAGATCGAGTCCTAGATCGACCGAAGGGACTCGATCTCATGCCGAGGTAACAAAAAAATTTTCCTCCCTTTCTCCTTTCCCTCGCTTTTTAATTTTGAATGGTGGTCAAGGCAGGAATTTGACCACGAAAGTTGTGCCTTGACCACCTTTTGTCAGAAAACCACTTTCATCACCCATGGTTTTAGATTTTTGTTGCTTTTATGTTTTCAACAATTTCACACTCTCTCATTCTTATTCTTACGAGTTTTAATCGAGAGAGAGAGTGTTCTTCCTCTTTTCTAAAGGCATTTAGCTCTTATTCTCGATCTTGCAAAGTATTTCAAGATTTTTAATTAAATCTTTTCAAAATTTCATTTTATCACCACTTGATCGATTTAAGTTGCTAAGGGTTTTAACGATTTTTTTTAAGTAGCTAGAAATCAGGAAATAATCTAGATTTAATGCCATCTCTAGATTTTCTTTTCCTTTATCTAGATATAATTTTTATAAATCCCCCAAAAATCTAGGATGTTAGTTGTAGATTTTTCTTTCTCGCTAGTCTCTTTCTCGATTTCTTGCCGCCTTTGCTCACTCTTTTGTTTGAGAATCGTGTTTCAGGCACCAATGGCACCTAAGAGAACCAGAGAAGAGGCTGCACAGAGAAAGGATGAACAACGAGTGGTTCAAGAAGAGAGAACTCAACAAGTTCAAGAGGAGGAACCTCAGCAAGTTCATGAGAGAATCCGTTGGACTAAGGAGGAAAAGGCGGCGAAGAAGAGGCTGCGCTTCGAGCCTACCAAATTCACGATTAGAGACTTGCTGGCAAGGATGGGTCTCCTCGAGGATTTTGACTCCTTTCTCCAAAACATGGGGCTTGCTTGCATTTCAAGGATGGACTGTCCGACATATCCGCAAGTGACAATGGATTTCCTCTCTACCTTGGCGTTCTCCTATGAGAATCCGAGCCTCCCAACTCCCTCTCAAGGGCGTTTCAGCTTCAAGGTCAAGAAGCGGTCCTATCACCTTTCCATTGAGGAGCTTTGCCAAGCATACAGACTCAACGCCGCGGCTAAGCAAGTGGAGTTTCCCCCTCTTAAGAACGCCAGCATCATATGGGACGTGCTTTTTGATGTAGAGTACAAAGCCAACACGGCTAAAATCAAGAAGGTGAGGAATCCCGTCCTGAGGTACACTCTCAAGTTGTTGGCGAACACCTTCAGCGGACGAGCCGTGTCTCCCACGGTGACGAAGACCGAGCTGTGTTTCCTCTTCCAAGGGATCAAGAGGATACTATGCAGCAGCGAAGAGGAGAACCACGATCCGCTTATGGATGACCTCGGAAACGATGTCAACTACGGGTGTATTCTAGCCTCCTCCTTGGTGAAGTACAAGGAATATGCTCTGAGATGCAAGGCGAGCTCAGCTTACATTGGAGGCTTTCTCACGCCGCTCTTCATCCAAGCCGGTGTGCCACTTCAAAGGTTCGAGCCCTGCGCGGATAGAGCCTTCATGGACGAGACCTACATGCGCAACACCGATAGCTTGGGACCTACGCCAGCTCCAGGATTCTTCGCCTATCAGTTCTACGATGATGGGGGGAAGAAAAACGTGTGCATCTTACCTAACGCTGAGGAGACTAACTTGGATAGCATCGGTACGATTCAGTTCTGCCCAACCCACGAGGAGTGCTACGCCCCGCTTGGAACAACAATGATGCCCATTCAGTCCACGCGAGAGCAGTCAGAGTCACCACCATCAGATGGAGCAATGCCGGCCCACTTTGAGCTTCCGAGGATGGACTTTGAGCCGCGGACCAAGGCTGAGAAGTTTCTTGCCTCAGTGGTGGAGATGCAGCGGAAGATAACTAAATGGCAAGGAAAGATGATCAAGAAGCTTGCCAAGAAAGTCAAGGCGCTTCAAGGAAGCTCATCCGCGAGGTCTAAAGGGTCAAAGAGTGAAGAAGTTAACCAGCCCGAGAAGAGGAGGAGGTCAACTGGCGGTATTGTCATCCGTGAGCAGCAAGGAACCACGCAACAGGCTCGACATTCCGTTCATGGTTTCCCCACCGAGGCTAAAGGCAAGGACGTAGCCCGACACTCCTCTAGCACGAGCAGCTCCGCTGGAACATCCTCAAGTTCCAGCCGAGTCTAGCTCCGAGGTACCAAACGACCTACCCTTGTATATACCGTTCATATTTTCTTTCTTTTTGCATTGTGTTTTGAGCTCCTTTGAATTTGTTTGCCACCGGGACGGTGTCATTAAAGTTTGGGGGAGTATGTGTGTGGTTTGACATGTTTATTCTGATCTTATTTTCCCTTTAGCATCCTTGAGTCTTCATTACATGAAAAATTGGTAAAATTTTTAAAATTTTCAAAAAAATTCATGTTGTTGCATTCATCTTGTTAAGCATTTTAGGATTGAGTCTAGAATTTTTAAGCATTTAAGTTATTTACATTTGCATAAGGGGCTAAAGTTTTCTTAAAAATGTGTTTTAGGCTTATGAATGGTTTCAATATCCTAGTTGGTAGTTCTCTAATGCTTTGCTCACACTTTGAAAGTAAGTTCTTACCATGCTTGGATCACTAGTTTTGATTTTCGTGACTTGAATTGAACTCTCATGATTTGAAACTTGTTCTATTAAGTGAAAACCTTAACTTAAATTTTTAAATATCATTCTTATCTACTTGAAAATGAACACATGGATTTTAAAATATTTAGGCTCTCTTCTTCCTTTTACCACTCTTTGTGAGCTTAAGTAGAACACCCGCCTTGACCATTACCTTTCTTTGAAGCCAAGTTTTCGTGTGTGAAATCATTGTGAGGCCTCTTCCGGTTTGAACTTAGCATAAAGTGTTACGTTTAGGCGACATGACTAGGTTCTCATATGATTGCTAGCTTTGCATTTTGAAGCTAGATGTAGGCTTAGGATAAGTTTGGGGGATCATTGGGGTTGCTTTCATGTTTATATGCTTTCGGTTTCAAAAGAGTTTGGTATTTGAAGTAAGAAAAAGGTTTTAAGTGAAAGGTTTTGTGTTTAAAAAGTATAATGCTCCAATAATTTCAGAAGATAGCTCTCTCAAAAAAAAATATATATATATATATAAAAGAACCTATGTGCCAAAATAAAAAGAAAAGAAAAAGAAATAAATAAAAAGGAAAAAAAAATAAGAGAGCTATCAATAAGGTTAGTTTGCATCACTTTAGGTCCTAGAGTGTTTTTGCACTAGCATTTGCATGTTTTCTGCATTATGCATCACAATCAGGTTGTTTTTAGCTACTTTGGAGTCTTGGAAGGTTCCTGGACGTGCTGAGGCTCGTGAGGAGGTTCGTGGACACTTGGAAATATCAGGATTGCACGTTAAGGACCTGAGATCGAGTAGCAGATCGAGCAAGGCAGGTCGATCTAGATGAGATCGACCAGAAGATCGAGCATGGAGATCGATTTGGAGTACGGACGTAGATGACGCCATGCAGATTGAGGACCGGATTGAGCTTCCAACCCGATCAGCACAAGATCGACTCGGAGATCGACCAAGAGCCGCTCGATTCAGGACATGATCGATTGCCAGATCGAGCTTCGTGATCGATCCCAGACCAACCTTATCCGTCCAGCCTGTTTTTGGACCGTAGCAAAGGGGGGGGGGGGGGGGGGGGGGGGGGGGGGGGGGGGACCATTTGCGGTTTGGCCATTTTAGGGAAAGACCAACGATCCCTTTCATTATCCCGTTTTGTCGACTACTTTTCTATCTTCTCTCTCGTTTTTAGGCGATTCGCCATTGTTAGACTTTGAGCTTTTTCTTGTTTTACTTTTGAATATTGGATAGTTTAACTTAAATCAATCGTCTTTCATGTTTAGTTCTTCGTTTATTGCATTTCGTACGGTTTATTTCATGAGTCGCGAGTAGTTTCATTGGGTTTTGGGGTTGAGAGGATTCAAAGGGGTCGAAAAGGTTTTCAAGTTTGGTGTTTTCGTGTTCTTCATGGCTTTCTCTTCTAGGATGTCGAGTTCTTAAGGCTTAAAGAGTCTCACGCCAAGATCTTTATGATCATAGAGAGCTCTTACCTTGACAGGATCCAGAGATCTCTGAAAATCGCATCCTAGAGACTAGTTACCCTTTCCCAAACGCCATGGTAGTTTAGGAGACTGGTTAAGCCGCGTGTTTGAAATCTGATTTCCTTTCCCTTCAATCTCTTTTTCCGCCAAACGCCATGGGTCTGGAGGAGAAAATGAAGGAGTGATCCATACCACACGCCATGGATGGATCTTGTTTTGTTTTCAAGGCTTAGGGAACCTCACAAGGTGAGTAGATCTAAAGTTTTCAAACCAAGCTTAAACCTTTGAAACCCCTGAACATGAATCTCAACCCTGGACCCTCCTTTCAGTATTTCTTAGTCTCTGTTGGTCATTCGCTTGTTGTTTGCTTGCATCCTGGTCATTAGATTCGCTTTCGCTTAAACTGTCTTTTAGATCGATTGCTTTTGCTCGATCTAGTGGTCGATCCTGTGGTCTATCCACTAGTCAATTTTTATAAATTCATAGCTCTGTATTTTAATTATTTTGTTTGTTCGTCGTGGTAGTTCACTCGTTCCTGGTAATTTTAAAATAGATTTGCATTGCATTTACTCGTTGCATTTAGTTTTTAGGATTTTTACAAAACTGTTCATCATTTGCCTAGCTTTACTCGATCCTTGCATTCTCACTGATCTTTCTAGCTCCTAGGATTGGATTGATTCTGCTTGCATTGTACTACAACTAAGTGCTGCTTGAGTTTTGATAACCTCCTTTTGCATTGCATCACCTTAGATAGATACAAAAATCTTGTTATCATGCAATTACCTAGGATCTTCTTGAGGGGCATTGATTGGAAGTATCAGATGGCGCTGGATGCAGCAAGTGCAGGAAACTTCAACACCAATAGACTAGAGGAGGCGATCAGACTGATTGAGAATTTGGTCTGCAGCAACAGCACTAAAAATTCAGACTTTCAGAGGATGAAACAAGCTGGTGTGGCTGATGGAAATCAGATTGCTGAAGTTAAGGCTAAGCTGGATGATATGCACAGCCTTTTGGTGGGAAAGATGTCAGTACACTTTGCTGCAGAGGTGGAAACTTTCGAAGTTCCAAAGGAGGTTGAACAAGAGGATGTAAACTTCATCAATTCTGGTGGTTTTCAGGGTCTCAGCAATGGAACAGAAGCTACAACAACAACAACCAGAAGAGAACCTTTACAGGAGGACATAGCAAGCTTGGTTTCACTCCTAAGCCCCTATTCCAGAAGACAGAGTACCAGAAGCCATTCCAGAACAGTGGAAATTACAGAAACTATGGTTCTTCTTCCTATAAACCTGCACCTCCACAAGAGAACAAAATGGAAGCAATGCTGGAACAGATCTTGGAAGGACAAGAGAAGCTTACAGTGGACTTCAATGGCAAGATAGATTCGCTCTATCGGGACTTGAATGGGAAAATTGAGAGTCTGGACTCTCATATGAAGAAGCTTGATGTTCAAGTTGCCCAAACTACAGGAGTTGATCAGAGGCAAGATGGATTTCTTCCAGGAAGAACTGATGCTAATCCTAAACACCATGTGAATGCCATCACATTGAGGAGTGGAAAGAACCTGAAACCAGTGTTGCAGAAGGATTTAACCTCCAGAAATTTTGTGGGTATTAAAGAGTATGAAGATGAAGAAATTTCTTCTAAAGAACCACGGGTGACGCTCATCACCAATAATGGGTGTCGCTCGTCACCCCTCGAGCACAACCCCGATCATTGCTCTTCACAAGTTGGTGACGACCGTCACCAGGAGGGTGACGCTCGTCACCCAAATCGAGTAATCGACCCCGACTCGTCCAAGACGAGTGACGCTCGTCACCACCCCAGTGACGCTCGTCACCCGTCACCACATACTGCACTTTCGACTAAAACTTCAGCTAATGTTAAGGAGACCGTGTATAAGCCCAAGATACCCTATTCTAAGCATCCTAAGAAGTCTAAGCAAGAGCTTGAAGATGCAAGATGCAAGGCTATCATGGACAGATTGGTTATTGAGATCCCATTGATTGATGCTGTAAGAATCACTCATGTTATAAGGAGGTATGTGAAGAAGATGGTGACCAATAACTTGAGTTTAGAGGCTGGGACTATGATGATCAACGAGCAGGTCAGTGCAGTTATTCAGAACAGAGTTCCAGAGAAGCTTTCAGACCCAGGAAGCTTTGTTTTAGACTGCACAATCTTCAATGACAAGTTTGAGAGGTCATTGTGTGATCTTGGTTCTAGTGTGAACCTTATGCCTCATTCTGTTGCCAAGAGCTTGGGGATGACCGATTTTAAGACTACAAGGATATCTCTTGTCCTAGCTGATAGATCAGTCATAGTTCATGAAGGGGTGATAGAGGATGTTCCTATCAAAGTAGGAGATTGTATGATTCTTACTGATTTTGTGGTTCTGGAATACGGATAAGAACCCAAAGATCCCTTGATTCTTGGCAGACCCTTCTTGGCTACTGCAGGAGCTATCATTGATGTCAGGAAGGGTAGAATAGAGCTGAATGTTGGTGATTTAGTGATGAAATTCGAAATGGACAAGCTGATGAAGAGGCCAACCATAGATGGACAGACTTTTTATGTGAATGTTTTCACAAACATTGCTGATCAGATCTTCCATGAGATGAGTTCAGAGGACCCCTTGGAAAGGGCGTTGACCACTTCTACAGTAGAGTATGAGCATTTAGATGCTGCTGCAACAGGCTACACAAAGATGATGGATGCTACTGCACAAGTGATGCAACTGGTTGCACAGGATGAGCTTGTCTCCACATCTGCGAAAGCTGCTACAATGGGTGATTGGTCTGCAGCAAAAGCACCAAAAGTTGAGCTTAAACAGCTCTCTGCAGGGCTAAGGTACGCATTTCTTGGAGAAAACTCCACCTATCCTGTTATTGTTAATGCTTCATTGAACAATGCAGAGCTCACCCTTTTGCTAAGTAAGCTGCGAAAATTTGGCAAAGCTCTTGGCTACACTCTTGATGATATTTCAGGTATCTCTCCAGACTTGTGCATGCATAGGATACACTTAAAGGATGAGTCGAAATCATCAGTTGAGCACCAGAGGAGGCTGAATCCGAATTTGCAGGATGTGGTCAAGAAAGAGATCATGAAGTTGTTGCAGGCTGGTATCATCTATCCAATATCAGACAGTGCTTGGGTTAGTCCAGTGCACGTGGTGCCTAAGAAAGGATTTGTCACAGTGGTGAAGAATGACAAGGATGAGCTGATTCCAACCAGGACTGTGACACGACACAGGATGTGCATTGACTACAGCAAACTGAATGCAGCAACAAGAAAATATCATTTTCCTCTGCCTTTCATCGACCAGATGCTGGAGAGGCTGGCGAATCACAAGTATTACTGCATCCTTGATGGGTATTCAGGCTTCTTTTAGATACCAATCCATCCAGATGATCAGGAGAAGACCACTTTTACCTGTCCTTATGGCACTTTTGCATATCGCAGAATACCTTTTGGGCTGTGTAATGCTCCCGCAACCTTCCAGAGATGCATGATGTCGATCTTCACAGACATGATAGAGAAGTTTATGGAGGTTTTCATGGATGACTTCTCTGTTTATGGGTCCTCTTTCAAGAGCTGCTTGGATAATTTGTGTGCAGTTCTGCAGAGATGTGAAGAGAAGCACTTGGTTTTGAACTGGGAGAAGTGTCATTTTATGGTTCAGGATGGTATTGTGCTAGGTCACAGAGTCTCAGGAGACGGTATAGAGGTGGATAGGGCGAAAATTGAGGTGATGAAAAGTCTACTAGCACCTGATTCAGTCAAAGCAGTGAGGAGTTTTCTGGGTCATGCAGGCTTCTACAGAAGATTCACAGAAGAGTGCAAATCCGCCTTTGAACAGATCAAACAAGCTTTGGTTACAGCTCATGTTGTGCAACCTCCAGATTGGGACTTACCTTTTGAGGTAATGTGTGATGCCAGCGATTTTGCAGTTGGAGCAGTGCTGGGACAGAAGAAAGACAAGAAACTCCACGCAATTTACTATGCAAGTAGGACTTTGGATGATGCTCAGAAGAACTATGCAACAACTGAGAAGGAATTGTTAGCTGTTGTGTTTGCTTTTGAGAAATTCAGACAGTATCTTGTTGGCTCCAAGGTCGTGGTCAATACTGACCATTCAGCATTGAAGTATCTAATGCAGAAGAATGATGCAAAGCCAAGGCTGTTGAGATGGATTTTACTTCTTCAAGAGTTTGATATAGAAGTGAAGGACAAGAAAGGAGTTGAGAATGGAGTTGTTGATCATTTATCCAGAATTCTGGTCGAAGACAGTGTCCCAATCAATGATTTCTTGCCTGAAGAGAATGTCTACTTGGTGGAAACAACAGAACAGGAGGAAAGTATTGAAAACCTGCAGTTTTCTCGAAACTGCAGGGGAGTGACGAGCGACACCAGGAGGGTGACGCTCGTCACCAACCCAGAACAGTCGCGACCGAGTTGTACAAAAGAGGTGATGCTCGTCACCAATCTCTGCACTTTTCTGCGATTTGTGCAAGCTTGGGGATGGCTTTTGAAGAGCCTGTTTATGCTTTGAATGATCCAAAGAGACCCTGGTATGCTGATATTGCCAACTACCTTGCCGCAGAGGATGAACCACATGACTTCAAGGGCTATGCTAAGAAGAAGTTCTTGAGATAACTTAGGAGATTCTATTGGTATGAGCTATACCTCTACAAGCATTGTGCTGATGGGATCTACAGGAGATGCATAACTAAGAAGAAGTGCAGGACGTCCTCTTTCACTGTCATGGATCAGAATATGCTGGACACTTTGCCACATTCAAAACAGTCTCCAAGGTTCTTCAAGCTGGTTTTTGATGGCCTACTATGTTCAGGGACGCCCAAGCCTTAATTACAAGCTGTGATACTTGTCAGAGAAGAGAAAAAATCAGCAGGAGACATGAGATGCCACAGAACTTCATTCTGGAAGTTGAAGTCTTTGATTGTTGGGGTATTGACTTCATGGGACCTTTTCCCTCATCTTATGGGAATAGATACATTCTGGTTGCTGTTGATTATGTATCTAAGTGGGTAGAGGCGTTGGCTACTCCTACTAATGATGCTGCAGTGGTTTTGAAGCTGTTTAAGACCATTATCTTCCCCAGATTTGGTGTCCCGCGGATTGTCATAAGTGATGGTGGTTCTCACTTTGTCAATAAGGTTTTTGACAAGCTACTGAAGAAGTATGGTGTACAACATAGAGTAGCCACGCCCTATCACCCCCAAACCAGTGGGCAAGTTGAGGTTTCCAACAGGCAGATCAAGCAGATTCTGGAAAAGACAGTGGAAAAGACAAGGAAAGATTGGTCTGTAAAACTGGATGATGCTTTATGGGCTTACAGGACAACATACAAAACACCACTTGGGACTACACCATTCCATCTTCTTTATGGCAAGGCGTGCCATCTACCAGTAGAGTTGGAGTTCAAAGCAAAATGGGCCATAAAGAAGCTGAACTTCGATCTGAAGCCTGCTGCAGAGAGGCGCTTGATTCAGCTCAATGAACTTGATGAGATCAGATATCTGGCCTATGAAAACTCCAAGTTATACAAGGAGAGGACAAAGGCATATCATGATAAAAAGATCATCTCCAGATATTTCGAGCCCAATGACCAGGTATTACTTTACAACTCTCGTTTACAGCTTTTTCCTGGTAAATTACGTTCTCGATGGTCATGTCCTTTCACTGTCAAAGAAGCTCGCCCACATGGTGCAATTATCTTGATCAACTCAAAAAGAGAGGAGTTCACTGTCAATGGACAAAGGGTGAAGCATTACTGGGCACAAGCAGAGATTCCTGCAGGACACATTGTGTCTCTGGATGATGCACCAGCTGTCTAAACAGCCAACCAAAGTCAAGCTAATGACTTTAAACAAGCGCTTAGTGGGAGGCAACCCACTGGTAAGTTGTAAATATTGTACTTAGTTTTTATTTTAGTGTTTAGGATTAATAATTATATTTTATCAGTTAAAAAAACAAAAAAAGATGGTGACGATCGTCACCCTTACGGTGACGCGCGTCACCCGTAGGAGTCGAGCACGGGGTGTTTATTTTCTTCTTCTTCTTCCTCATGCTCACTTCTGAAATAACGAACACATGGACATATTCTCACACAATCTGAAACTTTTGATTTTCTAAACCAAATTGAGTGATTCAAAAGCCTAATCCTTGCGAATTTTGCTCCTCTTTCTGAATATCTACTCGAGTTTTAAGATCTCCAAGGTATGTGTTTGGAATCCCCAATTTTCAGTCCGCCATAGGTTTGATAAAATCTGATTTTTGACTTGATTAGCTTGATTTAACTGTTGAATCATGGTTAGTTAGGTTGTATTGGACGAATGGAACCATCTATGTGAGCTTTTATCGGATGGTTTGCAAGTTTTGAATTTTCGATTTCATGATGAAATTTGCGAAAATCTGGAAATTTTGGATGATTTGGGTTGAACTGATGCTTGAATTGTGTTCCTGGTATTGTTGTAGTTGATCGCCATCAGTTATCTCACCTTGATTGATTGATTTTTCGAATTTTGAAAAATTTGCTAATTTTGGTGATGTTTTTGGTCGATTTTGAACTTGAATTTTCAAATGCCTAGACAGGAGAAAACACCAAGGCAAAGCTCGTCGTCAAGCACTGCAACAGGCTCTACAGATTCATTCAGTCAATACCCAGTTTGCAGGCCTCCATGGCCCATGCGAGAAGATCGGAAAATAGCCTCAGGAGTGGCTTGGGCAGGAACTCCGAGGCAGGAAATATCACGGGACACTTGCATATTCCATGATATCCAGGAGGAATGGGATGAATATGACACGCTGTTCTACAATGCGTGGCTGGGAGTGAAGATTGTCCCCACACAGTTCGCGGATTCTACTGTTCTGCAGAAGATGGGGATCTTCGAGGAGGTTGTTCAGATTCTGGATTCTATCGAGATGGGCACTATGCCATTCCAGCAGTACGATCTCTACCCTGACTTGGTCTGCCAGTTTCTCTCTACTGTTCGCGTCTACTACGCGAATGAGCTGGCGAAGCGTGCGCAGGAAGGCACGATGACATTTCTGATCAGAGGGGTTCGATACAGGATCAGTCTGATGGAGCTTTGTGGGATCTACAGCTTCTCTGACCACCCCACAGGCGTTCTCCTTTCCTCTCAGTGGACTCACATGCGGACATTCTGGTCCAAGTTCGGGAATGGAGTCTATGACAGCAAGACTAGCAGGCAGACAGAGGTTCGCCATCCTGTCTTGAGGTACATTATGTGCCTCTTTGGCCATACCATTTTGTGCAAGTCTGCGCCTAGCAAGACACGGGTCAGTGAGCTGATTCTCCCCTACTACGGACTCTATGAGATGCTTGATGATGTGATCCCTATCGATAGCATGGTTCGCGCCAACTTGGGTGCTGTTTTTGCTGAGCATCTGGTCTCCTTGAAGACCAAACCGTTCACCAGTCCAGGGGAGAAGACCGAGAGTGTTGGCAGCCTTCTGACACCTATCTTCCATCATTTCCAGATCGATGTCACTCCCTGCAGTCTACTCAGTTCCAGATCACTCATGGATGACCAGTATCTGCGCCATGTCACTTGGCTCAAGATTGGCGTTGTATGGACTTTTACTACTACTTCTGGAGAGTATGTTGGCATTAAGTTGCCACAGAGAGCCCTCACTACGATTCAAGGAGTTCCACGCCAGCTTTTCTTCATGCCAGAGCGGACTCTACTGCGCCATTTACCTCTGCGCCCTGCTAGAGCTGCTACAGCTGGTGCCTTTGCTTCTACTGCAGCTGCTGATGATGCTGGACCATCCACACGCCAGACTACCTCCTCCACTACTTTCAGGCATCCTCCACGACCACAGACACCCATGGATATGGCTGCTTTTCAGGAGTATGTCATTGACAGCTTTGAGGGACTCTGGGATGCTGTTGAACCAGGTTCTTATTGCTATGTTTGGATGTTGTTAATTGTGTGTTTGAGTTCTCAAAAAGTCTAACTTTAGAGTACACATGACAACACTTCGTTAATTAATATCTAACTTAACAATTGGGCGATACAGGTCGTGGTGACGCTCGTCACCCGACCCCACGCGAGGTAACACTTTTTGACCATGGTTTTTCGACTTCTCGTTCATTTTTCTGACCAACTCTTGGCTTAATAACACTGGGAAAAATGTTGTTTAAGTCTGGGGGAGGTGGTTACTGACGATGTGTGCTTTGTGTCATGTTTATAGAGTCTTAAAGTTGAGTCAAAAACCTGTTTTATAGAGTCAAATTTTGAAACTGTCAGTTTTTCTTGGAACTAACCATATGACGTTTTTGCTTATAAGAACCATTGCCACAGTAGTTGATTACAAGTCTTACTAAGTTGAAAGTCATAGGTAGACCAGTCTAGCAATGAAGGTTTAGGTTCTTAGAGAATCTGGAAAATTTGCTGTTAGCTCCACCTTAATGAACTTTAAACTTCTTATCTTGGTGATTGATTCTTATTGATCTTGATTATCTCTTTCAGCACTGACAATAAGGTTAAGATACAGTCTCTCTTTGATCTTCCCTGATGTAGTTTTTAAAAGTTTAAGTCCAAAGAATGGTGCATTCATGACTCAGTCTCCTCACAAGGAACAACAGTAGTGAACACACTCAAGAACCTGTCTCCTCACAAGGAACACAAGTATTGAGTAGCACCATATCTTAGACTGTAAAAGTTGAGAAAAAGAAGTGAAAAATCGAAAATATCCAAAGGAAAAGATCAAGGGAAGAGAAAATAGGAGAGCTGTGTTGAGATTGAATTGTTCAGTTGTTGGGAAGGAAAAAGAATCTGTAAAGTGATTGAGATGATAGAACCTTGATGAGATATCACACTCAGATAAAAAAATAAGAAGTTAGCAGTAGAAATTTTGGATTTCTTGAAGGGATTTGGACTGGATTTGAGAGATTTTCTAAGCTTGTGATGATTAGACTGAAATTTGATCTTGTGTTGATTCTGTGGTATGTATAAACATGTTCCTGGTGACTGACTGACTGTTTCTTGTTTTCAAACCTCGACCATGTTCTTTGTCTGATGTTTGCTTGAGGGCAAGCAAAAGCTAAGTCTGGAGGGAGTTGATATATCATGGTTTTTATGGTCTTAAACCATGATATAACACTCGGTGCATGTCTGGACTATAACACTCGGGTTTAACCATGATATAAGTCCTTTTATTGAGTCTTTTTGGTCTTTTTAGAGTCCTAGAAGAGTCTTTGCAGGTTATAACATGTCTGGAGCACAATTGGAGATATTGGAACCTTTTGGAGCATTTTGAGTTGAAGCCACTAAGTACCAAGCTCGAAGCAGAAAGTATGCCATAGGGTGATGCTCGTCACCACCCTTGGTGACGCTCGTCACCCATCAAGGAAGGAGCGTGGCCTGATTTATTAAAAGTATGAAAACTATTTACAGAATTGGCCCAAATTTTCTATTATTTACAAGAAGACCCCAGATCGTGTTTAGCCTCTATTTATTAGGTTTTTCAGGCATTGTTGGCCATGATCTTAGTTTTTCAGAATTCAGAGACTTTGAGAGAGATTTATTCAAAGCTTTTTGGGGAGACAAATCCTGTACTTTATTGAAAAGATTTCGAACCCCCTTATTCTTTTACTCTTTCTCTTAATGCAATATTATTCAGTTATGTGTTGTGATTCCATAATCATGTCTGAGTAATCTTCTAGTTAAGTTAGGGCTTTTTCAAAGGTTGATGAAGAGTTTGTAGAATTGCTATCTGCTAGGAATATCTTTTGGTTTTTCATCTCTGCTTGCTTTAAAATCGAATTTCTGAGACACATCATCTAGAAATCCGAAAATCATAGGTTGTTAAATATATGTGAGAGCATTATTGATAACCTGAACTAGTATTTGATGAGCAAAACAACTTAGTGCAAAGAGATTTGGCTTATGAGCTTTGTACACAATTGAATCTGATCATTCCTGCATGTTTAGGTTGTTAGGGTTTGCAAAGAGATTTGAAACTCTGTGATTTAGGCATAGATAACTTCTACAATGAGAATTGATTAGTTATGTGTAAAAACTCAAGTTCGATCTACGAAAGAACTAGGGTTTGAGGGTTTCAAAGAGATCTTTTTATTAGAAGAAGCCGGAGCTTGGTTAAACACAACGGTGTTTAGGTCGTCGGAATAAGAACGCCGACCTAAAACTGTTTAAGGAAATAAATCAAGAACTAGAACAATCTGATCGCTTAAGTTTTGCTCTAGGTCTTGATCGATGGTTTTCGGATAGTTTGAGGAGTCGAGGACTTTCTGCATTTATAGCCGATCAGGTCGGTCTTCAACCTGTTTGGAATAGGAAACTCTTGTCGGCAAGGAGTTTCCTTTTTCCCCGGATCGTCAACAAATGGAAGATTTTCATCTATGTTGCCGACCTGGAACTTGTTAGACGGGCCTACTAGAATTCATATCGGGCTTGTTAGAGACGGTACGAATCTCATCTCTAACAGTAAGTCCCCCTCCAGTTCGGCAAGTGAGGGTACGTTACTTGGTGAACTTCATGATGTATTGCTTGGTATGCATTATGGTCGGCTGTAAAAAGAGTTAGAATAAAAATGAAATTATTACCTGGACTTCTGATCGGCGCGGTGATGAAAGCCAGATTGTGATTCTAGGCGCGAAAAATTCCCGCCTAAAAGATGATGTAGGCTAGGCCTAGGCTCGCGCATGCAGGACTAGGGTTGACACGTGTCAAACCCTAGCAGGCGAAGGTGAAGAGGCCGATTTAAAAAAAAACATAAGAAATGTGAATTGTCGCCGAACTCATGATGACTCTCGATAACCGTCCAGACCTTCCTATAAATAAGAGGGACTCGGCTTCCGTTTCTTCACTTCTGCATCTCTAGCGAAACTCTGTCAAAATCAGGTTTGCTCTTCTCTCTCTTCTTTGTTCTTCATCTATTTTAGTTAGAAATCTTTCCGATCGGACCTCCGCCGCGTTTTGTTCCGATCGCCGCATTTGATTTCTCCGATTAAGTGGAAAACCGTCGTGATATCCAGATATGAGCAAGTGTGTGAAGATCTGCGAGAGCCGACCAGAGTCGAGAGTGATCGTATCGGCTAAGGAGAAAGCCGACGAGATCAGTATTTCTCTAGAATAGTTTCTTCAGATGGAGAAAGGCGACCAGGCCGTAAGAGACAGATCGAAAGGAAAGCGGATCGCCGTTGAAGAATCAGATTCAGGTCGGTCTTCTGATGCTAGTGAATTGTCCGCGTTGGATCGGGCTTTTCAGGAGCGAGTCAGGGAGGAAAACCAAAGAGCAGCGGCCGAGCGCTTTCACGCCGATCAGGTCGGGGCTATTTTAGGGAGTGGAGAGGCGTCGACCAGGGAACCATTCTTGATTCCGCAGCTAAGAGATGAGGAAGACGTACGAGGTGGATCGAATGAAATGGATATCTCAGACGAGCTGAACACTCTTATCGTTGAAGATGAGGTGAATCAGTTCGGCATCATCGATCTGAATCCTCCAGTCAAGAAAGTTAAACGGAAGAGGGGGGAGCCAGTTATGAGACCGATCTGCGATAATCCCCTGGGGATAATGCCGACCAAATCGATGATGGAATCGTTGGTTTCTCTGAAAAAGGAGTGCGACATCGGTCATGAAGTAGTGTTTATGGTGCCGAGCCCATCTGAGCGACCATGGGATGCGCCACCAGGGTGGTTCTGCGTCTATGAGTGTTTCTTCAGAGAGTTCCATCTGTGGTTTCCACTCCCGAGACTCCTGCTCGAATTTGCCGATCACAAAGAGATGCCGATCTCTCAGTTCTCCCATTCTACCATCCGCCTGATAGTGAGTATGCTGGTGATATCGATTAAGCATAGAATTCCGTTGAACCGTGCTGCGTTTGACGCGATGACTAACACCAGAAGGACAAAAGAGAAGTTGCGGAATAGGGGTTCGTACTACACCAGTATGAAGAGCAAATTTAATATAGTCACTGGTGGCCATAAGACGAAGATCAATGACTGGAGAGACAGATACTTCTTTGTTTTGATCAACGAGTCCTCCATCGCTGATAGGGATGTGCCGATACGGACGAAATGGGCGGAGGTCATGGGTAGAAAATCTACCCGACCTGATATATAAGAGATGCGAATTACTCCTCATCGTCGACTGATTCTCTTTTTTTTACAGGAAACAGACATCTCCCTATTGTCGACGATCCAGTGGATATTTACAATATTGCCGAATGATTCTCGAGGATTTCTGCGATAACGTGGTCTGAGATCACGGAAGAAAGGATTAACAAGATCAGAGGTTAGTTTAATTTGCCAGGAGCCTGTTCGGTATTTGACGATTCCCCATTTGATATAACTTTTTGACTTTCATTAGCTGCGCTTGAACGATATTCTCGCCGTCAAGAAAAAATGAAGTCAGCCGCTTTTAAGGATTTGTCGACCGATCTGGAGTCTATCCTCGGGTCTTCAATTGCCAAAGAAGCCGATAATGCCTTCCCGGCTGTACCTTCTCTCAAGGGCGATATGGCCCAAGCTAGGATAATGACCGACCAGAAATCTGAGCAGGATGCAGCCAAGGCCAAGAAAATGGCTGATAATAGGACAGCCAGAAAAGCTGAGAAGGCCAAGAAGAAAGCCGAAGAGGTGGAAGGAGCCGACGATGCTCAATTTTGTGAGTTCGAAGGTAGAGACGGCAGTCCGTTGCTATTGAAGAAGCGGAGTTAGGAAGGATCTCCTGAAGAGCCGCGGTCGTCGAAGAGGTCTCGGGCTGAGAGAAAACTACGTCCGTTTGGGTTCTCTTATGAGTATCGCGGTGAAAGCCCGATAGTGCACGACTCTGTATCGTGCCTCGATTACTTCCTCAAGTTAAGGGACCATCCATCGGGTACACCAACAGATCCGCGTGGCTATATCCGCAGTGAAGAAATAGCACGCTTCGCGCACGATCAAGCCAAGGTAAACAAAAATTACGTCCTTGTTTGTGAATTCTTCGAGTTAGTGAATTCGAATATTAACATTCTATCGTGCAGGCACTGAACACAGCATTAACCGTGATGGGCGAATATGATCGGGATGCGAAGAAATGTCTTGTTGAAGAAGCTGAAAGGGTGAGACTCCACGGAAATCTCGAAGCCGAGCAGAAGAAAACTGCAGAACTGGAAGCTGCGCTCCGCGGCTCTGCTGAAGAGCTGTAGAAACTTCGAGCCGGTGATGCGGAGAAGAGCAAACTGCTCAATCGAATGGCAAAGAAGATTCAGAAAGAGAGGGCCGATTCTCAGAAGAAGCTGGAGGCCGAACTGAAAGTTGCGGCTGAAGAGAAACTTGCCTTCGGGCAAGAAGTGGCAAAGCGCACGACGATTGCGGTGAACAATCATTATGCGAGTTTAGTCGCAGAGGTGAAGGAGTCACTCGCACGGAAGGCAAAAGCCCACGAGTTGATTTCGACGGCTGCTCAGTGGGTCGGAGCTAAAAAAGCGCTTGAGATCGTTCGTAAGCAAGGTTACAGCTTTCCGGCCCTGGTGGAGGAGAATATCGAAAAACTGATTGGCGAGAGTAAGGCACAACTGGAGGCCTTCGAAGAAGTCATCTTCATGCCGGACGAACTCCAAGTTCAAGAGGCGGAAGTCTTCTTTGAAGTTTCCAGTGATACTCAGTTCGATGCGGCTAAGGCTCCGGAAGGGGCCGACCAGGGAAAAGAGCTAGAAGTCGACCAAGACGGCGTTAATGATGCCGACCATGTTGGCAGTCAAGAGGCCGAAAAGGAAGAGGAAAAGATCCAGGAGGAAGCCGAAGACTAGCCTTTTTAATATTCTTGTAATTTTTTTGTACTATGTAATCATGTGCCGTTCTGACTTTTTTTTTAAAAAAAAAAAATTAAATTAATGAAAAATCTTTGACTAGAATAAAAATCTGAACATAACGGCGATGCGATATCGGCTTAAGTTTATGCGATTAAATTTCTAAGTACAAAATAAAAAGCGATTGAAGTCGGCGTTTATTTCATACTTTGAGAAAAGACTCAAGTCGAATACGAACTGCGACTCGGTCGACTTACTAATTTCGCATGACTTAAGAATTACAGAGCGGATTTTGGCTCTAGTTTTGAAGTGTGAATACGAACGTGCGGGAGGCCCGGCTTATGATTGTTCGTACCAATTCGCTTCCAAGTGTGAATACCCGATGTGTGATTCAGGTCGGCGTCGATTCATCGGTACCACTTAGAAGTATCCGAGTCGAATGCGGATGCAAGACTGACTTGGCTGATAACAACGCATGGCTCGGATATAGGAAAACAGGTAAAACTATAAAATGCAAGGCGGACTTGGCTTTAAGTTACCGAGCTAAAGTGGATCAGACTAGCTTTAGGCGGATCGAGCATCTGGCCAGGATGCCGATATGATAATGAACACAATATTTTTAGAAAATGAGATTTTATTGAACCAAAGACTTACAAAACCAAGACGACTTGGTGATTAAAAGGAATATTGAGTCCTCCCCCGTTGTGGGAGGGGGAGCAGTTGCACCATCCGAGGATAGGTTGCCTACGTACCCCTTTCGGGGATCAAACCGCTTCGTAGTTCATAGGGACTATTCCCTCCTTTTTTTTTGACGATGCCGACCTCGAGGAGGTGCCGATCTAAGTGTAGTATTTTTTGAGGTTGAGTGAGTTCCAGGCTCGTGGAATCAACTCGCCAGGCTTCGAGCCGGTAAACTCCTGATTTCACTACGTTAGTGATGATGTATGGACCTTCCCAGTTTGCGCCGAGTTTCCCGGCATTCTCTTCTTTTGTGTTCTCGTAGACTTTTCGAAGGACCAGGTCGCCTTTGTCGAAATGTCGATTATGTACCTTTTTGTTGTAGTACCGAGCTGCTTGATTCTGGTAGTTCTGCATTCGGAGCAACGCTTGGTTGCGTGTTTCTTCAAATGTGTCGATATTGTCGATCAACATTGTTGCGTTTGCTTCGGGAATACTCGGGAGTACTCTTCTTCGTAGGCTTCCGACGTTGATCTCCGCAGGAACCATAGCTTCGCATCCGTACGCGAGTGAAAAAGGAGTTTTCCCGGTTGCAGTTTTCGGAGTTGTGCGATGAGACCAAAGCACGCCGTCCAGTTCATCCGCCCAAAAACCTTTCTTGGCATTGAGACGCTTTTTAATGCTATCCAGGATTATCTTGTTGGTTGCTTCGGCTTGTCCGTTGCCTTGCGGATGACGTGGAGTCGACTTGTTGAGGCGAATCTTCTACTTGTCGCAGAAAGCTTGAATTTTCTTCGATCTGAACTGGGGGCCGTTGTCGGTGAAGATCTCGTAAGGAAGGCCATGCCGGCATATGATGTATCTCCAGATGAAGTTTTGTACTTCAGTGGCTGTAATGTCGGTGAACGCCTTGGCTTCGACCCATTTGGTGAAGTAGTCGGTCATGATGAGCACGTACTTGCGTTGACGAGAGGAGATCATCGGTCCGACTATGTCCATTGCCCATCGCATGAATGGGTAATAAGGGACTGCCGACGTCAGAAACTCCGTAGGTTGATGAATCATCGGGGCGTGTCGCTGACAGTACTCGCATTTCCGAGCATATTGAATGCAGTCCTCCTGCATGGTCGGCCAGAAAAAGCCTTGTCGCTTAATCTTCAAGGCCAGAGCTCGCCCGCTGGAATGATTTCCACCTGCACCATCATGAACGTCCTTGATGCATCGTTGAACTTCGTCGCCATGGAGGCAAGTAAGAAGGATGCCGGATTCTGTCCATCGGCATAAGACACCCTCGATGATTGCGTACTTGGCGCTTCGAGCACGAATTCGCCGAGCTGCCCATTTCTCTGGTGGTATCTCACCAGTTTCCAGGAAGCGTCGTATCTCGACTCGCCAATCTGCTGTTGGCTGGTCGTCAGTGGTTGCTACAGGAACGGTTTCGTCTTCGTTGGCTGTGATTTGAAGAACTTCCTGGGGCGGGACTATGCTGGGCTGGGATATTCCTTGAACGGAAATAGTTCTCCGAAGGGCTGAATCTCTGTTTGATGCAATAGCAGCTAGAGCATCCGCACTGGTGTTGGCAGATCGGTCAATCTGATGTAGTTCAAAGGTTGTGAACTCCACCGCTAACTGCTTTACCAGCTTCAGGTAGTCGTCCATTCGATCGTCCTTCGCGTCATACTCTCCGCTGAACTGCTTAGCGACGAGTTGCGAATCGCTAAATGCCCAGATGTGTTGGATGTTCATCCCTCGGGCTAGTCGGAGACCGCCGATCAGCGGTTCGTATTCGGCTTCGTTGTTAGATGCATTAAACTCCAGACATAAGCATTGCTCGAGAAGCTCGCCGGTGGGGGATTCCAACAGAATGCCGATACCAGCTCCGAAGCGTGACGATGCTCCGTCGACGTGTAGCTTCCATAATTCTGAATTTGCCGGGTCGGCGCTTAAGAGCTCCAGTGATAGCTCGATCAAAAAATCTACCAACACTTGTGATTTCGCGGAAGTCCGCGTTCGATACTCGATATCGAACTCGGAAAGCTCGATTGCCCACTTCGCCATGCGGCCGGACTGCGTCGGGCTGTGCAGGATCGAACGAAGAGGTTGGCTGGTCATGACGGCAATGGAATGAGATTGAAAATAAGGTCGTAGTTTCCTGGAAGCGACGACCACAGCAAGAGCGAGTTTTTCTAAGGTCGGATAGCGAGCTTCAGCGCCATCCAAGGTTTTGCTGAAGTAGAAGATCGGCTTCTGCTCCCCACGGTCCTCTCGAACCAGGACTCCGCTGATTGCCGCGCTGGAGACCGCAACGTAGAGTAGCAGAGTGTCGCTGTACTCTGGTTTGGCCAGGATCGGTGGTGTCGAAAGGTAGGTTTTGAGCTGTACGAATGCGTCTTCACAATTTTCGTCCCATTCGAATCGTTTGTTGCCTCGTAGGAGTTGATAGAAGGGAAGACACTTGTCTGTAGATCGGGATATGAATCTGTTTAGCGCGGCTATTCTTCCTGTTAGGCGCTGAACTTCGCGAGTGTTGGTTGGCGAGGGTAGCTCCAAGATCGCGGAGATCTGCTTAGGATTGGCTTCGATGCCATGCTGAGTGACCAAGTATCCTAGAAATTCGCCGGATGTGACTGCGAAGGTGTATTTTTCGGGGTTGAGTTTCATGCCATACTGGTTCAATATGAGAAAGCATTCTCGCAGATGGATGATGTGGTCGGCTGCTTTAGCTGACTTGACGAGCATATCGTCTATATATACTTCCATCGTCTTCCCAAGCTGGTCGGCGAACATTTTGTTGACCAGGCGCTGGTAAGTGGCTCCAGCGTTTTTCAAACCAAACGGCATGACCTTGTAGTAGTAGGTGCCCCGATCTGTGATGAATGCGGTCTTCTCGCTGTCGTCCGGATTCATGAGAATCTGATTATATCCTGAGAATGCATCCATAAAGGAGAGTAGCTCGTTGCCTGCTGTAGCCTCGACGAGCTGATCAATACGAGGAAGAGGGAAACTGTCCTTCGGGCAAGCTTTGTTAAGGTCGGTGAAATCCACGCAGACCCGCCACTTGCCGTTTTTCTTTTTGACGACCATCGGGTTGGCGAGCCAATCCAAGTATTTTACTTCGGCGATTGATCCGGCCTTCAGGAGTTTATCTACTTCATCGTGGACGGCTTGTGCTCGCTCAGGTCCTAACTTTCGTCGCTTCTGCTTGATTGGCTTGAAGGTTGGGTCGATGTTCAATTCGTGACTCGTTATTCGGGGGTTAATGCCCTTCATGTCGGCCATGGACCACGCAAACGTTACGACGTTCTCTCGGAGGAAACTGATCAGCTCGTCCTGCATGCTAGGCAACAGTTCCGTGCCGATACCGATGCAATGTTCCGGGTGGGCAGCATCAATGTTGACTTGGGTGATAAGATCGCTCTTCGGCTGCTCGTCGTGATGAACGATCCGTAGGTCGAAATCGCTACTACTACCGATCACGAACGTTGATGCCTTTCGGGCGCGCTTGTTGTCGATGTAACAATGTCGGGACACTGTCTGGTCGCCACGGATGGTGATGACACGGCCCCTGATCGGCATCTTGATGCATTGATGGTAAGGAGAAGGGACTGCTCGCATGGCGTTCAGCCATGGTGTTCCAAGGATGGTATTGTAGATCGCAGGTCGGTCAATAACCTCGAATTTGACCGTAATTGATTTCCCGCGTATGGTGACGGGCATCGTTATAGTTCCTATTGTCGAAATCGAGTCTCCAGCGAATCCTGTGAGTGGTGATGGTGCGACTTTGATGTCCCGCTCGGGAATACTCATCTTGCGTAGAGTATCCATGAAGATGAGGTCGACCGAACTTCCAGTGTCGATCAACACTTTGGAGACGTCGTCCTCTCCGAGTCGCAGTGAGATGACGAGTGGATCGTTATGAGGTCGGTCGATGTCATGCGCGTCCTGCTCTGTGAATGTGATTGGTAGGTCGTCCTTGAACAATAGTGGTGCGTCCTTCGGGGGATTGGCTGCCTTTTGTTCGTGCCGTTTAATTGAATTTATCGAGTCGGTGCACGAGAGGAGTCCTCCCATGATCATGTTGATCCGCCGACGCGGTGAGCCTGGAGGTGTGTGATCGTCTTCACGGTCACGCTTTGCTTCCTTGCCCTCGCGTTTAGAAGAGTGATCGGTGTTATCTCTTCTATCGCGATCGTCATCGGGTCGCCTATCCATTTCGTCGGATCGTCGTGAACTCCGGGGTTCTGGAAGGGTGATCTCGCCATCGTCCCACCTCTTCCTCAAGAGGGCTGGGAGGGTGCGGCAATCATCGGTATGATGATCGTGCGCCCTATGGTATTCGCACCACGACTTTTTGCTGTCGGGGTCCCTGTCGCTCGAGCGGTCCCACACGTTCTATAGCTTTTTTGGTCGTCCAACTGTGTTGATGCTCTTGCGATTCTTGTCATCCTTGTCGTAGTGCTGACGGGGCTCTTTGTAATCTTCCTGACTCGACGATCTGCCTTTCTTGTCGCGCGAAGATTTCTCATCGGTCAACTTGGCCTTGGCTGCCCGATCCTCTTCGACTCTGATGTACCCGGATGCCTTGTGCAAAGCATCCTCGAGGGATTTGGTTTTTCCTGTCTTTAATAGTTCACAAAACGATGAATCGTCCTTCAAATTCTTGATAAGAATGTTGAAACACAGTTCGTCCGACAGACTGCACTGGGAGACGATTGATCGGAATCGGTCGATAAAATCGCGCAGCGGCTCTGTATCACCCTGGACGCATGCCCATAGATCGAGCGCTGTGGACTCCGTGTCGATGTAAATCGAATAATGCTTCAGGAACCGAGCTGTGAGCTCCTTGAAGCTGTCGATGGAGTTTTTGGGAAGCTGTGAGAACCAAGTGAGGGCGCTACCGGAGAGCGTATCCACAAAGTATTGACAGAGGCATGCTTCCCGTTCCTCATCGGTGAAGCGAGCACGTCCCATGACTGCGTTGAACGCGGTCAGGTGTCGCTTCGGGTCTGTCGTGCCGGAGTAACTCGGAGGTAGCTTCATCCGACCTATGTCCTTAAGAGGAGCATTGGTGATAGCCGTCGTGAACGGGGTCTGCTGTGTCTCCTGAAGGATCTTATCCAACTCGGGCGCAGAAGTCGTCGCCTTGTGGATCTTGCTGTGGATATCATCAAGGCGTTGGTGGAGCAGATCGAGTTCCGAGGTTGTCGTCGGGTCGTTTCCTGCGATATTGCGAGATGAGCGGGCATGCGAGCCGTCTGCCTGTGCTCTCCGTAAGTCGTTTGTCGGTGTCGTGCCAAACAAGTTGTTGACCAGCCTGGTCGTATCTGTGTTACGGATCGAAGGGCGAGGGGGAGTGATAAGATCGGCCTGCTCTTGGGTATGAACCCTAGAGTTTATAAGCCGATCCAAGTCTTCTCTGTAAGCTATCTGCTCGGCACGGAGGGACTCAAAACGAGCATCCATCCCCTGTTGCAACTGTGCTGCAACCGACCTGATGATCGTGGTCATGTCGATGGGAGGTGTCTGTGGCAGGCTGGTCGTGTTTGTGCCACCCGAGTGACCGACCTGGTCAGTTCCCCCAGTGTTCTGTACGGTAGTTGTGTTGTCTTCCTGATCGGTCTGGTGGGCCACTGGAAGCCTTGTGGCTAGGTCGATGATCGGATCATGAATGTTTCTTGTCGGATCGGAGGCTCCTGTGAGGTCGGTAGTGTTGATTGGTGTTTGAACCATCTTCAAACTCCGTTCTAAGTCAAAGATTACTCTTTTAGTCCCCACAGACGGCGCCAACTGTAAAAACTCAAGTTCGATCTACGAAAGAACTAGGATTCGAGGGTTTCAAAGAGATCTTTTTATTAGAAAAAGTCGGAGCTTGGTTAAATACAACGGTGTTTAGGTCGTCGGAATAAGAACGCCGACCTAAAACTATTTAAGGAAATAAATCAAGAACTAGAACAATCTGATCGCTTAAGTTTTGCTCTAGGTCTTGATCGATGGTTTTCAGATAGTTTGAGGAGTCGAGGACTTCCTGCATTTATAGCCGATCAGGTCGGTCTTCAACCTGTTTGGAATAGGAAACTCTTGTCGGCAAGGAGTTTCCTTTTTCCCCGGATCGTCAACAAATGAAAGATTTCCATCTATGTTGCCGACCTGGAACTTGTTAGACGGGCCGACTAGAATTCATATCGGGCTTGTTAGAGACGGTACGAATCTCATTTCTAACATTATGCATCAGTGATTCATGTTTAAAACGGTTCTTAATCATTCCTAATTTAATGCATTCTACATTCTTGGATTCAACCTGCGAACTGTCCTGACTTAGCACTTTTTATCTTCTGAAACTTAGATCATCTTACAAAAATCGTTTGTTTACTTTTATTTATTCATTCGCATTACATACATTATATTTTGCTTAGCTTGATCTGAATCTACATTAGATAGTATGTCTGCATTACTCCTTTAGGATTTGATACCCCTTATACTACAACTGCTTTTGCTGTGCACTTGCAGTAGTTTTATTTGGGTAAAACCTAACCCTATCAACTCATATTGGGTACTTGATGTCTATTGAATTATGTGAATGTAGAGCTCTTCTAAACTAAGGAGTCAGCAGTATAATTATGTGTCTTGACTAAGATATTAGTTCAGTTCATCGAATAAATACCAACCAATTCATATACAAGGCAACATAGGGATGATCTTGGATTATATATATATATATATATATATACTTTTGTGTGTGGTAGTAATTATGGCTTCTACTACATACTCCCTTCGTTTTTTAATATAAGATGTTTTAAGATTTTTTTGTTTGAAAATATATGATGTTTTCAAAAATCAGTGCAAAATTTATTAATAAATGACTTGTTTTACCCTTGAATTAATTAATAACCAGACAAACAAATAATAATAAAAAAGATAACAATAGATATTTTACAAGTTTTCTTAATTTATGTGTAAATCTCTTAAACATCGTATAAACAAAAACAGAAAGAGTAATATTTTATAATTAATTATTATTATATTTGAGCCACTGTTGTGTTATAAATTACTACTATAATAATGTCAGAAACTCAATTACAATTAGTTACTACATTATAGTCAGAAAGAAAATTGTCACAATTTGAATTGTATTGTAATGTTTTTTTCATAGTGAAATCGTTACAAATTCTTCCAATATTTAAAATGTCAAAAGCAACTATATTATAATTACAAACGATTACCAATTATTTTTAATTAAAAATATCAATATTTTCTTAAAAAGTAAATAGTTACAATAAAATATTAAAAGAAAAATATAATGAGACACTTGAAAAAATGACTCAAAAATTAAGGTCAATTGCAAATATAACCCACCAAATTTTCTCTTTATACATTAACCATTTTGTCTCCAAACAATCCTTCTTAGTTTCAATTATTACCGAAATTGACTAAATTTTAATTTTTTTTGGAGTAGACTTTTCAACATGTAATTTTTGCAATTGACCAAAAGTTGACTTTTTGTGTAGACTTCTCTAAGAAAAAAATAAAATTTTCCAAGGAAAGTAGACTTCTCCAAAGAAAATAGACTTTTCCAAGGAAAGTAGACTTCTCCAAGAAAATCTACCAAAAAAAGTAAACTTTTCAAATGTCATTTTTACAATTGACTCAAAAGTCAATGATTGGTCAATTGCAAAAACGATCTATGAGAAGTCTACTTATTTGAGTAGACTTATTGGAGAAGTCTACTTTCCTTGGAGAAGTCTACTTTCCTTGGAGAAGTCTACTCTAAAAAGTTAAAATTTGGTCAATTGCAAATATGACCTATTGGAAGTCTACTTCTAGAGTAGACTTCTTGACGAAGTCTACTTTTTTAATTTTTTTAAAAAACACAATTTTATCAAATATATAACGAATTTCTAAGATTTTCTTGATCATGAGCTTGTGTTAATAAGTGTTATTACTTCTATATTAATTGTACATGTTTATATTTTATAGGTATGGTGGAATCAGTTTTTATGTTTTATAAGATACTTAGCTTATTGATCGCACACTTCCAAAAGTAGTCTACTTAGTTTACTTCATCTGAAGTCTACTACTTCATTTTTTTTTTAAAATTCATTTATCTGTAATTTATGACAAATAAAAATTATTCCTTGACTCTTGAGTTTGTGCTATTTATTGGTCTTGCTTATGTATAAGTTGTACATGATTATTTCTTATAGTTGAACGTTAATTAATTTTCTTGTGTTATTAGGTATTTAGCTTATTTGTAACAGACTTCCAAAACAAGTCTAGAATTCTAGAAGTCTACTTTTTAATATTTTGTAATAAAATTCAATTATCTGTAATTTATGACAAATAAATTTTCTTTGACTCTTGAGTTTGTGTTATTTATTGATCAATGAGTTTTACATGTTTATGTCTTATAGTTAGAATTTAATTAATTTTCTTCTGTTATTAGGGGTTCAAATATGTTGATGACTAAGTAAGATGTCAAGGAAGAAGTATGATGATGATTGAGTAAGATGTCAAGGACGAAGTTTACATCAGAAGTCTATGTAAGAAGTCTATTATGTAATATAAATCTATTGAGATAAACTCTATGTTATGTAATATAAGTATACTTGTGAAGTATATTTGAGAAGTCTGCATATGAAGTCTAACAGTGACGCCTATTTTGCAGAATACGGAAACACACATAATTTAGGAATATGATACAAAATATTCAATGCAATCCAACATTACATATAAAATAGACCCTCTAAATAAACAAAGATTTAAAGATCACTAATTATAAATCTTAAAATATGGCATTGGAAATCAGTCTTAAAATCAAATGTCTGAAAAGAAGTCTGCAACTGAAGTCTGCTTGAGAAGTCTGCGACTGAAGTCTGCTTGAAAACTCTGCGAATGAAGTCTACTCGAGAAGTCTGCGACTGAAGTGTGCAACTGAAGTCTGATTTTGACCAATGGTGTTGTATAATTACCGTTTTGAACCTTGAAATCACTTAAATCAGACGCAGACAATCAAGAGCTTTGTTGAGATCTGTAGAACAAAACCAGAAATATAAATAAGCTCAGATCTGCAACAATAAGAAAAGAAAAATGTTGAAATTTAGATTTGCAACAAAATCTACTATATTTGCAAAATTCGGATCTGGAACAAATCAACAAAATTCCGCTCTGTAACAACAATAAAAAAAATTTCAGATCTGAAGCAAAATCTACAAAATTTATAAAACAATAAGCTCATATCTGCAAAAATAAACTAAGATCTACAACAATAAGCTCAAGTCTGTAATAATAAGCTCAGATTTGCAATATGAACATAAACCAAACAAAAAAAAAGAAATATGTAAGCTCAGATTTGCTTACCACAATCATATTCAGCAAGTGAGAGGAGGTGGAAGGTGAGATAGAGAGGATAAAGATGAGATTGGCGGCAAGGGAGGAATGAGAAGAGATTCATGGCCATAGAGGAGAGAGATGAGACAGAGGTGTTATTTGGGAGAAAGAGAGAGAGAGAGACTTTATTTTTAACATAATTATGTTAAACTCTTCTTATATATGCAGAAAAACTTTCAGTTAAGCAGAGTTCTTTTTGAAGTCTACAAACAAAGTCTACTGGAGAGGTCTTCTTTTTGAAGTCTACTTGAGAAGTCTGCTGGAGATATCTGCTTAGCCGATGAAATTGATCAATTACCAACAATTTCGGTCCATTGTTCTGATTCCTGCCCAATTTGTTAAATAATTTTGATTTACTGCTATGTTTTTTTTGAATATCAGACTTCGTTAAAAAGTCTACTTGAGAAGTCTACTGAAGAAGTCTGATTATATTACATAAAAAAGTCTGATTGAATTGCATAACAAATTAACATTCAAAACAAGTACAAAACAAAGTTACTACATAAACACAATTTAAAGGATACAATCTTAACAAATACAAACTAAACAAACGATCCTAAAGATAAAAAGAAACTAGTATTGCTAGATTGGTGAAGACATCTGGTGGTGGAAGTGGTGGAGTTGGTGGAATTGGATCTATGCATTTTGACTTGCAAAAGACTAAATCATTTTTTCTATAGCTTCAAATCTTTTCTGAATTTCCAGATTTTTTTTATGATTCTGTTTCAGTTCAGCTTCCAACTCTTGCAGGTGATTTGTTATCATCTCTACTTTTTCAGATGGTTGTAGTTGACTCGGAGAAGCATTAACAGATAATAAGACCTCGATTAGTGCTCGATGTCCAAAGATATGGCTTTGTTTTGATGACCCAGCAGCAGCCTAGAACAAAAGACCAAAAAATGAACAAAATACTTAGTTGTTGATAACAATATCTTTAAAAAAAAAACAAAACCAGAATCTACTTGATTTTATAAAATAAAGGTGAGTCCTTGATTCTGTAACCGATTCAGGCCATTGTTATCCAGAGATTAACCAATACAGATTCAAGAGAGTAGTTTCATATGAAAGCAATACAAATTCAATAGAGCAATACATATTTAAATGATTCAGGAGTGCAATTAACCAATACGGACTCATTGCGGATTCGATATGGATTCAATTGATTCAGGAGAGAAATAAACCAATACGGAATTACTAGAGCAATTTTATCTGAAACGGATTCAAGAGTACAAAGATAAGAATTGATCTACAAATACGGATTCAAGAGAGGAATATTGACACTTCATCTGGAATGGATTCGAAAGAGCAATTTCAATATTAACCTGAATATTATCTACAAATTTGGATTAATTTTTTATTCTTAACTCAAAGTGAGATTCAAAACCTAATTAATTTTAAGATTTCATATGTAGAGAAAAGATGAATTCATAAAATGAAACATATCAATCGGTTACTTGGGGATTGTACCTTTTTGCCATGCTGAGTATTATGTTCGTAAGAGTATCCCAAGTTCGAGAACTTTTGTCACCGACATTACCATAAAACCATTGCTCTAACTGTAATTCATACGAAGGAGCTGAATCGCACTTACATTCTCGATCAGCTTCTGTTCTGTAGGAGCCGACATGGATTGGGTTTCTGAGCTTCTAGCATTTGAAACATTGGATCTAGAGAGCACAGAAGTGTCTTTTGGTTGCCGTAAAGATTTGAGAGAATAGTAACCCTAATGAGATGAAGAACAGATCGTGTATGGGGAAGGAAGAAAAGTGAAAGAAATTGCAAATATAATTTAATATATGCCATAAATTGTAATTTTTAAAAACTTATGAGTGTCCCAAATTGAGCATCCCATCTCTCTCCTTCCTACATCCTGAATTGAGCTAAATAAGGGGTTTGTAAAGATTTTAAACGTGTTTAGATTTGCATAGATTGAGCCATGAACGAGAGGCATGTACTGCGGTAAGGCAAGAGACATGTACCCGTTATTTAACACGTTTATAATCTTTACAAACCCCTTCCTTAGTCTTGGACAAATTGTCGCCTTATGAGAAACATTATAACAAGAAACCGGATTATTCTTTTCTGAAATCTTTTGGCTGTTTGTGGTGTCTCTACCTTGTCAAAGACCGTAATAAGTTTACCCCTAGGGCCAAACCTTATGTCTTTTTGGGTTATCATATTGGTTACAAAGGCTATATGATTCTTGATCTTGACATATAAGATACAAAGGAATGTGATTTTTCATGAACATAATTTTCCTTGCAAAGCTCTTCTTTCTTATGATGATCATGACGATTTGTTATGTAAAATCATTTTACCCTTGCCTCCTCCCATTACTGTGGATCATGATTTTCTGTCTTGCCTCATGCACATGCTCACCATACTGATTCTGCTGCTACTTTTGTTGAACCTGTGAGTATTTTGATAGCTCGCTACATTAGAGTATTTTAGCTGCATTTTATGCATCTTCTTGTTTTTGCATTATAGTTTAGCATTTTAGTCTCATTTGTACTTAGAATCAACATTGCATGTATTTAGTATAGCATTGCACGCATATGCATACATTTGCATGTTTACAGTGCTTCTCAGATGTTTATGGGGGTCTTTACAACTTGGAGAAGAGATGGAAACAGCTCCCATTCAAAAAAGATGCCAAAGAAGGAGTTTTACAAACTCTGTTTTCATATCGAGTCCAGCATCGAGCAGAATACCCTTGAAGCTTGCCCGATGTGGAGCGTGGGACGATGAGGAAGAATTTGATCAAGGACTCCGAGACTGCACCGGGGTAGTGCACCGAGCTAAGCACGCCGTACAAGCCGATACAAAGAGTTAGGGCATATCGAGGTCCAGCATCGAGCTGAACACCCGACCACCTGCCCGATACAACCTGAGACTTGCTGTGTGCCGAAGTAACCGATTAGTAGCCAAGCCAAACGTAAGATATTCTACATTGAGCTGGATACATCGAGCAGAACACCTACCCATGCACCCCGATGCGTCAACGCCGAGAGTTACCAAGCTTTTTCTACTTTTTGTCAAACTTTATCTTTTTGGGTTATTTAAGCTAAACCTTATTTTTTAGCACTTATTTTCTTCTTTATCTTATTTTTGACCTGAGGGGAAACCTAAAAGGGGATTTGATGAGATTTTGATAAAGATCACTCTTTTAATAAAATTTTGTACTTCCTTTGTTATTTTTCTTCTAGTTCTTGTTTAGTCATGTTTGATCTATCATTTCTGCTTGTTTCTGTTGATTTCATTATGTATTGTGAGTAGCTTCATATGGTTTGAGGTTAGAGTAGATTTGGGGATGATTGGTTGATAACTAAGGGATTTTTGGTTTGATTCACGCATAGATCACTTAGCTTAGTTGTTCTTAGTGCTTAGTAACTCTTTTAGGGTGAAACTGATCTTAGGTGTTTGCTGTATCACAAGTGTTTGTTTAAATGCCTGAAAGAACATTGTTAAGAACATTCTCCTAGATGATTATATTGGCGTTTAGGTAGCATGTTTGGTCTATAAGAGTCTTGTGTTTTCATGCTGGTTTTGCACAAATACGCCATCACAAGTGGGTCTGACATGTGCTTAACTTAGACATCTCTGTTCTGTTTGCAGATTGATTGATTTAGTGGCTTGATCATGTTCTTTTCTTGCTAATGGTCTTGAATACCCTAGATTTAATACTAAGTAATTCCTAAGTCATCATTGCTCTAGTCTTGAATCAGCGCCTTATTGTTCTTTGTATATGATCATCTCGTGCTCTGTTTTCCTCTGCATTTTGTCTCTTGCTTTTATTCCATTTCCTGCCTTGCATTTCAAGTTATTGCACTATGCTTCCATTTTGGTTCTTGCACTATCATTGTTTTGCTCATCTTAGTCTTATTGCATTTAGATCATTGTTTTGTTAGTTTATGTTGCATTTAGTTCCTTTACATTGCTTGCTTTAATCTTGTTAGTATGTCTTTTCACTTTGCATTTCATCTTTGATCACTTAGATTGTTAGAATCATCATTTTTTATCAGATATGGTTAAGCTTAGTTAGTACATTGCATCTCTTTTATTCCAGCTCCTAGATAGATTGATTAAACCTTTTCTATACTACATCTGACTAGAGAAGGATTGAGTTAAGACTTGCAAAAGCCCTTCTTCATATTTCTAGTCCTAGTCCCGTCCCTCCTAGTTCTAGTCTTGCTCATCCTAGTCCTAGTCCTCTCCCTCCTAGTTCTAGTCTTGATCATCCTAGTCTTCATCATGCATCCTCTTCTTCCCCTACATCTTGCTCTCGTACCACCCGGGTGTCCCAGAAGACTGTGCCTCCTGCTACAGAACAGCTCACAATACCCAATGCCTGATCACGATGCAAAGTACAAGCTCCTAGTTACTTATCTGAATATCATTGTAACCTTGCTCTTTCACACACTTCTGCTCCTTCTCGTTCTTCTTCTTCTTTTTTCATTTATCCTCTTTCATCTCACCTACTCAAAAATGAGCCCTTCCTATCAAGCTTTTGCTTTCTCTTGTACCGCTGAAACGGAACCTTATAATTTTAAGCTAGTCATGGCTCATCCTCATTTTCCAAAAGATATGGATGTGGAATTATCTGCTCCTGAGTCAAAGGGTACATGGAACATCGAGTCTTTCGGTTGGTAAACACGTCACTGGCTGTAAGTGGGTTTAGACAATGAAACATAATCTCGACGGTTCTGTGGAACGCTATAAGGCACGTCTTGTAGTCAAAAGCTACACCCAACAGGAAGGTATTGACTATACTGACACTTTCTCTCCTGTTGCCAAGCTTGCAAGTGTTAAGTTGATCTTAGGATTGGCCTTTTGTCACAACTGGTCGTTGACTCAAATGGACATCACCAATGCCTTTTTGCATGGTGACTTGGATGAGGAGATCTACATGAGTTTACCCAAGGTTACACACCTATGCATCCTGATTCTCTTCCTCCTAATCCAATTTGTCGGCTTCAAAAAACCTTATACGGCTTAAAGCAGGCTTTTCACCAGTGGTATCACAGTTTTTCAAAGTTGTATCGCAGCTGGTTTTGAACAAATCCCAAGCGACAACACTCTTTTCGTCAAACAGACTGCATCTTCTTCCACTGCACTCATGGTTTATGTTGATGATATATTTATTGCATCCAACAGTGATTCAGGGTTGCAGCTTTTGAAGATTGCTTTACCCAAAACTTTTCAATTTAAGGAAATGGGAGTGCCTCATTTTTTCTTGGGTCTAGAGATTGCTTGGAATGCTTCTGGCATCTCGGTTTGTCAACGTAAGTATGCTTTGGACATTCTTGCATCCACTGTCATGCCTTCTTGTAAACCGAGTGCTGTTCCAATTGATCCCACCGTTCATTTGAGTAAGGATGCTGATGTTCTTCTGGATAATTTCACTGCTTATCGTGAGCTCATTGGTCGCCTTCTTTACCTCACTATTACCCGTCTGGATATTACCTTTGCCGTCAACTACTTGAGCCAGTTTCTCTCTTGTCTAACAGATGTACATCTCCAGGTTTCTCACCGCATCCTCCGCTACTTGTACAAAAATCCTGGTCAAGGTTTTTTCTATGCTGCTGATTCGGAGCTTTTTCTTAATGTCTTTGCTGGTGCAGAATGGACTACTTGTCATGAATCTCGTCGCTCGATCACGGGTTTTTGCGTTTATCTTGGGAAGTCCTTGATAACTTGGAAATTTAAGAAGCAACAAACCGTTAGCCGGAGTAGTACTGGAGCAGAATATCAAAGCATGGCTCTAGCTACTTGAGCACTTCTTTGGTTGGTGCAGCTGCTGAAGGATCTCAAGTTACATGTCACTACCTCTGCCAAGCTCTTCTGTGATAATCAGTCCTCTATTCATATTGCTTCCAATCCCGTCGTTCACAGGCGGACCAAGCATATTAAGGTCAACTGTCACACTGTCCGTGATCAGGTGAAGAGTGGCTTTCTCACGCTCATTCATGTTCCTACTGCTAATCAGCACACTGATCTTCCGACTAAGGCTCTTTATCCTGGTTCTTTTCACTCCCTTCTCCGGCGAATGTCTGTTTCAAGCCTTATTCATCCAACCACATATTCGGTTTTGACTTCAACAGCTTGAGGGAGGTGTATTAGAGTATATAGTGGTTTATACCAAGTGGTTTAGATTGGTTTAGTTTTTTGTTTATTTTCTTTGGCTTAATCAGAGTATATATACAAACTATGTATATGCATTTGTGAAGCAAGGGTTTTTGAGGCCCTTGTTGGTACTTCAAAGTTATCCTAATCCCCAAATCAGATGTAGTATAGGGTTTTAGGTGTCAAACACACTTGTGGATGTTGAGATACAAATAATGTTGTCAGCTAAGTGAGATTGAGGATTTTGTTTGTAAAGAAATGATATTAACAACCTAACAATGCAATAAAAAGAAAGCAGAAACCAAATGCAAGTAAACAAGGACTAAGCAATGAACTTAAAGCATTAGCTAAGCAAGAACTAAATGAGAATGATAACTAAAGTAATACTAAGCAAAATGATCTTAAGACAATAGATTAAAAGCAAGACTCAAGGCTCTAAGTAATTATGGGATTAATGGTTCTCAAGAGTGACAAGGGGATTTTCTAAACAAGGCAATCATCAAGCATTAAAAAGCAAGCATTTCCTAATGTTGAACTCCTAGACAAGGTATCTAAAGGGAACTAGCTTGGCGCCAATAAGAAATTCAAATTCAATAGGATTGAAGTGTCAAACCCACTTGTGATGGTGTATTCTTCAACCATGAGCATAAAGATCAAAACCATTCTAGCGTAAGAGAAGTACTAAGCAAGCAAATATTCTCTCACTCAAGCAAGAATTCAGATCAACCTATCAATCTTGTGAACCAATAGGGACCTAGATAGCTAAACACCAATCAGGAGTATGGACTTAAGCACACAGTTGCAACATCCTAACAATGCTAAGCAATGAAGAGGAATCAAAAAAGGCAAGATCTCTCAATGCATATTATCTAACCATCAAGCAAGAATCTCAAAACCAACACTATCTAGCCCTAAGCTAATCACCTAGCAATGGTGAACTATCACTTTGGTGTCACTGAACAAACAAAACATAGACCAAGCTAAACTATCAAGCCAAATAAGTGAACCATGCATATAGATGAGATAACAAGCCAGCTAGTGAACCATATGCATTAATCAATATCATATTCAATCAAAAGGAGAAAGCTTTATTAACAATAATCACTTTGCAAGAGAAGGAGACAACAGAGAACAACTAATCAAGCCTAATCACCCCTTAATCACATCTTAATCACCACTTTTCCTACTTAGAACCCTAAATCTAAGGTAAACTACTCACTAATCATATTTAATCCCATTTGGTTAGGGGTAAACATGATCAGATGAGATTAAAATTCAAAGATGAAAAATCTAAACTACCAGGGTGCTAGAAATAAAATCAAGATACAAGATTAAACCATAAAAATGCAAAATTTATTAAAAGAAATGATTACTAGAGCAAATCGCCCTGAAGGTTTTGAATAAGATGAAAAAAGAGAGTTTTTTCATAGAAAGACTAAACTTTGATAAAGATAATGTTTTGTGGCTTCCCTTTTATAGTAGGAAACCAAAAGAAGCATAAAAAACCAAAAAATAAGATAAGGTCAGCAAAAGTCATGTGGTTAACGCGCGGATGAGTTGCATTGATTTTGTACGGATGGTGTTTTGCTCGATGTGCGATCTCGATATGGCTCGTGTAGCGCATATCGACTTTCCTGCTCGATGCTGGACTTCAATGCAGACCAAAGACTTGGACTTCTTGTGCTGATCCTCTTCATCACGTCTTGCGGCTTAAATCAAGCACACTCCATAGAGGTTTTGCTCGATATCCTTGCTCGATATGGACCAGACTTTGCAAAAGCTCCTTTTCTGACATCCTCTTTGATCATGAGCTGCTTTCATCTCCTCCCCAACTCCAAGTATCTCCAAAAACACCTGAAAATCACCACAAACATACACATGTATGCAAATGTATGCATTCCTAAGCTAAATGCATGCAATATTGATTCTAAGTGCAAATGAGACTAAAATGCTAAACTATAATGCAAAACAAAGGAAAAAATGCATAAAATGCAGTCTAAAATGCTCTAAAATAGCAAGCTATCAACACCCCCACACTTAGCTTTTGCTTGTCCTCAAGCAAACAAACACTTAACACAGTGATGAGGTTTTAAATGGGAACTCATATCTCTAAAAATGCTAACAATAAAATGAAGTCCATATTCTTAATTCTAGAGTGCACTTGATGGAAGAATACTTTAAATACTTAGCCACTTTCATCACAAAGCAAGAATTATCACAATGCTATCAACCTACACATGCTCATCAAATCAAACAACCTTTTTAACATTTAATTAAGCTCAAACCATGAATCACGCTTATGCAAATGCAAATGTATCATTTGGATAAGGGACAAGGCTTAGTGGAATAAAAATGATCCCAAGCGTAGTGAAATAAAAATGATCCTACTTCTCAAACTGGTTTTGGCGTTTAAAGGGTTCTTTCAAGGAAAAGCATGGTTGTGCTTTGGCAAAATGCTAAGGGTCAAATAACAAATTACACATACAAAGGAAGACTTCCATCTATCCAAAACCTATAAGATATGTTCCTAACTCTAGCTAATCAATGTAAACCCACCTAGGCTACCCTTTTAAGAGCTTAAAACTCTTTTAAAAACCCAAAAACTCTTCTCTTTCAAGTGTTTTGGAGGACACTTCTTCTTTTGGTCTTCATGTGGTGGCGATTTGCTTCTTTGAGTTTGGCTCATTTATATGGTGATGCTGGTGCTTAATTCGCCTTTGGCTTTCTGATGTACTTGCTTTTTACTTCTTGCATCTTATTTTCTTCTTTGAACATGAGCCTTCTTTCTTTTGAATTTTAAAATCGCCATTTCCACCTTTTGCTTATGTCACACTCCTTTTCTTTGGGCCTTGACTTCTTTTCTTCTTTGCTTCTCTTAAAAACTAACCCAAGATTAATCCCAAACCATTCCCTAAACACCCTAGCTTATCTAACTCAAGAGTGAGCTACTTCTACAATGGAAATACTTCCCTTGTAGTTCCAACCCAACACTTTTTGCTAAGCAACAACCATGATGGAAAAAGGCCTCACAAATCACACACTATTAGTGTCTTGGCTTGAAAGGAGGTTTAGTTAAGGGTGAGGAGATCTAAATGGATCTTTAAGAGAGTGGCAAAAGAGAATAAGAAGATCCAAATATTTTAAAATATCCATGACATCAATTACATATGCATAAGACATAATAATTGCAAATTCAAATTAGGTTCCACTTAAACAAATGTTGAAATCATTTCAAAGCATGCTTCAGTCTCAAACAAAGCTCACACAAATGTAAATTCTAAAAGTGGTTCAGCTTTATTTCTATTTCAACATCAAATGCACCAAAGGATAAAAAACAAGGGCTTTATTTTCATAAACTACTAACATTAACAAAGATGTACCATCATAGTTTCCAATTTAAACAAGCAAGCTGGTCCTATATGAATGCATGAAGTCTATATCTTATAAAAATGCATGAAAATCAAACTCTTTTTGTGAAGCAATTTTCAAAAAAATTCAATTTGTTTGGTTTTTTCTATGCCTTAGATGCTATGTAAACATGATGCATGGTTCCTATTCTAGTATGCAAATCCAAGTGCAAGCATCAGTCCATCATACACCCTCCCCCACACTTAAATTACACAGTGCCTGTTTAATAAAAATAAAAAGGAGAGTGCTTACAAACATCAAGCAAACAATCGCATAGAATCTTAAAAACAATTGTGGTATTTACAATGGTTAGTGTGGTATACCTTACTTCAGGTGGAGGAGTGGTGAGAGTCTGAACTCTCAATGGTATGGGAGGGTGAAGCTTCTTCCTCTGATGGAGTTTGCTGTCTAGCCCTTCTCTTCTTGCCTTTGCACCTTCGGACAGCTACATGAGATGAGTGTCTGGCCGGTTCAGCTACATGTGTTCTCGGCCTCTCACTGATGTGGAAAGAGTGTCTCTCCTGGACTGTGGCTTCTGGTGTGTCCTCAGACATGTCCTCAGCATCAGATCCTCCTCCTTGTGGTTCTGCTTGAACCGCTTGATTAGTTCTCTTCGCTGATGAAGATCCTTCCAACTTCTTCTTGAGCTTTCTCACTTTCTTCTTCAAAGAATCAACCGACTTCTTGCTGGCTTTAACTGTCTTCAGCAAGCCTCTAATGTCCTTATCCTGGAAATGGTTCCACCTCTGAAGAAGCCTAATATGCTCATGAGTAGCCTTTGAAGCTTCAAATGTGCAGATCACATCATAAGGGTCAAATGCATAAGGGCAGCTATCATAGTCTTCATTCTTATCCGTCTCTCTTGGATTATATATATACTTTTGTGTGTGGTAGTAATTATGGCTTCTACTACGTATGTTTTAAGTCAATTCAGATTCCTGTTAACTTCTAGTAGACTATATTCATTCAAATCTCTTTGACTAATTCTATGAAGTATCAAACTTTGAATTTTTGTCTTTAACTTTGAATATTTGACTCAAACTGTTGTTGCTCATCACTGTTTTTTCATGCCTTCTTATTTGTTAGGGTATAAAACTAATTAAATCTCTTATCTTTTAAATTTTTTGTTATTGTTACATTATTATTTCGATTTAAGAACAAGAGATATGTTTTACTCCAAATGAGCATTCTACAGACACTTTGCAATTCGGATACTCAGGCGCAGGTAAAACATTCACCAAATTCTTCTTATATGAACCATCCATATATATAATAATAATGATTTATTTTTTCACTAAATATGCAAGGAGACTATACATAACTGCCTTACTTGTCATTACTCAATCATCTATAAGATTGTAAGTTGGGTTGTTGGCATTTTCTGCTACAAGGTAAACTTCTTTAAAGCCACTAAGTTGACATGACAAACTAACTATGATTATCCAATGACTATATTAATTTGATGACCAATTAAAGTTTGTTGGCATGTGTCCACTTATGACATGCCATGTTGATGTGAATGAGGTACTAATGATGTTACTGATGTGAGTGAGATATTAATGATGTTACTGATGTAGGTAACTGACTCAAGAATACCAATCATTTATAGAATGTAACGTTCATGGTGCCAACCCTAAATTTTTTGAGATTGATTTGAGAGAAATAGAACAACAGAAGCTCGATGAGCTTCCCTTCATGAAAGGTTCATATTACATTGGTAAGAGGATCTTGAGGAAAGGATACAAGGAGCTTCTTAAAATACAAAAGAAACACCAAAATTAATTCATTGAATTAGAGGTGGATTTATATGGTAGTGGAAAGGACTCTAAAGAGATCAAAGAAGCGGCCATAAAATTCTACCAAACGGTTTATGTTTACCAAGGGCTTGATCACATTGACTCATTATTTCATAAGTAAGCAACCTCAATTGTGCATCATGCTCGCTGATTTGCATTTACCATAAATTAATGGTAATATATGGAAACTTGATGGTTCATAATTTAAGGGTGGGCACTTCGGTTTTTGGTTTGGTTTCGGTTTGGTTTCTTCGGTTTTACGGTTTATCGGTTTTACAAAAATTTAAACCATGTAAAAGCCATATATATTTCGGTTCGGTATGGTTTGGTTTGATATGGTTTGGTTTCGGTTTTTTTAGAATTATACTATTACAAAAAAATTTGATTCAAACTAATAGAAATAATAATAATAATAATTGTTATGAGTGAAAAAAAAGTTTAAAAAATAGAATCTAAATCATAACAAATTCATCAATAAGGACAGATTTTAAAACAGAGAAACAAACAAATTATCAAATCTTTCATAATCAATAATTATAAAACAATAAACAAATCTAGATTAAAATTTAATACCTATAACCTTGGAACTAGAACTAGAAGACTTGAATGTGAAGAAAAAAGAATTAATCACGTTTTTATTGAAAATTTAAGGTTTAATTTATTATATATATGTAGATATTTTTTATAAATATTATATTTTAAATTTATGAGTTAAGTTAATCATATAAGATATAAAAGTTGATGGCATAGTGCATTGAGGGCGTCCACATGAGATTTAAAAACTCGATATGATTGGTCCACATCAGCATATTCGTTAAATAAAAAAATATTAAGTATGATTAGGACAAAAAAACTTGGAAACTATAAGCCCAATAATAAAATATGTACCTAAACTAAATTAAGAAACTAGGAAAATATAAATAATTTAAAATTTAGTTTAAAAACCAAAAAAACCTTTTGGTTTGACGGTTTTTAACCAAACCAAACCTAAACCAAAATTATAAAAAATTGATGGCCAAATGGATTTTTAGGTTTAACCATAACTAAACCATATCACTTTTTTTGGTTTGGTATGGTTTGGTTTTTCGGTTATGGTTTTTATGCCCACCCCTAGTTCATATACAATCGGCAAATTTGAATGTTAGCAAAATCTAGCCTTTTCTATAAAAAATGTTCAAAACAGTTGTAAAAACCAATGAGTGACAAAAAATTAGAAATTTTGTTATTTTTTTCCTTTTCTTATTGTTGGAAAATAATTTGGATTTTTCAAAAAGGTAGCTCCAAAAATTGACATAAATAAATTTGAAAACAAAATATAAAAAAGCTACATAATGTTTGAAAAAACCATGTGTTTACTTTAAAAACAGAAAAGATGAATCTCTTGTTTTATTTTATTTTGTTTGTTATGAGGTATCTCTTGATTGTATAAACAGATTTGGGAAGCCGTTACTTGTCATCAACAACAATAGTCTCTCTTTTCTCTACACATAGGCAATTTAATTCTTTACTAAGGTACTTTTGTATTATCGTTTGGGAATAAGTTTTTCTCTTTTCTCTCTTAAATATTTTTGTTGGCTATATAGTTTAAGTTATACATGTAACTAGTAAATTGTTGTTTTTCGTGAATTGTGGTAAATTGTTATTAACTCATCTACAAGCCAACATATATTCATCGGTTAGATGACTTAGCTGTTTCTGAATTGAATGCTATTAATACCAGAAATATAACAAAAGTATATGCTTATAGTGTTCAATAAGCAAAGGTAATAAAAAAACAAGTTGGTACTCTACTTTAAACATTATATGATTGGTTTTTTTAAACAAATTGTACATATATTTTGTTTTTGATATGATGATATTAGATCATACGTATTTATGGTGAGTTCTAGTAAATTTATATATGCAATGATCATCAATTTTAATGTATGTTCGACGTTTACGGTGCTGTTTGAAAATGATGACTTTACTAAAATAAGGTAAATTTTGAATTCATATTCTTGTTTATTAAATTTTTGTTTTTATTGCAAAAATATACCACAAAGAAATTATAGAAACATAATATTTCATTTCTCACTCAAAAGATTATAGAAACCTTAAAAGTAAGATTTTTTCTATTTTTTTATACTCTCTTTTGGAAGTATATGCCAAAATAGAGGTAGAGAAAATTTTACATCTAAGCTTTGCCATTCTGAATCTTACCATTGAGAGAAATCTTGTAGTTCTATAATTTTCACATAGTATATTTTTGTAATGAAAACTTTTTATTATAAATATATTTTGAAAATGATAAACAAGACTACTTATTCAAGTTTTACTTTGTTCAGTAAAGTCTTTAAATAAAAATTTATGTCTTTCAATAGCTATTAATATAATTTATTTCATGTTATATGCGTATATGGTAAAATATTCTGAATATGAGTACATTTAAAAATGATAATATTTGAAATTATCTTATGAAATAAATTGTAAATTCATATGTTTGTGTGTATACTATTTTCAGCAAATGATATATAAAAACCAATTATGTATATATATAAGGTTTATGAGTTTAGAAAATACTAATAATCTATTTATCTATTATCTTTTTTAGATGATTTCCAGTACTAATAAATAAATAATCAAATATTTGTTTTAATATTTAAAATCACTATTTTGAATTTCCAGTAAATTACAAAGAAAAATATGGAAAACAATCCCAAGAAGAGAAAGAAATATGGGAAAAAGAAGAAAAAATGAAAATGGAACATGAAGAAAATAGTTGAAGAAGAAGAAAAGCTGAAAGAATAGAAAGTAGAAACAAAACTGGAACATAAAAAAGATAAAAACAAAATTATCTTTCAAATTCACCAAACAGGAAAATTAAAAAGATTTGATCTTTTAGATTCACAAAAAAAAATTATGGCCAAAGATCATCTGAACTGGAATAAAATAATTATATTATTATGAGGTTTGTTGTAGCTGCAATAAATCCCAAGAGCTTTACACACTATGAAACTTTTTATTTGGTTCTATAACTTAAATAAGCTTCTTCTTCTTGGTAGAATATGGAGACAATTGTCTCCCACAATTTATTAATTAGTCTAAAATGAATAACAAACGAATAGCAAGTGGGAATTCTTCCTCATTAGTTTCTTCAAACATAATCGAATGGACTATATCAGGGGAATAATCGAAAGAATGAAATCCTAACTCTTACAAAACGCATAATTTGCTAATCTGACGGCTAGGCGATTAGCCTCCCTATACACATACATAATTCAGACTAACCAGTCTCTTGATAAAAAGTTTTGGCACAGACGTACCATGAAAGGTAGACGATGAGTATAGCTTATCCTTGTTTGTAAAAACATAAAGGAGCTAAATGAAGATGAAAGTTACCTAGCAATTTAATGACCCTTTTGGAGTAATGCCATTAAATAGCTATAAACATGATTCCTTTCATGTTATACATGCGTATGCTGAAGATTCCAAATATAAATATGGATGTAAATTGTGACATTTAACTTATCTTGAAAAATAAACAGTAAATTTATATATTTTACTATATATCATTATTAGTAAATAAAATATTTATAAATTTAATTAATTTTGATGAGTAAGAATCTACATATCTATTATATTTTTGATATCTTTTTTTACGGAAAAATAAATCATCATATATTTCTTTAAAAAAAATTTGGATCATTGTTTATTACTTGATTTTAAATTTTTTCCATTTTCCCATTTATTTTAGAATACTTTTAATATTATGGAAACAAATATGAATAACAATCTCAGAAGAAGAAAAAAAAATTGAAATGGAAAATGAATTGGCAAAAATAAAAGAAGACAGAAGGTGAAAAATTGAAGAATAAATATTGAAGAATAAATATATGGGAGAAGATGAAGATAATAAATATTCAATATGAAATGTATGATGATTATGTAATTGGATAATCAGATGTTGTTGGAGCTGTTCGCAATGCCGGAGAACTGCATGAAATTTGTCTTGAAGCCAATGCCGATTTTTCTTATTATCTAAGATTTGAACTGCTAGACAATATGTAAGTTTGATGATTTCTTTATTTTTTTAATTTAGAATTTTTGGGTTTTATTTAACTATTATTCTAGTGTGAAATTAGGCATGTGCTTCTTCCCTGTTTTGCTCATGGAACATTGGCTGTAGATATCTACAGTTCGTGCAAGCGTTTAGTAGATGCCCTGGCAATTATTGCTTTAAGGTTTTGGCAGATCACCAAGGCACGAGGTATGTTTTTGTCTATTTATTAGTCAGGTAATGGAGTGGTTTATTCGGTTGTTTTGTTTAAGGTTACCAGTTTTGTTTTTATTGTAAGGTGAGGAAGTTCATTCGATTGTTCTTTGCTCGTATCCTGAATGTTCACAGTTTAGTTTTAATCTTAACAGCGATGATGTCCTCGAGTTTAAGTCGAAGTTGGTATGTTTACAATTTTTACATTTATTGTTTCACTTACAGTATATTCTTTCAATTTTTGTATTTGAGTTGTTGTGGGTACTTGAAGCTTAATGATCATTAGAGCTTGAAGCGGGTAGCCGATTTGAGATGGTGTTCCTATTGATCGTTTTGGGTTTATTATCGTGTTAAAAAACTTTGTTTATTTTTAATTTGTATGGTACGAACCTTATTATTCTATTCGTGTATTATTCCAAGTGTTTTTGGTATGATCAAAATTATAATTTCAAGCATGTGTTATAAATTTTATAAGTACATATTCTAATAGGTTATTAATTCAAAAATATCATAACTGCATCAAGGTTTAATTGGGATTTGGCTAAATCAGACCCATGTGTATCTTATAAATGATATCCACTATTTTTGGCTATTGGCTTGAGATATAATCTTTATATGTGATATTAGTTGAGAATATCTGTTGTAAATTTATTTGCAACTGCCAAATTTAAAGCTTTTTATAGCTTTTCTTAAAACTCAAGCAGTTTTTGAAACTGTAAAAAAGTGAAACATGAAAAATGACTCTCGCAAAAGTATAACTGCCAAAACAATGAAAAGTACACCGTCAATGTATTTTATATTATATATAAGTATGACAAGTAATAATTAAACGTATCAGACAATAGTTAAGTAGAAAATATCAAGTTTGCAAACTATCATGATTAAAAAGGTGTTATGGTATTTGTATATAACAAAAACAATTTTGGCATGTTTTTATTTATTGGTTGATTTTTATAGTTTTAATTAACTTTAAAATTATTAAAATGAAATCAGTAATAGTGTTATCTTCTCGAATACTTTCTTGATATTCGACTTCAAATATTGATTAGCTCTCTATTTTATATTATAATGTTTATTAAATTATTAACAGGTAAACGAGACACCTGCTATTAAAAAATTCCGACAATTAAAACATCTTCGTTTATTTAAAATAGATCGATTGATTTCTCATTCTATTTTGGAAAGATGGAGAGAATTCCCAGGGATTCGCTTAACGAATTATCTCTTATACGAAGGCTATATGCAATAGATGTAAGGATTCTTCAGTTATGGCGAAAACAGTATAACAATGGTCAGGATGGTATCAAATTGATCTTGAATGATGAGAATGCAAGAAAGCTTATTCTTTTAATTATTTGAACATTCAATTTATATTATATATTAATTTATTCAATTATAGATTCTATTTACTTTGTATTGTATAATGTTGTGATGTTTCATTTTTGTTTTATATGTTTATAGGAGTTAGAATGGGTGCTTCGATTTTACCTACATATGTACACATTTATGAAGAAGAGCACGGTGAAGGTACCTGGAAAGTTTTTTGGGGGTTTACACGTAAGACCCTCTTCTGGTAATTTTAAAACTATGTGTCACCAATTCAAGTTGGAGCTAATGAACTCAACAATTGTCCGTGACATTACGCCCAAGAACAATCGCCTGTTTGTTGATCCTCGAAATATTCAAGGTATTCTTGCCAAGAGATTAGACTCTACTATTTTAATAAGTTATTATTTTATTATTGATTTGTTGTCTAATATAATTGTTTGCATTAATGGCTAATTTCTATGTGGTGTTTTATTCTCTTTAGACTTGGTTGGGTGTGTAACGGGTGTTGGTTTCCTTTTTGGTGATAATGATCAATCCTACAGCTTGGTGTTCAGTGTTGTAGATGAAATGTAAGATTACATGATATAATTTGACATCATAGTGTTTCGTACTTTTAATTTGTGTTAATTAATTTCTAATAAGATAAATATATATTTTCCTGGTGTTGTTGTTTGCAGTGACTATATAGTGACATGTGATGCATATGGGGCGATCGTTAAAGACATCCATGATCAATGGGCGGCAAGTCAAGGGTACCTTAGGATATGTGTTCTTCGATTCTGGAAACTTGAGAAAAAAATAAGTAAGTATATATCAACTTGATCGTTTTTCTATATATATACTAATTTGTTTAGCTATCCAAAATATGATTTGTTAGTTAACATATGTAGGTGTGAGTGTCTCAAAGATGTGTCTACACTCTGTTAGTGGCTGTTCAGAATTTTTCTTGGATCCACCTATTAGAGAGGTCACTGAGTTTAAATAAGTGTGAGTTTTCTTTGTTATTCAATTCAAAGTTATTTATATAGTATACGGTTTGTATATCTAACCTTGTGATAATGTTAATAATGTACTTGTGGTGTTATAATTCTATTTCGGAGGTTCCTACTTCAAACTGGTAGTGGTTTGGTTATTGCTTGATATGGTTCATATTGGGTATTTGATGTCTAGTGAGTTATGTGAATGTAGAGCTTTTCTAAACTAAAGAGTCAGCAGTATAATTATGTATCTTGAATAAGATATTAGTTCAGTTCATTTAATAAATACCAACCAATTCATATACAAGACAACATAGGGATGATCTTGGATATATATATATATATATATATATATATATATATACTTTGTGCGTGATAGTAATTATGGCTTCTGCTACATATGTTTTAAGTCAAGTCGGATTCTGGTTAACTGCTAGTAGATCATATTCATTCACTCTTTGACTAGTTCTATAAAGTATCAAACTTTGGATTTTTGTTTTTAACTTTGAATATTTGGCTCAATCTGTTGTTGCTCATCACTGATTTTTCATGCCTTCTTATTTGTTAAGGTATAAAACTAATTAAATCTCTTATCTTTTAAATTTTGTTTCTTGTTACAGTATTATTTCAATTTAAGAACAAGAGATAAGTATTATTCCAAATGATCATTGTACAGACACTTTCGCAATTCGGACACTCAGGTGTATTGAGGGTGTACAGAATCATATAAGGAAAGGATCAAAGTGTCCTTGACTATAACCTAGAGCATTCTGTATATTCTTGTATAAATATGTTCACAACAGTAATGTAATACAGTAGATTCAATCTCTATATGGTATCAGAGCCTATACGGTCTAAACCCTAAAAAATTTCTTCCCTTCAAATCAGCTGCCATGACAACCGAATCTCAAAACCCAACCATCGACACTATCAATCTAAACACAACCACTCTTCTTCATGTTAACATGACCAATGTATCCAAACTCACAAACACCAATTACCTGATGTGGAGCCTCTAAGTCCATGCCCTCCTTGACGGACACGCCCTGGCCAGCCACCTTGATGAATCCGTTGAAATACCATCTATGACATTGGTGGTTGCTGGCAATGCTCCTACTCCTAATCCTGCGTACACGATGTGGAAGCGCCAGGATCAGCTGATCTACAGTACTCTCCTAGGTGCGATATCACCCACGCTACAACCACTTGTGTCTCGTGCAACTGTTCCCTCCAAGATCTGGTCTACACGCGCGGCTACATACGTCAAACCCAGCCGGGGACACATTAAGCAGCTGAAAACCCAACTCAAAAGCTAGGTTAAGGGAGACAAAACAATCGATGAGTATCTACAAGGGCTCACCACAAGGCTAGACCAACTCGCCATCCTCGGGAAACCAATGGATCATGAAGATCAACTTGAGATCATTCTTGAGGGTCTTCCCCTGTCTTCGGCCATACAGTCGTCATAAACTGGAGGATCGCTCCGCCCCATGTGTATTTGTGGGATATTCGCTGACCCAGAGTGCCTATCATTGCCTCCACTTACAGTCCGGCCGGTTATATACGTCCCGCCATGTTCAATTTGTCGAGCATGTTTTCCCATTCTCCACAAAATCACCACTGAGTTCAGATGACGACGCTACATCAGAAATACCGCTAACAATTGAAGTTCCGCTTACTCCAGTGACCCTCCCTCCCCCCCCCCCCCCCCCCCCCGTGCTCGGCTCCTCACCAACCACAAACACTTGCCCTGTTGTCTCCACCGCAGAACAACACTCAGGTATTATCTTCTCAACCTCGACAACTAGAACAATACTCCGAGCCCACTGCTCAAAACGAAGATGGGCTGCAACCCACAGCCCAGACACAACCCACTTTGAATGAGCCCACTGCTCTACCATAAAATGGGCCTAATCCCAGGGCCCAGCTACCCAACCCTATTCCACAACCCATAAACCAAAACCCATCGAAAACTCTCATCACCTACCAACGCCGACAAAACAAAACCCGATCAAACCTCCTCCGGCCAAATCCCCATCCGATGAAAACCCGACAAAAACCACTACGGCCAAATACCCATAAAATGAACAGCCGAGCCAAAAACAACATCGCCAAACCCATTGACAGACTGACTCTAACAGTCTCCACTGCCAAATCTCAACCCCGCGAACCATTAACTGTTTCTCAAGCTTTGCAGGATGAACTCTGGCATCGGGCAATGTCATCAGAATACAATGCTCAAATCGGCAACTTCTCCTGGAACCTTGTCCCTCCGTCGCCTCATCAGAACGTTGTTGGATGCAAATAGGTTTTCACACTCAAATATCATCCGAATGACAGCCTCGAAAGACATAAGACTCGGCTGGTAGCCAAAGGATTTAACCAACGGTATGGTGTCGATTACGCTGAAACATTCAGCCCCGTGATAAAAGTATATAACGATACGCCTTGTACTTGAAGTTGCGGTCACAAAGGCATGGAAGATCAAACAGCTGGACGTCAATAATACATTCCTTCAAGGCGAACTCACTGAAGAAGTATATATGCAACAGCCGCATGGATTTATCGACAAAGACAGACCAGATTACGTCTGTCAATTACGGAAGCCAATCTACGGCCTTAAGCAAGCCCCACGGGCGTGGTATACTACTCTCAAGCAACATCTGCTCAACAACGGATTCACGAACTCTCTGGCCGATACTTCATTGTTCATCCGAAACAGAGGTACATCAATAACATATGTACTCGTGTATGTGGATGATATCATCGTTACTGGGAGCAACTCCGACGTGATCTCTCAGGTACTTCAGGCTTTCTCGGAACGATTTTCTATAAAAGATCCTGTTGATCTACATTACTTTCTTGGTATAGAAGCCACCAGGACCTCCAAAGGCTTACATCTAATGCAACGCAAATACATTGTGGATCTCTTGGCCAAGAACAACATGACTGAAGTGAAGCCTGTGACAACTCCTCTTCCAACAACTCCAAAACTCATGCTTAATGGAGGTGATCCGCTTCCAGATCCAGCTCAGTATCGATCTGTAGTTGGCAGCCTTCAATATCTCGCATTTCACCAGGCCAGATATCTCCTACGCCGTCAATAGACTATCTCAGTTTATGCACAAACCCACACAAGAACATTGGCAAGGAGCAAAGCGTGTACTTCGCTATCTGGCGGGAACTCAAACCCATGGTATATTTCTCCACGCCTCAACACCTCTAACACTACATGCGTTCTCCGATGCAGATTGGGCAGGAGATATCAATGACTACGTCTCCACAAATGTCTACATCGTATACATTGGTGGCAATCCAATCTCTTGGTCGTCAAAGAAACAACGAGGGGTTGCCCGTTCTTCAACCGAAGCAGAATATCGCTCCGTCGCCAACACCTCTGCAGAAATACGCTGGATATGTACTCTTCTGACAGAGCTTGGTATTTGTTTACCATCACCACCAACAATCTACTGCGATAATATCGGCGCCACATACTTATGCGCGAACCCTGTCTTCCATTCAAGGATGAAGCACATTGTCATTGATTACCACTTCATTCGGAACCAGATACAAGCAGGTGTTCTTCGTGTCTCTCACGTCTCGACAAAAGATCAGCTCGCTGACGCACTAACAAAGCCTCTACCACGACAATAATATCAGTTAGATTGCTCCAAGATTGGAGTCACGAGAGTCCCTCCATCTTGAGGGGGCGTATTGAGGGTGTACAGATCTTATAAGGAAAGGATCAAAGTGTCATTGACTATAACCTAGAGCACTCTGTATATTCTTGTATAAATATGTTCACAACAGTAATGTAATACAGTAGATTCAATCTCTATAAGGTGCAGGTATTAAAACATTTACTAAATTCTTCTTAGATGAACCATTCATATATATAATAATAATATTTTAGTTTTTCACTCAATATGCAAGGAGACTGTACATAACTGCCTTACTTGTCATTACTCAATCATCTATAAGATTGTAAGTTGGGTTGTTGGCATTTCTGCTACAAGGTAAACTTCTATAAAGCCATTAAGTTGACATGATAAACTAACTATGATTATCGAATGACTAGATTTAATTTGATGACCAATGAAATTTTGTTGGCCTGTGTCCACGATTATGACATGCCATTTTGATGTGAATGAGGTACTAATGATGTTACTGATGTGAGTGAGGTACTAATGATGTTACTGATGCAGATAATCAGATTATATGTTGTGACTCAAGAATACCAATAATCAATAGTATGTAACGTTCATGGTCCTAACCCTAAATTTCTTAAGATTGATTTGAGAGAAATAGAACAACAGAAGCTTCATAAGCTTCCTTTCACGAAAGGCTTATACTACATTGGTAAGAGGTGGATTTATATGGTAGTGAAAAAGACTCTAAAGAGATCAAAGAAGCGGCCATAAGACTCTACCGAACGGTTCATGTTTACCAAGGGCTTGATCACATTGACTCAGTATTTCACAAGTAAGTTTAGTTTAGCAACCTCAATTGTGCATCATGCTCGCTGATTTGTATTTACCATAACTTGATGGTAATATACGGAAACTCGATGGTTCATATACAATCGGCAAATTTGAATGTTAGCAAAATTTAGCTTTTTCTATAAAAAAAAATGTTTAAAACAGTTTTAAAAACCAATGAGTAACAAAAAAAATTAGAAATTTTGTCATTTTTTTGGTTTTCTTATTGTTAGAAAATAAATTGGATTTTTCAAAAAGTTAGCCTCAAAAATTGACATAAATAAATTTGAAAACAAAATATAAAAAAGCTACATAATGTTTGAAAAAACCATGTGTTTGCTTTAAAAACAGAAAACATGAATCTCTTGTTTTATTTTATTTTGTTTGTTATGGCGTATCTCTTGATTGTATAAACAGATTTGGGAAGCCGTTACTTGTCATCGACAACAATTGTCTCTCTTTTTCTACACATAGGCCATTTAATTCTTTACTCGGGTACTTTTGTGTTATCGTTTGGGAATAAATTTTCTCTTTTTTCTCTTAAATATTTTTGTTGGGTTTATAGTTTAAGATAAATATGTAACTAGTAAATTGTTGTTTTTCGTGAATTGTGATGATTGTGTTATTAACTCATCTACAAGCCAACATACATTCATCGGTTAAATCTAATTATCTAAACATAGTATGCATCATGATGTAAGTGTTTCTGAATTGAATGCTATTAATAACAGAAATATATCAAAAGTATATGCTTATAGTGTTCAATAAGCAAAGGTGATAAAAAAACACGTTGGTACTCTACTTGAAACATTATATGATTGGTTTTGTTAAATAAATTATATATATTTTTTGTTTTTGATATGATGATATTAGATCATACATATTTATTGTGAGTTCTGGTAAATATATATATGTAATGAACATCAACTTTAATATATGTTCGATATTTACGATGCTGTTTGAAAATGATGATTTTATTAAAATAAGGTAAATTTTGAATTCATATCTAAACTATTATTTTTATTTTTTTTTGCCAACAAAGACCCATTTTATTATTTAAACGTTTGGCACGATCTGGTTACTCACATCGACTAGCCAATCTGGAATCGTGAGGCTTACATGGGGAAAAATAGTGTTTCGACCTCAAGCAGCTTTTGCAAACATATCTGCCTGGGAATTGAAAGAACGAGAAAGGTAGGATAGAGAAAATTTCGAAAACATATTACACAGATATGTGTATTCATCTAATTTTGATGCAAGGTTTGGACCCTCTTCTTCTTTGTCGATGAGTCTAACAAGTTGTAGGCAGTCCGTCTGGAAATGAACTTTATCATTCCCTTGATCTAGCATCATTTTCATTGTTCATAGAAGTGTTTCGAATTCTGCATGGAGAGGGGAAGGCATGGGTTGGCCTGCGAAAGACCCTATTATTTGGGTTGTACCATTTTTTAGCATCACAAAGCCTCTGCCAAAGGGCTTTTGGTTATTAATCCACGATGCATCTACCCGACAATTTTCCTTTTCACCTAAGAAGCATGTGGTATTGGGATCCGATGTTGTTGTTGTACTTTCGCTTGCCTTCTCTGTTACATTAGCCACCCTCCATCTTTCATCTTCCTCAATTGCTAAGTTTAACGATCCAGGGGTGCAGTATCGATTCTGTTGAACACCTTTGCATTACGAGCCTTCTATAGTTACCATAGGTTCCATGGGACGGTGCGGAACTGGTTGTCTTCGTTCGCCAAGCTAGTGGCCTTTATCAGAAGGTAGTTCATATTAGGGAAGATGGTGTTACACGAAAATGACTCCTGGAGATGTGGGATTGACGTAAGGTCCCAAACTTGGAGGGGTGCAGGACATTGGAAGAAGAGGTGGTTAATTGTCCCATCCTCTGTTCCGCAGCGAGGGCATAGTCTATCATTCCCACAGTGTCAATCTGAAAGTCTATCTTTTGTTGCAACACAACCGGCGAGAATTTGCCACATTAGGTGTTTAATTTTCCTCGATGTTCTTACTTTCCAAACTCTGCTTTTCAGTCTGGTTACACTCGGTTCTAAGACCTCCTTTCCATCCTGAGTTTCCTCTGCAGAACAGGCCAATTCATACCAGATTTGACCGAGAAATTGCCAGTACTTGTATAAATCCAGCTATAACCATCCATTTCGAAAGTACGCATAACCTTTAAACTTAAAACCAATAGAATGTCCGCGGGGGCTATTCTTCCCTTACCTTTCTTTCATTCCACTTTTTTGAATCAAAGTCAATCAAGTGGTTAACGTACAGGTTTGAATCTTTGACCTTATCAGTTCCTTGAGCTGGCTGTGCTGGAATGTCCGGGATCCATGGATCTTGCCATACTCTTGTATTAAAACCAGAGTTTATCTTTTTTTGTAACCCCAACTGTAGGAGAGTTTTTGCTGTTATGATGCTGCTTCATTCATAGGATGGAGAACTCGATTTCTCCACATCTAAAGGATTTGTGTATCTATAGTATCTTCCTTTTAACACCCTTGCCAGTAGCGAGTTGGGGTAATGAATCAGCCGCCACAAATGTTTTGCCAACAAGGCTGAGTTGAAGTTTTTTAGGTCTCGGAACCCGAGACCCCCCTTTTCTTGTGGAATACATATTTTCTCCCAAGCTATCCAATGAAGTCCCCTCTTATCTAGTTTCGAGCTCCACCAGAACTTAGCTATTGTACTTCGCATTTTGTCGATAACATCATGAGGGAGGAGGAAGCACGACATAGGGATAGCTTGCGCGACTGATTTTATTAGCACTTCTTTGCCCCCTCTAGACAGAAGCCTCGAAGACCATGAGTTCACGCGATTATTTAACCTCTCTTTAACATAGGCAAAAACCTGTTTCTTGGAACCACAGATCCTTTCCGGGAGTCCCAAATACATTCCCATAGCCCCCCTCCCCCCCCCCCCCCCCCCCCCCCCCCCCCCCCCCCCCCCCCCCCCCCCCCTGCTCTCGAAGAGAATAGAGGATTTGGAGAAGTTTAGCTGCTGTCCGGATGCTTGACCATATAGGTTTATAATTCTGAGTAGCTCTGCACATTGCAGAATATCAGCCTTACAGAAAAAAGGTTGTCGTTGGCAAAGAGCAGGTGTGAGATTGGCGGACTAGCTTTAGCTATTTTAAGGCCTGTGATCCGTCCCTCCTCCTCGGCTCCTCGAATTTGGCTAATCAGGCCTTCTGTGAGGATAATAAAGAGGAAAGGAGATAGAGGGTCTCCTTGTCGCAAACCTCTAGATGGTTTTATGCAGCCTCTTGGATTACCGTTCAGAAGTACCTGGTATGACAGAAAAGAAATACAGTTCATAATCCACTCTACCTTTTTAGGGGTGAAGCCCATCTTTAGCATAAGGGCTTTAAGGAAATCCCACTCAACTCTATCATAAGCCTTGCTCATATCGGTTTTGATTGCCACAAACTTAGAGTTGCAGATTGGATTGGTTCTAAGAGCATGGAACACTTCCTGAGCTATCAATATGTTGTCTGTAATCAATCTCCTCGCCATGAAAGCGGATTGAGTTTCGGAAATAAGCTTAGGTAGAGTCCTTTTAAGCTTTTTGCATAGAATCTTTGATATTATCTTGTAACATACGTTACAGAGGCTAATAGGTCAGAACTCCGTCATATCTCTTGGTCTCTTGGTCTCTCGGTCTTTGGGATCAGGCAGATATTTGTTTGATTCAGTCTTTCATCTAAGTCGCCTGATTCAAAGAACTTTCAAACCATACTCACTATATCTGTCTCGATAGTCGTTCAGCAGCTTTGATAAAATAAGCCTATCATGCCATCTGGCCCAGGTGCTTTCTCAGGATGTATTTCGAACGATGCTCGCTTAATCTCCAGATCAGAAGGAATTTTTGTCAGATTCACATTCATCGATGATGTAACCTGTTCCTTCACGTATTTTAACGCCTCGTCAAAACCCAACGGATTTGTGGATGTATAAATGTTTTGAAAATAGTCCGCTGCCACCTTCTCTATGTCTTTTTGCAGTTTCTATCCAAATCACGTTGCTTTCTTTGATTTTTGTAATCCGGTTTCTGGCTCTTCTTTGTTTCGTAGTCGCATGGAAGAACTTTGTGTTACGATCACCTTCCTTGAGCCAATTCGTACAACTTTTCTGCTTCCAGTATGCTTCCTTATCTCTAAAAACAGCGCACAACAGCCATTTGAGATTTAAGACCTCTTCAAAGGGGATGGAGTCATCGAGTTGGGCTTTTTCTAGCTTATCCTTAACCTCCTCAATCTTCTTAGCTGAGTTCGTTGGGTTCTGTCTCTTCCAATGTGCTATGACTTTCTGACAAGCTCCGATCTTCAGGTATATTTCATTGTTAGTTCCTTGGCAGGAGACTCCCCAACTTTCTGCGACTATCTCGAAGAAACCTTCTTTTTTAAGCCACCTTTTATCGAACCGGAACCCTCTATGCATATCACGTGACTGTATCCTAGCTAGAACGGGTCTGTGATCCAATCCCCACAGCCTCATATACTCCACATTTGTGTGGGAAAATTCATTATGCCAATCTTCATTTCCTATGGCCATGTCGAGTCGACATTGTATTCTTCCTGATCTCCTATACTCGACCCATGAAAACGAATTGCCTTTGAAGAGAAACTCGATCATACCGCAGTTCTCCATCATGCGTTTAAACGGAAGGAAAAACGTATCAGCCCGTCTTCCTCCACCTTGCTTCTCATGGTTCCCTGTTATCTTGTTGAAATCACCTATCATAGACCACGTGCCAGCATGCCTAAGACTGATCTCGGATAGCAATTCCCAGACTTCTTCTCGTTTTTCCATAACAGGATCGCCATAGACGAAAGTCATGAAGACCTGTTTGCCATCGATTCTTGCTTCAATGTCGATCAGCCGATTATTAAAGGACAAAATATTAACATCAAAAGAGGGTATATAAAAAAGGGCTAGTCCACCGCTTCTCACAATGAAGAAATTATCATAACCTAAAGAAGTTTTTAAATCTTGCATAAAAGAGGAGGAGTTTTTAGTTTCAGAAAGAAAAAGAAATTCAGGCCTAAAGCAGCGGTGGAATTCTTTCAGATGTTGTTTTGCGAGCTCCGCTCCCGCGCCTTGGCAGTTCCATGAGATTGTATTCAACATCTCTTACTAGGTGGTTTCTGGGACACCACCGAACCGAATACAGCTTCTGAAACTGTTGCCTTTGTTTTACCCAAGGCCAAGGGCAACACCTCAAACCGAGGGACGTGAAGAGGCTTTTTTATACTGTGACGAGGTTTTGTAGTTGCCTTCTTCTTAGGGGACTGTCTTGTGCGAATGACCTGCAGCTTTTTTGAACCAGGGGATCCTCCGAATATTGCTCCTTTTGCAGCCTTCTTCTTCATAATACTCTCCGAGCCACTTCGACCTTTCTTAAGGATCTCTCTGTTTGAAGATGCGTGGAGCTTCTGTGTATCCAGTTGAGTTTCTGGTACACATGTCATCTCCATGTCTTCATGTTCAAGTTCCCGTAATTCACCATCTCCTTCCACTTCTAACTGAGAAATTTCTTTAATCTTCTCAGCATTATCTTCCATCTCCTCGTCGAGCAGATCATTATTTTCTTTTAAATCGTTGTATAACTCCATCTCCTCGATTTCCTTCTGCAGAGTTTCCTCGTATTCCTTATCCTTTGCAATTGTTTATGCTGTAGCATTGGTATCTTCTGCCAAATTTCCATTTTCCGATCCTAGAGTTTCGTTGGATAGATTCTCCTTCTGGTGACCCTGTGAATACTATGTGGTTTCTCAGATTATCACTACAGTATTCTTTTTCACAGCCGTTCCTGCTGAAAGGCTCTCTATAATCCCTTTACCTTTGATACGACAGATACTTTCATCCTAAATGTGTAACTTAGACACCTGATCTCGGCATTGTCCTCGCTCCTTCCTGAATATTAACCTCCGAAATTGTACGCTGAGAGTCTGCACAAGAAGCTCTATCTCAGCCATAATCTTTTTGGTCACTAAAGACCGGCCTTCCCGAGCTTCTCGAGCTTGCCCATATTCCTTTTCAGACAGGTTGATGGGCATTGTATGTGGCCGGGATGAGGGTGGGCTCTTTCATAGTTCTATTTTTCCATCTTGTATTGTAATTACTGTCAACCGTATTTTCGCATATAGATGCCTCCGCTCCCGATACCGGGGAATTTAACCAATGAACGAATCCTCCACTCTGTTCCAGACCTGTTTCCCCCGTTCTTCTCTCTTATCTTGTAGTCCAGAACGAAGGTCTCTGGTTCCTCTGTCTCCTTTGTACTCTTGATGGGATCTTATGGGTCGGAAGCCTCCTGCATTAGCAGGGAAACCCATTCTGTTTGGGGATCTGTATCTCTCACTTCCATACGGCTCTCTTTCAGGGAACATTTCTCTTGCCGCCAATTCTTCCTGCACTTTAAGGTCAACTCGTGCTTTTCTGTTTTTCTCTCGTTGTCCATCAGTTAACTGTGGACATGTCCCTTCTTCAATAGATATCCACTTATATGTGAAGCACCATCTATGAAGATCCTCGTAACTCATATTCACCTTTATAATATCCCCATTTTTAAATCCCGCTTTCCTCTCAAACTGGAGTAGTTCATCACCATTCAGAGAAACTTGTACCCTTGATCCCTTTTCATCGACCTTAAGCACATCCCCCAATTTTAATCTTATGACCCGAAAAGCAGTTTCTTTCTTGTAATGGATTGGGAGTCATGATATCTTCACCCAGAACACCATCGTGTTAGGGAAGTCTGCTTTGACGGTTGGTTGTCATCTTTCGAGTGAGAAGCACCACCGGTTAAAGTGACAAGATCTTTTATTTATGACTTTTTAGAGGTCTTCTTCCTTATCGAAATCAAATTGAAATTTTCTTTCTCCTAAATTTGTTCCTCTGACTCTCCCTTCCATATTCCAAATTCTTGCTCTTGGCATCAATGATAGTAAAGCATCAATGCTTCGTTCTTCAGTGTGGAACATTCTCTCCACCAGAGTCAATTTGAACTGATCAACAAGATCAGAGTAATCAAATTCTGGAATTTCGATAATATCCTCTTCTTCCTCTGCCCTCTTTTTGGTGTTGGTCGATTTTCCTCCTCGGCGATAATCTTCTCCCCATTTTCCCATGTTTACTCGGACAATAATCACTGCCACACCCTATTACAGGGGAAAACAACGTAGATCTAGGGTTCACGCTACAGAAGCTTAAATAAATTTCCTGCACTCGAAATCTTCCTTGCTAGAAACAAATCTTATCCCACACACTAAGTTACCACACCTTACACCAGTGTATTTCAAGACCGATCTGCTGTTTCTTTGAGGAACAGGAGGCTTACCTGACGTTTGTGTCGTGTCCGTATGTAGGAGAGATCGTACCTTGAGAGAAAGGTCAGATTCGAAAATCGCCTTTGTTGTCGTCCGAAAACCCTAGCCGCTCCATCTTTCAATAGTTGTATATGAACTCTTGCTATTTGATATATGACTTGGGAGGGTGAGGTTTATAGCAGGCGGAAGATGGAATCTATAAGCTGGCTTTCACGCTCTCTCTTACAGATCGGTGGATAGTTGATGATAGAACAAGGCTTGAATCCTCAAGACTTGAGCCAAAATGAGGGTTTGTTGAATGAATCCACACTCAACCACGAAGCAAACAACTTGAATCCACAAGTTCTTCAATCCGCAAAACTCAAAGGAGTTTAGTGAATCCACACTAACACTCAAATGAAAAGAACACAAAGATAACTCACTTTGTAAGAGAAAACTAAAAAGCTTTGATTTAAATTCAATAATCAAGGATGATTTACAAAGAAAACGAATTTGAGCTTTTATAGACTCGTATACAACAGTCCTAAGAAATTAAAACAAGAAAAGAAACACAAAAATTTAAGAATATGGCCGTTAGGGCTTTGATGACAAAATTAGGCCAAATAAGGAAGTGTCTTGAGCTTTGTATCTAGACACCTTGGGGATGACTTGTATCTTGAGAGCTGGATGGTATATCCATGTAAGGACAGTCTCTTGATGGTGAATAATCTCCCAAATTCGTGCTTGTCCCGATTCAAGAAGGGAAAGAACCGTTGGATATTGGTTGCTCCAAGTGTGAATGCTTCCATATAAGGCAAGCAGGAAATCCACTGATTTAAAAGTTGAATAACTTTTAAACCAAAACTCCTTTTGGTATGCTTCCAATTCTTCGAGCTTCCCGGTTGAATCAATAATCCATACCAAGTCGTTTCATAGCTTAAATCCTCTTGGTTCGGTCGGAATCCTCCAATTAGCGCTCCTATGTCCAAATCGAGAAAGTCTTGGTTTATCTGATTTGTAAAATTCATAACTCTTAAATCAAAATGAATTTGGCCATGAATCCAATTCTCCGCGTGTCTATGATGAGTTGAGAATCCCATAAAATTATACTTGTGGCTTGGTTCATCCTAGTTTGGCCGGAACGATTTGATTAGTAGTCAGATATCTCGATCGGGCCCATTGAAGATCTTCCAAATTGTATCTTCATTATCTTCTTCATATGAACTCCTTTTTTAGCTGATTCTTCTTCGTGGGGAACTCTAGGTGAGTTGAGTGTACTCAAAAAGTGTTGGATGAGTTTGAATAATTGGTTTTAGCCCCCATTTGAGCTGAACTTAGCTCGCTGGTCTCCTTAGCTTTCCTCAGCTTCATGTACTCCTCTTCATGACTTCTGGTTTTGTGCTCATTAGCTAATATTGACTTGATGTCCACGTCATATTCTCCCTCTTGAAGAAGTTTCGACCTCGAAACTGTATGATCTGCACCAAGAGAAAGCAAGTTAGTTTTCATATTTCTTTGAGAGTTTAGAATCTTACCTTGAGTTTGGTTGTTTGGAGATTGTGGGCCTAAATCATGTTTTTCGTCTTTCTTCTTTATCAATGAGTAGTAATGAGTTTCTTCTAGTGAAATCTCCTTTTTCACTTCTAGTTTCTTCTTTAGGTTTGCCTTGGGTATGATTTGATTGGTGTGAATCTGGTGGCTCCTCCTTGAGCAACAAAGAAGCAAATGACTCCTCTACCACGTTCTGGTCTCTTGTAAGCCTCCTTTGCAATACCTATACCTGTTTCAGCATTTCTTGACAAAGACAAGTGCATTATACAAGCATTGTAAATTTCAAAATTCATCTCAACATTTTCTTCTCTAGATTTTTCTTGTTCCAGTTCTATTGATGAATTTACTATTTTCTTAGTGGGACATGTTCTAGCAAAATGACCTATTTAGTGACATATATAGCAAATTATGTCAGCAATATTTGAAAAATTAGGGATCATACCTTGAGGGCCTTTGCTTTGAAGTTTAAGTTGGTTTTGATATGGTGCATCTTTGGGAGCTCTTACAACATGTGTTTCAACTTCAATATGTCCTCTTTCACTTCAGGGAGCTTTGAATTCGTGTCTCTTCTCCTCTGTTTTGATGTTGCCTCTTCTAAGACTTTAAAGTCCTTCTTTGCACCTGTTCCTTTTCTCACACTAAATGGCAAGAGCAAGTGTAATATACTTGACACTGAAATCTCAAATACAGAGTATTTAAAACTTTGATAGACTATGAAGTTTTGCCAATATTGAATCAGGTTTTGAGTTTTACTTACATTAGTAACATACAAAATGTAAGGTATTGACTCAGCTTTGATAATCATCTTTTCAGCAAGGTCAGCTGGTGCACGTGGTTCAGTGGCATGTTTCTCACACTCCTCATCTTGACAAATAAGTGATTTTTATATCTCTGGACTTTTCTCCTTTACATATAGACCTTTTTCAACTTCTTTTGGACAAAACAAGTGTATTATCATGTCATTAGAATTATTGGATACAGAATGGATCACTTGATCACTTACCTTGTCTGGGCTGAATTTCGTGGCTGTTGTCGCTATGGTACTCATAGTTTTGTCCATGCACACTTATTCTAGTGGAGCTTCCCTTTGACTCATGTCTCCTCCTAGCTTCTCTAAACCTTTCAGCTTTTTTTTACAGAGACAATTGTATTACACTAGTTCTAAGAATGTTAAAATCAGAACTAACAGAGCTATCACTCTCCTTATCACTATTCCTTTTCAGTTCTAATGATATGGGATTTTTTATTCTCCTAATTGGACATTCTTTAGCATAATGACCACTCTTTTGACGTTTATAAAATATTACTTCAATTAAATTCAAAGTATCAAAAGACTTAGCTTGAGTTTGCTTTCCTTTTGGTTCAGGCAAGGTTGAGCTAGACTCTGATGGTGTTTTCTTCTCTTTCTTATTGCCAGAGGCTGAAAAAATCTCTTTCTCCTTGTTTATTTGCAGATCACAACAGGTTGTTTGTTCTGAACCCTCTTTGGTACCTAAATCTTTCTCAACTTTTTTGGACATAATCAAGTGTAATGCTTTATCAATATTGTATAACCTTGTTGAGATATTTACCTCTGTGTAATCAGTTGGGATTTTAGTCACCATGGTATTTGGAGTTCTCTTTTGATCCATGACAATGATTGGCTTCTTCTCTTGATTATTTCGCCTCTTTTCACATGTTGAACTTCTTGGGAATATGGCTTTCTTACTTATAAATTTTGTGGCAGTGTAACCTTTCTCTTTGTCCCTGTAAGAAGTTAGTCCTTGTAATTGTTTAGAAATAGACAGTTTACCTTGGACTTTGGCATTGGCTTGTAAAGCATGGTTTGGTGCTTTGTAGTTGAAGAAACTTCTTGGATAATGTTCTGGGATTTTTTGTACCAAATCTTTTGGTGCATACTTATCCCTCAGTAATGCTCTGAGATCTCCCCAGGTTGTTATAGTTGGCTCCTTGTAGAACTAGCAGACATATTCTTCTTGCAACCACCATTTATAAGCATTTCCAGCAAGTTGGCCAATTGCATAAGGTAATCTCTCCTCTTTCAGGATGTTGTTGTAGTAAAACCACTCAGCTATGTTTCTTTTCCACTCTAGGTAGTTTCTTTTACCTGAAAATGCATAGAGTTGAAATTTATTAGTAGGTTAATAATCAGAATTAAAATAAACCTTAGAATTGAGAGCATGAGTGGTTTTAGGTGGGCTGCTCCATGTTGAACTCCATGAGTTATCTGTCTCCTTGGGATGCTGCTCTTCAAGGTCTACAACTTCTTCATATCCTCCTTGTGATTCGTCATCTTCTGTCATTGACTCTTCTCTGGGGTTGTTTTCTTCATATTCTTGCTCTTCCCAGTCTTCTTCTTCCTCATACCATCTCTTGTAGTTTGAGGGGCCCTTGTTGTGGTCTGGTGGTTCAGGCTCAGGTTCTTCTCTGCCTGGTTCATGACCATAGTCAATTTCGTCCTCAGTCCATGGCTCATCCATGTAAGCAACTTCTTCATCACTTATGCTTTGGTCAGAATCACTTCCTTGTTCCCAAGCCTCTTCCTCAGCCATGATGCTTCCTGGCCACTTGAATGTCTTTGCACTCAACAAAAGCAATAAGCAGATCAAAAATACCACAGATTTGAAAGAGAAACAAACTTGATAGAACACAAACAAATAGTTTTCTTTTGATTTTCGATTTTTAGTAAGCAAAAAGGAAAAACTGCAAGCAAAGAATCAAAAGGAAAAATAACAAATAACTAAAAGGAAATTTTTTTTTTTTTTTTTTTTGATGAATGAATATAGAAGCAACTAAGAAAATACAGAAACAGAATGAAACAAATATAGTTTTCAAAACAGAAAGAACTTATTATGGTTTTTTTTTTAAATTTATGGGTGCAAACATAAGCAAATAAAAATAAAAACTTAACAAGCAGCACGCTTTTTTATGGGTTTTATGGTTTAATAAAATGAAAGATACAAAACTAAAAGCAAAACAGAAGCAATTCTTTCTGAAATTTTTGTTTATTAAACAGAAACAGCAACAAAAACAATCTACTAAGCAAACAAAAGTAATTATTTTGGTTTTTTGGATTTTAATATGAATCAGAAACAAACAGAAAAAATAAAAAGGATATAGGGAACGAATTCACTTTGGGATAGGAGCTTTTAGCTCTGATACCAGATGATATAAGACTCGGAGGGGGTGAGACTTATAGCAGGCGGAAGATGAAATCTATAAGCTGGCTTTCACGCTATCTCTTACAGATCGGTGGATGGTTGATGATAAAACAAGGCGTGAATCCACAAGACTTGAGCCGAAATGGGGGTTTGTTGAATGAATCAACACTCAACCACGAAGCAAACAACTTGAATCCACAAGTTCTTCAATCCGCAAAACTCAAAGGAGTTTAGTGAATCCACACTAACACTCAAATGAAAAGAACACAAAGAACTCACTTTGTAAGAGAAAACTTTAAAGCTTTGATTTAAATTCAATGATCAAGGGTGATTTACAAAGAAAACGAATTTGAGCTTTTATAGACTCGTATACAACGGTCCTAAGAAGTTAAAACAAGAAAAGAAACACAAAAATTAAAGAATATGGCTGTTGGGGATGACAAAATCAGGCCAAATAAGGAAGTGTCTTGAGCTTTGTATCTAGACGCCTTGGAGATGACTTGTATTTGAGATCTGGATATATCTATGTAAGGAGAGTCTCTTAATGGTGAATAATCTCCCAAAGTCGTGCTTGTCCCGATTCAAGAAGAGAAAGAGCCGTTGGATATTGGTTGCTCCAAGTGTGAATGCTTCCATATAAGGCAAGCAGGAAATCCACTGATTTAAAAATTGAATAATTTTTAAACCAAAACTCCTTTTGGTATGATTCCAATTCTTCGAGCTTCCCGGTTGAATCGAGAATCCATAACAAGTCGTTTCATAGCTTAAATTCTCCTGTTTCGGTCGGAATCCTCCAATTAGCGCTCATATGTCCAAATCGGGAAAGTCTTGGTTCATCCGATTTGTAAAATTCATAACTCTTAAACCAAAATGAATTTGGACATGAATCTAATTCTCAGTGTGTCTATGATGAGTTGAGAATCCCATAAAATTGGACTTGTAGCTTGGTTCATCCTGGTTTAGCCAGAACGATTTGATTAGTAGTCGGATGTCTCCATCGGGCCCATTGAAGATCTTCCAAATTGTATCTTCAATATTTTCTTCATATAAACTTCTTTTTTAGCTGATTCTTTTTTATGGGGAACTCTAGGTGAGTTGAGTGTACTCAAAAAGTGTTGGATGAGTTTGAATCTTTGGTTTTAGCCTCCATTTGAGCTGAACTTAGCTCGCTGGTCTCCTTAGCTTCATGACTTTTGATTCCATGCTCATTAGCTGATGTTGTCTTGATGTCCACATCACTATTTTAATCATAAATCATATATTAAAAATTAAAAGAGAATCATTTTTAAAAAAATGTTCAATTCATACCGTAGTATTTACAAGTCCTGCCATTGCATTTAGTAGAGAATTTTATTAGAGGTATAACCGTATTAATAATTTTTAGTCCAAAATGCAAAATGTATAAATATCATAAATAAGAGAGATTTTATAATAAGATATCAAATATCAACTTAACTAACGAAATGCATATTCTTCATATGCTATCCATTCAGAGAATTTAACGCTCAATACAAACTAATTACACAAGAATAGAATATTCGGTATATTTACAGTTATTCCAAAACTAGCTTTCAAATTGATAATATCATCCTAAATTGAAAGCGGATGAGATCTTAATATTCTCCGTGCAACAGAATACATATTTGTGCAGATCAAAAAATGAAATCTCGAGATATTATATAATTAATACAAATAATCATGAAATCTTAATGATTTGATACTATACTTCCAAGTAACAAATCTTCTCATATCAAAACAGAGTCCCCATTTTTCTGTAGTATTGCATTTGAAAAAAATGAGTTCCTGACTGGTTTTACTAACCTTTCTAATGTCAAGCCTTTTAAAATAGGCCGGCGAGTCTGGGTCAAAATCCTCCATTTTTGGAAGCGATACACCATCTAATCCGGTCAATCATTGATCTGATTCTTGCTAATGGAAACTGTAAGAAAAAAAACGTGTATTTAACTTATGTTATTTGGCTAATCAATCGACATATTATTTATTATACACGGAGTAACTACACTATTTTAAAACTTGCATCTCCATAACATCTACCACTGTTAAGTAAGAATATATCAGTTTTTATTATGTTTCTACGATTCGTTATTTAAATAATTGCAGGGTGTGTGTTTTATAGTTGCTATTTTCTTCTTAATATATATAGGAGCTGTTCGTTCTCCAATATAAAATTAATTTCATATAAGTCTTTTAGTCATTAAAAGTTTGCAAGAATATGACTTATATTTATAGTTGCGAGAAACGTTATCTTAATTTCTAAAGTGAAATTAGTTTTTGACCATCTTTATTATGTTTTGGTGATTGGTCTGGTTTTGATGACAAAGGAATGATCAAAGATGAGACTCTTGATGCATCATAGAATACAATCAACCCTTACCAGGAAATTTTTGCCGACAAATGGAATGATCAAAGATCAAACTCTTGATGAGTCGGAGAATACAATCAACCTTTAGCCAATCGTGATTGGTTAGGAGAAGCTACAATCGTTTTGAATAATTAGTGATCAAAAGTTATTTTGTTTTTTTTTTGCTATTCTAACTTTTTCATATCATATATTCTAGGTTTGCACTTTCTCACTAATAGCTAAAAGAATTATGAACCTTCAACTCTTTCGTCTAAAGTGTAAGCAATCTTCAACAAATAAAAGCTAAAGTATGTGAGAATCAAATCTAGAGCTCTTTAAGATTAGTTGTTTCTATTCTGCATATTTATTCATAAACTAATCTGGTTTAAGATGATTTTATGGTTATCAAATAGCCTAAATTTCACATTTAATTAAATCAAAGTTAATTTTTTATGTTTGTTGAGAAATTATGAATCATGGAACAAAGACATCATGACAAAATAATCAAATTACTAGGCCAATCTAACCGAACTCTATATGTGATGATCCATGTAACTAATGAATTTTTAAAACAAGTAACAGATTCGAAAACAAACCTATTTTTTGTAGTCAAGACAAACCTCTTTTTTTTTAAGATAGCTAAGATGAATCATATATATGAATAGAGCTGAGTCCTCTCCCACAGCTTGACACATCATCATTTTAGATGAATTTCCAAATGACAAGTGTCAACTTAATATTAAAAACATAAAAAATAATTATTATTTTTATTAATGCATTTGGTGAATATGAAAAGTCTATTTATTTGTATATTAAAATTGTAAAACTGAATTAATTTATCTACAAATAATCAAATTCATATTGAAAATTAAATTTAAAATAAAGAATATTTAAGATATAATAAAATCAGATGAAATTAATTTATACCAAAGTAGAAGATAAAAATATAATTTGACAAAGATGTTAGTGTGGGCATATAAATCGGTTTTATCGTGACAAATGTCAACTTAATATTAAAACCACAAAAAAATAATCTTAATTATTTCTATTAATACATTTTGAGAATATGAAAAGTCTATTTGTTTATATATTAAAATTGAAAAACTGAATTAATTTATCTACAAATAATCAGATTCATATTAAAAAAAATTATATTTGAAATAAAGAATATTTAAGATATAATAAAATCAGGTAAAACTACTTCATGCCAAAGTAGAAAATAAAAAGATAAAATTTGACAAAAGTGTTGGTGAAAGAATATAAATAAATCTCGTCGAGTCTATAGAGCTTTGGTGATAAATATATAAAATTATATTGGATAACTTAGGCTCCCCTAAAAATAGCATATAATGTTATAAATTAAACTCTAATATATACAGAAGTTCATTACATTTAGTAAATATACATTATTTAAAAAAGAATTTATAAGTATAAAATTCAAATGAAAATATTATATTATTTATAATAAAATATATTTTAGAAAAACCTTGCGCGTATGCACGGATATAAGTCTAGTAAAAATTGAATCTCGAGCATCTCTAAATCTGCAGCTATCTCAATGTCACAGACTTACAATAACAATTTCAAAACAAATAAAAATATTATTGTTATGAAAACTTAGTAACAAAGAATAACAGTTTTTGGATGACTGTCACTAAACACATACAAATATAGTATTATAAAAAGATATAACTGCAAATAAATTATTAACTAAATTAAAATTGCAAGATCAACCCTTACTTAAAAAAAAATGCAAATCAATTTATCAACCTCAAGAATAACCCGCTTTATAAATCTTCCATCAAATCAATGTTATATCATGACATATTCCAAAACGCACCGTATTAAATATAGAAACTACATGCTATTTTGTTTTTTTTTTATTAAAAAATTTAAAATAATATAATCTTCATCTCTCCCTCTTTTCTCCTAGCTGATGAATCTCTCTTCGTATATCTAGGGCCTCCCAAATTGAGAGAGCGAAAAAGAAAATGATGGAGATTTGCAACAGGTTAACCATAGTAATTAAAGTTCAGATTCAGATATGTTCATCGAAGGATGAAGCTCACAGATTCTTGTTGGACTAACAAATCTTTAAAATAAAAAAAAATTCGAGCTTGTGAGGATTCTGGGTTTAGAGTTATTCTTTGGTGTGGTTTTGGCAAATTAGGTATTACAGATCATCAAAATTGGAGAAAATTGTCGAGCCTTATGAGTAAAAATTGGTTCATTAATTCTTTATTTTGATTTGTTAGCTGAACGGGTTTATTTTAAAATAAACCACAAATTGATTTGTTTTGATAAAAATGACACATGGTTTACGCTTTCAAACCAGAATCAACCGGATTGGATTAATAAAATCAGGAATTTATCATCTTTAGCACAAGTGAGCCGCTTGTGTAACAAAGCAATAACCATGGCACGAAGCACGAAGCTAAAAAAATTGAGATGTTCACAGTGCGAATTTCACCAGATCACAAGTTTAGAAACTGGATAAAGAAGAGAACCTATCAAAAATCTTGACTATGATCGAAAATCATAATAGACGTTTAGGGAAAAAAAGAAGAAACCACACAAAAGAGAAGAAATCGATTTAGAAGAATAGAATGAGCTAATGTCTTGTCGTTTTTTAAATCGTCAACATTTATTTAAACATCATGCCATTTTTGTATACTGAAACGCAACGTTTAAATTTCTGTGAGTTTTGTCACAGACGTTATTCGAAGCCACGTCATCTAAGGGTTATATAGCGGGTTACTTTTGAAGTTAATAAATTGACCTGCATTTTTTCAAGTTAGGGTTGATCTTGCAAATTTAATTTAGTTTAAGGGTTTATTTATAATTATCCCTATTATAAATTATAAAACTTACATGAGACTTTGGTTGCTTAATAGGATGTTCCGACTTAGTTAGAAAACAAACAGCTCACAACACCAATATGCCATAATGTAACTCTAGCAACATAGTCATATGCATTTGAAATAAGCAACCAAAATATAACGATGTTTTACTAATGAAATGATTATGCATTTTTAATTTTTTTAACACAAACAAATGCATTTTTGAGATCCAATTTACACAAGTTATTAAAGCTTAATAATAACTTTATCCAACAACATCCTATATGGTCCAAGTTTATAACTGAATCAAAGTTACTCTTAAACAGTATCAATGTCGTATGGCCAATTTATTGGATCGCATCGAGAGAGAGACAAGATTAGAGACATGTGAAACAAATAATATTAGGATAAAATGGTTAAAGAACTAGAGAAGACCTCTAAAGATCAATTAAGAAAGTTTTGGTTGCTGAAATTTTTAACTCTCTTGTAAGACATGATGGAGAATCTTCAAAGTTTTTTCAGTGTATATGATTGTAATTTTGTTAATAGTAAGCTCGACAATATCTTTAAATGATCATAAAAGAATTAAATGACTACATGATCATGATCAAATCTATAATTTATAGATCTTGCATTAATAAGAGAAGATATTATCGGTGAAATCTCTCAAAATTTGATTGAAAAAGCAGAATTAAAAATTTTCCCGAAAATATCTTTGATCTGAATCAGTTTAAGCACCTGATTCACCATTTCACATCGCTTTAATCTTCTTCACTCGCTAACGAGTAGGAAAATATTCTTACTTCTGGAAGAACATTGAGAAGCTCGAGCAAGTTCCTTCGCAGGTGCAGGTGGAACCTCCATTGCGCCCAAAAAAACGAAATCCAATTCTACCTTCCTTAGTCAGAAATAAAATTAGAAGCTAAGCGATTTGAATCAAAGATTGTTCAAGTTGAATCGGAGATTGTTCCAGAAGATGCATTGAATATCTCTAACAAATCGTCAATTGTTAGAGATTGAAAAGTATCGAGACTTTCCCAAATTCAGAAAAGAAAAAAATGAATGTCACTATGAGTTGCCTGATTGACAACAACAATTTAAGATTCCTCTCAAATGGGCTTAATTATTATACACAAAATATGAGTTTGGGCTTCTAATTAAACTAATATACTGGCCCGTCATAAATGTTGGTAGTAAACTTAAAACATAATTGTTAAATGGTTAAACGGTTTTAGAAAAAAAAAAACCCGCGCGGATCCAAGCCCTAGTTCTTGTTTATTAAAATTTTGTTTTTATTGTTAAAAAATACGATTATAAAGTTATAAAAATACAATATTTTATCTCTCATTCAAAAGATTGGGAATGGCAAACCTTCAAAAAGATTCTTTCTATTCTTTTTTATACTCTTTTGGAAGTATATTTTAAAATAGAGGTAGAAAAAAATTTATTTTTAAATTTTGTCATTCTGAATCTTTCTAATGAGAGAAATCTTGTATTTTTATAATTTTCACATAGTATCTTTCTGTGATGAAAACTTTTTATCATAAATATATTTTAAAAATAATAAACAAGACTATTTATTCAAGTTTTACTTTGTTCAGTAAAATCATCATTTTTTAATTTTCATTAAATTTATTGTTCACTGCATCTATAAATGTTTTGAAACTTACAATGAATTGAGTTGACCTAATATCATCATATATATCACTTAAGAATCAAAATATAAATATATTTGTTGAAAAAAACCAGTCATATGATTGTAACAAAGTGTTTTTTCATTAACTTGATTATAGATTATAATATACATACTTTTGCTATTAATAGCATTCAGTGCAGAAGCAATTACGGCATGATGCATACATACTCTGTGTATAAATAACTAACAAAGGTAGAAATAACCGATGAAGGTATGTTTTAGGGTTTTGTATCTTTTTGAGGAATATTTAATGACGAAACATAATGATTTAACTTAATTTGAGTCTCATCATACCAGCGTTCAAGTTCCTTGTAATTTTCTAATCGACTCTGCACAAAGGTATGTTATTCGTCTTCCTTCTCTCGACTTGCATTATTGTGCCTTTTACGTAGTCTAAGGAACAATAGAAATGATATAATTTAAAAAATCTTACAATCAATTTTGATATGTTATTTGACTAGTGATGGTCTAGATTGTGTGATGTTTAAGGGTCATGGAGATATATATACTGTTGGAGAAATTAAATAGATTATGATCAATTTGGGATGTTATGTGATAACTGATGTGGGCTCGATATCGTGGATGTTAAAAATAGTAAAAATGATATACAATTTTGAATGAATTGAAGAACAATATGACCAATATATGTGATTAACGATACTTAGCTAGATGACTGATGTGAGACTCGGTTGAAGATGCAGAAAAGTGAGTGGTCTAACGAAAAGATCAACTCTATTATTTTGTATGTTCTCGCAGTAAGATGAGTTTCATGTGTAATTAAGTTTTTGTGAAATGGAAATATTCTTTTGAAACGCAGAATAAATGCTTGATGAATGCTGTGTGGTTGGTCATAAATGTTATAAAAGATGCTCTTTTTTTTTTTATCAATAGGTTGTTCTCTTGTATATGGTTTAGTTGAGTGAGTTCCTGGGTGAAAAGACAAGAGGAGTGATATCTAGTGTTAACATTGTTGGATAAATGTTCTTAATCGGAGACTTCTACAATAGATTTTGGAGAAAAGAGGTACGTAACTTTTTTCTTTATATTTCATGTCTGCTTAATAATCAAAATAAAATAAATAATTGTTAGAATTTGTTTTTGGTAGTTTTATTTTGATATTTTAAATAAATCTTTTAGTGGTCTGATTTTATTTTCTATTTTTTGTTCTTAATTTATTTTCATGAGTTTTATAAGTTATTTTATTATATACTTGTGTATAAACAGATTATTTTAATATGGTTTAAATGAAAATCAAAAATTGATACCAAACTAAAAAAGGAAAAAAACGAAGTTTTAAAAAAAATTAAAGATATATGTTTTCATGAAAATCCGAATCTAAACTGAAACTGAAACTGAACGAGTATCAACGAGAAAATAAGAAATTGAGAGTCTTTGGTAAAGTTGCAAACTTAAAGTTCTTAGTAAAGTAGAACTTCTCTAAATTAATACTCGATAAATTAATAATCACTATAAATTAATAACTTTTACCGGTTCTAAGTCGGGCCAGTGTAAAAATTAGCAAATTTTGATAAGATAATAAGATAATAATTTTTTTGAAACTCCTATGTAAAAATATAGTCCCAATAATGAGATGAATTAATAATTATACATTTAAAAATATATGAATAATATAATATAGTAAAATATAATTATATTATTGTTTCAAGTTTATAAAAATTGTTTGACTTATTTTTCAAATTCACTTATATAATATTTTCTGAATAAATTTTACATTATTGAAAATATTTTTTTTTTTGTTTTTTGACAAATATTTTGAATTTGAACTGAAATATCTCTCTATAAATTAATAAATTATTATTTTCTCGATAAATTAATAATTATTAATTTATCGATTAATTAATAATTCTATAAATTAATAAATTTTTGAAGTCCCAATATTATTAATTTATAGAGATTTTACTGTATGTTAATAAAAAGTGGTATTTTAAAAGCATTCTTCACTTGCATAAGGAATTTTCAATTATTCCAATAAGAGCTTCCCCTCATCTTTTTAGTATTCTCTTTTTAAAATCCATAAAGTAACACTAACAAAATTAGTTTCCACCATCATTAGCTAATTCAATTGTATATCTTTAAACACCAAGGAAGTTGATCTATGTTTTAGTTGAGGAGGCCTCATTGAGATTACAAATGAGCATAATCAAAATAGCAAGAGAGACACTTGGAAGTTGAAAGAAACAAACTTATGGTTAAAATAAAGCCTATGTATACGATCGCAGTCTCCTTTTGGCTCTTCTATCAAAACCACAAACCCTAAATAAGTGTCCTCCATGACTTCTGTAGACTATTAAAATTTTCCACGCACAGAAGGAGCCACGATGTGATCACTGTGGTTGCTTGACGAACAAGTCTCCTCATGTTCTGGTAACCCTTTAAATCCGTCATCCGAAGAAGGTGCCACGATGTGATCAGTGTGGTCTGAAGACTCTTTGATTACGTCTTTCCAAGTATCTGACATGTCTTGATCATCCGTAGTGTGGCTAACCTGGTCTGTCTTTATGCGTTTGTTGCTTGTCGGAGAAGGAATGTGTTCGTGAGGACCAGAATCGATGTACTTTATCAAATCCTCGACAAAGCTCTGGGAATCAATCTCACCGCTCCATGAACGCATCTCCTGGCCATTGAGTGGGTCGATGAGGAGCACCACAGGAGGAGCAGATTCGATCTTGTAAAAAGTAGAGACTTGCTTTCCTTCGGTTGTGTCATCGTAGACTTGCAATAAGATGAAGCTAGACTCGATGGCTTGAGAAACCGACTCGTTTGACCATAAATCTCGGTTAAGTGCATGAGAAGCAAACTTGATCTTGGATTGGAGATTCACAAGCAACCACAGATCCTTTCTATAAGAAGTTGCTTTCGCGTCTTCAAACGAACCTTTAAAAAGAAGCTTCCGAGGAGGACGGAACAAAGAAGACAATCTAAAATCTGATCCCTCTGATTCCGAATCCCAGATCTCCTCAGGACATACTTCGACCTGAGTTGGATTCGTGGAAGAAGGATCATAGAGAGTATCCCTAATCGAAGGTTCTTCTTCTTCTTGATTCTTCGGAGGTTGATTATGGATGAGAAAGATGTTAATGGCTTCTTCAAGGTTCCAGGATGCTGCCGTAAGGAATCGTATTGCGGTTTGCGCGGTTTGACCGACAGCGATCTCCATGAATGATGAGATTAGTTTCTCTCCTCTTTTCATCGATGGAAACGCCATGGTTTCTTAGAGATAGAGAAAGTGAAGAATTCTGATGAACTTCAAAAGAGTGATTGAAGAAGTGATTTCTCTGACCTTTGCTTCTGTTTATATAGAGGATTAAATTCTCTAGGTTTTTCTTTCCTTTTTTCTGATTAAGTTTGTTCAGCGAAAGAAGAACGCGCACGGAAGAAAAAAAAGGAAAGTCCTTCACTTTGTGGTTCTGTTTGCTAAAAATATCATTTTTTCGTGATACACACGGTTTTGTAAACCGGTCTACAAAGATGATACGGTTCATAAGTAAACCATAATCCCATTTTATTCACCCTCTTCCTCCTCCTCCTGCTCTTTGTACAGCTTCTGATTTGATCCAACAACAAAAAAAGAAACTCTCTTTCATTAGCATTACAAAGCAGCTTTATCTTTGTATCCCTTAAATCCTCTTAAACCTTCCTCTGTAGATAAACCTTTCTTCTCTTTGTTAAAACAATAAACCGGAGCTTGCCATTTCTCATCCTCTAAGACAGCACCAACCTCGTATGTCATCACATGAGCTTCCCTCCCTGCAACAATTTTTGTCCCCACAGAATAAATGTCGCTAGAAAAAAGTAACCGAGCTAGATTCCATGTTAAGTAGTAGTAGACAGTGTTAATGGCGATGTGTATCGATCACCTGTGTAGAAGATCCATTGCACGGGTCTCTTGGTTTCAACATCCTCATAGTACCATATAAAGTCTACTTTCTCCCATACATTGCAGTGAAACCCATTCACATGTTGTTTTCCTAGATACTTGGCTCCATCTAGCCAGTTTGGTCGCAGGATTCCAACCTTATGGGGGACATAAATTCCAAGCCTAGTAAGCGAAAGCATCACAGGTTCATACACGACTATCGAAATCAAACAATTGTCTTTCTTCAAGGCCCTGCACTGAATCCTAATCTCCTGATTTCCTGCTGGTTAAGGATCTTGCGTAGTATTGTTATTAAACAACAACTATATCAAATTCACTAGAGTGAATTTGCTAACTTCAGATGAGATGGGTGTTTATGACATTCTATGTGAACATGACTATGATCTTTCATCAAAACAACCAAGTTTAAGTAAGATGTAAAGTTACTAAAACGTCTGATCCTACAGGTTTCTACTCTTAAATGGTCCTTTTGTAATAATCCAAGAAACCATGTCCTGCGTACTACGGCACAAAGATTATTGGTAACAATCAGAATTAAGAAACTTGGAAGTAAAATCTGCAGAGAGCTACATTTTGATCAAATTGAAGATTTGTGAAGTTCACTTGACTTGAGCTAAATATAGAACTATCTAATTCAGGGCTTGAGGATTTCAATTTCACACTCGGAATGAAACCAGACTCGAAGTTTTCACTCTCTGGAGCAATCTCTGATTTTCTTACTCTCAATTTTCCTAGAAATCACACAAATCCAAATAAGAAATTACGAAATCATAACCTAAATTCCGAATTTCGTTCCAATTCTAAAGCCAATTAGGTATTCTCAGCTCTGCTAAACAGTCGTGCATAGAGACTAGGACCGACCTCGAGCTGCGCGGAGCGGCACGATTTGGACTCGTCGAGCGTGTAGACGAAAGAGGTCCCATTGTTCCATTCGAGGTCGTAGGTAATGCCGCCGAGCTGCTCCTGGATGATATTGAAATTACGGCCGTTGGTCCAGTCGTACCAAAGGTTGATCATCGAGAGGTCGCCGGAGTAATTCATAAACAATAGCGCGTGGAACTGGTGCGGCCATGTCGCTGGGACCGGATCATCCGCGGTGGCGAATTGCACGCCGGCGATTAAGACGAGGAAGATGACGATTAGTCTCGGTGGTCGTCTGATAGCCATTTGGATTGTGTTGGCCGCGTGTGAGGTTTGCTTGATGCGGCAAAGGTAAATCCTCATTTTCATTTATTAAATTAAAAAAAAAAACAAAAATCCTCAAAGAAATAATGTTTTAAGTAATACAGTATTTTCACTATTTATGCAAAATTAATTAGCTTTTAATGTTTGTGACTATTTTATATTATGTAATTTTTTTATTACTGCTTAAATTGAATTTAAGAAAATAACAATTATACCAATGGAATTGGTCATAGCTGAAATTACTTAGCTCTGCAATCAACTTGAGAAAGTTATTCATTGATCTATCGATTTTGAATCTTGCATCTTGTATGAGTGTAAGCTAAATTGTACGTGGAATCAATTCAGCAATATCTTTGGCACTATCAAGCGTAGTCCAGACTTGATGAGATAAGCTCTTGATGACGAATATTTATTGGAGATAAATTGGATAGTATGATGTGTATCTTGCTGATCAGAATTGTGAAACTTGTGAAAACTAAATAGAAAGATTTAAAAATCAAGATCTTATTTCTAACATATTTTTATTATTACTATATTATATTAATTGTTAAATTTGGATTAGGAAAAATTACATTAGGTGGTGTTAACAATATGTTAATATTAATCACTATATATAAATTAAGTCAATTCACATAAAGAGCAATAAAGTAATAAACCATAATAACTTTTAACTATATTTTAATTTATTTCTCAATTAATAATATAATATATATTATTATTTTATATTATAAACACTATTATTCAATAATATATTCTTATTCTATAATTCTGTAATTTCATATGATCTTTAAGACTCGGATCAACAATTCTTTTTCTTTGAGATGGGCTTCTTTTGATTTAAAAAGCTAATGAGTTCAAACAAAAAATTTGATTTGTCCACTTAGTTATCACAGATCAATACAGCTTTTTTTTTTAACTATATTTGATTTGCATAATCTATTTGATCTATATATTTTAATAATAGGTTTTGAATAAAACACAGATTAAAAAAAATATCAAATAAATAACACAGATTAAGTATAATAAGTACATATGAGAAAAAAATAATTGATCTGCATTGATCTGGTCAAAATAAATAGAAGATGAATTTTTCTGTTTTTATCACAAAAAGACAAAACAAAATTGATATGTATACAAAATAATAAATTTTTTTAGTTTTGAAATAAAAAAGATGAATGAAAAAAAATGCAAATAGATTTGTTTGATAAATATTTGCATTTGATTTGTATTTGTTCTGCTATGACTGGCTACACAGATCAAATACATAAGAAATGCAGGTTTATAAAGCAGATCATATGTAAAACATTAGCAGAACATTTATAATGGTAACACGGAACATATGCAAACATATATAAAGCAGATCAATCTGTATTTTTTTCTTTATTCAGTAATAAAAATCTAATAACAAAAAAAATAAAAGTTTTGCATACAGACCAACTTACTTTTGTCTTTTTAAGTTAAAAGCCAAAAAAATCTATCTTCCAATTATTTGAGCACATAAATGCAAGAAACAATTAATCTGTAGTTGTTATGTTTGATCTGCATTTTTTTCATCTATATAACCATTTAAAACATAGAAAAAAAAACAGAACTATCTTTCAAAAAAAAAAAAATGCAGAACTATATGCATTCATGTACCATTTATAGTTTTAATGAAAAAAACAATAAATTTGAATGGAAATACAGAATAGATGCAGATTATTAAAAAGCAGATATATCTCCATTTAATTGCAATTCATCAATTTTAATACAGAACTAAAAATAATAATATATTATTTAATATTATGCATGCAGATTAATTTTTTTATTAAAATTTTCATAGAAACGGCCCAAAATAGATTGGACACATACACGAGACCAATCATGTGGCTTGATTATTTTTATTTTCTATTTTTTACTTTTTAAAGTTACTTATAGATAGTTTTTATTTTCATAACTGATTTTATTCATTTCTCTATACAAGAAACAAATCTAAAATTCTTTCAAGTTTAAAAATATGATTGAATTTTATTTTTCATTTTTATGATTTTTTGAATTTTTTTAATTAGTCAAATATTTAATATATATATATATATTATTTATTTTGTTTCTATAAATGTTATAAACTTAACAATGTTTCTATATACAAAAATTATATATATAATTATTTTACATGTGCATAATTTTTATATAATTTGTTTGCTATAACAAGTTATGCATGTTAATTTTTTTTTACTTCATTTATAAATATAAAGTTTCATAAAGAATATTATACTTAAATTTATAGAAAAATATATATCTTTGTTTATTATATTTTATTATTGATATTAACTATCGTATAAATAAAATAATTAATACTTCTTTACAAAGTTATTGTTATTTTATAATATATTCATAAAATTAATACAATGAATTCATGCACGTTATTTTATATTCTATATTTTTATTGTAAATGATTAAACTAATACATTAAAATATTTATATTGATTGTTTATATATATAATTTTGGATCGTTTTATTTTTAAATATTTAGTTTGTATAATTATTTTTACCCTTCAATCAAATATGATAGTTCAGTAATTTTGTTTGATCTGTTAAATCTGTATTTGTTTTGCATTCTCATTTTATATTTATTATTTTATATTATTACACTATTTAATATAATATAATTATTTACAGATCTGCATTTGTTCTGTATTTTTTCTTAGACTTTGAATGGAAATCAGATATAGAAAATACAAATCAAATAAATAATGTAGTTGAAGCATAACAAATAAATGGATGGTCTGGTCTACATAAATGGATAGGGGATTTGTTCTGCTTTTAGCACTAAAAAACAAGAAAAAATTCAGATAAATTGATTTGCATTGATGTGGTCTAAATAAATGGAAGGTGAGTTGTTATGCTTTTAGCATTAAAAGACAAGAGATTTTTGAATTGTATGCAGATCGGTATTTTTTTTTATCATTTCTATTTAACTCTACAAAAATAGATGAATGGGTGAAAAATGCAGATGAGTCTGCAATTTTAATGATCTGCATCTATTCAGCATTTCATATGCAATTCTATTTTTTTCAGAACTATATATAAATGATAAAAAAATATTGATATGCATACGTATCAAAAATTTCTTATCTTTTAGTGCTAAAAGTAGGACAAATCCACCATCCATTTATTTAAGGTTTTGAATGGTAACACAGATCAAAATATGTAGATTAAACAGATAATGCAGATCAAGAATAACAAGTGCAGATAAAAAAAACTGTTTGATCTGCATTGATCTGGTAAAAGAAAAAAGGTTTTGAATGGGATGCAGATATAATGCAGTATGAATATTGATCAATACAAATGCAGATCTAATGATCTATATGCAACATCTGTAATTCACACATTTTATTGCAGAACAAGAAAATAGTTTTGAATGGTGACATGTATCAAAATTTACTGATCAAACAAATAATGTAGATCAAGCAGAATAAATACAGATCTACAATTGTCAAAAAAAATAAAAATACAGATCTACAAAAAAATGCAGACTTATAAATGATCATATTATAATAAATAAAGCAATAAAAAAATATAAAATAAAAATACAAAATAAATAGAGATTTAACAGATCAAAAAAATTACTAAATCAACATATTTGACTAAATAGTAAAAAAAATATAAAACAATACAAAATTAATATTTAAAAATAAAATGATACAAAATTATATATATATATATAAATAATCAATTTAAACATCTTAATTTATTAGTTTAATCATTTAAAATTAAAATATAAAATATCAAATGACATGTATGAATTCATTATAGTAATTTATATGAATATATTATAAATAACAATAAATTTCGTAAAGACTTGTTAATTATTTTATTTATATGTTAGTTATTATCAATAATAAACTATAACACATGTATTTGCTATTAATTTAAATACAATATTTTTAAGTAAAACTATGTATTTATAAATGAAGTAAAAAATCAACATGCATATTATATAAAAATTACGCATATGTATAATAATTATTTACATATAATTATTAGATAAAAAATTATTATATTAATCAATATTCATAGAAACAAAATAAATATAATATATATATTAAATATTTTACTAAATAAAAGAATTTAATGTACAGATCAAATTATCCAAAACAAATGCCGATTTAACAGATAAACTAATTTATTGAATTATTATTATATAACTAAGTATAAAAAATGTAAAAATAATGCAAATTCAATATTTAAAGCTAAAAATATAAATTTTTATATAAAAGCAATAAATATAATTATTTTAATAACTATAATAAAAACTTTAAATAATAAATACAAACTAAATATGATTAAACATACATATTTTTTTGTCGTTCTACAACATGCATTATAATTTTTAAAATAAAAATTACAGAGTATTTTTGTCTGCCCATAATGTATTTGCAATCATTTCTCTAATGTTTGTCATAAGATTTCCTTGTCCCATTTCTGCTTCTTCCATATCACTTGCTTTAACCACAAAAGTAGTGTTTTAATTTCTATATGTCTCATTGTAGCAGCGAAATCTTCATCTGAAAATTTTGAAATTCTAATAAAATTATGTAATCCCATTGTTGTCATTATCACTTTTTCTGAATATACATATCATATCTAGGAAACCTTATATCTCATACATTTACATCATTTAGGCTTGCATTTAGTTCATGTTTTGGTCTCTTTTTGCATGTTTTCTTTCCCTTTGGTCCCATTTTCCTTTCTTTTTAGACTTAGGTTGCATTTAGGTTGTAGTTTGCATTTTCTATGCATTAAAGATGTTTTTAGATACTTAAGAAGCTATTTGGAGCAAGGAGGAAGTGTGGGAATGGTTCAAGGAGTTAGCCAAGCTGAGAATGAGCAAAAGGAGCTAAGGAAGGCAATTTCTGGTGTCTATCGATCATCTGTATCGGTTTGTGTTGATCAATACAACCCAGCAGAGGAGTGAAGATCCTATCGATCAAGCGTATCGGTCAAAACTGACCGGTGGGAATCAAACGGATGCTCTATCGATCAAGCGTATCGGTCAAGACTGACCAATGGGATCCAGCCAAGTTCTGGAAGATCTGTATCGATCAAACGTATCGGTCAAGGAGTGATTGATGGGAACCCAGCGGATGCTGTATCGATCAACTCTATCGATCACTTTTGACCGATACGAACCAGCCCGAACTTCTTTTTATTTACAACTTTGCCATTATTCTAGGGCATTTGTCTTTTAGTATAAATAGGCTTGATCTAATGTTTTTAGAATCAAGTCTTGTTCTTGCTTAGTTTTAAGGGTTTTCCATCTTTGTAAGAACAAGTTTATCATTTTAATCAAAGTTTTACATTTGGCTTTTAATTTATTCTTTAATCTCCCTCTTAATCATGTTTAGCATCATTTACTCTTGTGATTTGGTGTTTTCCATAGTGATTAGTGAGTAGTTCTCTTAAGGTTCTTAGATGTGGTAGATTAGGGGAATTTAGAGGCTTGATTAGGGTTTGTTAGTGCTTAATTAGGTTGATTCCTCTCTATTAATCTGTTCTTAAGCTAGATTTGTCTTGATCACATGAATCTAGAATTAGGCTTCATTTTATGCCCACCAAATGTTTGATGAAATGCTGATCTTGTTTAATAGAAGATTTACTGGCCTTAGCTCAAGAGATTGACTGTTTGAGGAGTATTTTGACCTGAATATAGTTGGTTATTAATGCTTGTTGATTGTTCTAGCACTAATGAGAGTTAGTTCTTGTTAGGATGATTTGAAAAGTGTTATTTGTCAAGAGATTGGATTTAACTTGCTTGATTGTGAACTCTATGTCTAGGAATTAGCATTGATTGCTTATTTTCTTGATCAATGATGTTTGAACAGCCTAAGTCTTGCCTTTGAATTCCCCAAAGTCAATAACCACATCTAGTAACTTGCTTTCTCTTACTTGAATTTCGAATTTTGCTTTAAGTGCTCTGTTTTATTGCTCTGTTTTGTTTCTGATCATTGCTAAGTTGTTCTCTTTTGAGTTCTGATTGGTGTTTGATCACTTAGGTTGTTAGTTCTAGTTGTGTAAACAACAAATCTTGCTTGATTCACTTGACTTAAATTTCTCTTCTCACAACTCTATTGGCATATATTCATAACTCCCTTTGGATTGATAAAAATCCCATGCTATACTACAACTGATTAGTACAAGCAGTGTGATTGAATAAAGAGATCAACACTCTTGTATCAATTTGGTCCTGTTGCCATTGGGGTCATTGTTTGGATCATTAGAGTTTGTGAAAACTTTAAGATCAAGTTTTATTTGTATTTGGTTACTAATCATCTTTGACTCTCATTTCTGTTTTCAAGTGTATGAACTTAAGATCAAGAGGCTCTAGAAATTTAGTGGACTTCATAGACAACATAAATCTGTTGGACAGAGGTCAAAGAGCAAGAAGGCACCAGGAAAGACAGCAACACTAGGAGAGGTTAGGGATGAATGTTCAGGAACCACCTGCTGTGGATGATATGAGGTTTCAGGGACCTCAAGGAGCAGCTGGTATTCAAGGCCAACAGGACCAACAAGGAGTTCAGGGACTGCAGGGAGAGCAAGGTCCTAGAGGAGCAGCTCAAGCTCCAAGAGCAATCAGACCAATAGGCGCATGTGATGCACCAAACACCTACAACAACAAAACAGGGATCCTTCCTCCAGCAGTTCAGAATAATAATTTTGAGATCAAATCTGGATTGATCTCAATGGTCCAATGAAGCAAGTTCTAAGGTTTACCTCTAGAAGACCCTCTGGATCACTTGGACAACTTTGATAGGCTCTGCTCTCTAACCAAGATCAATGGGGTCAGTGAAGATGGATTCAAGCTGAGGTTGTTCCCATTCTCTCTTGGAGACAAAGCCCACCAATGGGAGAATATTTTGCCTCAAGGAAGCATAACCAGTTGGGATGAGTGCAAGAGAGCATTCTTAGCAAAGTTCTTCTCTACTTCAAGGACTGATAGGATCAGAAATAAAATCTGTAGATTTGCTCAAAGGAACAATAAGAGCTTTGGTGAAGCATGTGAGATATTCAAGGGCTACACACTTCAATGTCCACACTATGGGTTTTCTCAAGCTTCACTGCTCTCCACTCTATACAGAGGCGCCCTCCCAAAGATCAGAATGCTCGTAGACACTGCATCTAATGATAACTTTTTATCTAAAGATGTTGATGAGGGATTGGAACTTGTGGAGAATCTAGCATAAATTGATGGGAATCATAATGAGGAGTTTGATAGAACCCCTATGAGTGCTAAGGATGAGCTGGAGTCTAACAAGAAGGAGCTCAAGGCTTTACATGAGAAGATTGATCTGTTGCTAAGGGAAAGGAAGGGAGTTAACTATGTTGGTGACTTGGTTCAAATTGAAGATCAAGAAGGCTGCCAAGTTGAGGAGATGAACTATCTTGGTAATCAAGAAGGCTACAATGGGTATGAGGACTACAGACCTGACCCAAACCTATCCTACAGAAGCAACAATGTTGCCAATCCTCAAGACCAAGTGTACCCACCTCAACAGCAACAGCAAGCTGGTCCAAGATCTTTTGTGCCTTACAACAACAAAAATCAAGGATTTTAACAAAGAAACAACAACTTCCAACCTAGAGCGCCCTACAACTCTCCGGGATTCAATTATCAAGCTCCAGCACAAGCTTATTCAAGCTCCCAAGATCCTGAACTCAAAAGTCTGATGCAGAAAATGATCAACAATCAGGTCAATACCACCTTGGAGATGAACAAAAAGTTTGCTGAGGTTCATAACAAGATCGATTCTGTGCATGTGGAGTTGACAAACAAGTTTGATGGCTTAGCTGCAAGGGTGAAAACCTTAGAGAACAACAAAGGAGTAGCAAGTGCACCACGCCCTCAAGGTAATCTCCCTGAAAAATGTGAGATGAATCCAAAGGAATACTGCCAAGCTGTTGAATCTCTTGATGCTTTCACCCCTGAGGAAGATGCTATTATAGATGAGTTTCTGTCCATGATCAATGAGGACATTGATGAACAAAGTGAGGGGGAGGAACTTGTTCAAGTTTCTGATGCTACGAAGGAAGCTCAAGCTGTGTGTTCCCAGCTTATCAACTTGACATTCCATTTCCAGTAAGATTCAAGGAGCAACTAGCCAAGAAGTATGTAACTCTTTATGCTGCTCAAATGGAAATGAGAGGTTTAGATGCTGAAGAAGAGCTTGGGAAATTTCTAGTCAAAGATGTGAAACCAGAAGCTAAGGAGCTGAACATCAAGAAGCTTGGAGATCCTGGTTGCTTTACTCTCCCATGTGAGCTCAAAGGCAAGACTTTCAAGAGCTGTTTATGTGATTTGGGTGCAAGCATCAATCTATTGCCAGCCTCTACAGCCAAGGAGTTGGGTTACACCAAGTTCTAGCAAAGCAATGTCTCTCTAACCATTGCTGATGAGACAGTGAAGATGCCATATGAGCCTTGAAGGACGTCCCTATGCAGATAGAAGGAGTGACTATCCCAACTGATTTCTTGGTGCTGGATGTTGAAGGGCAGATCAAGAATGCAATCATACTTGGAAGACCATTCTTAGCTTCAGCTGGAGCTGTTTTTGATGCTAGAAAATTCACAACAGAGCTGAGGCTTACCAAGGATAAGGTCTTGAAGTTTGACAGCAAAGACAACAAGCTGGAGCATGATCATTCTTTCTCCATGGAGCTGAACAAGATGAAAGGAGTTGACAAGAACTGGCTAGAGTTTGAAGGTTACCAAGGAGAAAGCTTTGATGGTTGTTGTTTGTCAAGGCTGTTTGAAGACACCACTAAAAAGTAGGTCCTTGAAGTGGTTAGTTACAAGAAGGAGGGGTGATCTTGAAGCCCGTTTGCTCTAAGGATGGTGAAATCTGTTACAAGCTGAAGCAAGGAGGCAAGTCCAAGCCCTTTACTGAGATGAGGATTGATGGGATCACCACAAAGATCAAGAGGAACAAGATGACACCAATGAGTTCCAAGACTCTCAACTAGAGAGGTAATCAAAGTCAAGCTAAGTGACTTTAAACAAGCAAATTTGGGAGGTAGTCCCATGGTATCATTTGTATATATTATGCTTTTTAGTTCATGTTTATGCACTTTTAGTGTTCTTAGAAGCAGGAGTTCGGATTGGGGAATGAGAAGTTGTTTGAGGAACCAAAATAGGTGCCTTCTGGTTTGTATCGGTCATCTACATCGGTCATGCCAGACCGATGTAGGCTCTATCGGTCATGACTATCGATCAAAAATGACTGATACAGTAGAACCAGAAGATGCATCGGGCAACTCTATCGGTCACTTGGGAGGTGTCTATCGATCATCCGTATCGGTCAAGGAATGACCGATAGAAATGCAGCAGATGCTCTATCGGTCAAGTGTATCGGTCTGTAGTGACCGATGGAAACTGACTAAGAGCTGAGGAGCTGTATCGATCACTTGTATCGGTCATAATTGACCGATACCACCCTATCGGTCACTTGTATCGATCAAAAGTGACTGATAGAGGCCAGCGAGGTATGACCTTTGGCTTTCAAAAATTTTCCCTCCCTTGGTTTAGAGCCAAGGGAGTTTGAATTTTGGCTCCTCCTTGCCTTTCTGACTCACTTCTGAGCACTTTTGGTTTTGTCCCCCACTCCTTAGATTCCTTATGTTCCCCCTTAGGCTATATATAAGCCATCTAACTCTTCTTCACTCTTCACACTTCACATTCTCTCTTCTCTCACATAGACCACGAAATTTCTTAGCTATCTCTCTCTTAGTTTTGTCTCTTCAAAGTGCTCAGAAGTCCTAAAAGGTTTGCTTTCTTAACACTATTCATCTCTTGTTCTAATGCTTTGAGTTTGTTTAATGTTTTTGAATCTTTTGCATTAAGAGCTGGTTTTGATTAGTTTAAAGTGTTTGATTTGATTTTTGCATGGTAGAATTTATTAGTTAAGCAAGTTGAATGTTTAAAGCTGATTACTGTTCATAAATCTAATTGCTTGCTTGCTTTAAATTCACTTTGTATAATCTTGTTTCATCTTGTTTAAAAGCCACCATGTTCATATGCATAATAGTTTGAATCTGTTTAGAACTCTAGCATGTTTATGACTTCTGCTCTTGAAATTCTTTTAGTTATTTAGGGGTTTGCCTTGGTTAATTGCTCGTTAAACCTCCCTTAGACCTGATAAATTTTTTTAAGAGCTTTAGATCATTTCTTTTCAAATTTTGTTCTTCCACTTATTGGATCTTCAAGTGTTGTTCTTGTAGGTACCATGGTGAGAACCAAAGAAGCAGCTGGAAACAAGAGTCAAGCACCTCAGAAGAAGGCGCCTTCTGCTGCACTTACCATAAGAGACAAGGGCAAGGGTGTTGCTGATGGGCAATCATCAAAGGCTGCTGGAAAGAGAGTTGTTGAAAGCAAGACTGTCAAGTCAAAGGACAAGGGAAAGGGAAAGGCTGTGGAAGAAGTTTCAACCAAACAGCCAAGTGCAAGGGAACTCATGGAGCTTTTCAATCAGTGTACCTTCAAAGCTACAAGGCATCCTTACATCCCCACAATGAAAGCCCTTGGAATATATGAAGATTGCAAGACAATCTTTGAGAGCATGGGATTTGGAGAAATTATGGAGAAACCATTGCCTTCCTACCAGCAGCTCACCATCCAGTTTCTCTCCACTTTCAAAGTGGTGAATTATGAAGAGAGTGAGCTTGGCAACAAAGATGGTTGGATCTCCTTCAAACTTGGCAAGCAGAGATTTACAACAACCTTTTGGCAGCTTGCTCAAGGCCTTGGTATGTATCCCTATGCTGATAAGAAGGATCAGTTTGAGATCAGTAAGAAACAGCATGCATTGCTATGGGAAGTGATTGGCGCTGGAAAGTATACTTCAGGAGTCACCAGGAACCAGCATCTGAGGCATCCAGCTGTGAGATATGCTCACAAGGCACTTGCAAACACCCTTTTTGCAAGAAAGGAGACAACCAACATAACCTCAAGGGTGCTGGATATCATCTACAATGGGATGCAGCCACTAGTGAGCTCCACCAAGGATGACAAACTTCTAGGCAGGTCAACAAAGCCCCCTTGCTATGTGACTCTACTGATGGAGTAACTCTATAGCTATAGAAGTTGGATCATACTCAAGGGAAAGAGAGAAAAGAACCCACAACTGCACATTGGAGGAGTTGTGACAGCCATCATGATGGCACGTGGAGTAGATCTTGAAGAGCATGCTGCAGATGCTTTGCTACCTCAATGGGTAGATCTGGTGTATCTCAGAAGGAGCCACTACCTGCAGAGGAGCATCAAAGAGAATCACATATATCAGTTCACCAAGCCATATAAAGAGCCAGAAAAGTTTCTCCTTCCAAATGAGCAGCATACATCCATCACCATGAGGAGCAATATATACTTTTGTCCATATGAGAGAGTGCTGTATCATGGTATCCCCGTCACTGAAGAAAAAGAAGAGGCTGGTGAAGAAGTTAATGTTGAAGAAGGTGAAGAGAGCAGTGAAGAGGAAGTGCAAGAAGAAGCTGCTGTTGGTGCTGAAAATCAAGGGGATTCCCAAGAGGAAGAGCAAGATGAAGATGAGTTGCTGGAATACAACAGCAAGAGGTTTCACTTCAAACCTCTTGAGGTTCCAAGCCAAGAAATCTCTCTGAAGAATGCCCATGACCACATCAACAAACTCCAAAGGTGGTGTAAATGGCAGGATAAGACCATAAAGAAGCTGGTGAATCTGGTCAAAGGGAATTTCAAGAAAGACAAGTCTACATCAAGACGAGCTTCCCAACAAAGCCATGGTCATGAGTATATTTCCCACTATGAAGAGCAAGTGCAGCAGGAAGAACCTAATGAAGAAGAAGAAGCAATCTGGATGCCTCAAGGAAGACATTCCTTCCAAGTGCAACAAACTGATCAATGGGCAGCTTGGGAACCTTGAAGGGCTTCATCCTATGAGCCTAGGTCTCAACCACCATCAGCATGGGAGGCGCCAGTTTGCAATCCTTCTGAGGTTTATACAACATGGCAAGAGTGGCATGCTCAAGGAAATCCAACTCAAGTGCAAGCTCATTGGCCAAGTTGGGTTCCTCCACAACAAGAACCAGCAACTTCTTCACAAGGCAGGCAGAGGAGAAACAGGAGGAGGGCGAGTCAGTCTCCACAACCAGGAACATCAGGATCATTCCAGGATCCAGGAGAGACTGAGGAACTCTCATACTCATCCCACCACTCCTCTTACCTCAACTAAGGTACCACATCCTTTCCATTATATATACCATTGCATCTTTTAAGTTTTTGTAATATATTCTGTTATTTCTCTCTCTCTCACTCATTTTATTACACAAGAGACTGTGTAATTTAAGTGTGGGGGAGAGATTTGGGGTTTGACTGTGTTTGTTCTTTTCTTAGTTTTTCATCTCTTTCATCTTTGAGTCACATGCATATCATGCATTCATCTAAGGCATAGAAAAACATAAAAAATCAAAAAAATTGAAATTTTTTGCATGTTTTAGCAAATCAAAAAGAAAGCATATAGTTGCATTTCATTTGCTTAAGATTGAGTCTAGTGTTAGCATATAGGTTGCATTGCATTTGCATAGGGCATAATGATGAATTCTCCTTGTAAAATGCTTAGTGTATAGAGATGATTTCAATGTTTAAGTGGTTAGTTGTTTGATGCATCATGAGAATGTTAGAAGTTAAGGCTGAATCATGTTTGAATTGCTAAATTTGATTCTCTCATCTCACACTGAAAGCATTTGTTCTTTGAAAATCAACTCTATCTACTTGAACCTTAATCTGAATTTTTAATTTTCATGCTTGTGCATTGAAAAGTGAATTCATGGCTACCATATACATATTTAGATCATCTTCTTCCTTTTCACCACTCTTGTTGATCCAAATAGCTGATCTTCATACTTATGGGACAGTTAATCCACTCCCTTAACCAAACCTCCTTTTGAGCTTAAACACTATCTTGAGAGTTGTGAGGCCTTTGCAAATCATTTTCGAATTTTGTCTTGGCAAAAATTTTTAGGAATAAGGCTGGCAATGAAAATCTCTCTTGTAGATATCAGCTTGCATTTTGAGCTTGACTCTAGGTTAGGAGTTTGGGATAAAAGGGTAGAGTTAAGTGGCTTGAGCTTCATGTTTATGCTTTAAAAAGAAGAAGAAAAAGTATGGGATGGTAGTATGGAGAAACAGTTAGAATTATGGCGCCAACAATTAGCAAGGCTTTGAAAGGTCAATCAAAGGAAGAAATCAGACTCAAGGTAGTCCACCAAAGGTGAAAAATGACGCCTAATCAACAAGAAAGGAGCAAGACCCAACAAAAGAAGCTACCACACAAGCAAAAAGACGAAGTTTTCCCAACCATGAAGAAGGAAAAGGGTTAAAGTTTAGGAAACGGGTAGACTTAGGGGTTCACTTTGGGGTTTAGAAGTTTATAGGATTCATATTTGGGTAAAAGGGTAGAAGAGAGATTTGTTTTGCATGCATGAGTGTGCTTTTACCTTTAGCATTTTGTCTAAGCTAGAATCATTTTCATTGAGTGATCCCTTATGTTTATGAACTCTGTGCTTGAATGAGATCATTTTAATCTCATAACCTTACCCTTAAAACCAAATATCTTTACTTGATTTGCACAAACTTGATTCATGGTTATGAGCTTAATGAATATTAAAGAGTTGATTGATTTGAGCATTTGTCTAGGTTGAGATTTGAGATCACTTTGAAACATGATGAGCATGGCTAGTTTCTTTAAAGTATAGCTGATTATGTTTGAATCCTACAACTAGGCACTTGAATGTTGACTTTATCTCTTTACCTTTGCATTTTTGGATTTGAATGCCCACCTTTAAACCTCATCCTCCAATTGTCTTAGTTCGTTTACTTGAGGACAAGCAAAAGGAAAGTGTGGGAGTGTTGATATATCATACATTTACATCATTTAGGCTTGCATTTAGTTCATGTTTTGGTCTCCTTTTGCATGTTTTCTTTCTCTTTGGTCTCATTTTCCTTTCCTTTTAGACTTAGGTTGCATTTAGGTTGTAGTTTGCATTCTCTATGCATTAATGATGTTTTTAGGTACTTAAGATGCTATTGGGAGCAAGGAGGAAGTGTGTGAATGGTTCAAGGAGTTAGCCAAGCTGAGAAGGAGCAAAAGGAGCTAAGGAAGGCGATTTCTGGTGTCTATCGATCATCCGTATTGGTCTATGTTGATCGATACAATGCAGCAGAGAAGTGAAGATCCTATCGATCAAGCGTATCAGTAAAAACTGACCGATGCGAATCAAGCGGATGCTCTATCGATCAAGACTGACTGATGGGATCCAGCCAAGTTTTAGAAGATCTGTATCGATCAAACGTATCGGTCAAGGAGTGACCGATGGGAACCCAGCCGATGCTGTATCGATCAACTCTATCGATCACTTTTGACCGATACGAATCAGTCTGAACTTTCTTTTATTTATAACTTTGCCATTATTCTAGGGCATTTGTCTTTTAGTATAAATAGGCTTGATCTAATGTTTTTAAAATCAAGTCTTGTTCTTGCTTAATTTTAAGGGTTTTCCATCTTTGTAAGAACAAGTTTATCATTTTAATAAAAGTTTTGCATTTGTCTTTTAGTTTTTTCTCTAATCTCCCTCTTAATCATGTTTATCATCATTTACTCTTGTGATTTGGTGTTTTCCATGGTGATTAATGAGTAGTTCTCTTAGAGATCTTAGATGTAGTAGATTAAGGGAATTTAGAGGCTTGATTAGGATTTGTTAGTACTTAATTAGGTTGATTCCTCTCTATTAGTCTGTTCTTAAGCTAGATTTTTTTTTTATCACATGAATCTAGAATTAGGCTTCATTTTATCCCCACCAAATGTTTAATGAAATGCTGATCTTGTTTAATAGAGGATTTACTCGTCTTAGCTCAAGAGATTAACTGTTTAAGGAGTATTTTGACCTAAATATAGTTGATTATTCATGCTTGTTGATTGTTCTAGCACTAATGAGAGTTAGTTCTTGTTAGGATGATTAGTAAGTGTTATTTATCAAGATATTGGATTTAACTTGCTTGATTGTGATCTCTATGTCTAGAAATTAGCATTGATTGTTTATTTGCCTGATCAGTGATGCTTGAATAGCCTAAGTCTTTCCTTTGAATTCCCCAAAGTCAATAACCACATCTAGTAACTTGCTTTCACTTATTTGAATTTCGAATTTTGCTTTATGTGCTCTGTTTTATTTTTGATCATTGCTATGTTGTTCTCTTTTTAGTTCTGATTGGTGTTTGATCACTTAGGTTTTTAAGTCTAGTTGTGTAAACAACAAATCTTGCTTGGTTCACTTGACTTAAAGTTCTCTGCTCACAACTCTATTGGCATCTATTCATAACTCCCTTTGGATTGATAAAAATCTCTATGCTATACTACAACTGATTAGTACAAGCAGGGTGATTGAATAAGAGATCAAAACTCTTGTATCAAAACTCACAAAGAATCGTCCATTTCTTCTTCCAATCTCCAAATGTCCTTTCAATATCAGAACGTAAAGATGCATGATATCAATTAAACATCTCTTGTTTATTTCCGGGAGGAGAACCACTGTCGAACTGTGACATATGATACCTAACAACCACGTTTCGTGAAGATCTATAGGAAGCATTAAAACCTTGTTTATTTGGATAGCCAGAATCAACTAGATAATACTTATTAACTGGAGGTAAAGCAAAACCAGAATCACTACCTTGCGCCATTGTGCGAACTGCTGTATCGTGGCATGAACCTGGTGCTCCATTCCAAACATATGTGAATAACATATTCAAATCACATATCGCTATTATATTAAAATATGTTATATTGTGACGGTTCCAATACATTCCTTGTATTTCAAGCTTCACTTTAACACACACATGAACTCCATCCATGGCTCTAACAAAACCACTAAAATATGGCCAATATGTTCCATCTGTTACTAGCCGTTCTGGAATTCGACTAAGTCATTTTGTCGTTGGAGTCTTGATATAATCACAAGCAAGTAATTCAGTCGCTCTAAGGACTTAAAAAAATTTCCGATTCACTATCTCTTGCGTTCGTCCAAATCATAATCCAACATCTCTCTGAACTTCGTTATACCCACATATATGTAGAAACATGGTCACACTCTCTTCAATACCCACATTTAGTGTTGGTGGAAAATCGTAACTTGTTTCCAATTTACCACACAATGATCGAAAAACACCAAGTGACATTCTTAATAGCTGAAGACAAGCAGCATTATCTTCTTGTAATCGACACCAAATATTTCTCCATCCCAAACCACCATCAGTTTGGGCTGGTCCTCTTTGAAAATATCGATTGTAGTAACTTAATGATGGTTGAATTATTAACTCTTCAAACTGCTCATTTTCCAAATTCTATAACTCAATTTTCTCCTCGTAACTTAGATTGTAGACACCATGTGATCGCAACTGACATATACGAAAATCCTGAAAAATTTGTGAACACGTAGTAAAATTTAAATCAATTTTGTAAGCACGAGGTAAAACTTGAATCAAATTGATATGAAGATACAATATTCAACAATGCATAATACAAAATAAATTTTATAAAAACAGAAAGTGAAACATAACTTAACTATTAATAACAAAAGACAAGCACTACTAAACTAATCTTCCCCTCTTGAATCACTTTCACAACTTTGATTTAAATTTCGTCCTTGTTTATTTCCCCAAATTTGAATAATCCTCCTACTCTGCGTGTTCTTTGTTTTTGTGCATCTGAAGGATAGTTCGTGAAACCCAATTCTGTTGATACTCCCCTGTTAATGTTTGATATACTACAACCTTCTGCTCCTAGTGAAACTCCTTGTTCAGCATTTGTTGTAGTTTCCACTTCAGTTTCCAATGAAAATCCATGTTGAACATTTGTCGGAGGAATCGTTCGCGCAGCATTTGGTGATGAGCCCCATTGTTGGTTATATGGTGATGAAACACTGTGTTTAACATTTGATCCTAAACCCCACTGTTGAGCATTTGGAGGTGTGCTCCATTGTGAAATATTTGATGATGAACCCCATTGTTGATCATTTTGAGGAGTTCCCCATTGTGGAACATTTGATGATGAGCCCCATTGTTGAGCATCTTGAGGAGTTCTCCATTGTGGAACATTTGATGATGAACCCCATTGTTGAGCATTTGGAGGTGTGCCCCATTGTGGAACATTTGATGATGAACCTCATTGTTGAGCATTTAGAGGTGTACCCCACTGTGGAATATTTGACGATGAACCCCATTGTTGAGCATTTGGAGGTGTACCCTACTGTGGAGCACTTGATGATGAACCCCAATGTTGAGAATTTGAAGGTGTACCCCATTGCTGAGAACCATAACCCCACTGCCCACCTGGAGTTTGACCGCGTGAAGTATTTCCGCCAGAAGATGGACTACCAGAAAGAAAACCACCTACATTTGGACTCCCAGAAGTTTGACCCGAGGATAATCGCTTTCCAACATATTCGTTGCCAGGCATATATTCACTTAATGCTTGTAAAAATTGCAGCTTATCTTCGATAGTGTTTTTAGCTCTGTCAATGAAATACTTACGCCGAAATATGTCATCATTCAATGCTTGAATACATGCCCAATAAAAGTCGACGTTCTTTGGAACGTCCATCGATTCAAATATCTTGATAGCCATGTCGCACTCATTGTAATCATCTTGCCAAAATAATTTGGGCGCAATTGTTGTAAATTTTGGCTTTAGAACTCTCTAAAACCAGCCATTGTATCTGTTAGAGTTGTCTGAAATGATTGTTTTATGCGACTTCCTCGTGAACTATTCCTTGCAGAGGCTTGAGAGCTTCTCTCAACTCTGTTGGTAGCACTTTCAGCTCTTACTCTTCCTTGTGATGTAGCCCTGGAAGCAGGGTTCTGAAATGGATCAACCAGTGGAGAACTTTGACGCATGGGTTCACGGGTAAACTCATTTAAAGGGTGTGTTTGATTGTTAATATGAACCTGATACACCTCTTCATTTTCTTGTGTCTCTGGAACTTGAGTTTGTGCCAAATCATCACCATATGTTTCTGAATTCAGGTAACATTCATCATTAGCAAAGCTCTCGGTCATCATCCCTTCTCTTCTTTGGTTCACAGAGTATTAAGCTTGTGAATGCACATCATATAATTTGAAATAACGCTGCATAATATCCCAAAATTCTGGTGGTTTTTGTTTAAATGATTTTATAATTTTACAAACCTGTCAACAAAGTAATTGAAAATTTAGTTAAGAAAGTTTTCATATTAATGAAACTACTTAACATATTTTAAGTGTGTTTAAATTTTTTAAATTGCTTACTTCATAATCTTTCCACCATGAATCAGATGCAGATATCACAGATGTAACAGGATCAACTGAGATGCATGTAGACATTTGCACAAGACTCGTATACTTTTTGTACTTTCTTTACATCTGATCAAGTTTTACTCTGAAAAACTTGTAGTTTATCTCAAGATTGAACTCCTGGTTGAACTTTTCAACTATAAACTTTTTAGCAAGTGGTGAAGGATCTTTTAGACCGTAATTATTCATGGCAAGTGCTTGGTCGTACAACTCAAGAAATATTCTTTCTCGTCTATGATCCCATTTCAAATGGACTTTGTTCTATAAGTTTCAATTTATAAATATATTATTCACTACATGTAACTACTTTAACTTTTAAATATAATAGTAAATATTTTACCCGTGCTGATATTTCTGTAAGACGAGTACCATCTGAATGCACAAAAGAATTCACGTTTTGTCGACGATTACCCGACATATCTACAAATTTTACAATATTATAACTTTTATCACATAACATTTTTAAACATATATAAAAAGTGTACATTTAAAAAAAATATCATAATCAAGTTATATTAATTTATGATTGTATTATATAAAGTTCTAAAATAACATGTAATAGAAAATTTTAGAAACATATTACATTTTAGCTAAATATTATAAATAATATTCTTCAACTCACCATTTCTTATTTACTTAGTTATTTTAATATTAAATTAATTTATCTTAAACTTATAACTAGATGTTTGACCCGCACGCCCGCACGGGTATATAATTTTTGGATATTGGTAATTTTATTTATTTAAATTATGTAACAAAATATTAATTTGTGAAATATAGTATTTGTCTAAAGTAATGATTTTTATATGGTTTATTTTTTCATAAAGTGGAACTCTATTTGGTCTAATATATTTTGTATGTGTCAACGGTTTATTATTTATGGATGCAGATTATATAGATATACAAATATTGAAATAGAATTTTGGTATGAACGATTAATGTAAATACGATACGCAATTTAAAATTATTTATTTAAATAGTATGATCAAATATAATTATAGTAATATTATACAGACTTATTATTTAACAATTATTTCATATATGTATAAGGTTTAGTTATTAATATCATAATAAAATTATTCAGAAAGATTGATGAAATAAACATTGGGCCGAAACAATAAAATTGAGTAATATATATAAAAATTCTGGGCCATTTCATTTACGTTTCCCGGCCCAAACACTTAGAAAAATTGATTGCATATCACACCTTCTCGGCCCAACCACTGCGCAGGTCCAACAAATCTAACATTGCCTAACTCTTCGCTTTCCTAAACGAAGGTTTGTCTGAATCGTCCGAAAAACCACCTTATCATCTCAGATCTCTTCTAGATTTTGTTCGAACAATTGACAACACTCGACGATTACTGAAAAAATTGAGTCATCAACTCGATTATCTTCCTCAGGAGACGAAGAAAATTGAAGAATCGCGAGTGAAAAATAAGAAGGAAACGTTCTGAAGGGTCACACAAAAAAAGTAAGTTCTACATATGATCGAATTTCATACTATATAAATCGTTCGGTTTTATACAATATACGGATACATCGAGTGTTTTATAACTCGTACATTTCCAAAATTGATTTTTGTGTTTCGGATTTGAAATTTGAAAACGATGAATATATCTTCACAAAGTAGTATTTTATTAGAAGATTTCTCCTTGTTTAATAATTGGTTCATCGTCGGCTAATCGGATTTATATATTAACTAAGTAATTTTTATGGAAATTTGATAATCTAACTAAGCTTTTTGCAGGTTTCACCATCATCAAATCGATATTTTGAGAAAGATGAAGAACGAAGATGACTAAATCAAAGATTTGTCAAAAAATAGTTTTTCTCTATCACCCTAAATGTTGTAAATTTATTTACGGATATAGTTTTTCTCTATCCTATGTTGATTAATTCGTTTCTCTGTGTTTCAAAACATATCTTGGTGATGGTGAAGGCACGAATCTACGCTGCAATGTCCCAACTGAATTCTACATCAGATAAGTATTCAGAAACAAACTTCTAATTCAGTTATCAAAAATATTTTAATATAATAAGATGTCTAACAGTTAATTTATCCTCAATGGATGAATGTAGGTAACATAGAACATTCACAGATTCAGCATTGCAAAAATATACGGGTTTCGGTTCCTACATATATATGAAACTGCTACACGAACGAAGATGAGTATATATTTTGATTCATAATATATATATAACTAAGAAAAACTAAGTTTATATGTTATTCGTTTGACTAATCTGTTTATGTCATTTACAAAGTTTAGGTCTCAAATAACAGATGAGGATTCAGAAATGAGCATTGCGATGTAGAGGCCTTGCATTTTCAGAGGATTCAGAAATAATCATTACATATGTTAGTAAGCTTGTTCAATATTTCTTTCTTATACATGGAAAATTGTCAATCAGCTAACTGAAATTTGTATTCTTATTATAGGTTAAAATTCAGACATCGCAATCAGAACATAAAATTTCAATACTTGGAAACTTAGATACTCTTCAAAATATGTGCATATGGTGGACATCTCCATTGCAGGTATCCAATCTATCTAGATCTTTATTTCAGTTTATCACAACTTATGATTTTTTTGAATATCAAAAAATAATATCACTAAACCATAAACAAACAACTTAAACAGAAACAGCATAAATTAAACTTAATGTAACGTAATTTTAATCCCCGTAAACATGAAATTGGTCCACACATTGGAATCCTTTCATAATAGTAGAAGACAACCGAATATTATATAAAAGCAGGTTTCTCTCCGATTAAAAATTGAGAAACATAATAAATAAACTTTTATTCCGAATCTTCATCATTCCCATTCCTGAAAGAATTTAAAAGATATATTTTTAGTTAGTCATGAGCATCATATATGGGAAAAGGGAAAAAACATAGATTGAAATTTATACTACTTACAATGCACGCTTGAACCTTCTAGCCTCAGAAATGCCTGGATCATACAAAACTCTTGATACATCTCCAGTATCAACCAACCGAACATTTTCTACACGAAGAGAATTAAATATTAATCACAAAATGCTACACTTTAACAACAAAAATTAACATCAAAGTGTATAACACACCTCCAACATTGACCACACGAAAATCACCAAGTACACAAACAATGTTGTTCGAGTTGAAGTTCCACCACTTCTTAGTAATTTCAAGTGCAAGTTTTCCATGAGCAACGCAACTTAGATTTGTCCCTCTGTGATTAGTAAACTTAACTATTAAGAAATATACAACACTATACGCTTCTAGGGGATATATAGATAATTAAGATCCTTCAAAGTAAAAGAAATACATACTGGGTGTTCTGGATAGCAAATTCAAGACGGCATGTATTGGCAGGACACACAGGGCCAAAATTATTATCTTTTACTTTAACAATATCAGTAAGCATAGATATCCGACCCAAGACATCTGTAAAAAGATAAAAAATATTAATCTGTTAAATCATAATAATGAAAAACAAATATCTAACTTACTAAAAAAAACTAAAATACTTACGAACAGGTAGATCACGGTTGAATCTTCCATTGATAACATCATCGAAACTTGTAAATTTCATGTAATGCTCGTCGGTTACATCATACTCTTTCCTCACTTCAGTGTTATCAAGTAGACGAATTTTCCACATGGAATCGACCACACGATTAACTGCATCACTTTCAAAGACCGTAAAATGATGCAACTTAAACCATTTACCAACAGTTAGTTTAGTTCTGTAATAAGGCTGGTTCTGGAGATCATCACATATAGCATGGATTTTATCACCCTACAAAATTTTATCAAAATGACATTAGACAACCATAAGACTAAAAGAACACTACAGATATTCTAAAAAATAAAATATGAATACCTCTTCATCGACAAAGATGAAGTTTAACACTTCGGTTTCACCCTGAGAGTGGGACTCCCAAAATTTAAATACCATGACACGGATATTCCAGTTAGATCTCCACTGATTTAAATCCTTGACATTGTTAAACAAAAGATCCATCATTAACTGAAATATAAAACTGACGGTTAAAAAGACAGAGAGAATAAGAGATAGGTTTCGGGTGGTCATACACTACAGTTAGGAAGGTATATAAATAGAGGACAAAAATTAGGGCTTTCGATAATATCGAAAGGATGCATCTTAAATTCAAAATTTAAACTCTCACCAAACTAATTATTGAAAAGACGTCAATGATGCCTGTAGATATATATATATATATAATATTAAAATATTCAACAACCATATATGTACCATTTTACGATAAACTCGCCATAAAAACATAAAAAATATAAATAAAATGATCTTGTTCCTAAATGAAATAATAACACATCTAAACATATATTCATATATACTTTACCCTTAAATGTATACTAAATCTTATTAACAAAGTTCCTTAAGTTGTTTCATAATTTAAAGAATATATTAGTCATTGTATATCTTATATTTATTTAAAAAATGATTTCTAATATCAGGATACTTTCGACCACATAAACGTGAGTGGGAGGCGAAAAAAAGGGCGTGAATCATATGTCCAGAGAAATCCAAGGTAAACTATCAAAGTACATGTATTTTCCCTGGCTAAGTAGATGTAGTTGATGACATATTGGTAGATAATATATTTGATAGCGTAAAAAACTCCCAAATTTTAAATGACATAAATTTATTTACATCAAAGGTCATATCAAAAATGTTATAGAATTAAATATGAATCCCGAATAAATTAATATCAAACTTTAGAATAATAAAAGAAACCCATTGAGATCCAAATATAATCCCAAAATAAGTCAACATATTAAATCTAAAGATAAGCTCATATCAAACTTAGTTTGAAATAAAAACAAAACATTTGCATTAAATCTACATATTAAATCTAAATATAAGATAAAAACAAAACAAAAAACTTCTTAGTATTGTTACCTGAGTACGCTAGATAGAAGATAGCTAAACATAGTATATCAAAGGTCTTGGAAATCTCTTTGAACACCACATTCATTGTTTTCTTCTGTGGCTTTTCATCTTCATCAACAATTAAAATTTTTAAACCATCCTTAGACGTGACTCTAGAAATCGCCACATAGAGCTGTCCATGAGAAAACACTGGCCTAGGTAAATAAATTCCAACCTTCGATAACGATTGACCTTGGCTCTTATTAATAGTTATAGCAAAAGCAACAACAATTGGCAACTGTCTTCTATGCATCTTGAAGGGTAGTCTAACATCCGAAGGTGTTATCAACAACCTAGGAATAAGAACTTTAGTACCAACTTTTACTCCTGTTATAACTCTAGCTTCAACCATATAATCGGTCATTTGTGTAATCTGCAGTCTCGTGCCATTCATTAATCCACCCATAGGATCGATATTTCTTAACAACATCACAGGACAGCCAATCTTTAGCCTCAAAATATGGTTGGGTAATCCAGAAGCCTTAACAGTGTTTAAATATTTGGGAGTTAAAGCTTCGTTACCAGCAGAGCTTATATCTGTAGAATCAATTGAATCAGCACTTATGTAGACTCTTTCCTCACCTAAACAAAGTATAACTTTATGTTAGACAAATATTTCATATATAACAACAAAATTCACTAATAATACACGAAAATAACAAAACCATGTTACTAACCTGACAGCTTATCTAGCATATGATCATTAATACGACAAACATCATCATTGGTAGGACAAAGAATAGCTCTCTCATGAAAAAATTTAGGATCCTTCTCCTCTTGCAAAGACGAAATGTCTCCATACACCTCTCTACTGATTGCCTCAATAGGATCGCAGGCATCTGTAATGAGAAACTCATCTGGTATTTCTATAAGAGCATCACCATCATTAGGTTCTGAAATTTTTCCATCTCCAACATCTAATATCCAATTAGAGAATTCTTCAAGATCCTTAGCCTCTCGAGCAGATAAATTACCCGCTAACAGACGCATATTCTTGGTGAGTTTCAAAACTTTGCAATGTTTCCAAAGATATGACGAATTAAGAGAAGCCATACATATTTCAGCCCTACATGCTCCTTGAATTACGGGAAGAACTTGTCTAAAGTCACCCCCAAATACAAAAACTTTTCCACCAAAAGGTTTATCTTCAGAATTCCCAATAATATCACTAAGGCTTCGGTCTAATGATTCAAAACAGTACCTACTCATCATCGGTGCTTCATCCCAAATAATTAGACTCGCTGCCTTCACTAACTCTGAATGATCTGATCCATGTGTTAATGAGCAAGGTCGTGAAATCATCCGGATTAATAGGTATTACAAACCTACTATGGGCTGTTCTCCCACCTGGTAAAAGAAGGGAAGCAATACCACTGGATGCAACATTAACAACAATATCTCCCCTAGATCTGATTCCAGCGGATAAAATTTTCCATATGAATGTTTTACCTGTTCCACCAAAACCATAGACAAAGAACACCCCCCCCCCCCCCCCCCCCCCCCCCACACGTTTCTCAATCACAGCATGCATGATCTCATCATAAACTTTTAAAACAAAATTTATCAAGGAACACGAAAAAGTCAACATTATACCTGGTCTATTCAGAAGTCGTCTCCTATTAAACTCAATGTCTTCAGAAAGTATCTTTCAAGTATGATTCCACACTACTTCCGGCTGTGAAAGACTATCAGATAGAAGCATTACACAAAACAGTTGACGTAGGTAAGCTGGACTCGATGAGAAACTTCTTCTTATTAAATCATCAATATACTCTTGGTCATGCTCTAATAAACCCCTCGCATAACACGCTTCCTTGTAGCCCGAATAAAGGACACCATTATATGTTTTCAAATCATCATAACTGGTAGCACCTCTCTTTACATTTAGTAAAACACGAAGGAAATAAGCATCTTTCATCTTACGGAGAATGTAATTTATCCTTCCAACACTAAAACTCTTATTAACTCATTTTTTGAACTGTTTCTTCTTCTTATCGTAAGTGTAAAAATTAGGAATTTTCACATACAATTTCCCTCTTGCAAATGAATCCATCTTATTCAGTTCAAACCAAGCTAAGAATATAGTATTCTCGATGAGTTTCCGAGTTACGACCTTTTAAACTTTATCCTTCTTATCGAAAACAACATACTGTATACCAGGAAGATGGAAATCTAGTTTCTCCACCGGTGTAGATCGATAATGTATATGATACTTAAACAGCCTCCAGGTAGCTTCACAAGCAGAAACATATCTGAAATAAGGAAATATTAAAAGACTAAGACGCACAATTCCAACATTAATTCTGAACATATATAGAAAACAATGTTAATTTCATACCTGCAATCAAAGAAATCCTTAATTTCGTTTTTAACTGGTGCATCCCTACCATCTCCCAGTGGTTCGACAGCAACAGCAACACGATCTTGACCTTTATTAATGTACTTAAATAAGTACTTAATCGATCCAGCCTGCTTGCACCATTCGACATTTATATGAGCACGATACATCAGAGACAGTCTCTTGTTGTATGAGATAACGTAACGATTATCACACTTAAAACCATTCTTCTCGATAAATATATCTGGTTGCTCACGTCTCCTATATACTGGAAATCTTTCTTTGTTAACCGTAGTTTCCTCAACAAACTCCTTTGGGTATAACTTCGAACATTTACCATTTTCCATTTTCCATGCACGGTGAGTTCCAATTAGCAGCTCCACAAGGACCATGAATCATAGTATCTTTAATGACGTTGTAGAGCTCAGATTCTTCTATCGGGTCTGGTATTTCTGCTGAAACTATTTTGTCAATGTCTGAACATTTAGGCAATTTTGATGACACATCCATGAAAAGCAAAATATGAGCATGCGGTAGACCTCTTTTTTGAAACTCAATAGTGTACATTGCTGAAATAGTAGGTCGGAAAGCATATATTAGAACAAATACAGTTAAAATAATAAAATCATGAAAACACGATAATATAAGTACCACTTACATGAAACGGTTTTTCCCAATAACTTCTTCTTAGTCAAATGATCCATTAGAGAATCAAGCTTCATTTTGAAAACCCTGCAAATAATATCCGGTCTATCTTCAGTTTTCAACTTTCGCTGCTCTAGATACCTCGTGATTTCAGGCCACTTAGGGTTGCATGTAAAGGTGATAAAAAGGTCGGGGTATCCAAAATGTCGACATTTAGCCATTGCATCGAGATAGTTATTCTTCATATATCTTGGTCCACCTGTGAAAGATGCTGGTAGAGTGAATTCTTTTCCTTGTTGATCCAAATCAGTGATTCCAGCATTTTCGGACTGCTTGATAGACTGATAACAATCTGATCGTAATTTAGGCTGATTACATCTTAGATAACGTAACCTATTGGATTCAACCATAGTATAAGCATCTACCAAAAACTGCTGAAATAAACGCCTAGAATAGAGTAGAGTATGGCACTCATTCTTCCTTTCCTGTATTCGAAATGCAAAAAATTGCCTCATAGAAAGCTGGTTGTTCTTCCGGACCTTTACTGATTTAGTGTTCCCTTTCTTAATACCAAGCCTATAACCATCCTCACCATATGGGAATATTAATGGATATTGAAGAGCAAGATAACTCACGTGAACCTCAGAAATCCTTTTAAGTCCTCCACATTGGTACTGAAGAACAATATCACGCTTATCCATTCCCAACTGAAAATCTCCAGGAATTAATGCTGCAACTTCAGATACTGTAGGAATATTATAAGTCCGACCATCTGTAAGCCGATCACTAATTATTCTCATATGGAATGTCTCATTAGGATTTGTATCAAATCTCTCTCTAGCGGATCGAAATTTACGAACATAAGGATTTACTTCATCTAGCAATTTGATAAGCATATCAATAAGTTCCTTCTTCAGAGGATCATTCTTCTTCTCTGTTGAGTTATTCCTGAAGTTTAAAAATAGTATAAGGTATAATAGGTCGAAATATGGGAAGATTTAAATATTAAAAAATTAATTGTGAGGTAACAACGTAACGTATAATAATCATACCTCAAAACATTTGACCTGTTATCAACTTCATTTTCTGTGTCGACAATATAAAGCTGTGAGAAAGATGGAGTCTTCTCACCGATAGGTTTTAAACTTCCCATAAGATGATAACTCTCACCTTGCATTACCAACATTTTTGGACCACGGCCTTTCTGAATAGATCGATCAATCTTGCCACCGAGAGAAGTAAACGAAAATACCATATTGGTTGCCCTAGCATTCTTTTGAAAATATCGACTCATTTTATCATTGTCTCTGAATAACTTTTTTAATAGCTCCGGGGGCTCTTTCAGAAATGGCAACTTAACTTGCCCTTGCAAACAACATAGAGTGAATGTAGGATCTCGACAACTCCTTATCTTATTGATGTGTTCACCATACCACATAATAGCCCCACAATGTTGACACTCGTAAGTAGGATCACCTTCATCTAGGTACACTACATGAAACAAATAATAGGTTTAGTGGTACAATTCCATGTTGGTATATATAAGTCGTCCAATCTAAATTTTATAATAACAAAAACGTACCAATAGTATTATTGTTTGGAACTTTGGGGTATCGGCTCATATTACGAAAAAAATGTTTCATAAGAGAAGTAACCTGTTTAACTTTCTCATTTTGTTCTCTCGAATATGACACCTTTTCTCTGATCGTGACTGGTTTAGTTGATTTCCCTTCTGAACTGTCATCACTGCTACAATCAAATTCGTGTTCATCTTGTTCAACATCTGATAGTAACATGATATTGGCAGTCATAAAAACATATATACTATGAATTTAAAGAAAAAAATGAATATAACAAAGTCTTAAAACATTAACAACATACCATTAGACGCAAGCTCTTCTAAAGCAGAATAACATTCCTCATCTGAATATAATTCTTCCAGGTCATCCGTATCAAAGTCAACAATTGTTGATATACTCTCTTTGGCTAACGATGACAAACTTGAAGCAATACATGATATGTTATTATTATTCAAATCGTTTTGTCCTGTGCAATCTCCAACCCAACTTGTTTGCGTTGAAGTTAATCCAGAAAGATTCTCTTCGATGGCTAATAAAGAAAAAAAACATATTACTATAACAAAATTTTCAACTGGCATTCTTATTAATTTAACTATAGTAAAATGAAAATACAATAAGTACAACTCACATAGATTGAAGTCAGAAACTTGTTTTTTCTTTACCAATTGAGTTTCACATAAATTATCCAAGTCATTACCTATAACATGAAAAAATGCTACTTAGAATTCTTGGGTGCTACAGTTTATATTAATACATTACTTACATATGCGATATAGTGAATAAGGACTTACGGAAAGTTTGTCTTCTTTTATTTGAAGGTGTCTCTGCAGTTGCGTTAAGATTAAGCTGTTGGGACTCTCGAAGCCGAATTGAGCCAGGTACATTGGTTATGTCTCTAAGTACTCTACCAAATACTTTAGTAACAGGAATGGAATTGTCTTGAGTTAGTTGTGATGATGGGGAAGGACCAAAATCCTCCGGAGTAAATTCACTCATAACTCACGTTGGTCGAAAAAATAGCCTGGCATGAAACACTTAGTAGTTAACTTTTTCGTTTATGGTTTTCACCAAATGTCTCACTTTCGCAAGAATATGAGGCGGATTAAGTGAGAAAGTAAACAAAACAAATATGTAGAAAGGTGAATAACCTAAATTTACTACTCTCTAAATATAGAATTTTAAATTAAATATTAAACGATATAACATATATACTAATTTACTATTTAACGAAACACTATAAATTTCAATGAACATATGGATATCTCAATATTTAATCGTGCTATTCAGATCGTAATTAGTAGATATTCCTGAGAAAAAATAGGAAGAATGGATATGTGCAGAGATTTTTGGAATTTAACAAGGTAGTTATACAACATATCCATTTAGATATTATAAGAATCGTAAGATATTAGTAATTCTTTATCTCAAAAAACAATTTTATAATAGTAAATTTAGTGAAGTTTGAAATATGATAAAATTCAAGAAATGAATTAGTTCATTTATTCTATAGATTAACTGAAACTAAATTAATTTAAGTTATATTACTATACACTAAAAATGATTAATAGGAAATTATATAATCTAATATAATATGAAATATTCATATAGACATATAACGTTTTCAATAGGATTAAAATAAAAATCGAAAAAACTCAGACTTTGCACAAATAAGGTTTGCTCAATAATAATCTTTCATATAATAAATAAAATTATTGTTCACTACCGAAATTATAGCACAAACTTTTTGAAAAACAAACATTAACATTGTTAACGTTCACTAACGATAAAATCATTGTTCAATACATAAATTATAGATCAAAGACTGAGATAACAATAAACTATTAACGCAAATAATGATAAAATTCATACATAAAAAGCTGAAAAGGGAAAATAAAAGTCTTTAAAATAAAAACTCATAAAGTAGTTCTTATCAACGATCTTCCTCTACCACAACTTGCATTTTAATCAACATCAATCGGCGGTTGTGGCCTGACAAATAAGTTCATAAAAAATTGTATTAGTTTGGAACCATAGTACTAAAACCAGTAAATATAATAACAGATTTTTGATAGTTACTTACATATTTTCCTTAAATTCAAAAACCTCGTTAATGTCTAGATCGAAGAAAAATCTCGAAACCCCTCTCTGATCTATCAACTGTGCATTCCCTTTTATAATAAGAAAACGGAAGTAAGGAATATTAGGTTCATATATTTGCCTAACTTTTTTTGAAAACCATATATTAAATCCGTGAAAATTTACCCCCAACAGTTCTTGGACGCCAATCAGTTAACACACAAACAGCAAATGCATCATTGAGACAATGCCACTGATGATAAAAATCCTCAGCTGATTTTTCAAAAGCCACACATTGGAGCGAGTCATCCCTTGAAATAAGTAAATATGTTAGTCATCTCATAAAGGTGTATATTAAAAATGGACAGCTAAATATGACAGTGAGAACTTACTGGTTATTGACGATAGAAAATCTAAGACGAAAAATAAACTTAGGAGATTCAGCTTCGAACATAGGATCATGAACCAACTCAAGATGCTCAACATCAGTTATTTTCCCAATTACATCTACATATTCAGATAAATAACTAATAAGTATACCATTGATGAAAATTTGAGAATAGGAATAGCTTTAGTATTTACCAACTGGAAGGTTTAGGGGTACACCCGGTATGAAAACATCATCAAATCCTTTGAATGATATGAAGTGTTCTTCAGAGTCGAACGTAGTTCTCTTCACCTCTGTTGTCTCAAGAAAATTAATCTCTCTCTCGGCATCTGTTAGACGATCCATATGGGAACATTAACGACAGTAAAATTCACAATTTTCTTCCACTGTCCTTCGTTCATCTTGATGTCAAAATATGGAATAAGCCAATCCCAAGTGATAGACGCATGTATTTTGTCACCCTAAATTGGTATGTAGAATATGTGTAAGTTAGTAAATGTATTGCCAATAGAGTGTATAATGATAGATAATGGGTGAATATACAAACGTAGAAGTGAAACTAAGATAATAGATAATAAACTTACACATTCGTCTCCCAACATGAAATGAAGAGACTCTTCACCATTGCGCGAAATGTTTCTCCACTTCCTCAAAACCTTAACACGAATAACCCAGTTCGCTTTTCATGGATGCAAATCAATGATTTTGTCATAGAAAGACATTCTTTAAGAGAATATGAGTAAATAGTTTGATTAAAGGTTTTTTCAACGAAATGTTAACTCTCTAAATTTTTATGCACTATATATAGAGGGGAAGCATCTAGGTTAGGGGTAAAGAACTAAAATAAATTTTTTTTACTCATTCGTTGATTTTTATTATGACAGTAATGGAAATGAACGTTGCCCATTAATCAAGAATCGATAGGTTGGAGATGACGTTTCACAAAAGTCCACAAAAATGCATCGGTTCGTTTACTGTCTTTATCTGTTCAGAAACTTTTCAGTAAAATGCTCTTACAAAAGATTACGATTTGACCCTACAAATACGAATACTTTTGCAGCCATTGGTTGCTTTTCACTGCAAAGATTATGTATTATTCCAAAGGTGAACATTTACAAATTTACTGGGTTTTTGTAGGATGTATATTACGGAATCGAAATGAAGAAGAAGCCAAAAGCCTAAATGGAGCCCATCATTCTAAGGTAACAATATAAAGGGATTTTGTTAAAATATTAATCTTACTATAATAAGTTACCCATCTCCTCAAAACTTAGATACTTTTACAATATATATATATAATAATGAAATCAGAAACTTTATTAAGACCTTAGATGATAAGTGAATTGTCTGAAATATCAAAACCCAGAAACAGAATCAAAGTAGTATGAACTTAAAACACAGGAAATTATAGAAAACCTTAACAGAGCACATAACAGATATTCTACTCCTCAACTTTTTCAGCAAACACCAACTTCTCGACATTTAGCCCCAACTTGTCCTTCTTGACAATTGTATCTCCTTCAAGTTTAACATCTTTCAAATATGGCTTCTTAGATGTAGAACTCAGGTCAGGTACTTCACCATTATTTTCAGACGAACGCTTAGAAGAAGGAGTCGAATTGAAATATGATAGAGTTTCGGACTCAACAACGGATATCTATAAACAGAAAAATATATATTTATGAATTGAATTTTTAATAATTAAAAAGCTTAAATAATGGATACTTACTTCATCACCGGAAACAATGGTAGCAGTGGTAATACAGTTACTACCAGGATCAGTCATTTCTTCGTCCTTGATCAAACCCTCAGCGTTGCAAACCTTCGAGCACTTGAAATATTCTAAACCACCATAAATATTTTCTCTTTCAACACAAACTTCAAAGACCAAATATTTCCCAACAATGGCAGTTATTTCTGGCGGTAAATCAGTCGGATCTTCCATCTATTAAAAATATCATAAACTATATAAATTTATACAAATTACTCAGCAACTACCACAAATTGACGGAACAAAATTAACGAAACAAACTATACTAATATACTGTAATTTCATAACAAACCTCTTCAAATGATCCATTTAGAAGTTTCGTAGCCTAGTGACCAACAACTTCTAAAGCAACAGTGTCCAGAAGCATAAATTTCGAAGATCCAGTGTCGTCAATCACTGTGAGATGCAACTTAAACCTAAAGAAGTTGAAAATAAAATATGATAAGCACCAAACTATAGAAAATAGCCTAATATAGAAAATATAACAATCCAGTACCTCTGCATAAGCGAAGTTTCTCTTTGTATTAACCAAATATTTCTCTACGTATTAACTTGGAAACATAGATTTGATATAGGTTTGAAATATTTGTAATCTAGCTTATTTTCATATTTTACGAATACCTCGCTTGGACGTTAGATGTGTACTCCTTACACTTAGAACAGTAGAATGTAGGTCTAGACATAACTTTTTTCGAGTTAGACTGATGTGATATCGCTTTTTCAACCTTCTTGTGACATTTTTCACACCCAAAATAATACCAAGCACAATCAGTATCATTACCATTAATGGTACACAACACTTTAACATGCTCAATCTGTGAAAATGTTATATCCATAAAGATATAAGGATCCTATTAAAAAGTAAACTATAACAATTATGGTTAAGATTATAAACTATCTAACCTCGAGAGAATCCACAATTTCCTTGTTTGATCTTTGAGGGAGGAGAGCCCAATTATCCTCCTTTTTCTTAAGAAATCTCTTTTCATCATTAGGTTCAAGTATAGTTAATGCAAGTCCATCCTGCGGTAATCTTCATAGAACGAATAATAAAAAATATCACAACTAAATTTTTAGAAACATATTAGTTGAGAAAAACCACAATTTACTAAAACACTCACTTTTCCTTAAACTCATCAACTTCAGGCAATAGAGGGTTTAGAAGCAACAGGGATGTATCGAAGGCGTTTGTGATTTGAAGATCTCCTGCAAAAAACATAAGAGAAGTTGAAACCGGCTATAAACACATAATATGAAAGTGGTGCTATATTATCCTTTAAAAATATAACTAACCTCTGAAGAAATTGATTTTTGCAAACCTAATCACGCAAACAACTTTTCCATATAAGGCTTCATCGCAAGCTGTACGGACTTGTTCAGCATATCTTCCCCATAGACAACATTTCAACCTCTCGTCCCTTATAACAGATAGTAACAAAAATGAACGTAAGAGGATATCAAAAAAGAAAACATAGAAAATCCTCTCGCTGATATCCTTAAGAAGACAATACCAAGTATCTCTTAAATGAAACTAAATCTTCTTTCTGTCTTTACCATTGACTTGGACAGTATCAATTTCACCAATACCAACGACTTAGCCAATCACATCTGTAATATCGAAAGATTCTAAATGATAACCTTTCCACACTATCAAAACATAGGATAAAATTATGACAGAATCAGTTACCAATCAAGAAGTGAGTTCTTAGATCCCCTCGTAATATCTCCTCGAATGTGGTAAAAGAAAGAAAGTTATCAATGTTCTTTAATTTTAACTTTGTGACAGATGTTCCACTGACAAAAGATATCTTGTATGGATGTTCAATGGGTCTATACTGCCCAGATGCGGGAGTTAAAGTGAAGTTCTCGATAATTCTCCACTCTCCAACGGGAAGTTCCTTCTGAAGCCTTGGCCAGTAAGTTTTCTTTAACGATGCATGTATTTTGACACCCTGCATTATAAAATATAATTAGACTGGATTGTATTCTATCTCTTGATAAAATTTTGATATATAGCATATGAAAACTTACTGATTCATCTGGTAGAATCATCTCCAGTGTTTCTCCTTGTGGAACAGAGTACTGCTTCCAGGAATGCAAAACCTTAACTTGAACACGCCACCCTGACTTGAATAGTTTCACATCCTTAAGGTATGTAATGATGTTTGAAATTCCCATTGCAGTCGTAGCTTGATTTTTCTGCACTACAAAAATGGTATAAGATAATGCATTTTACGAAAATGATGAACATCTATATATAGTCAGAAGAATTAGGTTTTAATCTAATACGTTAGTTAAATATTCTCAACGAATAAAATCATAACTGAAATCAATTAATATCACTTACAGAACAGAATTTACAGGAATAACTAATTAATCAATGATATAATGGATATTCTCGTTACAGATTTTATTATTAGTTTCCAACAAAGCAGATTTACAGAATTAAGTTAAGATTTTCTAACATTTAATAGGATCTAACATTAAATAGTTCGTATATACAAATAGTTAAATATATACTGATTGATATAAATATAATCAATTTATTTTCCCTATATGAACATATATGAAATTTCTGAAATATATAACAGTCCATGAATAGAGAGAACATGATGAAGTACATTGTTCCAAAATATAGAAAGATGCTAAATAACAACCATAGAAGCAGTTCAAAATACATATAGTTTGATTAGCATAGAGCCTAACATCGAAAATATGCATGTATCAATTACTCCCCACCATCATCATCTTCGTCGCTTATAGTAACAATACCATCTTCTTCCTGGTTAATACTGCAAGAATTTAGGTTCACATATTTAGTCAAATAACAACTGATATATGACAAAGTTGGGATAATTTAGTTATATCCATACATTATATCCTTGATTTCTTCAACCTCGTCAATTTGAAGATCAAACCACAACCTAGAGATACCTCCATCATCTTTAATAGCTACAAAATTGACATAGAGGGATTAAATATATACTTCACTTCATAAATATTATAAATGCATGAAGACGGATTAAACAAAATCTGAATCTGGATATGAATAACTCTGTCAAAAACTTTAGTAAATGTTTATCATCATGTAGAAATCATCTTTAAACAGAACCAACCATCATCATGTACTCGCCAATCACTCAATACACAAATAACTAATCCCCCATCTGCGTAATTTTGGTTCCATTGCTCATAGAATTCAATAGCCATCTTCCCACTTGCAACAAACTCGACTTCGTAACCCTTATACGTTATTCAGAAATAGGATTCACAGACGTAGCCTTAAATATTAGTATTAACAACAAAGAATCAACTTAAGACAAAACATTGAAAATACTCATACTCTGTGTCTTTGAGACGAAATTGCAATTGGCATATATTTATATCAGCTGAATGAGGAGATGAAACAATCTCGAGTTCTCCAACATAATCAACGATTCCTACAACATCTGCAAATACCAAATTTCCATTCAAATACATCTTTATTCACATAGAGCGTTAGAAAATGACTATTATAGAATAAGAATACATACCAACAGGATAGCTCATATTATCCCAAGTTCTAGGCATTAGGTGCTCGAAACTGATGAATCTCATAAAATGATCAATCGAACGTTGGTACGTTTCCATAACTTTGGTATTACTCACAATAATCAAACGCTTCGTAAGTCTAGTTAAGCGGATAGGAGAAGTGACATTTCTAACTACGAAATGTTTGATAATCTTCCATTTTCCCTCATATATCTCGCTATCGAAGCGATCAATGAAAGACACCATCTCCACTGTTGCTTGTATTTTAGTTCCCTATTATAAACATAGATCATTGAATTACACCAGAGATGTATTAAGTTGTTAATCAGTTGAAAAAACATAGCAAATGAAACTTACATATTGATCAACGAAAATGAAATGCAACACAGGACTACCATGACTAAGTACTCTCCATTTCCTGTAGACCTTCACACAAATTTGCTAATCCGTCTTCCATTCTCTGAGGTTTTGAATGGTAGTAATGGAAGACATTTCTCTCTTACAACACTTAATAACTAAAACCAAAAAACTTCTCTTATAGAACACTCGTTGTAGGGCTTCCTATTATTTTAATAGATTTGAACTTCTCGATATGTCATATATTGGGAGAAGAAAAAAGCAAAAGTTTTACTTTTGTCATATCAATGAAACTTCAAATTAAGACAGTAACACACCATTCGGTTGGGCTAATCAACGGCAACCATGTAATTTTTATAATTCATATATAAAAAGTTGTATATGTGAACTCTACATCTACAAAACATTTTGGCTTATGGCAAAGAAATATGTCTCGAAATATTGTTAGAAGATGTGTACTGACTGATTTGTTCACTTCTTCTTTGAAGTTGTTAATCAGATTATGTATGTCCAAAATGTGTCTTTGATACATCTAATCAAACCTTTAACTTTGATTGCAGTTATTATATAAAGAAGAAATATATGATGCCGTCTGCAACACCTGCATACAGTGACTCTTGCTCATCAAAAGAAGCAACCAAACGATAATCAAATGGTATAGTCCCGGCGATAAATCAATAGACAACAATCAATTCAGGTCATTTAATCTGCTATGACCAAAATAACTATAACTTCGAATGATCTTTTACATGCTTATATTTTATAAAGGTTTTCGTTTTTATGAAACAGATTTCATATAGAGACCTGCAGACTCCATTGAATACATTAGACCGAACATACAAACTATGTTTAAAAGGTATATCCCGACAATTGTTCTATCTGCACAATAACATCTCGATTACCGCTTTGATAAACATGTTTCATCTGGAAAGCTGATCTCTGATTGTAATTCATCTATACTTCTGCTTCATCTAAATATCAGTTCGCCGAACTGATTATAAAATCCGGAACTTTTTTCAGGGTCAAATTGTCTTGATCGATATCGTAATCTCTCTTCATCTGAATTTCTCGATCACACCGATCAAATGCAAGGATCATCGCGAGTGTTCAAAGGTCCGGAGAAAAAATATCCAGGTCGACTTTTCTCTTTTCTAATCTTCAAAGATATATGTATATCAATAGATATTTGTGTCGTTATTTTGATATAAAATATAGAAGATTATAATGAATAATATAAGCATGTGAAGATGAATTAGACCAAAAATGTATGCTTAAAATACCCTTAATGAAATTTAGAAGAAAAGTAAAAAAGCAATGGCATTTTTCATAATATAACACATGAAAGAAGTTTAAACAATGAAGTGAACCTGAATAAATAGTATGAATTATATCTGAATATATTATTTAATAAAAAGCTGTTACAATATTATTTAAATCACTTTTAAACTTTTAATTGCATTCAAAAATATTAGTTAAAAAGGCTTTGATTTTGTATTTAGGAAAACAATTTGATTAAAAAATAATATGGTATCCCGAAATATTATGGTGTTTATATGAGTAATTAATAGTATAATTTTGGTGACTTTAATAAAATAAACGTTTATAAAATAACAATTTTAAAAGGAATAAAAAGATGTTATAGTGTTTATGGTCAATGATAATGTATTTATAAAACTTACTTATATATTTTTAAATTTGCAATCATTTTTTTCTTCTTTTAGTTTGGAGATTCAATGGTTACATAAAATAGTAAATTTTATAATATTTTAGTTTTTTTTTCATATGTTAATGCTTTAACATAAATTTTAAAATAATTAATGCCTTTAAATTCCTAATTTCTAGATTTAATGGTTACAGGAAATAATAAATTTTCTAATATTTTTGTTTTTTTATTTCCTAAAATTTCCTAAAATTTGGTAATCAAAATTTAGAAATCAACATGATTTTGATAATCAAAATGATTTTATTTCCTAAAATTTGGTTAATATATCAATCTAATAAACTTAAATTTAAGTTATAATAAATTAAAGATCTACTATATTCCTGATTTCTTCATATATTAAAAATATTTTTTTAAATACCATTAGATTATCTTCAGAAATTTATTAATAATATTGCAAACTATAAATAAAATATTTATAAAAATGAAATATGTTCAAATATTAAATACTACTAGGTGGCTGCCTGCGCAGATGCGCGGATAAATACAGTAATTGATTTTTTTCATACTGTTGTTGTTTCAATCCAAGTCCACAATGCCTTGAATCGTTTCGTCGCAGGAGATGATGGCCACCATTAGAGAAGCGATTCTCAAGCCGTAAGGCTGTTTTACTAACCTTAATACTGCTCTTTTCCATTCTACTCCCATCCTACAACGCAAATATCACTCCATCAGTATCTCTTCTTCTTCTGCACAGATGCTTGTATATTTTTGATATATTATTGAGGATCATAAATAATAAAAGATCTTTATTTATCAATATATGTTTTAGATTTACCAATATAGATATATATAAATCTACCATTTACCAATATAGAGAAATGTTATTGTTTTCATTTTAAATTTACAAACTTATTTTACTAACCTCATTATAAATAGGCAATATATCATATTTATCAATATCAGTTATAGATAATAAGGAATTTTGTAGATACTGTATAAATCAATATTTTAATTATAGATAATAAGGAATTTTATAGATACTATATGAATATAAAAAATTGATTATAGAACATTAACATATGTTAATATAATGAAAATTGTCATACAAAATTTACAAAATTCTCATAAACCCGAAGAACCTGATCACCCCAAAAAAAATGAATGTGTAGCTAGTCGTACGCAGTGTGTGATATTGCCTTTCGCAAAAGATATCACATTCTATCATAAAGGTTTTGTTGATGATATATATGCTCCTCATTCTAGGTGGAACATGCAAATACTTGTGTACTGTGTGGAAAAACTACCTTTATTTACACAAAGGAGTGGACACGTAATATAAGCATTGTTTAGGTCAAGGAATTCAGATATATGATTATAAACAATAGATACGTAAACTAATTAGAGCATCCCCAAGTACATCGACGAATAGCATCATCTTGAGTTAAAACTTCTGAAGCTATTAAAAACACATTTTCTACGAGTACTTCGATAAAGGAATTTCGATTCAATTCTTTGTCACTATATAGGAGCTCACACAGATAACACGGTCTGGTGCTAATTTACACAAATAATTTACAATAGTCACGTATGGTTTATGTTGTAATCGAAAATGGGTATTTGGGCATGAAGACCATGGGATATGAGAGCTTGAACATAAAATTGAAAACAGAAAAAACATATAACGTGGTTGTGGGAGAGAGGTGATAAAAATCTAAAAAATAAAAATCACTAAATAAATAAAACCAATAGGGTATAAATATGAACACAATGTTTCCAAATAAAAATAAAACAATAGGTTGTAAACGATATTTTCTAAGCATTATCAACCAAATCATAGGCACGCCATGCATCCTCAAAAGTAGGATAAACAATCTCATTAACCGTTCTAATATCGTCATAAGAACATGATCCTTTAACTTTAAGCAATAGAAGTCGTAAATAATGGATCTCTCCTAACGTTTCTAGACAATGCATCAAAAAACAACTCGGTGAACCCCGAGACCTAGGTTTCCAACGACGTCCGGAATTCCATACCCACTTCGAAGAAAATTCTGAATAAGTTAACATGCTTGCTTTGGGGTAAAGTACAAGTATAAAAGAATTAAAACCATATAAAAACCAACCTGAACCTTGCTTTATAGATGATGGAGTAACTTAGGTAAAAACAACAAATAACCTACAAAAATTTTGACGTTAAGAAAAAGACTTTTAGAACAATCATCTCGATCATAAAAACAAAGAAAAGAATTTTTATCAAAGGAATTAAAGACGACGAAAATATGCCAGACCTAAGGATTTTATGTAGGTTATTGTGTTAATGTTTTTGAGTTTATGCTAAATAGAAGTATTTATAATGTTGAAAGGCTAAAAATTAGAAACAGAATTTAGGAGTATGCGAAACTAATTAGGTTAGTAAATAATTTCTAAAAGAATAATTTGAAATCAATTATTAAACAATGATTTAGTTTATTTGGTCGAATTTGGTTCTCAATGATTTAGCTTTGTTAAATCGACATATGGTTTAGTTTATTTGATGATTTTGATAATTTCATAATTTTAATAATGGGTAATAATTTTCATTAAGGGTAATTAAAGTAAATTCACATGAGAGGCAAATGGTAATCAACCATCATAACTCTCAACCACAGTCCAACTTGCTCGCCAATTAATAATATGATAGCAGAAACCTTAACTTTTATAACATAAATGTTTCTCTCTAGTCAAGCTATATATTTATTAAAGATACACAATTTATAAAAAAAAATAATAATAAATACTACAACATAAACCACAATTTATCTTTTAACATATCAAATTTTCAATGTTTATAGAAATATAACTTATTCAAAATACATCTAGTATATAACTAATGAAACACAAATTTTTATCTTTCCTATTATAAAAAAAAAAGAAAAGGAAAGAAAAACACATACTTTAATTTTGAGAATTCTTCTGATAGATGTAGATATATGAGTGAACCTGAAAAATATATAAAACAAAAATAATTAGATAAAAATTACAAATACATACATGTATAACTAAATGATTAAATTGCATATGTAGGAAATAATTAAAAACCATTATACTGAATAATTTATTGTTTCATAATATTTATTATTTATAAGAATAACTATTTAAATTTATAAATATATACAATTAAAACATAATAATCAAATAACATGCATGCATTTATTAAACTTCATTATATGAATTCATTATGTGATAATATTTACTTATTGTAAATAAGTATTAATTACTTATTTTAGTTATTATTAACAATAAATGAAATAAACTATAGCATATATGATTCTGTTCAACTAAATATTATGTATAATTTGATAGTGAATTTATGTATTTATAATATATATTAAATTAACTTACATTATATAAAAATTATGGATATGTAACATAATATATATATAAGTTTCTTTACATAGAAACATTGTTATTTTTATTAATATTTTAGAAGATAATAAATGGAATGTATATATTTATATATATATATATTCTGAAAAATAGAATTAAAAAAAAACGAAAATGAAAACTTACTTCAGATTTTAGAGAGAATATGTCTCAAGTTATTGCAAATATGGACACAAAATGATGATATATATAAGCAATAATAAAAGAGAAAAAAGAAAAGAAAAAAAAAAGTAACTTACATGCATTGGGCCTCTGCTCATATCCAACACATTTCCTGCAGATCCACATTTTTACACTGGTTTTAAATCTGCATGCAGATCAATAATAAAAAATTTTTTTTTTGTTCTGCAATATAATTTGTGAATGGCAGATTTATTGCAGATAGATCTGCATTTATACTGCATTATATATGCACCCCCATTCAAAGTCTATGGTCTGCATGCAGAACAGTTATTGTTTTGATTTTTTGATATGCATTCAAAAAGAAGTAACCTATTGAAAAGTACCAGATCACTTGCAGATCTGATTTTCAATATTTTTTTGTTTATTAATATAATTAATCATGATTTGCACAATTTACATATATGCATATGTTCTGTCTTATCTGCATCATCTGCTTGATCTACAGATTTTAATTTGTACTTCCATTGAAAGTCGAAGGATGGTGAATTTGTTCTGCTTTTGTCACTAAAAGACAACAAAATTTTGATCTACATATAGACCAATTATATTTTAATATTTATTTTTGGATCTGCATAAAACAATTGAATGGAAAAAAAAATGCAGATTGATCTGCTTTATAATTGTTCTGCATTTGTTATGTATTAACATTCAAACCTTTAGACCAGATCAATGCAGATCAGTTGATCTGGATTTGTTATGCTTCAACTGCATTATTTATTTGATCTGCATTTTCTATATCTGCTTTCCATTCAAAGCCTAAGAAAAATGCAGAACAAATGCAAATATGTAAATAATCATATTAATATGTATTTATTCTGCTTGATCTGCATTATCTGTTTGATTTATAAATTTTGATCTGTGTCACCATTGAAAAATAATTATCTTAATTTTTTGATCTGCATTCAAAAATAGAAATAAACATGCTGAACCTGCCAAATCTAACCATGAGTAAACAGAAAAAGATAATAACTATATAATTAAAGGAGAACTGGTAAAAACCTCTTAAACGTGGTGGAGTTGTATATCCTGGATAAGCTGCACAAAAAAAGAACAAGAAAGCAGACTTTGCAAGGATGTATTCAAGAAGCACATGTTTCCTGGGTTTAATAGTATTCTCCTTGCAGTTACAGAGGGAATCAGATTGCACGTGTGATCCTTCAACAAAGTTCTATCAGCTGGATTATGGGTGCAATCTTTAAATTGACATTTCAAGCAACAAGAAACAAAACTGGGTTAGTAAAGAGGAAAAAAAAACACAATCTCTAAGGAAAATATATATATACAACACAATCTCAACAATAGATACCTTTGTTGAAACAATGTTTCTAATCTGCAATCTCAACTTCTTCCATGACCAAGGTAGACTCCTCTTTAATAAGACTAAAAGCAATGACGACCAATCCTTTCTCCAGAAGGAAACCATTGATGATGTTCAAGGTTTCTTCTTTTCTTCTTTGAGTTATCATATCACGATCCATGTTGTCAGGCAGATAAGAAAAGAAGGAGAAGATGAGAAGATAAAAAAGAAGAAGTAGAGAGCGATCTAAGAGAACTTACTTCTGCGATGACGATAAACAAGAGTCTAGAGAAGATGTTGTCTCGCTTTTACACCTCAAATTTTCACATCTCTAACGGAAACAAGGCCTCCTTTCAGGATGAGACCTAAGAAACTTCAATAACTTTGACTTTTGCAATGATGATAAACAAGAGTCAAGGTCAAACATTTGCAAAAGTGGAAGATTTTTTACCAAGACCGGTATTTACACATGGATAGTTATCTGTAACAGTTTCAAGAGTAACATACAGGACATGGTTGAAGATTTTAATATCAGATAAAGATAACAAACCACAATGGAAAACTCTGAATGTTGTCTACGAAGAAGTGTTTCATAATGTTTAGATAGTTATCATGAATGGCATGGATTTAAATTTATGTTCGCTGGGTTCATATTTCTCATTTTATTTTTGGCGTTTTTGTTTTACTACCTATTTTTCGAATTTAGTTTGATGTATGTTTAATATATTATTATTATTAACTATTGAATACTCTTGTGATTGATATAAATCATTGTATAATAATGAATTAGTAAAAACACAAGTTTATTTAACAATGATATATTAAAACATATATTAATTTTATTGATTTTAGTACATTATGTTTATGAAAAACACTAAATATTCATTCTAATTCGTATTAATGGATGTCATTGTATTATACATTTGTAGTTTCATATCTGAATTGGGACCATGTTTATAGTTTCTTACCTAATATTTTAGATTATAATTATAATAATTTATGATTATCATATACTATTGTAAGATTTAATTATATTATTTATAATAAAACTAAGAATGTCCATATGACTTGTACATAGCGCGGTCCAAACTTAATAATGCAATATATACTAAGAAAATACAGCAAAAAATATATTTGATAATATTTTTGGTAAGTAAATTTTACTCAATAATAGATGAGTAAATCTGTCATTTACCATCTCTGTAATTAATTTTGTTCTTATGCGAATTGCATGTGTAGATATTATGTTTTTGCTTAACTTTCAAATCGTACATTGCATGACAAAACTTAATGATTTCGACAACAGTTCTGACTTCAACAAAATAAAATTGTGAATCAAGATTTCAGTAGTGTAGTCACTTTTTTTTAAATCAAAAGTTTATGCTCCTAAACATTTCAGTAATTCAAACTAACGGAATTGAATTTAACAAATTGTTCAATATTATAATCACTTAACTATTGATTTTAATAGTTCCTTGAAAAAAATACTAATACATCAATTATTATGAAATTAGACAATAATATTTTAAATTGAGTCAATTAGCATGATTGGACTAATTTTACACTTTCCAGTCATAAGGCACCATGTCAGCAAACTTATTTCGTTAAGCGGTAGGCGTGGATGGGGAAAAAAGATCAATTCTCCGATAAACTAACAAATTTCTGACGATTCATATATAACTTGTGAACTAATACTAATAAATGAACTATCTAAAACTTTGAAAATACTACATAGACTAAAGAAATATGGTTGATTCCACCAAAATCGCATATAACATTATTAACAGCGTTAGCGATTGCTGACTACGATAACACGTGGTATGGAAAAATGTATGATTCCCCTATAAACTTTCAAATTTCTGATGATTCATATATGATCTATGAACCAATGCTAATAACAACATGAACTATTTAAAATTTTGAAAATACTATATGAAATTATAAACTAAAGAAATATAGTCGATTCCGCCAAAATCGCATATAACATTAATTGCAGTGTTAACGATTTCTGACTAGGACGACACATTAAAATTAAAATAATGTCGTTTTGATATTAAATAATTGATTTAGTTACCCATTTTAAACGCCATGTTGTTATCTCTGCCATTTATGTTGCCGATTAGTTCCGCTGCCGCGTTGAATAGCTGGTCAATGATTACAGCTAACAACTGGTCATGATCGTCTAGGAATAATCTGGTGATTTGGTTGATCCGAATTGAGTCATTTTGGAGGAGGAGACGACCCAACAGAGAAAAAACACAGATTTGGGTTTATCAGAGTTTTTTGATTTGTCGTAATCTGAAAATTATCTTCTTATGATTGTGGTAGCTCGTTGAAAAAAAAATCCATAGCCAAACAATAGATTCTGATTATCAATAACCTGGTCGGATCCATAATCATAATCAAAATCCACAAACCCATATATATATATATATATATATATATATATATATATATATATATTAAATAAATTTAAAATATATAAATTTAAAACAAAAAATATAATGATGACATTTTGGGTATTTTAGATTCAATTTACTAAAACGATGTTTCAAATTTTATGTATCATCCTAATTAGCAATCGATAACGCTGTAATTAATGTCATATATGATTTCGGTGGAATCGACCATATTTCTTTAGTTTATATAGTATTTTCAAAATTTTAAATAGTTCATGTCGTTATTAGCATTGGTTCATAGATCACATATGAATCATCATAAATTTAAAAATTTATAAGAGAATCGACCATTTTTCCATACCATGTGTCATCTTAGTCAGCAATCGCTAACGCTGCAAATAACGTTATTTGCAATTTCTTTAGTTCATACAGTATTTTCAAAATTTAAGATAATTCATGTAGTTATTAGGATTGGTTCATAGATAATTTATAAATTGTCAATTTGTTAAATTATATGGGAATTAGACGTTTTTCTGCATGGATGGAAAGGTTCACGTTCATGGTATGAGACAGTTTTAATGAAAGGAAAGACATAATATACGACACATATATAAGATGGTCGTAGTGAGACTTTTGAGATGTATACAATAAAAGTGGAGCGTGTGTGATAAGCAGTGTGATCTATGTTTAACCATGATCTTGAGTTAACGTGGTATGACTCTAAAGAAAAGGCGTAGAGATTGGTTTTATGTTTTGGATCCTTTTGTTATATAAGAGAAAGACCAAAATGGTGGTCTGCTAGGAAAAACTTTCGTGTCGATCGGAAGATTTGGTGTACGATGATCGTGTTGGATGAGACTGGAGTAGATATCCATGGAAAGGTCGTGCGAGTGGCATACGTTCGTTGGATAAGTCCCTTATTACAAGGTTTGGTCTTCTCTAAGGACATTCAGACTAAATGGCGTGCGTAAAGATATAGAATAATGTTATGATATGTGTTTCATACTATTTGAATCATCATACCATCATATATGTCTTCGCCTAGCAGTGTGACTTGTGATCACCACCGATTTGCATTAGTATAGATATGTTTTAGTCTTCTCAACTCAATGTAAAAAAAAACTCTTCATAACTCAAAATCATCATTTTAAGTATTTTTCTCAATCTACAATCACCAAATGTATTTTGTACAAAATTCACAATGTGTAAAAAGATGTTTAAGTGAAAATTTGAGAAAAGCGTCTTGGTTCAATTTGAACCATCCAACCAACAATCTTTTAAAAACCATAGCACAAAAGAACTATGATATAGTTAAAAAAAAAAGAAACCAAAACCCAAGAAAAAAGCTATTCTTGCATGACTCAATTATAAATCCATAATCTTCACACTAAACCTACACCATACTCCTAGCTACTTAAATACATCAATCCCCTTATCTCCAATTCCTCACCATCCCTTCTCACAAATCATCACCAACACATTGCAAACCAAACACAAAAGCAACAATGGCTCTTCTTGCTTTCATCCTCTTAACCCTCCTTGTCTTTTCAAGTAAGTCATCTTCTCCATCCAAGAATCATATATGTTACATTCTTCCCTTTGTTTCATCCCATTTCAACATAATTTTCTATTTTTCTTTGGTTTTTACAGGCTCATGTTGCTCCGCTACTCGGTTCCAGCATCAGAACAGGTACATACAGAGGAAAACAATGCTAGATTTAGCCAGCAAGATTGGTATCAACTATGGTAGACAAGGAAACAACCTACCATCTCCTTACCAATCAATCAATTTCATCAAATCCGTCAAAGCCGGTCATGTCAAGCTCTATGACGCCGATCCAGAGTCTCTCACACTCCTCTCTCAAACCAATCTCTACGTCACCATAACCGTCCCTAACCACCAAATCAATTCCCTCAGCTCAAACCAAACCACAGCTGAAGAATGGGTCCAAACCAATATCCTCCCTTTCTACCCACAAACCCAAATCCGATTCGTCCTCGTCGGAAACGAAGTCCTCTCCGTTGAAGACAGGAACATAACGGCGAATCTTGTACCGGCGATGCGCAAGATCGTGACTTCTCTAAGATCTCATGGGATTCACAACATCAAAGTCGGGACACCTTTATCCATGGATTCTCTCCGATCGACATTTCCTCCGTCGAACTCTACATTCCGGGAAGATATTACCGGACCGTTGATGTTGCCGTTGCTGAAGTTTCTCAACGGAACAAACTCTTACTTCTTCGTCAATCTTCAGCCTTACTTCCGTTGGTCAAGAAACCCTATGAACACCAGTCTGGATTTTGCTCTGTTCGAAGGAAACTCAACTTATACCGACACTCAATCCGGTTTGGTTTACCATAATCTTTTTGACCAAATGTTGGATTCGGTTATCTTCGCAATGACCAAACTCGGTTATCCACACACCCGCATCGCGATCTCCGAAACTGGATGGCCTCATTCCGGCGACATCGACGAAACCGGAGCCAACGTTCTAAACGCCGCTACGTATAACCGGAATTTAATCAAGAAGATGACCGCAACTCCACCAATCGGTACACCAGCTAGACCCGGTTTACCAATACCAACATTTGTATTCTCCTTGTTCAACGAAAACCAGAAACCCGGTTCAGGAACACAGAGAAACTGGGGAATCTTGCATCCTGACGGTACACCAATCTACGACATAGATTTCACCGGTCAAAAACCCTTAACCGGTTTCAACCCTCTGCCTAAACCGACGAACAATGTTCCTTACAAGGGTCAAGTGTGGTGCGTACCGGTCGAAGGAGCCAACGAGGCTGAGCTTGATGAAGCTTTGAGGATTGCTTGTGGTCGAAGCAACACGACTTGTGCGGCTTTAGCTCCGGGAAGAGAATGTTACGAGCCGGTCTCTATTTCTTGGCACGCAAGCTACGCAATTAGCTCGTACTGGGCTCAGTTCCGTACCCAAAACGTTCGATGTTACTTCAATGGACTGGCTCATGAGACCACGACTAACCCTGGTGAGCCATTCTTTTTTTTTGACAATAATATAATAATCTTTTTCGTATGGTCATGATTCATGTGACAGAGTAAGGGTATTTTTGGGAATATATTGCAACAAATAAAGCCTTTTTCACAGGAAATGATCGCTGCAAGTTTCCGAGCGTTACTCTGTGAGGACTTAAGGAGGAAGAAGACAAAATGAAATGAGAAAAGCTGGATTATTATTATTCTATTACTTAACATTGTTGTTCTTCATCATTATTATACCTTTTCTGCTTCTTGTTTCCCGCTATATTGAGTAAAAAAAAAGAAAAATTAAATAATCAATAAAGATTTTTTTCGTTACAAACTTACAATTGAAGGTTACATTCTCTAATTAACTAACAAAGTTTTTTTTATAAAAAAAAAAATAGAGTTACATTCTCTATCAAATCATAGGGGAGATTTACCCAAAAGCTATAATCCACAGAACTTTAAGCACATAAAACTAAAAATGTTTTATGTGAAGCATTTGAATATTGCAATGAATACTATGTTATGTGTAGCATTTGAATATTGGTTAAACACAAACGCAAATAAGTTTATAACAGTTTTAAGTCTTAACAAAATAGATCATCAATCTCATTACCAAACAATGAGTTAATAATGTCGCATATTCACGTGATTGCATCGAATAAATGCGAGCAAATAAAAAAAAATAAAAATAAAAACAACAAATAAAACACTAAAAAGTGTATAATAAAAATTCCATTTGGAAGAAAATTGAATATACAAAATGAGGCCAGTCTCATGTTCTTCACCAGTGAAGATTGTGTGTAATCACGACAACCGATATGATTGCGTCAATTAGTAACTTACCTGCTTCGAGATCTCTCTCTGTTCTGTTTCTTCTCTAAGGTCCCCCCATCTTCTTCTCTTTGTCTTTATCTTGCTAAAATGCCACTTCATCTGAAACCGGATTATTCCATCTTCATCTCCACTTCCTCGTTGCCTCGCGCGTCAACGATGGCTTCGACTTCTCTGGGATCTTCGTCTATACTTTCTCACGGCTCTTCTTATAATCAATTTCGTGACTTTCGGTTTAGATTGATATCGGGCCACCATGGATTTGGTCGCCGAGCTCGATTTCCTTCATTCCGGCGATCTCGGATTCACTCCGGGTCAAAGGCGAGTTCAGATTTCTTCGTTTCTGCTTTTGCGTTATCTTAAAGAACCGATATTTCGCTTTTGGGTTTTTGTGGAATTGAATAATCTGTAGAAAAGTCCTTTTATTTATGTAATCATTACAGGTTTAGCGATTAAGAAAGCTATTATCTTTTATATTTTTGTTTGATGCAAAAGTTTGTAGCTTTTGTTGATTCTTTTGGATTTTTCAACTGTTCCTGGAATTTGAATCTTTGATTGATGTGTAGCTCTTCTTTGAATCTTTAGATTTCAGATATGTGTCATCTTTTATAAGTCTTTTGTCAATGTAATTTTTGGTATGTATGATTCAGGAGAAGGAAGTGAGTCCTTCTGCAACAATCCTTGAAAGCTCGTCGTCATTGTCAGGAGAAGCTGCTTTGCGCTCTAATGAATGGAAGGCTGTTCCTGATATCTGGAGAACATCTGCAGAAAAGTATGGTGATAAAGTTGCATTGATAGATCCTTATCATGATCCACCTTTGAAGTTGACGTACAAGCAGGTAGGTTTCTTATTTAATGATACTTTTACATTAATTTTTCTGTTGAAGAATAAGGAGAGGGACCAGTCCTTGAATTTTCATAATAAATAGATGTCCCAGTTACTTTAAATAACATATTAAAAAAAATTGTAGTATACTATGTGGACAACATGGTGACGAAATTGCAAAGTCATTTCCTAATAGCTTGTTAAGATGATCCAAATTTTTGATTGGTGTTTGTTACTTATATGTACTTCTCTGTCTTAGGATCCTAGAATCAACATCATTAACTATTACTATGTTCCTGGTTATTGCAACTGTCTGTTCTGCAACATATATTGTTTCTTCTTGTGAGTTAGTTGGGGAATGTAAAATCATTAGCAATCACTTGGTTACTTGTTTGTTGTTGTAGATACTGATTCTTTGGTGAGTAACAGAAGTCTTCATGTTATTATTTCATTTTCAGTTGGAACAAGAGATTTTGGACTTTGCTGAGGGCTTACGAGTTGTTGGAGTGAAATCAGATGAGAAGGTTGCACTTTTTGCTGATAACTCCTGCCGATGGCTCGTTTCAGATCAAGGTATGCCGTTTTGAGATGTTTCTGCTCTTTTCTAATCTTCCTTATAAGTTTATAGTTCTTCACACATTTCAAGAACCTTATTAGTATCTTCCCCTTTTATGACTGAAGCGGTTCAACTGAAAAAGTACTTTCCTTCGGTTAAAAGTTGTATGTTCAAAGAAGCAAGTCTTGTAGGAATTTTAGTTGGCACTCTCTCATTTAGTTCTAGCTTTGCTTAAGCTATTTTGACTTCATTTCTTGGTGCAATAGTTCTATATATATACTGCTCTTTCATTTCTCCTTCTCTCCCTGAAGATATTGGTATCTTTATGTACTGTTTATCACTTTGTGCCAGGTATAATGGCCACAGGAGCAGTCAATGTTGTCAGAGGATCTAGATCCTCCGTTGAAGAGTTACTGCAGATATACCGTCATTCCGAAAGGTATATGCCAAAAAATGTCCTTTTGATGTTCAACATAAATACTCGAATCATTTTTGTACCGTTTGCATCATCTTCTTTTAAAGTATCTGAATGCTTCTGCTTAGTCTAAGGTTTCTTGATGATTGACAAGTTTTGTGTGCCTGTTTAGGAAAGAAGTTTCTGATTTAGGTGTAGTTCTAGTGAAACACCTTCTTAAATTCTCATCTATCTTGTAGACAGAAATCTTTCGTCCTTCGATGCACTGTGTCTCTTCAGGGTTTTTTTGCAATATAGAGATGAAGAATTTTTCAAGTGATCTGTATTGCATTGCAGTGTAGCCCTTGTTGTGGACAATCCCGAGTTTTACAACCGCATCGCTGAAACGTTTACTTCCAAGGCATCTCTGAGGTTTTTGATACTTCTCTGGGGTGAGAAGTCATCGTTGGCTAGGCAGGAGATGCAGATTCCAGTTTACAGTTACACAGATATTAAAAACCTAGGACAGGAGAGACGTGCAGGATCTAATGAAACCAGTACGTTGAGGACCTATCTACGTTTTTCTCCTAAGGCACTGAAAGAATAAAACTCATGATGCTAACAAATGAATATGACTACAGGGAACTATAAATCCATCGGTTCAGATGATACAGCCGCGATTATGTATACCAGTGGTACCACGGGGAATCCGAAAGGCGTTATGCTTACACATCGGAATCTCTTACACCAGGTTCAAGCCAATATAGGCCGAGTACTTCTGTTTTCGTGTTAAGAATAGTTTTTGAGCTTCTTGATGTTTTCTTGAACACTGTCCAGATAAAGCATTTATCCGCGTATGTACCTGCTGAAGCTGGAGATAGATTTCTAAGCATGCTCCCGTCATGGCATGCCTATGAACGTTCTTGTGAATACTTCATATTCACATGTGGAGTGGAGCAAATGTACACATCTATAAGATTCTTAAAGGTAATTCTCATCCTCCATTTTTATTCAGTCGTTGCATTTTGCAATCATTTTGATACTTCAGTCACTTCCTGAGATGGTTACTCATATCACTAAAAGTGGGAAAATGTGAATTTTTCTAAGTGAATAATGATTCCACGTTTCTCCTTTTGGATTTATTTTGTCTTCTTTTGGTATTAGGATGATCTAAAGCGGTATCAACCACACTATCTTATCTCCGTTCCTTTAGTATATGAAACACTTTACAGGTTTGTCGCTTTTCAAGTTAAAAGTTTGCACAGTACTTGTATAATCTTAATGATGGATCATGGATTCTATAAACATCATTTTTTTCTCTCTCTTTCCTTTGTTTCCTCTTTGAGCAATGCAGTGGGATTCAAAAGCAAATATCCACAAGTTCTGCTGCCCGTAAATTTCTAGCACTTACATTGATCAAAATCAGTCTGGCATATATGGAGATGAAGAGGGTCTACGAGGTTTCATGACACATATGATTCCATCTTTAACATTTGTTCTTACATCCCTATTTATGATGCTTGAAAGTTTTGATATGGTCTTTGCTTTGGTTTCCCAGGGTATGTGTCTGACAAAAGAGCAAAAGCCTCCAATGTATATTGTTTCTTTGGTTGATTACTTGTGGGCGAGAGTAGTTTCTTCCTTATTGTGGCCACTACATATGTTGGCCAAAATCCTAATATACAAGAAAATTCATGCGTCTATTGGGATATCAAAGGTAATAACATAAATTTTGTTTTGTTTATATTCATATCTCTTAACGAAAATATTTCTAGTTAAGAAGACTGGTTTTCCACAGGCTGGCATTAGCGGAGGTGGTAGTTTACCCATTCATATCGACAAGTTCTTTGAGGTTGAGCCATCTTTAGCTTCTTCTTCTTTTTCGCCGATGAACAAGTTTCTTGATATGTAAAAGACTTTGTTTCAAAAATCTTGCAGGCTATTGGTGTGATTCTACAAAATGGTTATGGTTTAACAGAGACCTCACCGGTTGTTTGTGCACGGACACTTAGCTGCAATGTAAGTCGTTCCTGCTTCCGTTTTCTAATCGAGTTCTTGAACTTGCAACGCTTAGAAGCTTCCTTTTTTTTAGTTTTTACTAAAAGCTATCTCTTGATCACACTAAGCTTCGGAATCATTCAAAAGCCAGAGATAATAGAACACAACTGTCTTGTTTTTGATCCATCATTGTCCATTTTCTTCGACTTAATACTGTAATTCGTTTTGTCTTTTTGTTTTTGTTTTGAATGAAGGTTCTTGGTTCAGCTGGGAAACCAATGGCTGGTACAGAGTTCAAGATTGTAGATCCTGAGACTAATAATGTTCTCCCTCCTGGTTCAAAGGGCATTGTCAAAGTCAGAGGCCCACAGATTATGAAAGTTTATTATAAGGTAGTATTGTATTAATGACTTACTTCATTCATAATGTTACACACAAGTTTTAACAATCAAGCTCGTTTCTTCTGAATCTTCTGCTAATCAGCATAGATATTGGCTTGCCTGGCTCTTGAGAATGCATATTTTTCTTTCTTTCGCTCCCTTTTTTCCTCACATTTAAGCACTAATGGTTTAGCGTTTCTGCAATGATGATTAAATCTGGTTTCTAACTCACATTTTTGTTGGTTCTTGCTTCAGAATCCATCAACCACAAAGCAAGTGTTAAATGAGAGTGGATGGTTCAACACAGGAGATACAGGTTGGATCGCTCCTCATCACTCAACAGGAAGGAGTCGTCGATGTGGAGGTCTCATCGTTCTTGAAGGCCGTGCCAAGGACACCATTGTGCTCTCTACAGGTATATATAATCCGAGTCACAAAACATGTTCAAAATGCAGTTCTTGAAGGCCGTGCCAAGGACACTTTTGTTGATAAAGTTGTCATCACTATAGGTGAAAACGTTGAACCATTGGAGATTGAAGAAGCTGCCATGAGAAGCAGATTGATTGAACAAATCGTTGTTATTGGACAGGTTCTTGAATTCTCTTTAGACCATTACAAAAATCTTAGTATCAGCTATTTCGCTTTTGTTGATGTTTGAAATGGTTTCTTGTTCACAGGATCAACGTCGACTTGGAGCTATCATTATCCCAAACAAAGAGGAAGCAGAGAAAGTAGATCCTGAAATATCAAAACTCAGCAAAGAAAAGCAGCTAAAGAGCTTGATTACCCAAGAACTGAGGAAATGGTAAAAAAGCAGTTATTCACTTCAGATAAAAAGTATTTTGATCTTTATATTTACTGTGTTTAAACAATGTTACAGGACATCAGAATGCTCGTTCCAAGTCGGACTGGTCTTGATTGTGGACGAGCCCTTCACTGTAATTATAATCAGTTCTTATTAATGTTTTGGCTTATTTAAGACCCAAAACCTTTATTGAGGAAACTGTTTTATGATACAACATTGCAGATAGACAATGGCTTAATGACACCAACGATGAAGATTAGACGGGACAAGGTCGTGGCTAAGTACAAAGACGAGATTAATCAACTTTACAATTAACAACTTATTGATTTAGTCGTATTTCTGTTGTTGATGTATTTATTAATTAAGCGAGATGAAAACACTCAATTCATCTCTGTTGTATTCCTCTAAACATATATTCAATATGATTACATAATAAATTTTACTTTTATTGAAGATCTCCTTTATATAAAAAGGGATAGATTTCCCTAAGGATAAATTTCTAGGTTTCTAAAGGCTGCTACATCAGCAAAAATAATTAACCAATGGTAGATTTTAAAACTGTTATGTCATTTTCTCTAATCAATAATTTAAAGCCATTTTATTAAATAATTTATTAATCAAAATTTCTTTAAGTTTTACTTACAAAAAGATTTTTATAATTCTTAAATTCTCAAAAAAACTGAAAATAAATCATCATCATATAATATATAAAAGTTGATGGCATAGTGGGCGTCCACATCGGATTAAAAACTCGATATGATTGGTTCACATCAGCATATTCATTAAATAAAAAAAATGTTAAGTATGATTATGACGAAAAAACTTGATTTAATTGGTTCACATCAGCTTTTAAATCAAACCAAAAATTATTAAGTATAATTAAAGCATTAAAAGTTAATTTAACAAATTATGTCCAATAAAAAAAGTAAATTCAATCTGATTGATCCAAATCAACATATTTATTAAATCAGAAAATGTTAATATGGTTTAAAAATTTTAAAGTTAAATAAAAAAATAACAATTAACAATACATGTATAAAAAAAAGTAACCCTTATCAATTATCAATATAAAAAAAATCTACAACAACTCGATTTAACAATTAAAATAATGAAAACTGAATAAAAATATAACATAAAACTCTTAGAAGATATGATGGAGAAAAAAAATGGTTTTGCATGATCATTACAGCTTCCTAACAAAATTAAATGAGAATCAACATGAATCATGGATTATATATACAGTGGTACACAACATCAATAAGACTTTCAATAAAAAAACTAAACATTCGAACACATAAACCTTCAAGAAAAAGAAAACTATAGAAATTCTATGGAAAACAGAAAATAATACCACCATCTTAGCAAGATTATATTTCTCTAAATCAAATTTATATGTACGTCAAAGTTGGATAATTCGATAGGTGTTATGATTATTATTTTACCTAATAGTTTTTTAAAATTTATAAATAAATATAGGATAAATTACACATTTTATATTAAATTCTCTTATATAAATGAAAATTTCTATAAATATATATAATTTTTAATAATTTTAAAGATAGTAGTTAAAAAAAATAAACCAAAATATTAATACAAACTCGCGCGTAGCGCGAATTATATACCTAGTCATCTATACTATAAAAGATGGGCAACTCTCTCCATATGAGTACCACCTCATCATTTTGGTTTATTGTGAAAATGACATGTGTTATTGTTTAAAATTTAATAATACAAATTATGTAAAATACAGTTAATGCATAAATTTAATGTATTATTAATCATAATATTAAAAGAATATGAAAAATTAAATAATATATTTTAATAACAATATATACTTAATATCCAAAAACAATTATTGAATATCTATTTTGTGGTAGTTTTTAAAATTCATTAACAAAATTTATGTTTTATATTTAAGAGTGTTTTCTTTTTTAAATTAATATTATAAGATATTATTATAAAAACAATTATACAAATATTAAAATAACAATTATTTGATATTTTGAACCTTAAAAGTTAGAAGAAAAATTTATACAAAATTATAATAAACTTTAAGACAATTTCTTTGTAAACTAATAATTATTTGATAATTTATTTTATTCAAACTTGATCCATTAATAATTTTAAAATTAATAAGATATAAAATTCCTAATATATATATTTATAAAATCTTTAATGCAACTGTATAAATTAGAATTATAAATCAATTATTTTAGCTCATAAAAATATAAAATCACGGCATTCTATGTGTAAATCTACGTCGTGAACAAATACGACCTGTTAAAAAGAGTCGTCTCTATCTATGTTGTGCTTGAAAAGTTTCTCTAATTAATTTTTATTATATAGTACTTCTCTGAATTGCACTATATCCATTTAATATATTCTATATATATAAGGTATAATATATTTCATATTTTCTTATCAATAAACCATTGATCACATATATAGTTAATATCCACATAATATGTAAATATGTATTGTATGTTTATTCAAATACACAATATCTTTCAATTGTTTTTAAATATATGATAAAATAAATTGTAACTACACTTTTTAAAAAATTATATTGTGAAAAAAATCTGCGCATCGCGCGGGTACTCATCTAGTATATATAATGAGCAAGTTATTCCTCTATCTAAGGTGTCCACATCAGCATCATTTTTATTTTAAAAATGGGCTTTTAAATATTTTGGGTTTTGTTTTTAAGTTTTTATATTTTGGTATTTATTTTTGGGCTTTTAATATGATTAATTTGAAAAAAACAAATACTTATTTTACAAATCATAAAAATTATAAATTCTTCATTTGTGAACAAAAGTTTGGAAGGATTTATTCGAAAAACTTACAGAAAATAATTATCAAACTTTATAAAAAACCTTAGAAAGATTTATATATAAAGCTAAAGTAAAATCATATATATTAAATAAATATTTATTTTATAAACTATAAAAACTACAAATTCTCTTTGAAATAAAAAAAATTCAAAAAGTTATTTCGAATATAAACAAACAGAATTTGAAAAAAAAAGTTGAAAAATGAACAATTACGAAAGATGACAGAAAAATTTGCTGAGAATAGTTATCAAACTTATTTAAAAATGCTCGAAAATATTAATGCTTAAAACTAAAGTAAAATCATTCCTATCCACTTTACTGAATAAAATGAATGAAACTTTTTTATAAATAAAGAAAAATAAAGTGTGTAATTATATAGCATATAAATGAATTTGATTTATACGAAAGAGGAAAAAATGGCAAATACTTATCAACCATTTTTTCTTAATGATGGTAATATAAAATTGATATGCGACCACATTACTCATCAACCGGATAATATATGAGTTTTAATAAAAAATATATAATTAAGTTAAAACAAGATTATTGATTATACTTTTAGCATAGTCATGTTGTTTACATTCACATGATATGAAAATAGTCAAAAATATTCTCACACATTCACAAATATAGTCAGGTAGTTCATCATAAAAAAAAAAGCCTCAAATCAATTAAAATCAATAATTTATCATCTATGCATAATTTTTTGATATAAAAACCCATCAAACATATGTAGTATTTGAACAGATCTTTTGCTCTGTCTAGCCAACTCTAACTAAAATTCTCCTCATTTAGAGTTATAACCGATCACAGAACTGAATGAGATGGAAGTTTGCATGAAATAACAGAAAAAGTCAGTAGATTGCAATCAGAATAGCAAGACTAAGAGCTATAAGAAAAGAGAAAAAATAAAGGACTAATTGTGCTTGGCAATGAGGTAGATTTCATAAAAAATTAAAGGAATATTTAGTTGAGAGTGGAGAAAGATCAATGATGATTTCACTTTGTTGATATATGAAAAGAAGATGTAGAAAAAGATGAGAAATCAATTGAATACAAATAAACAATAAAAATATAACAATTAATACATGACAATTTATATTAGAAAAATAGCTTTACAATATAGATATATATTAGGACAACAAAAACAAAAGACAAATATAACATACAATAATATTAATTTAATATAATATATATAAATATATAAAATTTTAATAAAATTAATGAATAAGTCCATGCAATGGGGGATAAAAATCTAGTAAATCATATATATAATTAGAGAGTGTTCTCTCCATCTAAGGTGTCCACATCAGCATAATTTTTATTTTAAAATGGGTTTTTAAATATATTGGGTTTTGTTTTTAAGTTTCTATATTTTGGGTATTTATTTTTGGGCTTTTAATGTGATTACTTTGAAATTAAAAACAAATACTTATTTACAAGTCATAAAATACAAACTTATGTTCTTTGTTTATGAAAAAGAATTTGGAAGGCAAACACATACAAAAGATGGCTGAATAAATTACAGAAAATAATTCTTAAAACATTTTATAAAAACAAAACCTTAGAAAGCTTTATGTGTAAAACTAAAGTAAAATCATTCATATAAAACAAATACTTATTATACAAATCATAAATCATATATATACTTAGAGAGTGTTCTCACCATCTAGGGTGTCCACATCAGCACAATTTTTATTTTAAAATGGGGTTTTAAATATATTGGGTTTTGTTTTTTTAAGTTTCTATATTTTGGGTAATTATTTTTGGGCTTTTAATGTGATTACTTTGAAATTAAAAACAAATACTTATTTTACAAGTCATAAAATTACAAACTTATGTTCTTTGTTTATGAAAAAGAATTTGGAAGGCAAACACATACAAAAGATAGCTGAATAAATTACAGAAAATAATTCTCAAAATATTTTATAAAAAAAACCTTAGAAAGCTTTATGTATAAAAATAAAGTAAAATCATTCATATAAAAGAAATACTTATTTTACAAATCATAAAACATAAATTTTCTATTAAATAAAAAATTCAAAATGTTATTTTGAATATAAATAAATAGAATATGAAAAGAGTTATTTTGAATATAAATAAATAAAGTGTGAAAAAGAGTTGGAAGGTAAACAATTACGAAAGACTACATAAGAACATACAAAGAATAGTTATCAAACTTTTTTTAAAAAAAATCTCAAAAATATTAATGCATAAAATAAATAAAAACCATTCATATCTACTTTACTATGTAAAATGAATAAATGTTTTTTTATAAATGAAAAACTAAAATGTTTAATTATATAGTATATAAATAAGTTTGATTAATACGAAATAGAAAAAAATGGTAAATGCTTATCAACCATTTTTTTTTCAATGATGGCAATACAAAATTGATATTCGATGAGTTTACTCATCAACCGGATAATTTATAAATTTTAATATGAACTATATAAATAAACTATAACAAGATTATTGATTATATTTTCTAATTACAGTCAAGTTTTTTACCTCCACATGACATGAAAATAGATAAGAATATTTTCACACACATTCACAAATATAGTCAAGTAGTTCATCATCATCAGATGGATGAACACATCGGTTTTTTTTTTTAAAAAAAAGATAAATATTTGAAATCAATTAAAATCATAAGTTTCTCAAGTAAGCATAATTTTTATATATAAAAACATATCAAACTTATGTAACATAATAACATACGAGCAGATCTCTTGCTCTGTCTTGCCAACTATACTTACAATTCCCCTCATTTAGAGTTACAATCAATCACAAAATTGAATGAGACGAAAACTTGCATGAAATAAAAGAAATATCAGTGATTATAATCACAATAATAGGACTAAGAACATTAGGAAAGGAAAAAAATAAAATGAATGATAAAAAATGAGTTAGTTTTTTTAAAAATTCTATAAAAAAAATTAAGAGAACATTTAGTTTAGAGTGGGGAATGGTCGATAATGATTTTACTTTATCAGTGAAAATGAACTGTAAAAAAAAAATCAAAACCAATTGAATACAGTTAAACAGTTAGGACACATATAACACTTATTGCAGCGTATAAATATACGAGTGACTATTTAATAATTAATATAATACATCATAATATATTAAAAAAGGAATTTACTATTTAAATATACATATTTTTGGACAAAAAAATAAAATAATACAACATTTTAAAAAGACAGCATTGTAATATAAAATAAAAATATACATAATAATAATATAAAAAAAAATTAAATTAAACTAATGATAAGTTTGCACAACGTGTAGATCAAAACATTAAAATTTATCAGCAATATTTATCGATAAAAATCAAAATGCATATATTCTCATGAAAAAAATATACACCTGTACCACTTTAAATTTTACAGAAGAGAGACAATAAATTGAGTCGTCCCATAACATTAATTTAAAAGTAAAAAAAGAAAATTTATTCTACAATTCACACAACTACAAATTCTCTACAAAATAAAAAATTATTTCGAATAAAAAAAAATAAAAAGAGAGTGTGTGATCGATTATGAAATCATTTTACTGATCATGCTGGAAATAAACTACATAAATAAGTTAGTTAAATAAAAATATTTAATATGAAGACATAAATATTTACGATAGCGTATAACAATAAGAAAAAGTTTATTAAAACAATTAACATATCACAATTTATATTAGAAAAAAATATTTCACAATAAATTTACATATTTATGATAATTAAAAACTAAAATAATATATAAAACAAAAATAATAAAATAAAATAAAATAAAAATATAATAATTATATGAATTAACAAATAAATTCGTGCAACGCTCAGATCAATTACTAGTTCATTAAACACAAGACTTTTGTCAACGGGGTAATGCACATTAAAACAGTGTCGTTTGCTTTTGTAGTCATCTCGAGACTCGAGCCCATTTAGGTAAGGCCTAAGCCTATACGAGAAGATATGCCCATATAAGCAGTTTATCGATTGTTTAAAGTCACCGCCTTATGTGAATATGTGAAATTAGCTGGTCTCGGGCCTCCACTGATACACATAATTTACCAAATAAACCATCTTTGCATTTGCATGAATGAACACGAAACTCTTATGAGTAAACGTAGTTCTAATATATTGATTAACATTAATGCCAAAACCTCAAAATCATGTCCCTTGCAATTTCATTCTTCTTTACATATCTAACTAGGTGACTGTCCGCATGCGCGGACAAATACCACTAACAAACTATCCATGTCATCCGTATTAAAAGTATTTATAATAGTATACATAACTAAAATTGTAGCACTGAAAAACAATAGAACACGTAAATAAAAACAATGGATATCCTGATGTAGCTGATGAATCTCTGTGATATATTGGATATCCTGAGATGAGCGTACGTCTAGAATTTTTTAGTCCAGATGAAGGGTCAAGATTGATGAACCAATCTTTTCTGCAGAAGCAATGTAATCTTGTTCGGGAGAATGAAAGTCTCTCCTATGTTGAATCTTCGTTGGCTTAGCAAAAGTTTAGATGGAAAAAATGATTCTTGTTCTCCTCTTTTCTTATTCTTATTTTTCTTCTTGATTCTTCCTCTTCTATTTTTTTCTTATTCTCCTTTCTTCTTCTTTTTCCTGTTGTTATTTTTCCTCTTCTCCCTTCTTTTCCGTTCTTTTTTTTTCTTCTCCATTTTTCTTTATTATTATTTTTTTCTTTTCTGTTCTTATTTTTTTATTTTTCTATGTTTTTTTTTCTTCTTTTTCCTTTTCTTTTAACTTTTTTATTATACTTTTAAAAAATATAAGATACAAAATAATCAAGACACAGAAAACAATATATAGACTATAGTGAAAAGGATTAGAGTTTTTAATTAAGAAACAGTGGCAGCTTACACTCTCAAACTATTGGTGGTGTCGAGTTGAGATAATTACAACATACCATGCTTAAGACGACGCCATATGGATTGCTCTATAAAGGAGATACAAAACCAAAGAGAAATACGGAAAATACATTAAAACCAACTCAAACATCTGAGTAGAAAAAGAAAAACATTAAAATGTAGAGCATAAAAATGAAATAAAAAAACTAATCATAGATCGACTTATCACAAAGAGTGAACGTCATTAGACATCTATATGAACAAAAAACAAAAAAAAGATCAATTACTTATACGGCTGATTAGCACCAAAACTTTATGCTTCACGTCTTGCTTGACAATCCTAGGATTGGTTTAATTAAACTTCCGAGATCAAGTTCATCATCATAGATGTTCATAATTTCGTCTTCCATTGTAGAACATTCCGGCACAGCAATGACATATTTTCCCGCCTAATATGGGGAGAGAATGACTTACAATAAGTGATGCTCCAAAAACGACCATACGCTTAACCCAGTATAAATAGTTGGGGGTTAGAGGAGCTAGTTACTTACCAAAAAATAAACTAACCATAAGACACGTTAAACCGTGCTCTTTACCTCTTTATGGACAAAGATAGAGAATGAAGAGGATTGTAACTAATCACTTCAACTTTATTTATCAAAAAATATCTAAAGCAATTATCTGTAAAATGATGAATTAGGATTTGTCCTATTACAACAGATCTCAGAAACATACAAAAAAGAAAGAGATTCTGTAAATAATAGAAGTAAAACTACAATATTTTCACCACTTTGGTTTTCACCCTTTGCGTCACTTTCATAACGTCTAAAACTCTTTCTTGCTGTTCTCCAACGTTCCCATGCAGAAGCATGTTAATACCTGTAAATGAGGTAAACAGAAAGGTTTTGAAATTAACACAATTAGTCACCAAAAAAACTGAAAAATGACAGAAACCGATACAATAAAACAGACTATAAAAAGAATATATATATGTTGAAGCTGAGAAACAATAAAATTTATTATCAATTTGTAATTAACTCAATATAAACCGATACAATAGAACTTTTTCCACTATTCAATAAGCCGAACAATTTTTATAAACTTGAAACAATAATATAATTATAATTTACTATATTATATTTTTATATATGCTTAAATATATAATTATTAATTTATCTAATAATTAGGACTATATTTTTACATAGGAGTTTCAAAAAAATTATTATCTTATTATCTTAACGAAATTTGCTAATTTTTACACTGGTCCGACTTGGGACCGGCAAAAATTAATAATTTATAGTAATTATTAATTTATCGAGTATTAATTTATAGAGGTTATACTGTAATTTGTTTTAATTGAAATATGTGATTTCATATTATAAAATAATTTTACAAATTGAAGAGAGTAGCATGCAAGAAATAGCTTTCCATAATCGAACGTGACCGTAATCGGTTTGAGCAAACTCATATAGATTCTCTTAACACTTTCTAATATTCACAAACACAAAACCTCAAAATCATGTCCCTTGCAATTTCATTCTTCTTTTTTCCTACTTTATTAATCATATTTAAATTAAAAAAACTCGATCTGATTGGTCCACATCAGCATATTCATTAAATAAAAAAATATTAAGTATAAATAGGACGGAAAAACTTGATTTAATTGGTCCACATCACTTTTAAATCAAACCAAAAATTATTAAGTATAATTAAAATATTAAAAGTTAATTTAACAAATTATGTCCAACAAAAAAGTAAATTCAATCTGATTGATCCAAATCAACATTATTTATTAAATCAGAAAATGTTAATATGGTTTGATAATTTAAAAGTTAAATAAAAAATTAACATTTAACAGTACATATATAAAAAAGTAACCATTATCAATTATCAATTTAAAAAAATCTACAACAACTCGATTTAACAATTAAAACAATGAAAACTGAATAAAAATATAACATAAAACTCTTGGAAGACATGATGGAGAAGAAAAAAATGGTTTTGCATGATCATTACAGCTTTCTAACAAAATTAATGTGAATCAACATGAATCATGGATTATATATACGGTGGTACACAACGTCAATAAGACTTTCAATAAAAAACTAAATATTTGAACCCATAAACCTTCAAGAAAAAAGAACTATAGAAATTTTATAGAAAACATAAAATAATACCAAAATCATTGCAATATTATATTTCTCTAAATCAAATTTATATGTACGTCAAAGTTGGATAATTCGATAGGTGTCATTGTTATTATTTTACCTAATTGTTTTTTTAAAATATATAAATAAAAATAGGATAAATTACAGATTATATATTAAATTCTCTTATATAAATAAAAAATTTCTATAAATTTCTATAATTTTTAATAATTTTAAAGATAGTAACTAAAAAAATAAACAAAAATATTAATACAGACTCGCGCGTAGCGCGAGTTATATACCTAGTACTCCCTCTGTTTTTTTAAGTTTGATGTTTTAGCTTTTTTCTTTGTTTTAAAAAGATTGATGTTTTAGGTTTTAAATAATGTATTTAGTTTTTCAAAAACATGTTAACCAATAAAGAAGAGAGAAGTAGTATTAATATATTATTAAAAAATAAAATATAGCTAAAAAGTAAAATAACAAATAATTATTAAAGTGTATCTTAATATGTGTGAAGATGTAAAACATCAAACTTAAAAAAACGGAGGGAGTATATAATATATAAAAGTTGATGGCATAGTGCATTGAAGGCGTCCACATGAGATTAAAAAACTCGATCTGATTGGTCCACATCAGCATATTCGTTAAATAAAAAAAATGTTAAGTATGATAAAGACGGAAAAACTTGATTTAAATGGTCCACATCAGCTTTTAAGTCAAACCAAAAATTATTAAGTATAATTAAAACATTAAAAATTAATTTAACAAATTATGTCTAACAAAAAAAATAAATTCAATCTGACTGATCCAAATCAATATATTTATTAAATCAGAAAATGTTAATATGGTTTAAAATTTTAAAAGTTAAATAAAAAAATAAAAAATTAATAATACATGCTTGAAAAAAGTAACCATTACCAATTATCAATTTTAAAAAATCTACAAAAACTCGATTTAACAATTAAAACAATAAAAACTGAATAAAAATATAACATAAACCTCTTGGAAGACATGATAGAGAAGGAAAAAAATGGTTTTGCATGATTATTACAGCTTCCTAACAAAATTAAATGTGAATCAACATGAATCATGGATTATATATACAGTTGTACACAACATCAATAAGACTTTCAATAAAAAACTAAATATTTGAACACATAAACCTTTAAGAAAAAAAGAACTATAGAAATTCTATGGAAAACAGAAAATAATACAAAAATCTTAGCAAGATTATATTTCTCTAAATCAAATGTATATGTACGTCAAAGTTGGATAATCGATAGGTGTCATTGTTATTATTTTACCTAATATTTTTTTTAATTTATAAATAAAAATAGGATAAATTACACATTTTATATTAAATTCTCTTATATAAATGAAAATTTCTATAAATATATATAATTTTTAATAATTTATATTTTTCAAGTTTCTTAATTTAGTTTAGGTATATATTTTATTATTTGGTAGTTATCTTTATAATTTACTAACTTAACTCATAAATTTAAAATATAGTATTTATAAAAAATATCTACATATAAATAATAAAGTAAAACTTAATTTTTCAATAAAGAAAAACATGATTAACTCTTTTTTCTTCACATTCAAGTCTTCTAGTTCTAGTTCCAAGGGTATAGATATTAAATTTTAATCTAGATTTGTTTATTATTTTATAATTATTGATTATGGAAGATTTGATAATTTGTTTGCTTTTCTGTTTTGAAATCTGTCCTTATTGATAAATTAGATTCTATTTTTTGGATTTATTGTTTTATTTCACTCATATCTATTATTATTATTTTCATTACAAGTTTGAATCAAAAACTTTCGTAATAGTATAATTCCAAAAACCGAAACCAAACCTTATGAAACTGAACCGTAAAAAACCAAACCATACTGAACCGAAATATATATGGTTTTAATATGGTTTGAATTTTCGTAAAACCGATAAACCGGAAAACCGAAGAAACTGAACCGAAACCAAACCAAAAACCGAAGTGCCCACCCCTAATACAGACTCCCGCATAGCGCGAGTTATTACCTAGTTACACTAAAACTCAATTATAAAGCTTAAACAAAAGCTTATTTTAGGGATAGATTTCTAGGTTTCTAAGGGCTGCCACATCAGCAAAATTAATTTACCAATGGTAGATTCTAAAACTGCTATGTTATCTTCTCCAACTTATAATTTAAAGCCATTTCATTAAATAATTTATTAATCAAAATTTCTTCAAGTTTTACCTACAAATTTTTTTTATAATTCTTAAATTCTAAAAAAAAACCAAAAATGAATTACACTAAAACTCAATTATAAAGTGTGATAATTCAAATTCGATCTAAAGACTGAACAAGAGTTTGTGGGTTTAAAGAGATATCTTTTATTAAAAATAGCCGGAGCTTGAGAACGTACACAGTGGTTTAGGTCGTCGGAATAAGAATGCCGACCTAAACTGTTTTTGGAAGTAAAATCAAAAGCTAGGAACAATAAGATCGCTTAGTTTGCCCTAGGTCTCGAGAGAGGATTTTTGGATGTTTATTAAGAAACAACTGAACCTTGAGAAAGGCTACCTACATACCCTTTTGAAGGGATCAAGCCAATCGTAGTTCTCCAAGTGTGGGGATTCTTGGATGATTGGAAGATGTTCTGAGAAGTGAATGACTTCTTTATTTATAGCCTGACGAGGTCGGTCTTATGGAGATAACTTCTCCTGTTGAAATAGGAAAACTTCCTTCTTGATAAGGCCGACCTTCCATTTTTTCGGAACTTATCAGATAATTAGAGGATTTTCATTTATCTTGCCGGCCTAAATATTTCTTAGACTTTTGAAGTGGGTCTATCTCAATTGATGTAGGGCTTTTAGAAGGGGTGCGAATTCCATCTCTAACAGTTAGTCCCCCCCCCCCCCCCCACACACAGTTTGGCAAGCGAATTGGTGAATTATAAGAGACAGTTTGGCATGAATTGAGATCGGACCATTCCAAAAGTTAGAAAAAATGTAGCATCATTTCTCTAAGCTTTTCAGGTCGGCCATTTGATGGCGTATAGTTTTCGAGATTGGTACGTAGAGTGAATTTTGTCGAGCTGAAGCGATGTATACCGAGCTAAGGAACTAGGATTGATATATACTCGGGTACGAGACTATGCTCGGCTCAATCTATGATATAATTACGAGGTGTGCTCGGCTTTTGTTAGAGTCGAATAAGAACGTGCGATGCGATATCGGCTTTAAATTGTTCGTATGACTTAATATTTCTAAGTCTGAATGTAAACCAGCGAGATGAGGTCGGCTTTATTTGTTTACATGACTTAAAAATTTTCCAAAAATCGAATGCAAGGTGCGATCAGGTCGGCTTAATAGTTTTGCATGACTTAGGAGTGCAGAGCGAGTTCTGGCTTTAGACAAGTATGAATACAAACGTGCGGGAGGCCTGTCTTATGTTGTTTGTACCATTTATCTTCTAAGTGTGAATAAATAAAAGCTTATTTTATGAAGTAACCGTCTTCTCGGTTTTCAATCATCTCGCCTCTGACTCACCAGAAATGGAATCAGCCGTCACTAAACACAAATTTTACTTTTTAATAGATTTCTAGGCTTTTAAGGACTGCCACATCAGCAAAAATAATTAACCAATGGTAGATTCCAAAAATGTTATGTCATCTGCTTCAATTAATAATTGAAAGCCATTTCATTAAATAATTTATTAATCAAAATTTCTTCAAATTTTACCTACAATTTTTTTTATATAATTCTTAAATTCTCAATAAAAGAAAAAAAACAAGCTAAAAAAACTGAAAACGAATTACACTAAACTCAATTATAAAGCTTAAACAAAAGCTTATTTTATGGAATCACCATCTTCTCAGTTTCCAATCATCTCGCTCTGACTCACCAGAAACGGAATTAGCCGTCACTAAACCCAAATTCTAATTTTTAATTAGTGACAACCGAACTGATAATAAACAATAAAACTTAAATAAGTGGAGCATAAACATTTAGAAATCCAAAAGACATAGCAATGAGGATGTAAAAAAAAAAAGACATAGTGATGAGCCACATATGGTATAAATAATACACAACTCTATCACAAATGAAGTCTAATGTGTCCCATGCTTGAGATTGTTGTAAGCAACATAAAAGTACAATCTCACAACTGTTTTGCATTTATATTTATAATGTGAATCAAGTAGAATGAGTCTCAATCATAGTATTGTTGGAACTCGAGAACGTTTTTCTCGCCAAAAATAAAATTTAAGGAGTGACCAGGTTTTCTTTCTTCTAGAGAAAATTAATTTATACAATTGTAACTTTTTGACTTATAACAGATTTCAAGTTTCTAAAGCTGATATAGAGTTCCATATAGTTCATTGTAATACGATATTGTGGAAAAACTGAAGTAAAAACCTAACTAAAGAACCGGTGATTAAAGATAATTACTCACCATTTCTTAATTTTCATTTGCAAAAGTTCATGAAACATAAAACTGAAAAGATTTTTTTTTTTAAATAACATATAACTATAAAATCCACACTCTTCACCAATATCGGTAAATGATTGAGCTAGCTAAACTTGAAATAAATATTATATCAATTATCAATAAACTCATATAATAAAGAACTTGATTTTGGACCTGCACGCCTTATTGTTAATACAACAACTTATTCAATTTGTGTGAGATATATTTTTCTTTTTCTAAATTTTATATTTTAATTCTAACTCATCTGTAATTTTTTTATATTTATTTTATTTTATTTGTAAGGACCAACGGTTTTTTTCAACATGCGACCTTGCGTGTGTTGTATTTATTGTATAAAATTTAAGCTTTTATTTTAATCTATTTTGAGAATAGACGATAATTTCTTTTTTATTCAATCAATTATTTTTTTAACAAAATAATTTTTAGTTATTTGATCGGTAGTTAAGAAGTATTATGTTTAAATTTATTATAAAAAAATTGATTCATGTGACCATATCAACATGTCTAAAATCTGCTATCCATATTCTATTTTAATATATTGATCTCTGTTTTATTCTCGATCGAATAACCTGACATTTTACAATTGATTATTTGAAAAGAAAATATTTACAATCTAAGGATTATTTATATGCAACTAAGGGGAGATAAAAAATAATATAAGCGATTATATTTTCTGCTTAACTATTTATTAGAAGATAAGTTTACATTTTTTGATAAATCCAACAAAAAGAAATTAAAATTCTCAAAGAACAAATTGTTTTGGTTCTTTCACGCAAAATATTATTGTTTATTTCAAAATAAAGATTCTACTAATCTCTTTCTTATAAAAATATTTTTTTTATCTTGTCTCATTTATGAGATAAATATGATGTTTAGTTCTTTGTTTTAGAAAAGTTTATTTATAGATGTATAATTACATCTATCCCGCCACTGGACATTCTTTTTGCTAATTAATATTTATTAATTTATAGGGTTGGCACCCCCCCCCCCCCCCCCCCCCCCCCCCCCCCCCCCCCAAACTACATGTTGTCTATCTATTCACCCTCAAACTATAAATCTCTGCATATTCCCACCCAAACAATTTTTTATCTGTCTATTCTCTTAAATTCAATTAAAAAATAAAATCGCTATCAATTTACGAAATTGCCTTTTGGTTAGTTGCGTTTCGGAGGGAAATATGCAGAAAAAAAATTGTTTGGGTGAGAATAAGCAGAAGTGTAGTCTAGGGGGGGAATATACATAATTTATTAAGTTCAGGGGGCTGAGGGCAGTCAATTTAATTTTTAGATTTTTTAATATATTTAACACATGATTAGCTTAATCATATACAACATATATTTGTATAGTAAAAGAAATTTATATTTCTATTAAAAATAGTTGCAATATGACAACATAATTTATTTAAAAAAACAAACCTAAATTTTGTTATTATACATACATAAACATATTATTCTATTGTTTCAAGTATTTTGATTTGAAATACTAATAGAAAAAAATATTTTTTAGGATATACTTGATATTACAAGACTTGTTTACTTGACATTGGACATTTTAACTAATACAAGTTTATCTTTCTATTGGTTCGAGTATTTTGATTTGAAGTGTTAGTAGGGAAAAAATATTTTTTGGGATTTATAAACTTATATTAATATATTCGAACCTATATGATGATAATTATATACTAATTAAATCGTGTAAAGTGAACAAATTGTGAATAGTAAAGTAAATCCCAAAATATAATTTCTTCTATTAGCGCTACAAATATACTTGGAACAATAAGATAATAAACTTATACTAATTAAATCGTGTAGTGTCAAGTAAATAAGTTGTGTAATGTCAAGTAAATCCTGAAGTATAGTTTCTGCAATCCTGCTATTAGCACTTTAAATCAAAATACTCGAACCATGAATGGCGTAGAAGAGGTTTCAACTCTCTGTCTAACCACTCATTACTCATATGTGTTAATTTAAGCACAAGATGTACATTCGACATCTAAGTTTGAAGTCTCTAACCCATCTGTGTTGTGAGTTATTAGTGGCCTAATTTAACAACACATTCATTTATTTCTGAGATTATAATCGAAATACTCGGACCAACATGATGATAAAATTGTATTAGTTAAGTTGTCTAATGTCAAGTAAATAAGCCTTGTAATATCAAGTATATCTCGAAGAATAGATTTTTCTATTAGTATTTCAAATCAAAATACTTAAAACAAAAGAATGATAAGTTTATGTATATATGTTAGTTTTGGTTTTAAAAAAAAATAAATGTATTGTCATATTATTACCATTTTTTCATATCAATATACGTTTCTCTTACTATATGTTGTGTATATAATTCAGCTAATCATGTGTATATTGAAAAATCTAAGAATTAATTTGACTGCCCTCAGCCCCCAGAACTTAATTAATCCTGTATATTCCCTCTATAATACACTTCTGCTTATTTCCCCCCCAAAATGCAATCTAACCAAACCGCAATTTCGTAAATTAATTGCAATTTTAATTGTTAATTGAATTTGGGGGAATAGACAGATAAAAAATTATTTGAGTGAGAATATGCAGAGACCTATAATTTGAGAGAGAATAGATAGACAGGGTATAGTTTGGGAGGCTGACGATAGTCAAACCTAATTTATAACATAAAAAAAAAAGTTATAAAGCAATAAAGGCAGAAATGACTAAATAATCCATAACACACATTAATGAAGAAGAGAAGAGAAGAAGCCCAGTTTCCGTAAATCTCATTGCAAACCCAAAATCTGATCTGAAGTTCAGAGTAGCCGAGGTGATAATCAAAGAAACCAGAGAGATGAGCACTACCAAAGATCAGTTTAGTTAAATAGATCTTAAGGGATAAGTGTTCCATGCAAGGAGAGAGCCAGTCCGTAGCTGGACAATCCATGAAAAGGTAAATTTCTTTTCCTTCCGGCTCTCTGAAATTATTTTATACAAACAATCAAACAATCCATATCACCTGAAATTCATAGATCCCAGAGACAGAAACACGATTTTCACATTCTTCACAGGTTTCGAGAAATTTTTGTGGGATGCTTATGCTACCGAGGTTAGCATTTCATCATTATTTTTCATCTGTAATTATGAGATTAGTCAGGTTATGGCAGATAAAGTTGATAGACAAAATGATTTATTTATGCTTAGATCATGTGAAAACACATTTTCTTTTGTCAGCTCATGTGTGCCAACCAGTTTCACTGGAATCAGCATTAGAAACAGCCTGGCAAGGGTTACCAACCTATGAGATCCTCCAATCAAGCTTAGCTGAAAACTCTTTTGTTTTAGTTCAGAAAATATTTATGTAAATGATATGGAGCTGAACGTTCAACCAAAAAAAAGAAAACCGAAGCAGTTTTACATTCGGGAAAAATTATGATTTTACAGTAATTGATTCTCTAGCTTCAGTTTGAGGTTCACAACATTTTATTTCAGGCCTATGTATAAGAACACACACACACACAAAAACGGATAAATGCAGAAACCTCGTGACTGGAATTTGTCTGAATGTGGACTGGTGGGAGTAAAAGTACCTATACGGGGAAAAAAATCTAGTTAGTAAAATTATAAGACCATCCTTTACATTCAAAAAGTATAGATATGACTATGTACTTATGTTTATGACGATCATTTTTCTATGCCTGAATCAATCAATTTACTGGTATGTGTTTAATGGGTATGATCTTGCTTGATGGGAATCAAAATCTAAAAGTACTATATGAACAAATCCGTATCTGTTCTATAATCTCTACAATATTATTTGAGAAGTACATTTTTGAGACACTAAAAAAATCTCTGTTATTACGAAATATGTCATTACAATTTAGAGATAATATTGTTTGGCAACAAATTTATTTAGGGATAAAGTTGGCGAGTTCAATGAGTTAACTCGGCCTCCTTAACTCGATTGTGTCCAAACAAGAAAATCCGATCCGAAGCTCTATTTCAACTAACGCGGATCCTGAAAAACTTAAAACAAACCGGATTATTCAGACATTTGTGGAAGGCCAGTTCTGAAAATCTAAAATTGACAAGAATGGCATCAAAATAAAGATTTGAATCAGTTTCAATCGATCATATATTTTTGCTAACTATCTAATATTGACTAATTATCTAATTTGTTTTGTCATAAATCAAATATATTCACAAATCTCAATAAATCATAATATTACGGCAACTGCTACATCTTGACTTGGAATCTAAAATATCCGGATATCCTACATTCCCGAATAACTACCTAACATTGAAATTCATTAATAAAAGATCTAAACAATCTCATAATTATTCTTAAATTGCAAAGGTTGTTACGGCCATAAAAATATCTCAAAAAAGATTCGCAAGTAAAACAAGTGATTGAAAAACCAATTGGACTTTAGTATAAATGTCAGAGTAACGCTTCTGTCAAACACTTGCTTAAAGAGCTTATTGTAAAGATCGTACCTGTATTAGCGCTGAAAGGTAGCATGGCTTCCAAACTTCCACTTACCCTTGTTGAAGGTATTAAGCCTTTCAAATCCAGTTGGAGGATTCAGTTCAAAATCCTGCACATATGGAAGCAGTTTGCTTTCGCATCAGGAGAATCAATCGAAATGATTTTGGCTGACAAAGAGGTATGAGTTAATCACTCCCTATTTTTCAACTTTTTATTGTTATAGTAGTTTTTACATTATCTTTGTACCTATCTGATATATTCACTACTTCTTTCAGGGTACGAAAATTCACTGTTCTGTAAAAAAACAGCATCTTAAGAGATATGAAAAACATCTCTCCGCAGGGAACTGGAAGTTTATTGAGGAGTTCAATGTTAGCCATTTTATCGGTCAATATAGGACTACCAAGCACTGTTACCGTATTAGTTTTGTCAAAGATACAATTGTGACTAATTCTGTTACGGTATCAGAGTCAAATTACTTGGATTTGGTTCCTTACAATCAGATTCATAATGGCAAGCACCCCCAGAGCATCCTGTGTGGTACGATATAATATTTAATCATAAATCTATGTAAACAGATATCATTCATGTCTATCTAACTATAGCTATATTTTCAATATAGATGTGATCGGGCAAATAGTGAATGTGGGTCAACTGTCTACTATGCATGTTAATAACAAGGAGGCAAAGAAGATTGACTTCGAACTACAGGATGAGCTGTAAGTATTATCTAAACTTATTTGGAAGCCATTAATATTTTCGGGTATGATATATTGAGAATTTTGAAAATTATATGTTTGGGTATTAATTAGGTTTTTAGCGTATTTTTGATACTTTATTATCAGTGATATGCGTCTAAGCTGTACCATAGAAGGATCTTTTGCTGATCAAATCGTTGAAGCCACTTCCAATCCTGACAGGGAAAAATTAATTTGTCTTATTAGATTTGGAAAAATCAAAGAGTTCAGAGGTAGTGATTATTTTGGACATATATTTACTCCACTATTTTTATAATGTCATTCCTGTTTCTTACTATGATTTTTAATATGCGACAGAAATAAAAAAAATGTTTCTAACGCTTTTGATGCCAGTTTAGTCATCCTAAACCCACCAGCCACAAAAATCCAAGAGTTTTTGAATGCGTTAGTTCCTATATACGATCACCTTTTTTACATTGTTTATTTAAAGCTTCCTCATGAAATCTTGCATTTTATAAATTACCAGATGATAGCCTAGCCCTTACTCTATTGAAAACTAATCCCAAAAAGGAGATTGTAGCCAAGACCGACGATTACTGGAACCAATTTCCTATGGTCACTGTCTTTGAACTTAGAGAACTAACTGAGGTTTTAAAATTTTTGGCTATAAAAATATCTGTATACTTATATTTGATTGTCATTTCTGTATTCTAATAATTCGGTAAATGTTGTAGGTTGGCAAAGTCAGGATCATCTGCACTGTCTATGCAATTGACACTGATTGGGGATGATACTATTTTGGATGTAAAATCAAAAATCACAAGAAGGTTAGGAAAATAGTGGCAGGAACCAATGAAGTGGTTCCTTTGGGAGCGAAACCTAGGTGGCATTGTAATGAATGCAACAAGACTATCACCAACGTTGTGCCCAAGTAAGTCACTAATTTTTAATTTTTTACAATAAGCTCTAAGATATCATAATAGTCACAACATATTGTCCAATTACAATGTCATGTTTAAGTTACATCTGAAGGTTATGGATACAACAAATGAGATTACTATATTGTTATTCGACACATCGGCAACTGAGATGTTAAAATGCCAAACATCAGACTTGCTCAATGGATCATTCGATGAGGTTTGGTTTAAAATTTTCATGCTTTGATTTTATTGAATCTCAGTTGCCAATATATTTGCTGCTTATCAAATATGATCGTATAAGTACATTGATTCAGTTTATTTTTCAAATCCGTAGATCGAAGATCCTGAAGATCTCCCACCAACGATCAAGAACTTAGTTGGAAAAACATTTCAGTTTGTTCTTGCTGTTGATAAAGAAAATTTGGGTGGTGGTCACTAAACTTTCAAGGTTTCCAAGATCTTGAGTAACAATGGTATGGTTGAGGATTTGACTGTTGATGATTCAGAAAAGCCAGTTAATATTTCCGAATTGGTTTATCGTGATGAGGTATATTACTATACTAATTGTTGTAGGTATTTATAATTCACAGTGGTTCCTTAACCATAATCTATTGTATTTTGAATAGGGTTTGTTGTCTCTTACCAACACTGAGTCAAATAACGATTTTGATAACCATTTCCAAGTTACCCCTACTTCGAAGAGAAAAGATGACACTATAAGTGAAGTTTTCGAAGATCAACATTCAGCAAATAAGAAACAATGCCTAGGCCCGGTCAAAATCGAGAAGTTTGGGAGTGATATCAAAAGTGGCTAATGTCGAAAGTTTTAATAGCTTTCTGCTGAGTGAGTTGTGTGCTATGTGGTTTTTATTTCTCTAAAGCATTGTCTAATTATTTCAGATTACACATTCTATGTTTTTTGTTTCTGCCTAGATTATTCCATAAAACGCAACAGCTGAACTCAATAATATCTCTAGTTCGTTTATGAATTAAAGTTTGCCCATAATTATATCGTTAGAATCAGAGATTTTCAAAGATTTTTAAAATTTATGATATTATTATTCGGATTTAGCCCGCTCTTAATTATCTAAGATCCTTATCTAACGAAATTCTTAAAAAAACAAGTTGTTCGAAACATACCTTAACAATGATGGGCTCGATATTGTATGGACTATTTGCTACTCTTTGGTCCAATATTTCTGTTAGGGCGTAGCCCATCTCAATTGGCTACTCTTTGGTCGAGAAAAACAAGGAATCACTACCTAGGAATGGAGCACTCCTCGGTCTATGCATTTTCTTTGCCTACAAATGAACCAATAAGTGTTAAAGTGGCGTTAGTTTCTATCAAAAATAATTGGGCCTTTCACTGTTTTACTGAAAAGTAAAAAAAAAATTATTATGATTGCTTACCAAAAACTTTGTAGCAGCGTTATCTCATGTCCTTGGGAAAACTTTTCCCGAAAACGAAATTCTAAATCTGCTAAAGGAAAATGAATACTGAATGTATATATATTAATTTGATCTCAATATAATTTTTAAGTAAAAATTTCTGCATTCAAATATTCAATTGCTTACCAAAAAGGATATTGCAGCGTGTTGTCATATCGTCTTTCTTTTTTTCCCGAAAATTTTGTATTAAAGCTGATAAGGAAAAGAAATATAGAGTCCAAAGTCATTAAAACCATCATTTAAAACCGCTACTTCAACCTATATCACGTAAACCTAGATTTTCTCCCACTATATATACAAGACAGTTAAATTCGCAGCACATCACTATCTAAAAAACACGACACTTTGAAAGCAAATTTTTCCATCAAATCGAACAATGTCCAACTATGACAAAATCATAGACCTTCATCCCTGGAAATCAGATTGGAAAATGCGTTTGAAGGTTCACAGAAATTGGAAGAGCATTGCAACCATTGGAGAAGAGTCAGTTCATTTCATATTGGCAGATGAACGTGTAAGTTTTGAGATCTTTAGAAAGTTAAAAATTATGTTTCTAATTTTTAGCGTGGATTTGAACCGTATACACCATGGTCTCTTATATTTGAATCTTCTATTTTTTTACTTATAATTGTTTTAAAATATTATTAACAGGGAGACACGATCCATACTATTTGTAACTGGGCGTGGTTGTTTGCATATTTCGACGCTGTCATGCATGAAGGACAGTGGAAAAAAATCAACAATTTTACTGTTGTTGGTGTCCCTAATATGCAGCGTTTAACAGACATTCAGAAGGAGATTCATTTCCTAGAGAACACCGACGTAAAGCGATGTAACTATGAGTCTGAAGAACATTATCTGTCATTCAAAGCGTTTGATGATACCTTCCATCCTGGCGTACATGTTTATCTCCCTGTTGGTAAAACCTCTAACTAAGTTTATTAGATTCTGCAATAGAAAGATGTAAGTTTTTTTTTTCGTCTAAACGAAGCTATTAGTTTATGATTTTGGTTTTCTTAATGTAGATGTCATTGATAGAATCACTAATGTGGAGGATTTAGAGTTGGTCCATGATGACATATTTGCAGCTAATTATCCAAAACAAATTTGTCGTGTGAGATTTATTATCGTCAATAATGAGTATATATCTACTTTAATTTTTTTAACAAATTCCTTATGTATACATATTTAGCCTCTATTAATGTAATTACTTAATTATAGGGATCATGATATACTATGTGTGGCTTTTGGTAAATTGGCTGAGGAATTTAATCATCATTGGCACTGTCTTCACGATAATCAAGCTGTAGTAGTGTTAACTGATTGGCGTCCTATGTTTATTCAAGGTAAAAAGAAAAATAAAATTTAAATGTTGAACATATCTTTAAGTCATATTCTCTTCAATGATACTTTTTTCAGTTATGATTAATTTATTAACTGATTTATTTTCATGGATAAAGGTATTCTCAATTGGTGGATCAGCGAGGGGTGTCTAGGTTTTACTTCGATCTGGATATTGGCGAAGTTTTTGATTCAAAGAGAACATGTAAGTCTTAGTATGATTGAGATATATATTATATAGATTATAGATATTCGAATTTTTTAATTAAAAGGATAAAAGCTACTATCTAACCAAATGCAATTTTGATTATTCATCTCAGCCCAAATCCACCGATTGAAATCGATTGATTGGCAAGCTGGAAACATGGCATCAAGTTTAAGGAGAAAAGCTAATGTGGGAGTCATGGCATTTCTTTTTTTTTTTTAATTTCAATTTATCATATTTTAAGACTTTCGTTGAGATTTTTAAGTGTTATTTATCATATTTTAAGACTTTATGTGTTCAATGTTTTTGTTAGTTTAATTGTTTGGATTTTATGAAATGCAAACTAAAAATATTTATGTCTACAATATCTAATTAGTTATTTGACTAACCTTTCTAAGGAAACTCCAATAATTTAGGTATTCGAAAATACACCATTCCTTTGCATGTAGTTCTAATTTCTGTGTAAATATAAACAAAATATACACATTTAAAATAAGTTTGAAAGATGATATAGATTGAAGAATCAAAGAAAATCTACAATCGAATGTAAGATATGAGTAGATAACTGAATTTCTGTTAGGATATCTAAAATGTATATATCTAAATACCATATATGAACTCTTTTATTAAACACTCAATATTTTGTTATTGATCTAATTACTATTGTAAATCTTCTTTATTAGTAAGTAATGCTATTTATTTTACATCTTCACTGAGAATAAAGTATTCGTCAAAATTAAAGGTTCAAAATCACAAATAGGTTATGAAGAAGAGGAAGAATGATGTTTTTGGCCAATTTCAAAGTTCAGAATCTTCCAAGAAAAGCAAATATATTTTTGTAGATGAAAATTCTCTAGCTAAAAGTACTCTATCAAGCAGTAAAAATGGAAGCGTTGTGTTAAAGTCAGTATTCAATCGAATTTTGGGAGATATTACCAATTCGCAATCGGATGGGAGTTTGATTTCTCAATGTACTCCTACTGTTTCTTCCTCTGTTGCATCTAATCTGAAACAGAGAAATATGGTTGTAAGTAAACTAAAATTTTCAATATCATTATAGTTTCTACGATTAACAATAAACTCATATTTTTGAAGAAATTATTGAGAAATCATTCATCGAAAATGCCTTTACACATGTTTGTTGTTTAATATGGTAATTAATTTTCTAATATTGTTTACCAAATATGCACAATTAACCATTCTCAGACGAGGTTAGAAGGGGATCACAATCTCTAGTAAACTAAAATTTTCAATATCATTATAGTTTCTACGATCAACAATAAACTCATATTTTTGACGAAATTATTGAGAAATCATTCATCGAAAATGCCTTTACACATGTTGGTTGTTTAATATGGTAATTAATTTTCTAATATTGTTTACCAAATATGCACAGTTAACCATTCTCAGACGAGGTTAGAAGGGCATCACAATCTCGAGGCAAAAATTGTCAAATAACAAAACGTAATGGTAAGATTTTATTAACTTTTCTTATCAAAATATATACTATTACCATTCTAACATTTTCAATTTACTCTACTTAATAAGCACAGGTGGAGATACAAGAAAATCAGCGAGAAAATCAATTAACATGATCAAGAATAATGATCCTAACAACCACTTCTTACTAATGTCAGTAGGTACATACTCTACTACATATTTTTAGGACTATATTTATATTCTAACTCTTTTTCTTATTTCAACTACAGAAGAACATCAAGCATATTTAGAAGATATATATGATTACTCGAGTCCTGAATGTATATCTGATGAGTACTCAGATGATGACAACGAAGAAGAAATTCATTCATCTGATTTTCTAAGTACAGTGGACGAATTGAGAAAATTCAATATTGAAATGACGTTAAGCAGGACTCTCAGAATAGGCATGCTTCAGAATCAGTTGAATTAACTGGTAAATAATGATTATTTTGCTATATTGTCAGAATAGGCACACCATTTTTTTAACTGCATTTGAAATGAAATTTAATGAACTAACATGCTTTTCTTTATTTCCAGGTTATGAAGATCCCGGAGATCCAGTATATGAATGTGACAAATGCAGAGCCATTTTCTGGTATGAGGAACGTATTAGTAAACGGAGAAATTCTAAGAAACTTATTTTTACGATGTGTTGTTTGCAAGGAACAGTAAAATTGCCTTTCCTTAAAAATTTGCTAACCAATGACGACGAAATAAGTAGACATTTTAGAGAGAATATCAGAGCTTACAACATGATTTTTGCTTTTACTTCTCTTGGTGGAAGTGTTGATCGTTGTTTGGCTAATGGTAGAGGACCAAATATGTTTCAACTTTAAGGCATGAATATGCATAGATTAGGTAGTTTGAAACAACCCGATGGTGACTATCCTAAATTCTCTCAACTATATATTGTTGACACGGAGAATGAAGTGCAGAACAGAGCTGAGATTCTGAGGTAATTTTCAATTTCTATATTTTTAATTGTATTTACCATCTATATTTCTTAGTTAATCTTTATGGTTTGAATCAATTGTAGTAAGGGTAAAAACAAGGACAAGGAAGCGAAGAAGAAGAACAAGTTAAGGAAAGAATTAATTGAAGCCCTAATGAAAATGTTGGATGCAGTAAATCCTTATGTAAAGGTTTATAGGAATGCTAGAGAGAGATTCAGTCTAAATGATATTGAGACATTCCATATGAGGATTGTGGGAGATCGTCATGGAAAGGATAGAAGGACCTATAGCATGCCTACAGCTTCAGAAGTTGCAGCTTTGATTCCTGGTGATTTTCATATAGATATGCCACATCGTGATATTATTGTTCATGAACAGTCTGGTGATTTAAAGAGGATAAGTGAGATACATCCTTCTTACTTAGCATTGCAATATCCTCTAATATTTTCTTATGGTGAACATGATTTCAGAACTGAGATTGATAAAGGTTTCAGTGGATTGAACAAGACAGGCAAATTGAAGAAAATCAGTATGAGGCAGTTTTTTGCATTTAGAGTTAAAGAGAGAGCGAATGAATGTCAGACCCTTCTACGTTCCAGAAGATTGTTTCAGCAATTTTTGTGTGATGCATTTACAATGATCGAAACTAACAGGCTATCTTATATTACATACAATCAGTCACACTTGAGAGGCGAAGATTATGATTCTCTGAAGTCATTTTGTGATTCGGGTAATTCTGATATGTCTGAACAAGGTTCACGATTGCTACTGCTTGCTTCATTCACTGGTGGTCCTAGGTATATGAGAGAGCAGTATTATGATGCTATGGCTACATGTAAACATTATGGGTTTCCTGATTTGTTCATCATGTTTACATGTAATCCTAAAGGGCCTGAGTTAACTAGATTTTTCAAGCAAAGGAATTTGAAGTCAGAAGACAGACCAGACATTTTCTGCCGTGTTTTTAAAATGAAGTTTGATTGTCTTATGAAAGATTTGACTGAAGATGATCATTTCGGGAAGACTGTTTCAGGTATGGTATTTTATTCAAATCCATAATATTAAACTGCTGAAATCTTTACATTCCTAATTATAGCTTAATAAATATATTTTTTTCAATTTTTAGACAGCTATGTACACAGTAGAGTTTCAGAAAAGAGGACTTCCCCATGCTCATATATTGTTATTCATGCATCCTAGCTGTAAATTTCCAACTGCTGATAGCATAGATAAGATCATCTCTGCAGAAATACCCGATAAGAATTCAGATGCAGAACTATATGAAATTATTTCGGATTGTATGATTCACGGTCCATGTGGTGCTGCTAATCCAAGAGCTTCGTGTATGGTTGATGGTAAATGCTCTAAATTCTTTCCTAAGATCCATGTTGATATTACTAAAGTTGGTAGTGATGGCTATCCTGTCTACAGAAGACGTGAAACTAATGATTTTGTGGAGAAGAATGGTTTCAAATGTGAGAACAGATATGTTGTCCCATATAACAGAGAATTATCAGTTCGATACAAAACTCATATTAGCGTGGAGTGGTGTAACCAATCAAGTTCTATAAAGTATTTATTCAAATATATCAACAAAGGGCAAGATCATATCACGATTGCTGTTGAGCGACGTAGTAAGAGTTATAACCATGTTAGTTCTACTGAAACTAATAATGATGAAGAGAAGCCAGTGAATGAGGTTAAAGATTTCTTTGATGGAAGGTATCTCTTATTTCATGAAACTTTTCAATTTCCTTTACATGATTGTATGTTTCTTTTACTATTTTTATCTTCTACTCTGATATTATTTATTTCTGTTTCATTTTAGATATGTTTCAGCATCTGAAGCTGCTTGGAGGATATTAAAATTTCCTATTCATTATCGATCGACTCCCGTAGAGAAACAAACTTTTCATCTAGAAGGGAAGCACAATATTTATTTCAATGGCAAAGAGGATGTTAAATCTGTTCTGGGTAGGAAATCATCACAGCGATCTCAGTTTCTGGCTTGGTTGGAACTAAATAATAAGGATTCGCTTGCTCGGACTCTTACGTATGCACATATACCGAATCACTATACATACGATAGTAAAGCCAAGGAATTCAATCGCAGAAGGAAAAAGGGTTTTAGTATTGGGAGGATTAACTATGCTTCGAGGAAATTATAAAGTGATTACTATCTCCGAGTTATTTTAAATATAGTCACTGGTCCTAGAAGTTTTGAAGAGATTCGAGAATTCAGAGGAGTTGTTTATAAAACATATAAAGAAGCATGTTTCGCGCGTGGTATTTTGGAAGATGATCAGATGTATATTGACAGTATTATATCTGCAAGTTTATGGTGTTTTGGAGATTATCTCCGTAATTTCCTTGCGTTGATGCTTTCTTCTGATTGCTTAACAACTCCAGAAGATGTTTGGGAGAAGACATGGTATATTCTATCGGAGGATATGGAGAGAAAGAAAAGAATCGAGTTCAACAATCCTGGTAATAGGAAACATTTTAAAATCATGATTACATTTATTAATATCATGTTTTTGACAGTATTGTAGTCAAATTATTGTTTAAACTTTTACAGATCTTCATTTAAACGATGCTGACAAGAAAAATTTGACTCTACAAGAAATTGATAATCTACTGTTGAACATGGGAACTTCTCTCGATCGATTTCCATCAATGCCACAACCAAGTGGAGAGAGGATCAATCATTCGAATCGTTTTATTGTTGATGAGATGTCCTACGACATAGTTGATTTACAGAAGAAACATGATGAATGGTTGAAGATGTTAACATCCGAGCAGAGAGGAATATATGATCAAATCACAAGTGCCGTTTATAGTGGAAAAGGAGGTATATTCTTTGTCTATGGTTTTGGAGGAACCGGTAAAACATTTATGTGGAAAACTTTATCAGCTGTTATACGATCTAAATGGTCTATTGTACTTCACGTGGCATCTAGCGGTATTGCCTCTTTGTTGTTCGAAGGAGGTAGGACTGCTCACTCAAGGTTTGGTATTCCTATTAATCCTGATGATTTTACTTTATGTTCGATGAAATCTGGATCAGATCTTGCTAATATGGTTAAAGAAGCAGCGATGATAATCTGGGACGAAACCCCTATGATGAGCAAGTATTGCTTTGAATCCTTAGATAGAAGTTTGTCTGATATTATTGGAAACGTAGATGGCAAGCCATTTGCAGGCAAAGTTATGGTTTTTGGAGAGGATTTTAGACAGGTTCTACCTGTAGTTAATGGTGCAGGGAGAGCGGAGATAGTATGTCTTCATTGAATTCGTATTGTATTTGGGAACATTGCAAGGTCCTGAAGTTAAATAAGAACATGAGGCTATTGTCTGGTAATCTGAGTCGCGATAAAGCTAATGAAATTAAGAAATTCTCAGAATGGTTATTAGATGTCGGAGATGGGAAACTTTTGGAGCCTAATGACGGTGAAGCTCTAATAGATATTCCTGAAGAATTACTTATTACTGAAGCGACTGATCCCCTTGAAGTGATTAGCAATGAAGTTTATGGTGATCCGAATTTGTTGATACAGAATGATGATCCAAAGTTTTTTCAAGAAAGAGCTATCTTATGTCCAACCAATGACGATGTTGATTTAATCAATGAACTTATGCTTGATAAAATTAAAGGTACGTTCTTATTTCTTATAATATTTACATTTAACTGTAAAGTTGTTATTAATATATGCATAAGTATACTGAGTTAATTATTTATTTGTATCAGGTGATGAAAGATTTTATTTAAATGCTGATACTATAGATCTATGGATACAGTTTCAAGCAACAATCCAATTTTCACTCTTGATTTCCTACACAGTATAAAGGTACCTGGATTACCCAAACATTTTATACGTCTTAAGATAGCTGTTCCAGTGATGTTGCTACGAAACATAGATCCTAAGAGGGGGATTATGTAATGGAACTAGATTACAGATAACACAAATGGCTGATCATGTTTTAGAAGCTCGAGTTATTACAGGAGATAGAGTGGGTTATAAGGTTTTGATTCCTAAGATTGTGATTTCTCCATCAGACGTTAAGCTACCTTTTAAAATGAGAAAAAAAAACAGTTTTCATTGGCTGTAGCTTTTGCTATGACCATTAACAAGAGCCAAGGACAATCACTAAAGGAAGTTGGTCTGTTTCTTCCTCGGCCCGTGTTTTCTCATGGTCAGCTTTACGTTGCATTCTCTCGAGTTACTTCTAAGAAAGGTTTGAAAATTCTTATAATAGACAAGGAAGGGAATCCTCAGAAGCAGACTACAAATGTTGTTTTCAAAGAGATTTTTCAAAACATTTAGTTGTTATAACAATGAGTTAATTTCTTTTAGCTGTTACTTTTATTTGATTTTTTATAGTTGGTATTTTTGTATTTCAAACTTATCTATTTTCAATCAATCATTGTCTATTAAGCAAAGAATTTTTATTGAAATACTCATCATTCATCTAACGTATACTCAAGAATATAAAAGAACGAAGAGAAACTGACCTGTTCTTCTGGATTTTCTTTGAATTCCGTTTAGTTGCAAAAAGTCCTTTTAATTTCCAAATGTGCAGCATCTTATGTATTCGGAATTTTAATCTGTTCACGAATTTCCTGTTTTAAAAAAACAAGTAATTATGATCAGTTTTTGTGCTAATTCACAAAAGTAACAAAATCTATATTCCGTCCGAAGAAATATTCATCAGAAAACCGGATCATATTTATAATTAGGAATAAAAACATTGTTTCATCTAATTGTTTGGTTAATTATCAAAAATATCAATTATAATTTTCACGCTTTCAAAAATAATCTATTGTAAACATTATTTACTAAAAAACCGAAGAAAAAAATATGAGTTACTTATCTTATTTTTTTGTTGTTGTAGAAATATTCATCGGACGTTTCTTTCCAACCCATCCCTGTAAGAAACACAAACAACGATTGATCTACAGTTACTCATCACCTCAACTATTTGTGAAACTAATTCTACATGCATGAAAAGATATATAATTACTTATCTGAAATTTTTCCTCCCAAGAACAATCGAAAAGTCAATCGGCCAAATTTTGACTTCATACTCTGAAAACGAATCTTCAATTTATGAGATCGAACAGATCGATTGAACCGATGATTGAATTGCATGAAATGATCGGAACTCTTCGTTATTTGCAAGATCGAAGGATTTAAACTGCGAGATCAATCGACTTTGCTATGAGATCGATGTGTTTGAAAGAAAATAGAGATTTAAGTAGATCAAAAGATTAGAGGAACTTCTGTTCAGAGATGTATGTGATTTGGGGGAGAAAAAACGAAGCAGGACAAGAAATGAATCTTATTTTTGGTTTGTCTTTTCGTTGAAGTCGGGAGAAGAAGAGTCGAGATGAAGGTTTGTCTTTTCGATAATCTGGAGAGGAAGAGTCGAGAGAAAGATAAAATTGTATACCGTTTAGTTTATTATTTTGGGCTTTTCAAGTTGGGCTTTCCCTTTTATATTGTTGATATTTTATTTAGTTTCTTTTCAAATTTGAAATAATTTATACAATTTTTATTCCATTAACAAGTCTAATTTTTTGTTTATTTTTTTTTTAATAATTTGAACATCAACACTGATATTTTTTCTGTTTGATATTATTTTAAAATAACATATTCGTAATTCATAAAAATCATTTGTAATATAAAAAATCGTAACCAGTTGCGATGGTAGATAAAAACAATTAAATTTATGTATACACACAATATAACTTATAGGTTTCGATATTATTTAAAAACATTTCAACACTTTAAGTAATTCACACACATATATATATATATATATCTAAAATAAAAGTATTTTTATAGTAAATCAAAATATAACTTCTCATATTTCCTAAGTTGACCACAAATATAATGGTAAAACACAAAAATAAGAATGTTCTTATATTCATCTACTATATAATTTTAAAGAGTCTTATTTAATTAAAATAAAAGACCTAACAATCATCTTAATCAAATATTTAGAGTGTTAAATAATAAGAGCATCAAAAATAAAATCTATCGAATTCTAAGTCGAAATCTTAACTATACAAAGTAATTTACATATATAATCGACAAAGGATGCAATAATTATACAAACATAACTACAAACTTAGAAGACATATCACACGTAAAGAAAAGAAAATACCATTCAAAAATAACAACACTTTTTAGTTCAACAAACAATAAAACCAGACAATAAACATATCAGCCAATATAATAAAATATATATCTGCAAAACTAAACTGCATAGTACAATTTAAATTAAATATATATATAATTAATTACCCCGCACGTAGAGCGGGCTAAATCCTAGTTTTCTTCCAACAAAGAACATGCTCTATAACTGAAGTGATATTTGATTGGCTTGTGAGATAGATTCTGGATTAGGTAGATAATCTTATCTCAAAGAGTAATGCATCTTGTTTCTAGATACTTTGTTTGAATGCATTAATGGGGATCGTGTGTATATATACCTGAGCCAGAATTGTATATATGAAGATTGAACATATTTTGCTTTCTACTATTTAGTGAATCTCACGTACGTAGAAGGTTACTGTCCATAATATAATAATGATGAAATAAGAGAACATAAATTTTAAATTAAAATAAACAAAATTCTAATTAGAATATTTTTACATATTTAGTTTATGATATAACAAAATCCGTAAAATATACTAACATTTTATGAAACTATTTTTCTCAAAGTCAATATCTATCATGACATCAGAAGCATGAAATGCATTTGTTGCTTGTCAATCCCCTAATGACTGCATTTGCACAATGAGATTGAGATTTAATATTGGAAAGCTTGTATTTGATTTCCATAAAATGTTTACTTACATTCTCATCTGCTAGAATCAGCTTCATTGTTTGTCCAGTCATGTATTGCTTCCAAGTATGAAGAACCTTCACTTGGATTCGCCAACCTGTTTTTCTGTTTTGAAAGGTTTGATATCATAAAGCTAAGGTATGTGAAAACAAAAGGAGCAAACATCTACTTTATGTTGTATTTGACCTACAGTTCTATTGTAGAGTTTGTGTTTTACGGGTTTGCTATGATAAGAGTTTGTGTTTTACGGATTTGTTATGATACATGGGTTAGAGTCTATTTAAAAAATAATGACTAGGTCAAATCTTTGTTTACAATGCAATCTTGGAGGTTAAGTAAATCTTATCAAAATTTAGGAAATTTCGGATTAGATATATTAAAAAAAAAAATTCTGTAGTAATTAAGTTGTTTGATCATTCTCAGAATATTCGTTTTAACAAATTGGCTATATTTGCACCGAGATTTGTTAAGATTTCATAATAATAAGGTAACTAATTTCGGCAAAATTAGGATATTAACATTTACTCTAAAATTTAATTTTTATTAATAGTCGAACCTACAAATAAATTACAATATGAGTATGATGAAGTTAGGTTTATATCGATTTGGTTTACTGATGGTTTGGTCTTGGTTTGTTCTAACCTAAAGCTGATCGGTTTGCTTTAATGATTATACTATTATTATGTAACTTAAAAATGGCTCGGTTTAGTTTATCGATGGTGTGCTTTAACTCAACAATGTCATTTTCTATCTTATGCATGTTCTGGTAAAGAAATGGTTTGGGCGTTGGTTATGTCGATATTAGAGGATTGATTCAACATAAAATTTCTTCAGGTTCAAGCTGATCGTTCTTTTATTTATGTGTAATCCAAACCCGTAAATATTAGGATTGGTTCGGTATGAAATTGGGCAAGTTTGAAGTTACTGTAATTTCTGTTTCATTTACGTTAAGTACAAACCAATAAATTTAATAATTTGATTAACAATTTAAAGAGGATGAAATTGTGTGTATGAGAGTGTATTGTACTTAAATTGGACTTTATGTTTAATGAAAAATAATATATGACCTTATTACCTTTAATGAAATCATGAAATGTTTTAGTAAACCTAATGGCATGAATCATAAATACCATAGTAAGAGTTGGACATATTTTAGCAATGATCCTCTTTTAATAGTTTAGATTATATTATTAATTACTGTTTGTTTTCTTCGTTGAATATATGAACTAATTATAAAACATCTATGTACACATTGAATCATAAAAAATTGATAAATAGAGAAATACATACTATATAAAAATTTAAAACAAAATCCCAAGGTACAATATGAAACAAAACGAAGTAAGAATTGAGTTTTTAAAAGCATCAAGCGAAAGGGAAGCTTATGCAAAAAGTTTTTTAAAGTATAATGTAATACTCATGGTGTTTCACTAAAAAAATGAGTAATTGCAGTAAATGGCTTCAGATATATCTGAAATTAGGTACTTCTTTCTGACAATTTTTCGACGCTACTGTTCATACTAAAAACGTTTATACCCTTATGATAATTTTGTCTCTTTTTTTTATGTCTTTATCTTCTCTGCCATTACCAGTTCGTTCAAGATCATTTTTTTTATATCTTCAATTTCTTTACGAATTTGTTTGTGTGTCTCTTTTTTATATAAATTTCGAAATTGATAATGGTGGTGATGGTGGCGGATGGGGAATAATGGTAAAAGACGATGATGGCGGTGATGTCGATAGTGGCAGTGGTGATGGTTATTGGTGGTCGATGGTGTTGATGGAGTCGCCGGTGGTTGTGATGGTGGTGGTGGTGGTGATGGTGTTGGTGATGGTCGGTGTTGGCGAAAGTGTTGTCGGTAGTGGTGGTGATAAAGTCACCGGTAGTGGTGGTGATGGAGTCACCAGTGGTGGTGGTGGTGGTGGTGATCGATGATGGGGGTGGTGTTGGTGATATCCGGTGATAGTGATGGTGATAGTCGGTGGGGTAAAAGATGGTGATATCAACGTTAACACGATAATTATCATGCTCACAACGTTAGCACGATAATTTGTTGATATGATAACATTGTTAACATGATAATTTTGCGTAATTTATACACTTAACAAAGCTAACTCCAAATTTTCATGAAATAATAGCAACGTTAACATAATAGTTATCATATTAACTTGATATTTGTATAATGTACTAATCGAGCATCATATTAGTTAGCATGATAACACAGTTAATATGATAACTATTGTATTAACGTGCTATTTATTTCAATGTGCTAATAGAGTATCATATTAGTTAGCGTAGTTAACACAGTTATCACGATATCATATTAGTTAGCATGTTAATCGAATTGTTATCTACTCAAACCATATCAAATAACTATAAGGGTAAAATAGTCATAATTTTTTATGTATAATATGTATCGACCTAATTATCAATTATTGGCTCCGAATCTTTAATTTTTCAATTAACTTGGGTCATTCCCTCAATTTTCCCTAAAAAATAGCATTATAACATAAGATGTCCAAATTTAGACAATAGATTTCTAATATAATATATAGTTCATGTGGATACTATTTACATAAAAAAAAATATAACAAAAATATACATCAAATTATTATACAAAAAGGTCAAATTTTACCCTTCATATTTGCAAAAACATACATTAACTTTTAAAAAAAAATTTAACTAAGTCAAAAGATACATTAATCTACCTTCAAATTATTATACAAATCATATATACATATATATATATAAATTCTTCTGATATTTACTTGCAAATATACTACTCTATAATTTATCACAACATTAAACACGAAATTAATTGACAACCTTTTTATAAAACTACAATATAATTATATAATCCACGCGTAGCGTGGACAAAACACCAGCACCTCTTAAAATCGGTTGCTTCTAGTATATATATATATACCAATGTATATATTTTTACAATTTTCTAAATCCTATATAGATTTTGAAACCCATTAAAAATTAACACCCACTTAGTATACAAATTAATCAGATTTATTATGAGATAATCTGGATAATAAAACGGCGTGAAATTGGCGTAAAACGCTTGATCCAACGGTCAAAGTCAATTTGATGTTTGAATCAACGATAGATCTTCCGTGTAAGAATTTCCTTTTTGTTTCAAAATATCCTCTTTCTCAACAAAATCCCCCAAATTCAGATTTCAATTAGGGTTTCCGTTACAGTAAAGTAGAGTTAAAGAAACATGTTGCCATTGATGGAGTTTATGAAATCTTTAGGGAAAGGCTCTTATGGTTCCGTCGATCTCATCAGATTCACAAAACTCGACGGCTCGAATCCGTATTACCACGCCGTGAATAGCTCCTACGCTCAAGACTTCGATTCTCTCCACAAAGAGTTTCAGATTCTTTCTAAACTCAGAGATTGTCCGAGAATCGTGCGAACCTTCGGGACATCTCTGTCGCGAGGAGTCGATGATTACGGAATTAGGGTTTACAAATTATCGATGGTGTATGCAGCTGCAGAAAGTTTATTTTCTTTCATGGAAAGAACATTATCTGAATCTATGATCAGAGATTTCACGATTATGATACTCGAAGGACTTGTCTCTGTTCATAACCTCGGTTATGTTCATTGCGATCTTAAACCGGAGAATATCCTCGTGTTTCCTCATTACGAATACGAAAAAGATGACCTTGGTGGAGTGATATTGAAACTGAAATCGTCATATGAATTGAAAATTTCGGATTTTGATATGTCGACAAAGTTGGAGAGGTTTCAGAGTTTTGGGAATTTGATTCTCCGTTTTTGGGAACGCCTCTTTACATGTCGCCGGAATCTGTTCACGACGGCATCGCCGAGAAGTCGTTAGATTTATGGTTGTTAGGTTGCGTTGTGATGGAGATGTATACAGGGGAACCGCTTTTGACTGTTTTGTTGAATGAAAACGCACCGCAGATTCCACAGTCTGTTCCTTGGGACGCAAGGCGTTTCTACAAACGTGTTTCGCAAGGAATCCGAGGGAGAGAGGAAGTGCTTCGGAGCTGTTGAAGCATCCGTTTCAGCGGAAAGTTGTTGATCAGAAGAAAGTGGTGGTTACAGGCACCGGAGGTAGGAGAAAGGCGGTGGTGGGTGTTAGAGATGGATTTCGTACCCCCTCAAATCCCTACATCAATTGAGATAGGCCCATTCCAAAACCCTAAAGAATATTTAGGTCGGCAAGATAAATGGAAATCTTCTATTTATCTGATCAAGTTCCGGAGAAAACGCAAGGTCGGCCTTATCAAGAAGGAAGTTTTCCTATTTCAACAGGAGAAGGTATCTTCAGAAGACCGACCTTGTCGGGCTATAAATAAAGAAGTTATTCACTTCTCAGAACATCGAATAATCATCCAAAAATCTCCACACTTGGAGAAGACCTTATTTTCTCTAGATTTCATCTATCTAACTCCCTTATTATGAACTACAATTGGCTTGATCCCTTCAAAAGGGTACGTAGGCAGCCTTTCTCAAGGTTCAGCTGTTTCTGGATAATCATCCAAAAATCGTCTCTCGAGACCTAGGGCAAACTAAGTAATCTTATTGTTCCTAGTTCTTGATTTTATTTCCATAAACAGTTTAGGTCGGCGTTCTTATTCCGACGACCTAAACGACCGTGTATCTCTCGAGCTCTGGCTGAAACTTAATAAAGATCTCTCTTTAAACCCACAAACTCTCATTCTTCTATAGACCGAATTTTAGTTTTCACAGTGGGGATGAAACCTGAGGATGTTACAAAGAAGCCCATAAGACCATCTCTAATGTATTTCTCTATTTTCTACTTCAAAATAGAGTAACTCTAAAATGAAGTTGTGTTTTGCTCCAATGTATATCTCCATTTTTTACTCCAAAAAAAGAAATATTCTAAATATATTCTTATTTTATTTTATTATTAACACCTTTTAGTTTTAAGATTTACAAATAAATTCTACTTATTTTATTCTTTAGAATTTTTTTCAAAAATTATAAATTAAATATTTATTAAATAATAAAAATTACATCATATCACAAAAAGCATATGCAAATTTATTAAACACTACTATTATTAAAAAATTTATCATTAATTTTTTTTTAATATTTGTTGTTTTAAATTTATTTATATTGCTTATCTTAATTTCAGCACGTATTATGTATTTTAAGTTTATTGTATTTTGCAATCTTTTCTAGGAATAATTATAGTGTTTAAATATTCATAATTATCAGTTTTATAATATTTATAAATATTAAATAGTATAAAATATAATTATTTTAAATTTAAAAGATTAATTTGTAAATAAAAAAGTTTAACTCCAAAATAGAGTAGAGTTTAGATCTACTCCAAATATGGAGTAGAATTTAAGTTTATTCTATTTTAGAGTTGAAAATGAAGTAGGATTGGAGATGATTTTACTTCAAAATAACATTTAGAGTTGAAAATGGAGTAGGGTTGGAGATGTTGTAAGAATGAAGATTATTCCACAAAAACCCTTGCAGTTTAAGAAGATTTCGTGAAGACCTTTGAGGTTAAATATTATACCTCCGAACCCCCCTGCAGGATGCAACTCCATTCTTGTTTAGTAGAGAATATTAGTATTTTACATTCGTATGTTTGATACTTGGTAGTTGAAAGTAGATTAAGTAAATTTACACGTTGATACAAATTGTAATTGTGAAAGCTTCTACTTTTTCAAAAATGTGTATAGTAGCAATTTTGATTTCTCTTGTTCTATCTCTTTCCTATTTATTTTTCTTATGATGGTAAATTGCGAGTTGTTCAATCTATGAAATTTTTTAAAAATTATTTTATATATATCATAAATTGTAAAACAACAATAATCAGTCCATATTTTCAAAAAATTATTCAATCCAATCATTTTGTTAATTTACCTAATAAAATCAACAGTATTTTGCCATATTTTACATCTAAATGTAATAAAATTACTTTTACAAAATTATTTATATTTAACAACCATCTAATAAAAGGAACTAAAATAAGCGGTCACTATTGTAATTTTATATATTTGTGTTTAACATACAAAAACATAATCTTTCTGGAGAAAACCAGAAAACAACAACGGCTAAAAAATGCTTATCCCTCACTATCTTCATCAGCTCAAGCCCTGCGCGAGGAATCGAACCTTTACCACCGCAAAACCCCTCCATGCCCAAATCTTCTAGCTCGGCATCGTTCAGTGTTACCCTTTGGCCAACACGCTCGTCAACGTCTACGGAAAATGCAGCGCCGCTTCTCATGCTCTCAAGATTTTCGACGAAATGCCTCACAGAGACAACATCGCTTGGGCCTCTGTTCTCACAGCTCTTAACCAATCGAATCTCTCCGGTAAAATCCTCTTGGTGTTTTCTTCTAGCAGTGGATTGCGTCCGGATGATTTCGTGTTCTCGGCTCTTGTGAAGGCCTGTGCTAACTTGCAACGCTAAGAAGCTTCCTTTTTGAGTTTTTGCTAAAAGTTATCTCTTGATCACACTAAACTTCCGAATCATTCAAGAACAGAGATAATAGAACACAACTGTCTTGTCTTTTTAATCCATCATTTGTCCATTTTCGTTTTGTCTTCTTGGTTCAGTTGGGAACCCAATGGCTGGTAGTACAGAGTTCAAGATTGTAGATCCTGAGACTAATGATGTTCTCCCTCCTGGTTCAAAGGGCATTGTCAAAGTCAGAGGCCCACAGATTATGAAAGGTTATTATAAGGTAGTATTGTATTAACAACTTAGTTCAATCTTAATAATAAGCATAGCTATTGGTTTTACTCACATTTTTGTTGGTTCTTACTTCTTTATCGTAATGTTACACACAAGTTTTATCATAATGTTACACACAAGTTGTAACAACCAAGCTCGTTTCTTCTGAATCTTCTGCTAATAAGCAAAGATATTGGTTTGCCTGGCTCGTGATAATGCATATTTTCTATCTTTCACTCCCTTTTTTCCTCATTTAACTTTATTGATTCATCAAGCATCACTAATGGTGTAGGGCTTTTGCATTGATGATTAAATCTGGTTTCTGACTCAAATTTTGTTGGTTCTTGCTTCTGAATCCATCAACCACAAATCAAGTTTAAAATGAGAGTGGATGGTTCAACACAGGAGATACAGGTTGTATCGCTCCTCATCACTCAACGGGAAGGAGTCGTCGATGTGGATGTCTCATCGTTCTTGAAGGCCGTGCCAAGGATACATTGTACTCTCTACAGGTATGTATAATCCGAGTCACAAAACATGTTCAAATTGCAGTTCTTGAAGGCCGTGCCAAGGACACTTTTGTTGATAACATTATCATCTCTATAGGTGAAAACGTTGAACCGTTGGAGATTGAAGAAGCTGCCATGAGATGCAGATTGATTGAACAAATCGTTGTTATTGGACAGGTTCTTGAATACTCTTGGTACAATTACAAAAAATGACAAAAAAAAATTAGTATAGGCTATGTTCACTAATTTGTTGTTGTACGAATTTGTTTCTCATTCACAGGATCAACGTCGACTTGGAGCTATCATTATCCCAAACAAAGAGGAAGCATAGAAAGTAGATTTTGAATTATCAAATGTCAGTAAAGAAAAGCAGCTAAAGAGCTTAGTTACCCAAGAACTGAGGAAATGGTAAAAAAAAAAAAACACTTTTTCAACTTCAGGTAAAAAGTATTTTGATCTTATATTTACTGTGTTTAAACAATGTTACAGGACATCAGAATGCTCGTTCAAGTCGGACAGGTCTTGATTGTGGACGAGCTCTTCACGGTAATTGTATATTTAACCCGTTCTTATTAATGTTTTGGCTTGTTTAGGACCCAAAACCTTTATTAAGAAAACTGTTTTCTGATACAACATTGCCGATAGACAATGTCTTAATGACACCAACGATGAAGATTAGACAGAACAAGGTTGTGGCTAAGTACAAAGACGAGATTAATCAACTTTACAATTAACAACATTTTCTTCTAGTATATGCCAATGTATATATTCTTACAATTTTCTAATTCCTATATAGATTTTGAAACCCATTAAAAATTAACACCCATTTATTAGTATACAAATTAATCAGATTTATTATGAAATAGATACTCTGGATAATAAAACGGCGTGAAGTGTATTGGCATAAAACGCTTGATCCAACGGTTAAGATCAATTTGATGGCAAAATCAACGATAGATCTTCCGTGTAAGAACTTCCTTTTTGTTTCAAAATATCCACTCTCTCTACTTAACTAAAGTTTCTTTTTTTCTTCTCTAATTAAATAGGAAAGCGCTTCACACATTCTTTAATTTCACTCACAACTCTCTTTCTCAACAAAATTCCCAAATTCAGATTTCAATTAGGGTTTCCGTTACAGTAAAGTAGAGTTAAAGAAGCATGTTGCCGTCGATGGAGTTTATAAAATCTTTAGGAAAAGGCTCTTATGGTTCCGTCGATCTCATCAGATTCACAAAACCTGACGGCTCGAATCCGTATTACCACGCCGTAAAAAGCTCCTACGCTCAAGACTTCGATTCTCTCCACAAAGAGTTTCAGATTTTGTCTAAACTCAGAGATTGTCCGAGAATCGTGCGAACCTTCGGGACATCTCTGTCGCGAGGAGTCAATGATTACGGAATTAGGGTTTACAAATTGTTGATGGAGTATGCAGCTGCAGGAAGTTTATCTTCTTTCATGGAAACAAGAACATTGTCTGATTCAATGATCAGAGATTTCACGATTATGATACTCGAAGGACTTGTCTCTGTTCATAACCTCGGTTATGTTCATTGCGATCTTAAACCGGAGAATATCCTCGTGTTTCCTCGTTATAAATACGAAAAAGACGATGCTGGTGGTTTGATATTGAAATTGAAATCGTCATATGAATTGAAGATTTCGGATTTTGGTATGTCGACAAGAGTTGGAGAGGATTCGGAGTTTTGGGAATTTGATTCTCCGTTTTTGGGAACGCCTCTTTACATGTCGCCGGAATCTGTTCACGATGGCGTCGCCGAGGAATCGTTAGATTTATGGTCGTTAGGTTGTGTTGTGATGGAGATGTATACAGGGGAATCGCCTTGGCCGTTTGAGGAATCGAAAGAGCTTTTGGCTGCTTTGTTGAATGGAAACGCACCGCCGATTCCACAGTCTCTTCCTTGGGACGCAAGGCTGTTTCTACAGACGTGTTTCGCAAGGAATCAGAAGGAGAGAGGAAGTGCTTCGGAGCTGTTGAAGCATCCGTTTCTCCGGAGAGTTGTCGATCAGAAGAAAGTGGTGGTTATCGGCGCCGGAGGTAGGAGAAAGGCGGTGGTGGTGATGAAACCTGAGGATGTTACAGAGAAGCCTCTAAGAGTGAAGATTATTCCACCAAAACCCTTACAGTTTAAGAAGATTTCGGGAAGACCCTTAAGGTTAAAGATTATACCTCCGAAACCCCCTGCAAGATGCAATCCCGTTCATGTTTAGTAGAGTGTATTAGTATTTTACATTCGTATTTTTGATACTTGGTAGTTGAAAGTTCGAAGTAGATTGAGTAAATTTACACGTTGATACAAATTATAATTGTTAAAGCTTTTACTTGTTCAAAAAATATGGATGGTATCAATTCTGATTTCTCTTGTTCTATTTCTTTTTTTTTTTTGTTTATTTTTCTTGGTACATTGCGAATTCTTTAATCTATGAAAAATTTCAAATATGAATATTTAAAAAAAATATTTTATATATATCATAAATTGTAAAACATCAATAACCAGTTCATATATTTAAAACTCATTCAATCCAATCATTTTGTTTACCTAATAAATTGAACAATCTTTTGTCATTTTTACATCTAAATGTAATGAAATTAGTTTTACAAAATTATTTTTTCTAATCAATTTTATATTTAACAAACCATCTAATAAAGGGACTAATAAGCGGTCCCTATTGTAAATTTAGATATTTGTGTTTAACATATAAATACATAATCTTTCTGGAGAAAACCAGAAAACGACAACAGCTAATGAATGCTTATCCCTCACTATCTTCATCAACTCAAGCACTGCGCGAGGATTCGAACCCTTACCACCGCAAAAGCCTTCCATGCCCAAATCTTCAAGCTCGGCATCGTTCAGTGTTTCCCTTTGGCCAACACCCTCGTCAACGTCTACGGAAAATGCGGCGCCGCTTCTCATGCTCTCAAGGTGTTCGACGAAATGCCTCACAGAGACAATATCGCTTGGGCTTCTGTTCTCACAGCTCTTAACCAATCAAATCTCTCTGGTAAGACCCTCTCGTTGTTTTCTTCTAGCGGTGGGTTGCATCCGGATGATTTCGTGTTCTCGGCTCTTGTGAAGGCCTGTGCTAACTTAGGATCTATCAAGCTCGGGAAGCAAGTTCATTGCCGTTTTATAGTCACTGAGTATTCTCATGACGATGTTGTTAAGTCTTCACTTGTTGATATGTACGCCAAATGCGATTCACCCGATGTTGCTAAAGTTGTTTTCGATTCCATAAGATCGAAAAACACCATCTCATGGACCGCAATGGTATCTGGATTCGCTAAAAGCGGAAGAAAGGAAGAGGCTTTGGAGCTTTTCAGGGCATTACCAATCAAGAATCTGTATTCTTGGACTGCTTTGATCTCTGGTTTTGTACAGAGCGGTAAAGGGCTTGAAGCTTTCTCTGTTTTCACTGAAATGAGGAGAGAAAGAGTCGACATTTTAGACCCTTTAGTCCTCTCGAGCATCGTCGGCGCCTGTGCTAATTTAGCAGCTTCGATAGCAGGGAGACAAGTTCACGGTTTGGTTATCTCTCTAGGATTCGATTCTTGTGTGTTTATCAATAACGCTCTTATCGATATGTACGCTAAATGCAGCGATGTTGTAGCCGCAGAGGATATCTTCAGTAGGATGAGAAACAGAGACGTGGTTTCTTGGACATCGCTTATAGTTGGAATGGCTCAGCACGGGCGTGCTGAGAATGCTTTAGCTTTGTATGATGAGATGGTTTCAAACGGTGTAAAGCCTAATGAGGTCACGTTCGTGGGGTTGATATACGCGTGTAGCCATGTCGGTTTTGTGGCTAAAGGCCGTGAGATTTTTCAATCAATGACCGAGGACTACGGGATTAGCCCTTCCTTGCAGCATTATACATGTTTGTTGGATCTTCTTGGTCGCTCTGGACTTCTTGATGAAGCTGAGAATGTAATTCATACAATGCCGTTTCCTCCTGATGAGCCAACTTGGGCTGCTCTGCTTAGCGCTTGTAAGCGTCAGGGGAAAGGTGAAATGGGTGTGAGAATCGCTGATCATCTCTTGAGCAGGTTTAAACCGAACGATCCATCGACTTATATACTTTTATCAAACGTCTACGCAAGTGCTTGTTTGTGGGGGAAAGTATCAGAAGCAAGAAGGAAACTAGGTGACATGGAAGTTAGAAAAGATCCAGGGTATAGTAGCGTGGAGGTTAGGAAAGAAACAGAGGTGTTTTACGCGGGAGAAACATCTCATCATCTAAAAGAAGAGATCTTTGGGTTGCTTAAGGAGTTAGAGGAAGAAATGAGAAGAAGAAATGGTTATGTTCCTGATACGAGTTGGATCTTACACGACATGGATGAGCAAGAGAAAGAAAAGCTTTTGTTTTGGCATAGTGAAAGATCTGCTGTTGCGTATGGATTGCTTAAGGGTGTTCAGGGAACTCCTATACGGATTGTGAAGAACCTTAGGGTTTGTGGTGATTGTCATGTTGTTATGAAACATATAAGTGAGATTACAGAAAGAGAGATTATAGTTCGAGATGCGACTAGATATCATCATTTTAAAAGTGGAAAATGTTCATGTAATGACTTCTGGTAAGTCCAGTTTCTGTTGTTGAACATTTGTTTTATGAAAATTGTTGAGATTTTTGGGATTTGGGTCACGGAAAATCGAATTGTTGTATCCCACAATAAAGACGAAATATGGAGAGTTGTGTGATGGACATTATCAGTATTTAGATAACAACAAAAGAGCCACTTTTTAATGGCTCTCATGCACTCACCAACTCACGAATTTAGTAACGTGTATCTGTTTATTTAAATTTCATTCACCAACTCACGGATATAGTAACAAGAGAACAACGTGCACTTATCCACCAAATAAATTGGTCTACCTAAGGGTGTGTAATGGAATGCCAAATATTAGAGTTTGTTAAAAACAAAAATCTTTCTTATTAGTTGTAAGGTGAATTTACAAGTTGATGTTTGTAAATAGAGTAAACCGAGATTAACAACTAATTAAGCATCTAACTTACAGTTACGCATTAATATTTCCCTCAAGAATCAAGATACAAAAAGTTCAAAAAAAAAAAAAAAATCAAGATACAGATGAAACTCTTGATTTAACCTGTTTTAACCGGTGTATTAACGTATCAATGTACGTACAATTTAAAACTCTTAGTAAAGTAGAATAATAGTAATGTAAATTATTATTTCAAGGATATTATTTTGGCGTGACAGGCTTTATATATAATATAGAAATAAAGATAACAACGACGCAAGTCACGATCACACTTACTCATAAACAGCCAAAAGCTTGCAACTAATAAATTTCACACCTGTGCTTGTCTTTGCGTTCTACTCAGAGACGTGCAACTTCACCACATCCACATAGTTATAGATAGAGAGATGGCGACGGAGACTGTACTGGCGACGGCCGTGAGCAATGGTGGAGTAAAAGGTTGTTGCAAGTCCGGTCCGGGTTACCCGACCCCCCTCGCCGCCATGTCCGGTCCACGGGAAAAGCTCATCTACGTCACCGCCCTCTACTCCGGTACACAATTGCATTTTCACCTATTTGTATTAAACAGTAATTTTCTTACTAAATCTTACTTTTAAGTTCACAAGAACCTCAACAGAATCTTAACTGAAATTCTGTAGGGTTTCAATTAAAAATCAACCAACGATCACTGGATTTGTCCATATTCTTTATATATTATTCTAGGTTCCATTTCATTTATGTGTGAGATTATTATGATTAAAACCCAATGATATTTTTGTCAAGTTTCATAAGCTTCCAACTCAAAATCAAGTGGCAACCATTTGATCTGTCCATGTACTTTATAAATGATAATAGCTATAGTTTCCATTTCAATTTCTGGCTTAAGATTATGCGAGTTCTTGATTGTGAAATTCAATTGAAGAAGAATGTTGGAAAAATCTTGGCTTCTCTGTATTTTCATACATCTTGATATGTTTGAATGGTTTATTTCTCTAAGGAACGGGACGAGAGAAACCGGACTACTTGGCGACGGTAGATGTTGATCCAAACTCACCAACATTTTCAAGTGTCATTCACAGATTGAAAATGCCATACATAGGCGATGAGCTTCATCACACTGGCTGGAACTCTTGCAGCTCTTGCCATGGAGATGCTTCTGCTGATAGACGCTTTCTTGTATTACCAGGCTTAATGTAAGATCCTTCTTTAAGCCACCTTTCCGTTTTACCCTCACATCTCTAGATGATGAACTAATATAATGTTTTTTTTCTTTTCCTTGTTTTGATGAAGATCTGGTCGGATTTACGCTATCGATACAAAGACAGAACCAAAGGCTCCATCTTTGTATAAAGTTGTTGAGCCAAATGAGATATCTGAAAAGACAGGATTAGCGTTTCCACACACATCTCACTGCCTCGCCTCAGGCGATATGTTGGTATCTTGCCTTGGTGACAAAGAAGGAAACGCTAAAGGGAACGGGTTTCTACTTCTTGATTCTGATTTCAATGTCAAAAGCAGGTGGGACAAACCAGGAAATGCTCCTTTGTTTGGGTATGATTTTTGGTACCAACCTCGTTTCAAGACAATGATCAGTACTTCTTGGGGAGCACCTAAAGCTTTCTCCAAGGGTTTCAATCTCCAGCACGTTGCTGATGGATTGTATGGAAGTCATTTACATGTTTATGATTGGCCTAAAGGTGAAATGAAACAGATTATTGATCTTGGAAATGATGGTCTCTTGCCTCTTGAGGTAGTAACATTACTCACAACAACATGTTACACATAAAAAGTGATGATCACTAAGGAATATTAATTGAATTTTATATTGTGGTGGTTGCAGATTAGGTTCTTGCATGATCCGTCTAAAGATACAGGGTATGTTGGGAGTGCCTTGTCGAGTAATATGATAAGATTTTTCAAGAACAGTAATGACACATGGAGCCATGAGGCAAGTCTATTTTCTTGATCTTGTTCTTGATTTTCCTTTTTTTTTGTTTATTTAAAATCTGTAATTAATATGCGATTTGAACTGTTTTTCAGATAGTTATATCGGTTAAGCCTCTGAAAGTAGAGAACTGGATTCTTCCGGAAATGCCGGGGCTTATCACTGACTTTTTGATCTCCCTCGATGATCGGTTTTTCTACTTTGTGAATTGGCTTCATGGAGACATTCGTCAGTACAACATCGAGGACCCTAGAAACCCTGTCTTAACAGGACAAATTTGGGTTGGAGGATTACTACAAAAGGGCAGTCCTGTTAAGGCTGTTGCAGAAGATGGCAGCACTTACCAGTTTGATGTTCCTCAGATCAAGGTTTGCTGTACTCTTTTTGGAGCATGTTAGCTTTTGTTGCATTCTTTACAAGCTGTTCTGTAACATCTCTGTGTTTTCAGGGGAAATCTCTACGAGCAGGACCTCAGATGATCCAGTTGAGCCTCGATGGAAAACGATTGTATGCGACAAACTCGCTGTTTAGCGCATGGGACCGTCAGTTTTATCCTGAACTAATGGATAAAGGATCACACATTATTCAGATTGATGTTGATACAGAGAAAGGTGGTCTCACCATAAACCCTGATTTCTTTGTGGACTTTGGTGATGAACCTGATGGTCCTGCGCTTGCCCATGAGATGAGATATCCAGGCGGAGACTGTACTTCCGATATCTGGATTTGAGTTTGGCCCTTTAAAAGGAGTGAGCTAGATTTGACTCATTGTTGTAACTTGTGTTTTGAAGAGAGTAATGAGAGTAATGAATAAGAGTTGTGCTACTCTGCTGTGGCTAAATCCATGATAATAATAGAGGTTTCTACTTATATATTGTGTCATTGTCATTTGAGTCTTGAGCATTGGACCATGGCCTGTTCAATATGTGTGAATGTTCAAGAAAACCAAGAAAAAGAATGAAAAGGAAATAAATTGGTCTAATAAATTTTATATTTTAAAAAAGAAATGAAAAACACTAATCCATAAATTTAAAATCTAATTTATTTATTATAATTTATAGGTCCCACATAAAAATAACATCTTATGGAAAAAAAAGTTAAAGTTGATATTGTTCAGCTTGCCTTAGTGTCTTTTGTTTTTATTCGTTTAAAACTTAGACTTGCAAAAGAGAGATGAAGAATACTAATTTTTTCTTTTATAAAAAAAATTCATTTATTTTTCTGATATCTTATTTTCAACTAAATAATTATTTGTTTCACATTGCTAAAAAAAGAATGAAAAGTATTAGTTCTCTCCTTTATAAAAGAAATTTATCAACACCAAGTTTCTTTTTATTTTTTTATGTTAAATCACATATATGTATTTAAATATATTCTTCAGAATAATAAATATAAAATAATTATTTATCTTAAGTTAATAATATTATAAAAATTAACACAGAATTTTTAATTTACATAAATTTATATAATAAAATATATGATATAAATATATAATATCAATTTTTATAATCGAGATAAATAATAACATCATTTATATTAATTAATGCAAATACTTACTTTAATTATATTAACTGATGTAAATATTATTATCATTTACTGCAAATCATATATATTAACATCAATTAATAAAAATAGTTGCATAAGTCAATAATATTTATACTAAATAAAAGAAGCTGTTTGGAGATTCAAATGATATCTACATCAGTTTTTATAATTCATTTTTTATAACTAGAAAATCATAAGTCTATGGAGAATTCAGACTAATCTCTAGAAGAGGTGCAGCCTATAGATATATCCTCTGTCCAGGTATTCGAATGGGTCGAGCTTTTATAATTCTTATGAGAAGATGGCACATCAGCCTTCATAAGCCTCTTATCATTTGCTGTAAATCGTATATTACCAACTGCAGTAATATAAATATTACACATGTATTTGTTAATGTCGTTGTTTCACCTCCCTTATCTACCTCTAGCATTTCTCACGCAGGTTATATTTACTATGAGAATATGTGAGGATCAATAAAAATCTATCCCCGCTCGGAACAGTCGCTGTTGAACCAGAAAATCACCTATATAAATAAGTAATATACAATTATGAGTTTTGGAGAATAGATCTTTACTATAAGCTCAAATGCGTAGATGATTAAAAAGGTGGTGTGACGTAGAGGTCTTACCGAAGTGACTGAAAGTATTTAGGATATGAACTAGAAAACTTTTAAACTATAGAACTTGTTTTTTTGCTCTCTGAGGATTTCGAATTAGTCTTCAAACTGTCCAAAATCTTCTATTTATAGGATTGGGAGGTCAGTTGCTGAGAACTCCTTTTTCTTTTCTCTTTTAGAGATAGTTCCCATATTTTATATTATAAAAATATCATTTTTCTAATTATATGGAAATTCGTTATTATCTTCGAACAATTTCTTTTAATTCATTGAGTCGGTGATCCTCTTTATCTTGATAGACTTAGGTAATTGCTAGAAAAACCTTTTTAATAAATATGCTCATTTCCAACAAACAGTAGCTAAACCTTTTCAACTCTTTGTTTTCTTCTCCTCATCATTCTCGCTGGAGTAGCTGAGTCAGGCCCAACAAGTCGATCTAAATAAGAGAGAAAAGAAACTGGCCCAACAAGTCCGGAGGCTGTGAGTTATGACCGATATCCTTTCATTAATTAAAATTCTACTTCCCTAAGTTGCATGCATCTTCTATCATTTACTTCATTTCTTGAGAAAATGAGCATATTGGTTTCCTTGATTTCATGGAACAACAACATTTTTTTTCAAAAAACTTCTTGATCGTTGTTCTTGGTGTTATAAACAGAGAGTCAGAACAACTTCGCAAAAGACTAAAGATGCTTCTGTAAGGATGATGAAATGATCTCTTCTCATATATATTTTTATGTAGTGTTTTGTTTTGTACATAAGCCATTTGCATATAGAGTTGTGTTTTGCTGCATGATATTTTATAGAGTTCTTGCTATACATTATGATGCTGGAGAAAACAGGTAGATGCATAATTACTTTAAAATCTGAAAAGAAACTTGAGTATCTCAAGTTAAGAGAGAAGCAAACAGAGATAAAGATAAATATGATCAATCCTGATGCCGACTTGCTTATGGTGCATATTTTGTTTCCTTTTCTTATTTTGTTTTATCTACATTCTATTAAATAATTAGTACTCTAATATGTGACGAAAATAATATCGTGTCGTCCATGTAACGGCCTGGAACCTGCTCAGGATAGTGGGCTGGTTTGTATAGAGGAAAAGATGACTTGGTTCAGATCATAGTTTTGATCATGAACAAGTTACAAAAAGAATAAGCTAGTGCCGAGAAATGGACCCCATGACTTAGCCGGATCAGATGATTCAGAAAGGTCAAGTTTGCAAGAATAGTTGAGCTGGATGAGCTGAAGTAGCTGACTACTAGCTGGACCAGCTGACTATTAGCTGAACAAGCTGACTACTAGCTGAACCAGCTGGACTAGCTGACTAGCAACTCAACCTAGCTTAGTCAGCTGGTGGAGTACTGACCTAGCTGGGCAGACTGACCAGCTAGGTACTGAGCTAAGGTGTGACTGAGATAGTAGTGAGTCAGCTGTGGTTGGTGGAGCTCGGCCAAAAGTGGTTATGGTCAAGTAACTGCCCGTGATCCAAATGGTGCAATCCTGACCATTGAAAGAATCAATGGCTGAGATTGGGGTATGAAGGATGGACGGTTTGGGGCAAAGGAAACCATCCATAGGCTATAAAAGAGATGTATTTTCGTGGAAAATGTCATCTCTCACACTTAAGGCAATATACCCCCAAAATAGCCCATAAAATATATGATGTCCGGATTCCAGTCCAGTCGGTGCCAGAGTGCTCCGACCATATCCGAGAGAAGTTCAGTGCTGTCTGGGAGAAAATAGATTTACCCAAGAGAAATCAGAGATCATCCGGGAGAAACAGAGATAGTCCGAGAGATAATCAGGATAAATGAGGATCGCCGAGTTAAGAACCAGATAAGGCAAGTTATCTGAGGGATGAAGAAGAATGGTCGGCGTCTCGCGATTATAGTCGGGTGATGCGAATGATCGGTGGATCAATTCGTGACTATATCCGAGAGAAACGGTTAAGCCGTGACCATATCCGGGAGGAACTTCAGGAGAAGGATGTTCGTTCGAGAGAATGGAAACTTAGCCGAGAGAAAGGCAAGTTATCCGAAGGATGAAAAGGAATGGTCGGCGTCTCGCGATGATAGTCGGAGGATGCGAATGATCGGTAAATCAGTTCGTGAATATATCCGAGAGAAACAGTTAAACCGTGACCATATCCGAGAGAAAGGAGAGATATCCGAAAAGGAAGAAGAATAGCCGGAAGTATCACGATGATGGTCGGATGTCTCGCGAGTACAGTCTGGTGATGTGAATGATCGGAGGATCGGGCGACTATATCCGAGAGAAATAGATAAGCCTGACTACATCCGAGAGAAATTCTGAGCGATAGATGTTCGCCCAAGAGAAAGGAGAGATATCCGGAAGAGGAGAGGATTAGCCAACAGTCTCGCGGTGATAGCCTGATGACTCGTAGGATCGTCGGACCGGTTCGTGATTATTACCGGGAGAAATGGTTATATGGTGACTATTAACGAGAGAAAAGGCTATTCAGAGATGATGGCCGAGACAAATCATACCGTGCCGAGAGAATGGCCGAAGGGAAGAGTTTCATCCGAGAGATTATCCATGATAATTAGATTGACGAGAGATCCTTACCGAGGGTCGTGAGATCTCTCAAGGATAGACGGATGAAACGGACTACGATCGGGAGATAGCCGGATGTTCCCGACTACAATCGGGTGAAGCATGGCTATTACCAAGAGAGGCATGACTATATCTGAGAGAACGTGTATAAGACCGTGAGAAATCATGAGTAGGCACGTGGGAAGGATTCTAGCCGGATATTGGTGGAATCAGGTGGCCAGATCGGAGGAGGATTGACCATGGCGTCACGATACTAGAATAGTATCCCATGAATGGTCACGACTGTTGGCGAATAGTCGTGATGGTTGAGCAAATGGTCGTGATGGTTGGATGAAATGATCCGGGTTGGACCATTTCTCACGATTCCAGTCAGACAATAGCCGAGAACTCTGACAACGGTCGAGAAGGGCATGACTATGATCGGGAGAGATCATGAAGTCATCGGGAGAACAAGTGTACGGTTAGACTGAACCGCAAAGGGAAGGACATGGACGAACGGACGATCCTAAGGGACGGCCCTAGTCGAGCCATGGGGCTGAATAGCCTCTCTGATCTAGTCATGTGGGGATGGTTGGTTGAATGACTAAGAAAGGATCAGATATGGTGGATAAGCTAAAGGGAGCTGATTGTACAACCATGAGGAGTTGGTATACGATCAGCTGAGTCCAGCTGCCTGGAGTGACAAAAGAGCTAGTCAAGATGCAACTACGCTTCAGGGAAATGGCTAAGGTATGGACTAGCTAGACTGTAGCTGGATTGAAATAGCTAGGGTATCGACTAGACTACGACTTGAGCTGGATGGCTAAGATGTTGACTAGTCAGTAGCTGAATAGTCACTAGCCAAGTTCTAAGTAGTATAGTCTAGGAGAATGGAACGGTTGTTGCATAAGATGCTTGGCTTGATCCGAGTCAAGGATCGATCTCTGAGCTGAATGGTGGTCAAGTGGACTACCGAAAGCAAGAGATCATCAGACCGACAAGGGCTTGGTTTAAGTTAAAACCAAGGAAAAGTATGGTTTTAAATACTAAGAAATTTATGCTGCATAAGATAGTCTAGCAATCAAACCTCATAGAGGAGATTTGTTAGGTAATGGCTTTTAAATGGAGGTTCAGCCGGAAAATACGACTTGAACATGGAACACTCGTACTACAGCCAAGGAAGGCCGGGTCGGGGTGTTACAGTCCATCTATCGCAGATTTACCCTCTCTCCCTCAAAAATTAATATGATGTGCAGCAGTAGCATCTACTGCTCTTTCATATTGATCTGTGAGTACAAGAGTATTAAATATAGGAGATAAATTTTAAAATAACACACTTGACAATTTTTATTACATGGTCACGAAGATCTCTTCAATTTAAACTTTCAAGCTCTTCTCATCTCCTATGGCTCCCGGGCTCTGATTTTTTAACCTCCACCAGGTAACTTAATTGTAGATTCAGTTTTATTATCTACACTTCAGTTTTCCCTTTCAATATTTGTAACGCCTTCTTGCTGGAAAAATCCAGTTATGAATTGTCTTTCTTCTCAATCTCTTCAGTTTATGGCTTTTTAAAAAAATTGGCGCCAGATATACATGCATCACTCCAATTTACTGGTATTGTGTTTTGTCTGATTATGGAGAGTCATCGAGTCACATGACAATAAACAAGATCTTGGCGCTCACCAATTAAAAAGAAGAGGTGAACGCAAGAGTAGGAAAGGGTGAGTGCATCTGGAGGTAAGCGAGGAACATCAACAAGACAAAACTAATGAGGAATTGAAATGAATACACCGAGTAGTTCATATATTCATCTTGGTTAAAGTTGAAATCCATTCTTATATTTCAAAGTTATTTATACCTTGACGCCCTAATTCCATATCAATTGAGCTATACATGTGATCACCTAATATAAATTTGTTTTTACTGTACATTAAAATGGTAAAGAAGCATGACATGGAACATTTTTCAACTTTTCTTGTAGTCTTGCAAGGGGTTTACACAGAACGTTACAAAACAGGAGGAGATGTTGAAGTCCATTGTATTGTTGAAGTTAGAATAGATTCTCTCTCTACTTGCCTGGTTTTTGTTATGGAAACTAATGAGGAATTCAAATGCCTTTCGATCCTTATATGCCTTCATTTCTCCAGCCTATGTCAAAACTTTTTTGAATCAACTGTTACATGTTTTATATCTGAATTCACACAAACTGACAAACATGAGGGACTAGTTCAATGATATTTTTTTTTTGTCTTTCAGTACTCTACAACTCTCTCAAAGCACGTAGTCTTTTATGATGACTGTTTTACAACCAATATCGTCCAAAATTAAATATATTTTTTTGGTATGACTCCTACAATTTATTCCAAAGCAAGTAAAAACGACTTACACCCTCACATTTCTAGGAAGAGACAATCCATTTGCATCGTCCGACATGATCGAGCCAACACTATTTGGTACAGACTCAAAGAAATAAAACCCTAAGGATAAGGAAAACACATGTTTAGCTAAATCATTAGCTAGACGGTTAGTCTTTCTAGACACATGTTGAATCCGGACTACCCAGTCTTTTGAAAGAAAGTCATAGCACAAGCGTACTAGGAAGGACAATGGATGTGAACTATTTATCCCTGTCCGTAGAAAACCTACCACTATATCTGAATCAACCTCAATCTCTAGGCGAGTAATCCGACATTCACATGCTATGCATAAGCCGTAAAAGATGCCCCATAATTCAGCTAACAGAGCCAAACAAATACATATGTTAAGAGAAAAACCACCGCGCCAATGATATGGGGTGGCTAAAGATCAATCCTTGATCCATAAATGAACTAGTTTAACGCTAATCCCTTAGCATAGAGTTTTAAACAAGATTAATCCATTCTCATAATCTAGCTCTCGCATAATGATAAAACGAATATCAAGCATGAACAATCAACTCTATAATGCCAAAACATTCCCTAGACAACTAATATCTTAGGCTAGTAAGAATGAATATCTTAAAAGATTAGTTTTAGCAATTCATCAAACATGATATGTGCATGAGAAAGCTTAAATTTAAAGACCAAATAGCGAAGATAGCCTAAGCAATATGCGCATCAATTAAGAAGGAATTGAGGTCATTAAGCATAAAGAAACATCAATGATTAAACCTTTATCATCCTAACGTAACATCATCCCTAAAATCTTAGGTAACTACTCAATAATCATCATGCCAACCACTAATCCTATTAGGGAAAAATGGGTGAACATGATTAGCAAAAGCAAGAGAAAAGATTAAGGGAAATGAAAATTGTATTAAGCTTAGAATGAATCTACAAAATAAGATCAAGCTACTGGAAGAAGGAGAAGTTCGTGAGGAAGAGAGAAAATTGTGAACTCCCTCGAAAATAAAAGGTCTAAATGTATTTATATGTGAGCCACAAAAACCCTTGTACCCCATCTTATCTTGTTAGCCAAATCAGATCCAATGCCAAAAGTAATTTTTTTTGGACTGACCCGCATCGGTCACAAACCGTTGGGAGTCTTCGATGTGGAATCTTCATCGTTGCAATCCGCTATTAGTGGCTCTTTGTCCGGTGTGGATTCAGCATCGGGTAATCTCACCTGGAGGTTGGCTCACATTGGTCTCAGTCCGTTGCGGTTGTCTGATGCGTTGTTAAAGATTTTATTTCTCATATAAGCTTCGGCTGCTTTAAATCAGGGAAAACCGTTACGGTCGTCTGTTGCGCTGCTAAAGATCTTCTGCTTCAACCTTCCTTCCACGTCCTTGCCCTTTTAGGCATCCTGAATGGTCCTTTAGTCTACTACAAGCATCTTCAACTCCATAAGCATCTAATAAAGACTCCAAACATGCACAAATATGTAATATCTAACCAAATGATGTCTAAATCTAAACTGAATGCAAATGGGACTAAACCTAATAAAGAGATGCAAGAACAGGACAGAAAACTACCATGAATGCATTACTACTATATAGGAATATCTCTATAAAGTCTTAACCAAAATCTATTTGATTAAGTACCATACGAATCGATCATCAACCATACAAGAATCATCATCAAAGTTATAAAGACCCTTGATAGAGATAGAGATTCTGTTACCTTGGTTTCTTGATAACTTTCTGGACATGTGCCCCATTTTTAAACAAATAAAAGCTCGTTACTAGTTTACTTTCTCTAATCTTAAAACATGTTCAGTGATTCAAAAAAAGGTAAAAAATATGAAGAAATAACTAAATGTTTAAAATATAAAAGAACAAACGAAATCGAACGTGGTTTAAAACTGAAAATTTATCTCAAAAATAACTAAATGTTTTAAGGACTGGTATTGGAAATACGTAAGAAATAAAACCTGTCTCATAGATGACTGAGTGCTGTTCATCTTCTCGTCTATCTCATTCTTTTTCACAGTTCGCAATGTTCATTTCGTTGTTATCTTTACTTTTCCTGAAAGAAGGTCATGATTACACACACGTTCCAAAACATTAGTTTTAGAAGCAGCGTTTCTATCTTCAATGGAGCCCTTCTTATGTATTATTTTTCTTTTGCGCAGCCCTTAAGATCACCTTCCAAAACTTTTCGATGGAAACATCAACATATCTACTAATAACTGCGCCAAATCGATTTTAGGTGTTTTTTTTTTTCAGATTCTGATTTGAGTCTCGAGTGAGTGTCAGGTCGAATACATAGTTTTCTTGGTGAATATGGTCTTGTTTATTAAAAAAGAAAAAGAAACTGTGTAAAACATGTTTAATAGGTTTATTGAGTTGACATATACTTTCGTAATAGAGATCAGAGTTGTCACGATTGTTTTCTTTGGTCTAGATTTTCTAATTTACTTGTATTTTTCTAGGAAGATCTAAGAAGTTTAAGATGTCGTAAGCATTGTGGGACAAATCCAATTATTTTTTATGGAACAATTCATGCACACTGCATATATCTACAATGCAAACACTACTTCTCTTCAATCTTAAGGGATAATTTTGGTTAGCAAAGTTTACTGAAATTCTAACTTGAGAAAAACACATATCAACTAAAAAGTTTACTAACAACTGGTGTGTTAAAGTGATTGATAAATTGTCGTTGAAAGGTTGAATGGAGATCATACGAAAAGCATCTTAATATTTTCTTAATATTGTAAACCAAGAACAAAGTGTTTGAATGGTTTTCTGTGTTTCTATTGATGAGCCAATGGCTGAATATACGCTACACTTGACGTAAGGCTCAAGGTTTACATAATAGAAAAGGGAAATATGTCTAAACAGTTATGTATACAAAAGATATAGAGAATATACGATATGCTATTGACATTATCGTAATACTCCCCTTCAAGTTGGAGTATGGAGGTCCATAACACCCAACTTGGGTAATAAATCTTGAAATTGTGGTCGTCCAAGGGCCTTAGTAAGGATGTCGGCTAGTTGATCCTTACTACGGACGTGATGTATAGAAATGATACCGTCACGAACTGCATCACGAACGCTATGACAATCCCGCTCAATGTGTTTAGTCCTTTCCTGGAAAACAGGATTAGCAGCTATGTGAATAGCGGCTTGACTATCGCAGTAGAAGGGAACCGGTTTGGTGACAGGAATACCGAGGTCTTGCATGAGTTGAATGAGCCACTTGATTTCTCGAGTTGCTGCTGCCATAGCCCTGTACTCAGCTTCAGCGGAAGAGTGAGACATTGTATCCTGTTTCTTTGTTTTCCAAGAAATGGGAGATCGACCAAGAAGAACAATGTACGAGCTCAATGATCAACGATTTAAAGGACAAGACGCCCAATCAGCATCACAGTAGACGGACAATTCAAGAGGATCATCGGAGCGCAGAAGTACACCTTGACCAGGGGAGCCCTTGATATAACGCACAACGCGGAGAGCAGCATCCCAATGACCTTCTCGTGGCTCCTTCATAAACTGAGACAATAGATGAATAGAATAACAGAGATCGTGTCGAGTGATGCAGAGATATACTAATCTTCCGACAAGACGCCGATAAGATGTAGGATCTTGTAACAAGGGGCTTTCATCAGAGGCGAGTTTGTGATTCTGTTCGATGAGAGTTAATGCAGGTTTGCAATCTAGAAGACCTGTGTCGCCAACAATGTCGAGTATATACTTTCGTTGGGAAAGAAAAATACCGTCTTCAGAACGAGCTACTTCAATACCCAGAAAATATTTGAGTTTCCCCAAGTCTTTCATATGAAAACACTTTCCCAAATAATCCTTAAACTTTTGAAGTTTGTCGAGATTGTTGCTGGCAATCACCAAATTGTCGACATAAACCAACACTCGAATCTCTGTTTCCCCACTGGAGAAAGTGAACAAGGAGTAGTCGGAGGAAGACTGTTGAAAACCAAACTCTATCAAGGTGGTGGAGAGCTTAGCAAACCAACATTGAAGAGCTTGACGAAGACCATATAATGACTTGCGTAAGCAGCAAACTTTAGTAGGGTCGGAGTGTTTAAAACCAGGAGGCAACTTCATATACACTTCCTCTTCAAGATCCCCATGAAAAAAGGCGTTGTGAACATCCATTTGATGAACTTCCCATCCTTTGCCCGAGACAAGACGAAAAAGACTTCGGACGGTGCTCATATTGACTACCAGAGCAAAAGTTTCATCGTAATCCTCCCCTTCGATCTGATTATTCCCCATTACGACTAAGCGAGCTTTGTAACGCTCTATTGTCCCATCAGCGTTGTACTTAATCCTGTAAACAAACTTGCATCCAATTGCAACTTTCCCTGGTGGCAGTGATTCAATATCCCATGTGTGACTATCCTCAAGAGCAACATCTTCGTTGGTCATAGCATCGCACCATACATCATATTTAATTGCGTCAGAATATCGCTTGGGTTCGACGGCTGCAGTGATAGCTGCAAGAAACGCTTGATGCGAGGTGGAGAAGTTGAGATTAGTCACATAATCATCGATATGATAAGGTGTCTTACCAGGGTTAGGATGCGTTTCACGAGGTAGTGAGGAAGGCGATGAAGAGAGAGAGTTTGAAGTGAGATGGGGTTCTTGAGCAGAGATGGCGGTGTGAGCAACGTAATCTTTAAACTTCAGTGGGACTAGTTTGATGCGCTGTCCCTTTCCTAGATCAACATCGTGATTAACGGGTAATGCTAGTGGAGATACAGAATGACGTACCGGTGAAGGTGTTGTGTCTACCTCCACATCTGATGCATTCACGGGTGATTGTACTAACTCCTCATCCGATGACTCCATAAATTCATCCGGGACGGGATGAGAAACAGATAACGGTGATGACGGTGGGACTTCTTCATCAGAGCTCCACCTGTCGTTGGAGTTCGAGAGTGGTGCAATGAGCCAATCGTCATCATCATCTACTTGGGAAGGGGATACAGGAGAGACTGCGTGCTGAGGAAGCGAAGACATGGGGAATTCATCCTCATAAAAGACAACGTCTCTAGAGATAACAAACTCATTCTTCTCTAGATCGTACACTTTCCAGCTTTTTTGACCAGTAGGATATCCCACAAATATGCAACGACGACTCCGTGAGCCAAATTTATCTTTGTTTCTGGATTGAAGATGCGTGTAACACAAGCTTCCAAAGACACGAAGGTGGTCGTATGATGGTTTGATGCCATAGAAAACCTCATACGGGGAGCGACCTTGAAGAACATCCGTTGGAGTCCGATTGATAAGATGAGCTGCAGTCATGACAGCCTCGCCCCAGAACTTTGTTGGTAACATCCCTTGAAAGAGCAAAGCTCGAGATACATTCAAAATATATCGATGTTTCCTTTCAACACGTCCGTTCTGCTGTGGAGTGTACACGCAAGAAGTTTGGTGGAGAATGCCTTTCTCACGGAAGAAGGGAGCAAGACACATAAACTCGCTGCCGTTGTCGCTCGGAACTGTTTTAACTACTTTACCGAACTGTTTTTCTGCCATGACACAGAAATTTTGAAGTACTGATGTGACCTCTGATTTCGCAAGAAGCAAATAAGTCCAGACTGTTCTTGAGAAATCGTCAACAATAGTTAAAAAATAAGCTGCTCCACAAGAAGCACGCATACGATATGGACCCCAAACATCGCAATGAATCAAAGCAAAACACTCTTTTGATTTATTCAAACTATCATAAAACACTTGTCTAGTCTGCTTCGCCCGAAGACATGTGTCACAAGGACTAGGGGAAGCAACTTTATTTGAGGAAGAAAACATAGGTAAAGTAGATAAAACGAAAAACAACATGTCCGAGCCTTTGGTGCCAACGTAACTGATCAGCAGAACCAACAGTTTGACTAACTAATCGATGAACCCTTGCAGCCATGACATCTTTAAAGTAGTAAACCCCATTTCTCTCTTCACCGACTCCAATCAGGGTCCTCGTGAAACGATCCTGTAAGACACACAATGTATCGGTTAGCAGAGCAAAACAATTTGTTTGCTTAAGGAGCTTAGAGACTGAAATCAAGGAGCAGTTCAAATTGGGCACATATAACAGGTTAGAGAGAGTGATATGATTTGATAACGGGAAGACACCCGCGTGAGTGGCAAATGTTTTATTGCCATCAGCAAAGCCGACAGGACATGGTGGAATACTGGATGTATTCTGTAGCAACGAGAGATCTCCCGTCATGTGATGAGAGGCTCCCGTGTCTAGTATGAGATCGCCATGTATACCCTTACCGGTAAGTTTGTTAGTTGGTGTAGCAGCTCGCTGTGAAATCATCTGAGAGAACGCAATCCACTGATCTTGAGTAAATTTGGGGATCGATGATGAGTTGGATGTTGTGGCGTGAGCGTTGGTGACGCGATCTCCTGAGTTTCTGTTTTCACTGCGGCTTCTACCACCTCTGTTTCCTCTGTTTTGTGTGCGCTCTTCAAACCAATTAGGGAACCCGACTAGCTGCCAACAGTTAGCTTTGTCGTGTCCACTCCGTCCATAGTGAGCATACTGAACGCCTCGATCACGACCTCCGGAACCACCACCGGATTGTGAACGTGGTTGATCAAACGACGGATCCCTTTTAGCAACAAAACCGACTGCACTTTGCTGCGATTCCCTTTCAGCAGCTTTGTTAAGGCGTTGTTCCTCACGAATCACCTTGGAGTAGATCTCACCGAGATCAATACTAGCGTCGGAGGAGATGATTGCTTGACACGGACCTCCAAAACGAGCTTCATCTAAGCCCATCACAAACTGATGCATCTTTTCTTCTTCACGCTCCTTTTCGATAATAGCAGCGGCAGTGCAGGTACAAGGAGGGAGAGGCTTGTACATGTCTAGTTCTTCCCACATCTTTGACAGACGTGCATAGTAGTCTATCACAGCTTCACCATCTTGTCTACACGAAGCCAGCTGTTCTTTGAGATGATGCACCAGGACTTTGTTTCCCACCGAGAAACGCTTCCTGAGATTTTCCCACAACTTGTAGGAGTCTTGAATAATCGTGACTGTTGATCGGACTCGTGGTTCGATAGACGTGCGAATCCAACCAACAATCATAGAGTTTACCGAAAGCCAAAGCTCAAGATTTGGGTCAGTAGGCAAGGGCTTCAGTATTGTGCCTTCGATAAAACCTAGCTTCCGTTTAGCACGAAGAGCGTTGGTCATCTCGGAGGCCCACTCGTTGTAATTTTCACCCGTCAACATCACCGCCGTAATCATCGCACCAGGATTATCGGAGGCATAGAGAGAGTATGGTGTTGTAACTTCCATACCCTTGTCTTCAGATCCTCCACCTTTGGACGTAGAGGAGATAGTAAGGTCACTCATACTTGCTAGATCTCACACGAAGATAGCAGCACACAAACTAAGAAGAATCGAACTTCGAAACCTTAGAGAACAAGACAGAAAAAAACGATTTTAGGTCTCAGAATTTTAACGCTCTGCTACCATGTAAACCAAGAACAAAGTGTTTGAATGGTTTTCTGTGTTTCTATCGATGAGCCAATGGCTGAATATATACACGATACACTTGACGTAAGGCTCAAGGTTTACATAATAGAAAAGGGAAATATGCCTAAACAGTTATGTATACAAAAGATATAGAGAATATACGATATGCTATTGACATTATCGTAATAAACATCAAGTTGTAAATCGTATATAAATTGATTGTTTAAGCTTGTGTAAATGTCAAAGTTATGTAGGTATATACTCGACTTTCAAGCTGTCGCCTACTTGACAGACACATGTTCATAGTGACTGAATATGGAACACGAAGGCATGATGGTATTCACTATTGGAAAATCTAAAATTCAGCAAGAACTAAATGGAGGGGAAAACAATGGATATGGGAAAATCATTCACTAGAAGATGAGTCATATATATAGGATCTCTGTTCACCTGCATTGTCTACCTTAAGATAATGAAATTTATTATATAACTATAATCATAACATGTATTTCGATTCTACACTCAAATAATTCTTTTTTCTATATAGTTTTTAAACCACTATGAAGGACAACTATGAAACTACGAAGGACAACAATGAAACTACAAAAAATAAAGAAATGCACCTGAGAGAGGAAATAGTAATATAATAGATGTCCCCCTTCTATTTGCTAAGAAAACATTCTCTCTTTTAGCACTATATGAAATAAAGTAGATAGCATCACTAATAAAGTGTCAGATTTAGAATCATGTACTAAAATTGATACTAAATATATGTTTTTTCATCAGTTCAAATAATTAATATCAATCCTAATTTGATTAACATCAATTCAAAGAAAATTGATACAACTCAATATCAATTTATATCACTTTTCAAAAACTAATAGAAATATTTGAGTTTACATCATTTACATGATCGAAGCATTTACTCAGTTTTGATTGACATCAATTTAACTAAAAGATGTTAAAATTAACATCAAAAATAATTGATGCTAATATTTCTTTCAATTATAAAAAAATGATGCAAACAAAAGTTTAACTAAACAACTGTTTGTCCCACATTGCTAAAAGAAGATAAAAGTACTTGTTTTCTCTTCTATAAAAGAAATTCATCAATAACATATTTTTCTTATGTTAAATCACATATATATATATATATAGAATAATAAATATAAAATAATTAGTTATATTAAATTGATAATATTATGAAAATTAATACAAAATTTAAAGTTTACATAAATTTTAATATCACTTATTTATAATTTGCATAATAATAGTATCAATGAAAATATATAATATAAATATATAACATCAATTGATATAACCAATATAAATATTAATATCATTTATATTAACTGATGTAAATGTTTACTTCAACTATATTAAGGGAGAATTGCTGAATATGACCCAAAAGTTGAATTTTTCTAAATATATAGACATCATATTGAATATTTGCAAACCTAACCTAAAAAGGTAGTGAAATTACAGCTCAGTCTTTGATGAAGAAATAAAAAATATCTGCCACAATTACAATTTTATCTTGGGAAGTCTACTTACAAAGTCTACATAAGTAGTTTGGTACATAATTCTATTGGTGTAGACTTCTGCTGTAAATTTCACAAGAAGTCTACTACATAATTACTTTTAAAATTTTAATTAGAAATCTTTTAAAAATATAATTTTCTAAATAATTTTCAAACATAACTAAAACATATATATATATATATATATATATTTGGCATCTATAGAAAACAAAATTTCATACAAATGAATCAATTTAAATAAAGAAAGACAATTAGATTAGAAAACAATACAACTCTCAGAAGTCTACTAAATCTTAGATTTTATTTATTGAAATAATAAAAAAATATTATGATAATAAAATTATAAACATAACCAAAACATAGAAAATTGGCATCTATATTAAATAAAATAATATAAAAAGAAATCAATTTATAAGTTTCATAAGTATAAGATTGAAAAGGGTTAGGGTTTAAAGTTCAGAAGGGTTAGGGTTTGAGGTTTAATGAAAGTTTAGGGTATAAGAATGCAAATGTTAGAGTAAACTCAAATTCTATATGAATCATAGTTTATGGATTGGTTAATAATTTAGGGTTCATATAATTGTTATTATAACTTTAAATTGTGAAAAGGGTTAGGGTTTAAGGTTCAAAAAGGTTAGGATTTAAGGTTTAAAGTTTGGGAAATAAGAATGTAATTGTTAGAGTAAACTTAAAGTCTATATAAATCATAGTTATGGTTTGCTTAATGATTTAGAGTCAAGATCATTGTTATTTTAACTTTAAATTGTGAAAAAGCTAAGAAAATTAATGTTTAAGGTTATGGTTACAAAATTAAAATATTTGATTTAGGATTTAGGGTTTAGGGTTAAGAAGACTTTGTTAGCAGACTTCATTTGTAGACATCAAAAGAAGTCTGCTATTCAAAATAAATTAACCGGTGATTCCAATTTTTTTAACTAGGTTGGAACCGATTTTTTTTTAACTGAACCGAAAATTTACCTTCATATATAAACAGAAATTAACCTAATTGTGTTAAAAATAAAATATATATCTCTCTCTAAAATGGCACCTCTCTCTTCTCTCCCTTCTCTCTCGCCGTGAACCTCATCTATTTTCTCTCTCGCCGTCAATCAAATCTATCTCATCTCTCTCTTGCCATCAACTTCCTTTCTCTTGCCTTTTTGTGGTAGTGGTAAGCCGTTCGTCTAATTCCTTATTTTGCTGTGTCACTGCTGTCAATCTCAACACTAAATCTTGAAGTCACTGCTGTCAATCTCAATGCTGATACAAGCTTCTCCTTACTAGAAAAAATTTGATTGACAAAGATATTAGTTGACCAACCAGTATTCCATTGTTGTACTTTACCACCACAATGTGCTTTCAGACCCCCAGAAACAAAAGACATATCAGGTTCATCCTCATCCTCATCTTTCACTTTCCCATACTTGCTGTAATCAACATCCAAAATCATCAGTATCATCTTTGGCTTTCACATTCGCATCAGACTCATCATCGTCATTGTCATCATCAGCGTCTTCATCCCACTCTTCATCATCATCTTCACTCACATCATCATCACAGTAATCTGATTCTCCACTCACATCAACATTTCCATGCTCTATTTTCCTACTCGAAACAGAAAGGTGTACACCATGCATCTTATTCAACTGAATTAAGCTCTATATGGTTCTATCATTTGTAACATACATAAGAAGAGAATCATAAGGCATTTGTTGAAGCATCAGAGATAATAATGGATAGGATAACTCCACTATCTCTGTTTCCTTTTCTAGCATGTAATCCTCTTGTGCCATTTTAAGAAGCTCATTATGTGTGCAACCATCTCTCAAGAAGAACAATAGCCCTCATTTGCGATTATCCACCAAGAAATACCACAACAAGTCTATTCTCACTCATTCGCCATAAACAGTAAATATATGAACCATTCTCTGCAAGAAAACAAAATTCAAACCACTTTAGAATCATTACCGAAAAAGTAGACTGCAAATGAAGTCCATGGAATAATAAACTAAATACTAAATAAAACAAGAAAAATAATTAAAGCTAAACCATAACAAATAAACATATCAAACTCATACATAAGAAAAAACAATAAATAGCACACACTTAAGAGTCAAATAATAATTTTTATTTGTTATAACTTTATATCAAGGAATTTTATAAAAGAATTCAAGTCGCAGACTGCAAACAAAGTCTACTTTGTAGACTTCAAGTGAAGTCTGCAGACTAAGAAGCTAAATACCAAATAAAACAACAAAATAATTAAAGCTAAACTATAACAAACAAAATTGTCAAACTCATACATAAGCCAGAACAATATAATAACACACACTTAAAAGTTAAAGAATAAATTTTATTTGTTACAAATTTTTGATCGAGGAATTTTATAAAACAATTCAAGTCACATACTGCAAACAAAGTATATTATGTAGACTTCACTTAGTCTCCAGACTAATAAGTTAAATACTAAATAAAACAAGAAAAATGATTTCACCAAATCATATATATAATTAGACAAGTTTCTCTCCATCTAGAGTGTCCACATCAGTTTTTTTATTTTTATTTTTTGGGCTTTAAGTATTTTGGGTTTCATATAATATTACCTAATGTGATTTTATTTTTATGGAAGTTTTTGGACCTTTTAAGATAATTAACTTAAAAACAAAATACCAAGTTTACAAAACAGGAAAGCTGTATGTTTTTTATAAAAAAAGTATGATAATACTAATAAAAAACAAACACAATGTGGAAACATAGGATAAAATCTAACAATGAAAAAACTTGCACATAATAGTTGTTAAAATTTTTTTTTTTAAAAAACAATTTCAGAAAAACTGTATGCAGAAAAATAAAATAAAATTATTCATACATTACATTATAAAATGAATGAAAGTTTTTTCATAAAAACAAAGACTATAGGTTTGCTGTGAAAAAAAAAACTAAAGTTTAAAATCATGTAGCATAATAATAAACTTGATCTATATAATATGTGACGACAAAAAACTATACAAAAGAAAAAAAAAGATTTAGGACTGTTGTGATTGATAATGATCAAAAATAATCAAAAAAGAACTACTTGCTGAGTTGTATAGCTTCATTGGAGAGAAGTGTGATCATTTTTGATTAGCTTCTATATATTTCAGGTTTGTAATTTTTAGGCCTTCATACAAAATAAATTTAAAAGTGAAAAAACTAAATACTTATTTTACAAATCATAAAAACTAAAAAAAATATAAAATAAAAAAGTGAAAGAATTATTTAGAATAGAAGACAAAAGAATGTAAAAAAAAAAGTTGGAAGCCGAACAAATACAAAACATGAGAGAAGAACTTGCAAAGGATAGTTATCAAACATTTTTAAAAAAAACTTTAGAAGATATATATATATATATAACTAAAGTAGAATTATTTATATAAAATATATACTTATTTTATAAATCATAAAAACTACAATTCTCTACGAAATAAAATAAATTCAAAATGTTATTTCAAATATAAACAAAGAGAATGTGGAAAAGAAGTTAGAATGCAAACAAATACGAAAGATGACGGAAGAACTTGCGGAGTTATTAAACTTAAAAGGAAAAACGGAAAAGATATATGTATAAAAGTAAAGTAAAGTCATTCATATATATTTTATTGTGAAAATAAATAAAGGTTTAATATGAATAAAGAACGCTAAAGTATTTAATCATATAGCATGAAATGAACTTGATCTATACGAAATAAAATAATAATAATAAAAGCATGACTATTTGTGCTTCAGATGAGTTAGAATTTTCCAAAATTTATGAAAATGAAGAAGTTATTCAATTTAAAGCATTGAGATTGTTGATCTTGCCGGAAATAAGCAATATAAAAAAATGAAAAACTTAAATACTTATGACAGCGTATAAATATGGATGAAGTTTTTAAACAATTTGCACCTGTTAATAATTTCATAATTATCTATATATTTTAGGATAAAAATAATAAAATTTAAAAGTTAAAATAATTATAAAACGACATAAATAAATTAAAAATAAACATAATAATATAAATATATAAAATTATAAAATACGAAAATAGATTAACAAATAACTCTCCGCAACGCACGGGTCAAACCTAGTATATATAATATAAACATGTCAAACTTATACAGATGTAAGTACACTTATTAAAACAATTACAAAACCAAGAAAATCTTAAAAATTCATTGTAACTTTGATGAAAACGAGTTTAAAAAAAATGAAATAGTAGACTTCGTTGGACGTCTACATGAGTAGACTAACAATGAAGTCTAAATTTTAGGTTACTCTTGCAATTGCCAATAGATGAGTAGGCTTCTTTCAATAAATGAGTAGACTTCTTAAAAAAAGTCTACTCATTCCGAGAAGTCTACTTAAGAAAATAGTCAGTTTTGCAACTGACCAAACTTTGTCTTTTTTCCAAAGAAGTATACTTTCAAAGTACACTCGAGAGAGATTAGTTTTGCAATTAACCAAAGTTAACTTTTCATAGTAGACTTCGTTTTAAGCCCACTAGGAAAAGTCAACATTGGTCAATTGCAAAACTAACCTCTCTAAAGTCTACTTTCAAAGTAGACTTCATTGGAGAAGTCTACTTTTATGAGTAGATTTCTTACGAAAGAGTCAAAATTTGGTTAATTGCAAAACTAACCCCTTTTTACGTAGACTTCTTTCGAAGTCTACGCTTATTTTTTGATGTCAAAGAAAATGGCACAGACTTCAACTGAAGTCTATTATCAGAAATCGGCACACATAGTCAATTGCAAAAGTAATATGTGCGTTGACCAACAGACTTCTTCTGAACTCTACTACCGTAAGTAGACTTCTTTTGCAGCACATATCAGAAAACTCATGAAAATCAACTGAAAAATCACTTACCAGTGGTATCTAGCTTCTTCAACCGCCGATTTCTTCGATTCTAGCCACCACCAAACAAGCCCAATCGATTTGCCCGACCAAATAACCAAATATGGCAATATCTTAAAAAATCAAGTTTTGAAAAGTTAGATTAGAGAGTTTTTATGCTAAAAATAGAGACAAAATGAAAAAAATATAAGGTTAAGAGAAGAGAAAATGAGCTTACAAAGCTAAAAAATGGGTTGTTGAACCAATAAAAGCTTCAAATTGATTGAAAATAGTGGTTGGGTGAATTGATGGTGATGACATTTTCGTGAATAAATGAGAAAGATGAGGATTATTTGGTCAACTAAATTTAAAAAAAAAATATTTTTGTTAATACATAAAACTGATAAAAATGGAATTGAGAGAAAATGATTAATGTTAAGAATAATGAAATTGATCGTAATTTATGGACTATATTTGCAAATACAAATGTTAATATAATTTATTGTAATTGATATATTATATTAACATCAATTATTAAAAATGATGAAAATAGTTACATCAATCGATTAAATATAAATAATTAGAATAATCAATTTAGAATCATTTATATAATAATGTAAATAAATTTGTATCGATTTAAAAATAAAATTAATAAATGAAATAAATAATATGATACATTTTTTTTATGTAGTGTTGACTAATTGTGTGAATTTATTGCTTGGCCTGGTGGAATGTAATGACTACTCCAAAATCACTTACACATTTTGGCTATCTTAATTCTTAGGTAATTAAAGGTGGCGACTGTGGTAAGGAGTTTGTTTAGTGTGCGAGATCCGAGACCTAATGAAAAGTGGTCGTTTCCACGTAGCCTTGTAGATAATATTGTTAAGTTGTAAAATTTAAATGAACCCAACTGTGTTAGTATTTTGTTACTATTTTCTTCTTTTCTAGAATCAATAATAATTTGATAGCATGGATTGTTGGACCATTTTAATTTACTCAAAGAATAATCCAAGATTTACACCAAAAAATAAAAAAAAATCAAAGATAACAATAAGTTGTGATTCATATATTTCCCTTACATGTATATCCCAATTAATTAATTACTTTTTAAAATGTCATATTGATTTACATCAGTTATTAGACATTCGATGCTGACAATTTTTTTTTTTTCTAAATAGGTTTTAAAATTATTGTTGACATGATGCTGGCAAGTTGCAGCGTGGGGGGTACGGCAAAAACTCTAATTTCATTTGTCAGCACATGCAGTGTTTAATTAGTTTTATTTAATTACTCAACCAACCTTGGACTTTAGAAACGCGTATCGTGTTTGCGCACCTAAAGATCCGGACAATCGTATTATTATAATTAACAAACATGATCCTGTGTGATGGGTTTTCTGTGTATCATTAAATGGCATGTCCGGTCATATATGGAAAAATGTTTGGAATATTTTTGATATTTCCAAAATCGAAAGATGGAAGCATGAGGCTGCATCTCCTACATGTACACGTCATAAGTATTTTTAGGTTAGAATTACTAATATTTATCAAAAAAAACAAAAATCATTATTTTCAACAATGTAAAATTCATTTAAAAAATACCATAACAATGAATTTGGAAGATAAATAAAAAAAGTTATAAAATTGAAACAAAAATATAATCATATATTACTATATTATATTATATATATATGTCTAAACTATATAATTATTAATCTATATAGTTATTGAGACTATATTTTTACATAGGAGTTCTAAAAAAGTATTATCTTATTGAAATTTGCTAATTTTTATACAGGCTCGATTTGAGATCGGTAAATAAAATATAATTACGAAAAAAATAAAATTGAAAATATTTCTCTATAATTTTGCTTTTTCGTAAAATTCTCGTCCTTTGTTTTAAGGAGTCATATAAAATTATAAGAAACAAATTATATAATCAACATATGCGTGCATGCCAACCATAAAAAAATATTTTCTTCATCAATCCAATTCATCAACAATGAACAAAAAGATAAGTGGAAAAATGCAGAATAATTTTATAAAATATGATTTCACAAATTTTATAACAAATATTTATTATAATATTTACTGAAATAAGAAAATTAATTTTAGATTATCAAATGGACTATATAAATTTTCATGTCTTAAAGTAATATAATATATTTTTGACTTTTTAGGAAGTTCTTTGTATTTTTTGTTAATATTTAATATATATTTTTTTTAATTTGAAACCGTCTATCATCGAAAACACTAAAAATAAGAAATTTTGAGTAAATACAAAATAATAAAAAAATTTCATGATTGTTGTTAAATGCCAAAAACTGTACTGTGTAAAAACATAATGTTTGTGGATAATATCAAAAACACAAACCCATACCTAAATATTATAATTTTATTTCTAACATGTACATGCATGCACAAATGATTTATTTCTTTTTAAAATTTAAATATATATTATAAAAATATATATTATAAAACATATACTTTGTTATTTTTATTTAACACATAAAATATATATCTTGTTATTTTGTTTAACACATAAAAACTATACTTTAAATTTTCCATAAATATGCGTGTAAATATGAATATTAATTGCATAAAGTCCAAGTCGCCTGCGAACTTGTCGTGCATGCATTTTCTCAACTTCGATTACAGTTCAATTTTAATTTTAGTTATTAGACAACTTATATTTGTTTTTAAAAATATCTATGTGCAGGTCAACTATCTACCCTCTCTTAAGATAAGTAAAGATGGTTAAACCTATTTTTGTTTAATTTGTAATAGGTTAATAAAGAAATATATACTTAAAATATATATGTATTAACAAGATTATATTGAATCCTGAGAAAAAACATAGTATATATAATATTCAAAAATATTATAAAAATTGAATTATTATTAAATATATTTTTTACATTTGTAATTATATGTCAATATTAATGTAAGAAAATTATTTTTTTTAAAAATAAATCCGTTTCAAAAAGCACAAATGATATGAAACGTTTCTTTAATTGTTGTTAAATACTAAAACTACATTTGTATACAGACATAATATTTGCAAAATATATGAAAAACTAATCAACACTTAAATATTACAACTAACTATCAAAAAAATTATACCCATATATATTTCTATTTTTATTATATAAATATCTCATGTGACGAGAAAGCATACCTTAGTTCTGACAGCAGTATTCCTTCAGATAAAGACACATTGAATACTGTACCTAACTAAGATTTTGAATTGCATCAAAGTTTCTGGATTACCAAAGCATTGCTTGAAATTGAAGGTTGGTGCTCCAGTCATATATTTTCGTAGCATTGATCATAAGGGTGGAATATGTAATGGAACTAGACTTATTATTACTAAAATGGCTCGATATATAGTTTAAGGTAGAATTATAATGAGAAATGAGAAACTGATTGGTCAAATATTTCTAATCCCTAGGATGTATGTGACACCACAAAACATAAGGTTTCCTTTCAGAATGCATCATAGACAATTCCTTTTGGCTTTACCTTTCACAATAACCATCCACAAAAGCTACGGACAATCACTTGAGAATCTCGGATTGTTTCTACTTAGAACAGTTTTCTCTCATGGACAACTATATGTTGCATTATCATGGACTTAAAGTTCTCATAACAGACAAAAAAGAAAAGGTGTAAAAGAAAACTATGAACATCGTCTATAAAGAAGTGTTTCAAAACCTAGCTTAATTTTTATGCTTTTGATATATTTTAACTCTACTGTTTATATGTTTTAACATTTCTTCGTTTAATTAATTATCATATTTACATTCTATATTGAATTCTATGACATTTTTATTGAATTGATAGTTATTTATTATTATTAAATATTTGTAAAATATTATTACTTAAAACATAATTAATCATATATAACTAATAATAAATTAATATATAATATTAACCATATATTTAATATATAAAATATTTTTTTTAGTCTGCATACGATGCAGACATCTAATATATAATATTTACCAAAAAAAGCCCACATATGTTTGTATTGTTTAATTATTACAAACTACTACCTCCACAAAAACATATTTTTATAAGTTTTCAGATATTAATGATGGCTCAATAATTTAGTGACTATACTGCATGAAAAAAATTGGCAAGGTCACAAATTGCATGCCAGTTTTACATAATTAGACACATACATTTCAACATTTTTAGAATAAATATATTTGGAGATTTTTCTTTTTGTTAAAATTGTTAATTCGGATATTTTTTATGTGATTTTTATTTTTATTTAACTTTTTTGAACTTTTTGGTTGATTTTTTCCCAGGGTTAAGTCTCACCGACCAATCAAGAAAGATATTAGCAAAGTGGATGATATCTCTCATATTTGCATCATTTATGATTGCATTTAGCACATGTTTTTGTTTTCTCTTGCATATTTTCCTTCTCATTTGTCTTATATTCCTTTGGTTTTAAACTTATGTTGCATTTAGATTGTAGTTTGCATTTTCTTTGCATAAGAAATATTTTTAGGTACCTAAGGAGCCTTTAGAGACATGGTGGAAGCTTGGGAGTGATCTAGGAGGTTGTATCAGACAAGGAGAATCAAAAGGAGCCAAGGAAGTGCATTTCAGAGCCAATGTCGACCTCCATATCGTGCCTCCAGCTCGACATCTTCCAGCCAAAAGAGAAGGAGTCCATGTCGTGCACCAATGTCGAGCATCCAAGGGTGACATCCGGAGACATGACACCGATGTTGGGATGCATGTCGCACGACACAGATGGCTCGAGACACCCGATCAGGATGTCGACCACCAATTTTGCCTAATACCAGCTCGACATCAAGCACCCGAGAATCAATGTCGACCATATATGTTGACCAGTCTAGCTCGACATCCTCCTCCCCGGAACTTCATTTATTTACAAGTTTGCCATTGTACTAGAGTATTTGTCTTTTAGTATAAATAGGCTTTGACCTAAAATATTAGCAAGTCTTGTTCTTGCTTCTAATCCTGTTTTTCTGTTAATTGCTTTGGCTTTGTAAGAACAACATCCATCTTTTTGTTTTAAGTTTCTGCATTAATCTTTGTAGATTTGATGGTTTTGATGATGATTAGTGAGTAGTTCCCCTTAGGAGCTTAGATGTGGTCAAATAAGGAGATTTAGATGCTTGATTAAGGCTTGTTAGTGTTTAAGTTCATTGATTCCTCTCTCTCTTAGACTGTTATTAGGCTTACATATGAATTGATCACATGAATCTAGATTTAGACTTTCTCTTATACCCACCAAGTGTTTGACGAAATGCTGATCATGTCTTTTAGAGGATTTACTTGTCTTAGCTCAAATGATTGACTGTCTAAGAAGTATTTTGGCTTGAATAGATTTGGTCTATGCTTGCTTGCTATTGATTCTAGTACTAAAGGGAATTAGTTCTTGTTAGGATGTTTAGCAAAACGTTAATCACCAAAGGACTGGGTTTAGTTTGCTTAATTGGTGAATTCTATGCCTAGGAATTAGCATTACTTGCTTGTTTGCATTGTTAATGAGTTTGATAACAGCCTAATCTTGAGTTTGAATCCCCCAAACTCCATAACCACATCTAGGATCCTTGCTTTTAATATCTGGATTTCGAATTTGCTGCTTAGTGCTCTGTTTGTTTTCTTGATTTGTTGAATCACTGCTTCTAATAGTTCTGTTTAGTCTTTGGTTCTTTAGTTTGATAGTTGAAACAACATTTCTCTGTTTTGGCTTGGATTAGTCTTTCTATTGCATTCCTAATGCATCCATCTTAGACCTGTGGACTGATAAGAACCCTTGCTACAATGACTAGAGCAAGCTTGGGTAATTGAGATGGTATAAAAAGCTTGTTTCAATTTGGCGTCGTTGCTATGGGTCTATGTTTGGATCATTAGGATTTGTAGAAACTCTAAGATAAAGCTTTTTATTTTAATTTGGTTACTAATCATAGTTAACTCTTATTGCTCTCTTTAGGTGCATGAACCTCAGATCAAGTGGCTCCAACAATTTGGTTGACTTCATAGACAATATCAACTTGTTGGACAGAGGTTAAAGAGCAAGAAGGCAAAGGGAAAGGTTACAGCATTTTGAGAGGTTAGGGATGAATGTTCAGGATCAACAAGGTGTGGATGATTTGAGGTTTCAAGGTCCACAATGAGTTCCAGATTTCAAGGAGTTGCAGGCATTCAGAGTCAACAAGGCCAACAAGGTCAACCAGGCCAACAAGAAGACAAGGTCAAAGATGACCTGCACATACACCACGCCCCATGAGGCCTATAGGTGCAGAATATGCCCCCAATGCCTACAACAACAGAGATGACATTATTCCTCCACAGTCCCAAATAATAAATTTGAGATCAAGTCAGGCCTAATCTCTATGGTGCAGAACAACAAGTTTCATGGCCTCCCACTAGAGGATCATCTAGACCATTTGGACAACCTTGACAGGCTTTACAACATGACAGAGATCAATGGGGTTAGTGAAGACAGCTTGAAGCTCTGGTTATTTCCATTCAGTTTGGGAGATAAGGCACATCTTTGAGAGAAGAATCTTCAATAAGGGAGTATCACCAGTTGCGATCAATGTAAGAATGCCTTCCTTGCTAAGTTCTTCTCAACATCTAGGACTGCTAGATTGAGGAATGAGATACCTGGATTTGCTCAAAGGACCAATGAGAGTTTTGGTGAAGCATAAGAAAGATTCAAAGGGTACACCTTACAATGCCCTCACCATGGCTTTTCAACAGCCTCTCTACTGTCTACTCTCTACAAGGGCGCCTTACCCAAGATTATAATGCTGCTTGATATAACATCAAATGGAAATTTCCTTTTAAAGGATGTTGATGAAGGCATGAAGTTAGTTGAGAAACTTGCAAAATCAGACGAAAATTACAATGAGGAGTATGATAGAACTCCTAGAAGTGTTAAGGGTGAGATGTACAACAAGAAAGAGATCAAAGCTTTTCATGAGAATATTGACTAGCTGTTGAAGGAAAGGAAAAAGGTCAACTTTGTTGGTGATTTGGTTCAGCTTCAAGACCAAGAAGATTGTCAAGTGGAAGAGATGAACTATGTTGGCAACCAAGGTAATTACAGCAATTACAACTATATGAACAATCTCAATTTGTCCTATAGGAGTAACAATGTTGCCATTCCAAAATATCAAGTGTATCCTCCTCAACAAGGATAACAATAAGCTGGAAAAAAATCCCTTTGTTCCTCAAAACAACAACAATCAAGGGTATATACCTAGGAAGAACAACCAAGACAACTTCAAGCCAAGACCTCAGTTCAACCCACCAGTTTTTGTTGCTCAAGGACCAGCTCAAGCTTCATCAAGCTCCTATGAATCTGATGTCAAAAGCCTTATCCAACAGGTTCTACAATCTCAGCTAAATGGTACTTTGGAGATGAAGAAATGTTTTGCTGATGTTCACAACAAGATGGACACAATCAATGTTGAGCTCAGTGCCAAGATTGAGGGACTAGCTTCAAGAGTGAAGACTTTGGAGAACAAAAAAGGCATATCCACAGGACCACTCCCCCAAGGTAATCTTCCTGGAAAGTGTGAGATGAACCCCAAGGAGTATTGCCAAGCTGTTGAGTCTGAAATTGCTTTGACTCCTCTTGATGAGGAAGCTATTATTGAAGAGTTCCTGTCTTTGTTCAATGAGGACATTGAAGTTCAGGGTGAGGGGTAAGACCTTGTGAAAGCTTATGAAGTCAAGAAGGAGGACAAAGCTTATGATCTTCCAGTTTACAAGCCTGCTATCCCTTATCCAGGAAGATTCAAGAAACAACTAGTGGAGAAGTACACTACCCTCTATGCTGCACATATGAAGCTGAGAGGTATTGATGTTGAGGATTAGCTGAAAGAAGCTCTAATCAAAGCTGAGGCACCAGATGTCAAGAAGTTTAACATCACCAAGCTTGGTGATCCAGATTGCTTCACTCTTCCTTGTGAGGTGAAAGAGAAGACCTTCAAGAGCTGCCTTTGTGATCTAGGTGCAAGAATAAATCTGCTTCCTTCTTCTACAACCAAAGCACCAGGCTATACCACATTCCAAGAGAGCAATGTGTCTCTCACCATTGCTGATGGCTCAGTCAAGACACCACTTGGAGCTCTAAAGGATGTCTCAATGATGATAGAAGGTGTGGTGATCCCAACTGAATTTTTTGTTTTGTATGTGGAAGAGAAGATCAAGAATCCTATAATCTTGGGAAGGCTTTTCTTGGCAACAGTTAGAGCAGTATTTGATGCTAAACATTGCACCATTGAGCTGAGGTTAACCAAGAACAAGGTGCTAAAGTTTTACTCCAAGGGCAACAAGCTAGAGGATGAGCAAGCTTTCTCAATGGAGTTGAAGCAGCTGAATGAAGCTGCAAAGAATTGGCCTTCATTTGATGCATATGTGGGTGAAATCTTTGATGACTGCAGTCTCTCCAAGCTGTTTGGTGAAACTACTGAAGAGGAGGTCCTCAAAGTGGATAGTGTGAAGATTGGAAATATAATTCTACTAGGTTCTGTTGAAGATGGATTAGTCCTTAAGCCCTATCTTTCTAATGGTGAAGTTGGTTAAAAGGTTCAATGCAAGAACAAGGCTAAGCCATTTGCAAAGATGAAGGTTGGTGGTGTTACTAAGAGGCTCAAAGGTAGCATGAAAGACTACAAGGCATCAGCTACAACTACTGAAGAGAAGATTCCACCAAGGAGCTTCATTGCTCCTTCTCTCACCAACTAAGAAGCCTAGAAAAATCAAGCTAAGTGACTCTAAACAAGCACACTTGGAAGGTAGTCCCATGATATCTTTGTATATATTAATGCTTTCTTAGTTTATGTTTTTTATTGTCCGTAGAAGCAGGTGAAAGGGAAAGGTGATGAGAGGATGGATTGGGAACCAAATAGACTTATTTTTGGCAAATGCCGAGCAGGATGACGGGCTTGCCAAGCTCGACATCGTTGATGTCGACCATGGATGTCGGACTGAGAAGCTCGATATTGTTCGTGCCAAGACATCTCGGGCAACAAGTCGAGCTAACCAAGTCCGACATGGGGAGAAAGTGTCCCGAAGCAGGATGTCGTGCAACCATATCGTGCGACATAGACGACCTGAGAGGAACTTTGGAGATGTCGACCCCAGATGTCTGGCGATATGCAAGTTTGGGAGAAAAAGGGGACATAAACGGTCCGAGAGGAAGGGAGCGGATGTCGACCACCAATGCCGGGCTACCTAGCCCAACATCCACATGTTGACCATAGCTCAACATCGCCTCTGAGGTAAGCACTTTGAACTTTAAAATATTTCCCTCCCTTTGGCTTGGAGCCAAGGGAGTTTGAATTTGAATTTTGTTGGCTCCCCCTCTGCCATTCTGACCCACTCCTGAGCACTTTGGCATTGTCTTTAAAACCACAAATCTTTTCTCTTCTCTCATCACACTTCTCATTTTTCATCTCCTTCATAATCAGCACGAAATTTCTTAGTTCTCTCTCTCTTTTATTCATCTCTTCAAGTGTTCAAGAATCCAAAAAGGTTTGTCTCTAAACTACTTAAATCTTGTTCTTAATGGTGGATCATGCATGTGAATTGTTCAAATCTGTTTAGATTCTAGCATATTTATGGTCCATTGCTTTTGAATTCTCTTGTTTATTTAGAGGTTTGCTTGATAATCATTAGATAAGCCTCTTGTGAATGTGGGAATTTTTTTTATTTAAGAGCATTAAAACCATTAAAACCATTATTCTTCACCCATTGTTCTTGTACTTATTTGTTTTCAAAATATGTTCTTGTAGGTACCATGGGGAGAACAATGGATGCTATTATGACAAAGGCTCAAGGGAAGAAGAAAGCTCATGAACTTAAGACAACAAAGGACAAGGGAAAGAGAATTGCTGAGGGTCAGTTTTCAAAGGCTGCTGGAAAGAGGATCATGGAGAGTAAGGCTGAGAAAAGCAAAGCCAAAGGGAAGGAGAAGGCTGTTGAAGAAGTTCCCAACAAGGAGCCAACACCAAGAGAGTTTATGGAACTCTTTAACAGATGTATTTGCAAGGGCATAAGATACCCTTATGTCTCCACAATGCAGGCGCTGGGTATATATGAAGGCTAAGCAAGTTCATGGAGTTGGCCCTTTCCTAATACCAAAACCTCACTGTTCAATTCCTCTCAACACTTGAAGTAATCAACTATGAAGAGAGTGAACAAGAGGATGGAGATGGCTGGATTAGCTTCAAGATTGGAAAGAACAAGTACAATGCCACCTTTAAGCAGCTCTATGCAGTCTTTGGGTTTGACAAATACTCAAGCCAAGGCCACCAGTTCAAGATCAAGATGCTTGAGATTGAAAAGCTGTGGGGTGTCATTGGCATAGACATCTTCATCCCTGGAGTCACAAGGAGCACTGATCTGAGGCACCCATCCCTAAGATATGTTCACAAGGCCCTTGCTAACACTTTGTATGCAAGGGAGACTCACCAGATAACAGCTAGGGGAATGGACATCATTTTTATGGGCTTGCATAGAATGGTCAAAACTAGCAGAGAAAACATATTGATTGGAACTCCAAGGACGTTCCCTTGCTATGTCACTTTGTTCATGGATCAGTTGCTCACTTATAGGAGCTGGATAGCCACAAATGGAAGAAGAGAGAATAATCCACAGCTGTACATTGGAGGAATTGTGACAGAAATATTGTTGGCTAGTGGTGTTAATGTAGAAGAGCATTCATAGGATGGACCTTGCCTACTTAAGAAGAACTCTCTTCACTGGAAAGAGCATACAAGGCAAGCACACCTATCGCTTACTTACACCAACAAATGAAGCTGCCATGTTCTTACTCCCCAATGTACAACACACCTCCATCTCCATGAGAAGCAACATTGACTTCCAACCAACCAAGAAGATGCTATATCATGGTCGTCCTGCTGCTACAACTGAAGAAGAGGAGAGTGAGGAGAGTAGTGAAGAGGAGGAAGGAGAAGAAGAAGCAGGCGCTGAAACAGAAGAAGAGTCACAAGAAGAAGGAGGAAATGAGGTTGAATTGGAAGAGTACAATGCTCAAGAGTTCCACTTTGAGCCATATGAGGTGCCAAATCAAGGGAGTTCTCTCAAGTATGCTCATGAGCATATAGATAAGCTGCAAAGATAGTGCAAGTGGCAAGATAAAACAATCAAGAAGCTTGTTAACTTGGTCAAGGGGAATTTCAAGAAGGGCAAGTCCAAAAGCCAAGAACCTCACCAAGTATATGGAAATGAGCATGAGCAAGAGCATCTGCAAGAAGAAGAGCACCATGAGGAGGAAGAAGAGGCAAATTGGATGCCACCAACAAGAAGACACTCCTTCCATGAGCAAGACACACAACAATGGCCAGCTTGAGAACCTTCAAGAGCTTCATATTATGAGCCTAGGACCCAACCTTTGTCAGCATGGGAGGTGCCTCTATACTCTTCTTCTCAGCATTACAACATCACTTGGCAAGAGTGAGATTTTCAAGGCACCTTAACTCAAGTGACTGCACAATGGGCTGGATGGGAAGCTGCAACAACATCCTCTCAAGAGAGAAGAAGGAACAAGAGGAGGGAAAGCAAGTCTCCACAACCTTGTTCCTCCTATGAGTAAGGAGATACAAGGATCTCTCTTACACCTCCCATCACACTTCCTCCCACCAAAACTAAGGTACCACATTCCTTCCATTGTACATACCATACATTTTTATTTTTGTGTGTTTATTTTTGCATCTCTCTCTCTCACTCTCTCTCTCTCTCTCTCTCTCTCTCTCTCTCTCTCTCTTATTACACAAAGAGAATATGTAATCTAAGTATAGGAGAGAGGCTTGTGTATATTTGACATTGTGTTCTCTTAGTTTTTCTTTGCATTCATCCTTGAGTCTCATGTATTTTATTCATACATCTAAGTGCATAGAAAATCCATAAAAATCAAAAAATTTGAAAGTTTTTGCATCTTTTGCAAACCAAAAAGAAAGTCATGTAGTTGCATTCACTTATGTAGGATTGAGTCTAGTGTTTTCATATAGGTTGCATTGCATTTTCATAGGGTACAATGATGATAGTTCCTTGTAAAATGCTAAGTGTTTAGAAATGAATTCAATGTCTAAGTGGTTAAGTGTGTGATGCATCTTGAAATGTTTCGAAGTTAAGGCTGAACCATGCTTTGAATGGTAAATTTGATTCTCTGTTCTCATGCTGAAACCATTTGTTCATTGAAAATCAACTCTATCTTATTAGAACCTTAATCCTGAATTTGAATTATATTGTTTGTGCATTGAAAGTGATTACATGGCTACCCATATACATACTTGGATTATCTTCTTCCTTTGTTACTACTCTTGTTAATCCAAGTAGCTGATCCTCATCATTATGGGACAGTTATCCACACCTTAAACCAATCATTCTTTCTAAATCCAAACACTTTTGTGAGAATTGTGAGGCCTTGCATTGCATATTTTTGATTTTATCTTGGCAAAAAGTGTTAATATTAAGGCTGGCAAGGAGAGGCTCTCTTGTAGATACCAGTTTGCATTTTGAACTTGGTACTAGGTTAGGAGATTGAGAAAGGGTAGTGCTAAGTGGTTTAAGCTTTAACTGTTTACATATTTTGAGAGTTCAAGAAGTGTGGGAATTGTAGTGTATGGAAGATAAATAGATTTTGTGGTTAAGTGGCTATGAGAATGTGCCTACAACAAAAAAGCTTACAAAGGTCATCCAAAAGGAGAAATCAGACCAAGCAATCCACCAAAGGTGATGAAAATGGCGCCTACACAACAAAGAAGAGCAAGTTCCAAAAAGAAATCAACCACACAAGCAAAAGAAGAAGAAGTTTCCCCACATATCAAAAAGAAAGAGATGGCAAGTGCTTTGAGAAATGGTAGATCTTGGGGTTTCACTTGGGACTTAGAATTTATTGGTTCATCTTTGGGTAAAAAGGGTAAAAGATAGCTTTTACTTGCATGCATAAGTGTGCTTTTACCTTTAGCATTTTGCCTAAGATAGAATCATTTCATTTGAGTGATCCCTTTGATCCTTTGAACCCTTATTGCATGAAATCATTTTCATCTCATAACCATGTCCCTTAGACCAATTGTTTTCACTTACTTTGCACAAACTTGATCCATTGGTTACATGTTTAATAAATGTTAAAGAGTTGACTGATTTGAGCATTTCTCTAGGCTGAGTTTGAGATCATTTTAAAACTGGATAAGAATCGCTAGGTTCTTTGAAGTATGACTGATCATGATATGCATCACACAATTAGACATTTGGACATTTATTTGATTTCTTTACCTTAGCATTTTTGGATTTGAGTACCCACCTTTAAACCTCATCTCCCATTTGTCTTAGTTTGTTTGTTTGAAGACAAACAAAAGGAAAGTGTGTGGGTGTTGATATCTCTCATATTTGCATAGGATTACATTTAGCATATGTTTTAGTCTTCTCTCTTGCATATTTTCCTTCTCAATTGTCCAATTTTCCTTTGGTTTTAGACTTAGGTTGCATTTAGGTTGTCGTTTGCATTTTCTTTGCATAAAGAATGTTTTTAGGTACCTCAGGAGCCTTTGGAGACATTGTGGAAGCTTGGGAGTGATCTAGGAGGTTGTCCCAGCCAAGGAGAATCAAAAGGAGCCAAGAAAGTGCATTTCAGAGCCAATGTCAACCTATATGTTGTGCCTCCAGCTCAATATCTTCCAGCTGAAAAAGAAGGAGTCCATGTCGTGCACCAATGTCGAGCATCCAAGGGCGACATCCGGAGACAGGATACCCATGTCGAGATGCATCTCGCACGACATAGACGGCCCACACCCAATCAGGATGTCGACCACCCATGTCGCCCAAGACCAGCTCGACATCAAGCACCCGAGAATCAATGTCGAACATCTATGTTGACCAGTCTAGCTCGATATCCTCCTAACTGGAACTTCATTTGTTTACAAGTTTGCCATTGTACTAGGGTATTTGTCTTTTAGTATAAATAGGATTAGACCAAAAAAATTATTAGCAAGTCTTGTTCTTGCTTCTAATCCTGTTTTTCTCTTAATTGCTTTGACTTTGTAAGAACAAGATCCATATTTTTAATCTAAGTTTCTGCATTTATATCTTCAATCTCTCATCCCTAATCATATTTAACCTATTATCTTTGTAGATTTGATAGTTTCGATGATTATTAGTGAGTAGTTCACCTTAGGAGCTTAGATGTGGTAGATTAGCAGGATTTAGATCCTTGATTAAGGCTTGTTAGTGTTTAAGTTCATTGATTCCTCTCTCTATCTTAGACTGTTATTAGGCTTACATATGACTTGATCACATGAATCTAGATTTAGACTTTCTCTTATGCCCACCAACTACCAAGTGTTTGACAAAATGCTGATCTTGTCTTTTAGAGGATTTACTTATCTTAGCTCAAATGATTGACTTTCTAAGAAGTATTTTGGCTTGAGTAGAATTGGTCTATGCTTGCTTGCTATTGATTCTAGTACTAAAGGGAATTAGTTCTTGTTAGGATGTTTAGCAAAATATTAATCACCAAAGGATTGGGTTTAGTTTGTTTAATTGGTGAATACTATGCCTAGGAATTAGCATTACTTGCTTGTTTGCATTGTTAATGAGTTTGATAACAGCCTAATCTTGAGTTGGAATCCCCCAAACTCCATAACCACATTTAGCATCATTGCTTTTAATATCTGGATTTCGAATTTGCTGCTTAGTGCTCTGCTTTGTTTGCGATTTGTTGAATCATTGCTTCTAATAGTTCTGTATAGTCTTTGGTTCTTTAGTTTGATAGTTGAAACAACATTTTGCTGTTTTGGCTTAGATTAGTCTTTCTATTGCATTCCTAATGCATCCATCTTAGACCTGTGGATTGATAAAAACTCTTGCTACAATGACTAGAGCAAGCTTGGATAATTGAGATAGCATAAAAAGCTTGTTTCAGTGGATCTCCTAATTACTAACGTCTTTTTTTCTATTTCTTTTGAACCATTAATTCCTAACGTCTTATCGAAACATGAATTAAAAACACTGTGGGGTTGAATTGTATACATTCACATTTTCACATTTTGAAAATGTGATTCCACTAAATACATACTATTTTACAATATTAAACACTAAATGATAAAAAGTGAAAACTAAAACTCTAATTTTCAATAAATCCCGCACGTTTTAAATTTATAACATGGTTGAATGGTATGAAGCTTTTCCACGTTTTTACGTTTTGAAAATGTAATTCCACTAAATAGGTACCATTCACAATCTTAAGCACTGAATGATAAAACGTGAAAATTAACACGTTATGTTTCAAATTATTCTGCACGTTTTAAATTTATTTCTAGTTTTAAGAAAAATATATTCATATAATAGATACTAGTTTTTTTGCGTTTTGAGTTTATTCATTTTTCAAGTTATCCAGGCTATTGATTTCGCTAGTTTATTATTTAGTTATTCCGCTATTCAACTATTAATTTGACATACCATTTAAACTAGTTTAGAAAAAAAATCTATTCATCTAATAGATACTAACTTTTCAAGTTTTTGAATTTATTCAGTTTTCAATTTACCCATCCTATTGATTCCACTAGTTTAATATTCAACTATTCTGCATTATTAAGTTGACATACCATTGAAATCTGGTATAATTGATCATTTAAAAACACATGTTTCTTCGACGCTAATTCTAAAAGGTTCCTCGAAACATGAATTAGGAAATCAAAGTGTCAAACGCAATAACACTTCGGGTTTTTCTTTTTCTTTGGACTTTGGAACTTTTTGTAAACAATTCTTAAAAGTGTGAAACGCAAGTCTAAAATCAATACAAAACATTAAAATGACAAAAACGCAATCACTCCGACATCTCCTTAAAATTTCACAATTCTTTTATTTATTTATCTAAATTTCATTAAATTATCAAAGTACAAAACGAATGACAAAATCAATACAAAACATTAAAATACAAATTATTACATGAGCATATACAGCATATACTGAAGACGATATATATGAAAAAACGAATTTGAAACGTCAATGTAGCCTACATGATATGATCCTAGTTAAAACATAACACACGTAATAAAGAATACTTATTAAAACAAGGATGTAGCAGAAAATTTTCGGTTGTATGCTGTCAACAGAGAATTCTAAAATCCAACATATAAATTATAAGATAATCTAAACATGGAGTTGACACAAATTCACGTACCTGTCAAAATTTATGATTTGGAATACTCGAATGATTTCCAGATTAGCAACACATTGACACGATTTGTTTAATTGTTTTATTGGCTTTTTGTTTTTTGCATGGAGACGTATTTTAATATACATTTACATTCCTTGGTCAACACAACTTACAATTTTGGCAGTAATTAAAAGATTATGTTTTAACTTAAATACAATACAACCCTTATTTTCAGCAAACCTATTGTTTACCGTCACATATCTTTCGTTACACAGAATTTTTAAATGTATAAGATAATTACAACGACAAGTCACAATACAGCCAATAGCTTCGCATATTGATAAATAAAAATAACGTGCGTTTACGATAACCTAAAATAGTCTCAGAGTTAGAGACGTGTTGCTTAAACCACTACCATATAAATACGTAACTAAGACATCTGATTTCAAAACACAGACAGAAAGAGAGATAGACAAATGTCGACGGAAACTGAAGTGATAGCTCCGGTGATCAACGGCGCAGACAGAGGATGTTGCAAGCCCGGTCCCGGTTATCCGACGCCGATTGCGGCTATGTCCGGTCCATCTGAAAAACTCATCTACGTCACTGCTATCTACACTAACTCTGGTACACATTTTTATTGTATATTCTGATATAATATAGTTGATTGAAGATTTTGAAATCTCTAGGTTCCAGATAGAAATCATAATACCCTAGCAATTTTTTGTTAAGGAGATTGTTAATGAGACGATCGAGTCTTATTATGTCTTTGAGTGAAAATATATGTTTTTGATTGTGTGGTGTGTATTCAATTGAACAAAAAAAAAAATGAATGGTTTCTTTGTATTCTGATACCTTTTAATATCTTATCACAAACCGCTCTGTTCTCATTATGTTAAGTTTTATCGCACTTCTAACTCAAAATCAATTGGAAAATCCACAACATTAAATCCGTCTATCAAACGAGACTAATGTCTTTTTGGATTAAAGAATACTGAAAAATCTTGATTCCTCTGTAGTATGATACCTATTGATTTGTTGGATTGTGTAATAAGGAATCGGACCAGAGAAGCCGGATTACTTGGCTACAGTGGATGTGGATCCAAACTCAGAAACATATTCAAGCGTCATTCACAGATTGCCAATGCCTTTTGTTGGTGATGAGCTTCATCATTCTGGTTGGAACTCTTGCAGCTCTTGCCACGGTGATGCTTCTGCGGAAAGACGCTATCTCGTTTTACCATCATTTATGTAAGATCATTCCCCCTCTCCTTGTTACCCTACTACATCGCTATAAGTTTCTTTCTTGATGATGACCAAATAGTTATATTTTTCTTTCTCGTTTGAATGAAGATCCGGTCGCATCTATGCGGTTGACACAAAGGAAAACCCTAGGGCTCCGTCTTTGTATAAGTATGTATGTCCTAAAGAGATTGCTGAAAAGACTGGATTAGCGTATCCACACACGGCTCATTGTCTTGCCTCGGGTGAAATTTTGGTGTCCTGTCTTGGGGATGAAGAGGGAAACGCTGAGGGGAATGGGTTTCTCCTCCTTGACTCTGATTTAAACATCAAGAAAAGGTATCTTATTGCACAAACAAATCATTATGTTTTAAGTTTCTTAACACACTATTAGTCATAATCTCATATACCATTGTTGGTGATTCTTACTCTAAAAGTTAAAACAAAACTATAAAGTTTATCACATACTCAGCAAAAAAAAAAAACTTTTTTAAATAGAGTGATAGCCAAGGAAAGTGCATACCGCCGATGCAATGACTTGTGACAGAAGTCAGAAGCATTAAAATGGAATTGATGTTTTTTTTTGGTGGGATGACTCAGGTGGGAGAAACCAGGTAATAGTCCCTTGTTTGGTTATGATTTCTGGTACCAACCTCGGCACAAGACCATGATCAGCACATCTTTTGGAGCACCTAAAGCCTTTACCAAAGGCTTCGATCTCCAGGATGTTGCTGATGGCTTGTACGGACGTCATCTACATGTTTATAGTTGGCCAGGAGGTAAAATGAAACAATTAATTGACCTTGGAGAGACGGGTCTCTTACCTTTGGAGGTAACATAATCAGACTTCTCTTTATAAACGAGATCTGTAGGTTTTTCTTTAGAAATCATATATTTATGAAAGTATTATTCTTTTTACTAACGGCTACACTTGAACCTGTAAGGATTAATCCCCACAAGGTGTTAAAAGCCCGGATAATCCTCCCTCTGATTATTAAAAAAAGTAAAAACATTTACCGTTTGTGATTGCAGATAAGATTCTTGCATGATCCGTCTAAAAGTGAAGGGTATGTTGGGAGTGCCTTGTCAAGTAATATGATAAGATTTTTCAAGAACAAAGATGACACATGGAGCCATGAGGCAAGTGTAGTTTCTTGATCTTCTTCTTGATTAACTTTTTTTTTTCTCTCTCTTTCAAATCGGTAAATAAGCTGCGATTTGAACTGTTTTTTCAGATAGTTATACCAGTTAAGCCTCTGAAAGTCGAGAACTGGATTCTTCCAGAAATGCCGGGGCTTATCACCGACTTCTTGCTCTCCCTCGATGACAGGTTCATGTACTTTGTGAACTGGTTTCATGGAGACATTCGTCAGTACAACATCGAAGACACTAAAAATCCTATCTTAACCGGACAAATTTGGGTAGGAGGATTACTACAAAAGGGCAGTCCTGTTAAGGCCGTTGGAGAAGACGGCAACACATTCCAGTTCGATGTTCCCCAGATCAAGGTTTGTCCCCAAAATGTAATATTTTTGGGGTTCTATACTACATTTTTACATTTCGCATTGTATTGAAAATGTTTCTTCTCTGGCAACTTCAGGAGAAATCTCTACGTGGAGGACCTCAGATGATCCAGCTGAGCCTCGATGGGAAACGACTATATGCAACAAACTCGCTGTATAGCGTATGGGACCGTCAGTTTTATCCTGAACTCATGGATAAAGGCTCGCATATGATTCAGATTGATGTTGATACAGAGAAAGGTGGTCTCACCATAAACCCTAATTTCTTTGTGGACTTTGGTGATGAGCCTGATGGTCCTGCGCGTGCCCATGAGATGAGATATCCAGGTGGAGACTGCACCTCCGATATATGGCTTTGAATTTGGCATGTGTGTGTGTGTGTTTTTGTAAAGTTGAATAAAAAGGGAGTCATAAGTGGTCCCTTGATTTCGTGTGGTGTGTGATCCAGAAAATTTATATTTGTTTCTTGTACTCAACTACTCATTCTGGCTAATGATGCTTTAATTTGTAATAAATTTTTCTACATTTCAAGTAGGGTAAACACTCTGTTCCGTTCGTATCACTTTTTCAAGATATATTTTTAACTTTTAGTGCATTTTTAATTAATATTACTGAATTGTAGGTTTCAACACTGATTGAAAATAATTGAATTTTATTAGATTATTATAAGAAATTGTTAAGAATATAAAAATGCTGGTGAGACTAATGATAATGGTGATGATGAGTATGAATATACTGTATGATGATAATCTGTTTCTCTATCTCTAGATGAACCAACGTACCGGCAGTTACTTAAAACATTAAATTAAGAAAAAGCGCGTACAACGATGGATATTATCACAAGGTTATGAAAGAAATTGAGCAACTTCTGAAATTATATGCGTTATCTTGAATTTGACAGATAAGTTTACTCGTGAAACCATGATTGTTTACTCGTGAAATTATGCACGACATCAACCTATATAGATAAGTTTTACCAACTAAAAATTTCTAGTAAATGTAATCGTGTTCATTTGAAGCATTTAAAATTTTTAACAGTTAAAAATGGTTAGCTATTAAATATTATTCAATTTTTAATTTACTTTTTCTTTTGTAATATGCATTTTCTTATTTTATACAAACCGCAGTTGTTATTTAGTTTGCTGTTTATAATAGCTTTTAGCTGTGATCAGAAACTCGCCGAGCGTTAACGGGCGCTCATTTCCGACCTAACAATTTTTACAATAATCGGAACTAAATCAGGGAGTTTTAGGGCTTTTATAGTTTATATTATATATATATATCATATACTTATATATTAAGAACTAGCATATGCGGTGGTTTGGGCGGTTTTGACTTTGTTTAAGTTCATGAGTTCTAGTCTTTGTAGGCACTATTGATCATTTCATTCTTTTGGCTGAAAACTACATTAAAAAAAACGAAACATCAATCCGAGCATGCTTACCTAATAGGTTACATTATTGATTGGAAGGAATTTTATTTAGCCATGTTGGAACATCATCTAGATGTATCAATGTCTCTATTTTGAAGTGTTACTAATATAACTTTCCCTTCTGCTTCAAGAGAAGATAATATATATCTCAGATCAGCAGAGCCCTAATACTTACAATCACTGTTTGAATCACGGACAATCCAACTAACTGTACCTTTATTCGTAGAACTGTTGAAAGCAGCATAATAATTACATTTGTAACTTCGTGCATGGGGCCGGGTCCATGTATTTTGGCGGTGGGGATGGTGTATTACGGAGGGAATAAAAGGCGTGGTCGATGTAGAGGTTGATGTAATCCATTCTGTTACATCTGCCATTTCTGTATTAACATCTTTGCTCATTTTGATTATTTGTTTCTGAAAAATAAGATTATTCCAAGATTTCCATATTATTCACATTAACCAAAATGAAAAAAGTTTGACCATATCTGAAAGCCCTTGAGTATTTTGGGCGTCTAAGATCAAGTTCATTGTTGTTTATGTGTCTTGTGTAAACATTGTTAGGAAATTGAGCGGTGTTTTTGATAATCTCGAGGTTGCAATAGAAACGGAGCAAGTGAAAAATAGTTGATGGATTGTTTCAGCCTTTCAGGTGCTACTCCACATCTTACACATGTGTCATCAATATTAATGCTTTGACTTCTTAAACGTGTGGCAGTTCTTTAGAAAGAATTTTTCATAAAAAGAACTTAATCTTTGGTTTCATTTTGAGATTCCAAATCTTTTTCTTAATAAGTGGATCCCCATGTGGAATAGTTGGAGTAGTGCGACGAAATTAAGGATCACGATTTAAAAACCGATAGCCTGACTTTATAGAGTATTGTCCATTCTTTTTGTAATTCCAAACCGTATTGATCTGAATCACAGAAAACCGCCACCACTCATTAGTTGAGTTTCATCTTCTTCATCACTTTCATTGTTTTATTTTTATATTTTGTCAAGTTTCTATCCAAAATTTATAGATTTGTAAAGATATGTCGTTATTTAAGCGAAAACGAACACAAAAATGAGTTTTTTTTATTAACTCTTCCAAATTTTTAATCGATTAGGTTGAAATTGCGGTGGCTTCTGGTCGCCAGGCACTTTTACTCCGAAAAATCAACTGCCGTGGCCGCGTTTTCGAATAGGGGCTTTTAGTAGTTGTAACGTGGACCGTTGCTTAAGACAACTTAGAATCGTAACTCATCATCTCACTATCATATTTTGGAATTCAATTCTTTTTTATTGAACCAAATTAGATTCTAACTTCTAAGAGAGAATAACTATATATATATATAAAAAATCCGATGCTTTTATTCGCTTAATTATATATTATATTATTCTTGACAAATTGCATTAAATTTTTAAATCGTTTTCATTAATACAAATAAAAGTAATGTAAATCAACGTTAAAAATAACCATGCACGTAAGTATTATGTATAGTTAATAGTTGTATTTGTACTTATGTTGCATGGAAACGAAAATGGGTACGTGGAAGCGGAACGTTTCGAAACGTGAAAACGCTATTTAAAAAAAATATAGAAATAGAAACGTTTTGGAAATGTGTATATATATATATATTAAGTATTAAAGATCTAATTATAAGTAGAATATTTAAATCAATAAAATTTAATATATAATTTTTACATAATTATTAAACTATAAAAATTAAAATATGTAAAGTCAAAAATTTAGAAGACTTTTTTTTTATTATCAATTTTATTAGTTTTATTAACCAATCTATCTCTAATTCTTATTCATCCAGAGAATAATTTTCAAACTTAATAATCTCAAAATTAATCTTAATTACCAAATCAAAATATTTATTATTTACTATAAATAAGTAAATCCATTATTTAATTTAATTTTTATAATTATTTATTTATTCTATAAAAATAAGAAATTAGTTTTTATTTTCTTTCCAAAATAGAAGCGCGTGTTTCTAAAATGGAAACGCGTTTCCAAAGTGTTTCTAAATTATAATTTTTAGGAAACGTGATTTTTCGTGTTTCCGACGAGTTTCCAAGAGTTTCGGTTTCCGAAACGTTTTGAAACGGGAAACATACCTCGGACGGAGTTTCCATGCAATCTAGATTTGTACTAGTTATTTTCTTAATCAAAGGACGGCTTTATTGTCTTTTGCTCGAATAATTTTGAAAAGAAGAAAAAAAAGAAGAAATTGTTTTCTATAAAAATAATTTATCCTTTTACGAAAGTAAAAGAAGATTCGATAACGCATTACAAGTTGAAACGAATATCTTCTACTATAAATAATGGATGTACCCAATAAACATATAATTCAAAGTATAAACCACAACAAGCATGGAGTATTACACATTTTCTCAAAGATTTACCGAAGCCGACAAAGAACGTGCATCGGGAAAGCATCACGTGAAGAATACGTGGGTGAAAGAACGTTACGAGAGCGATGAAGAAGAGGGTTCAAGAGTGGAAGGTGTGAACAAAATGATCCTAAAAGAAGAAGATGATGAAGAAACTAAGGAAATGGTGACGTCATCGGGTGGTGAGAGGATGATGTTGACAAGTAAAGTGAGGTATCTGAGCTATGGAACTCTCAAACATGATACGCCGCCGGCTCCAGCGACTTCTGGTGGCGGAGTAAGAGCCTTGCCTCCTCCGTCGAACAGGTACAACCGTGGTCATCCCAAGTACTACAGATGCAGGGGTTGAAGTGAGAACTCTCCGGAGATAAAATAATTTCAAATTAATATATATATATATATACTATACATGAATGATATAATAAATTTGGTAAGTATATGCTTCCAATTCCATGCAACTATGTGCTTCTATGTTGTAATCATGTTACAAAATAATGATATGTAGTTAAACAAAATAAAATAAAATAATGATATGTAAAAGCATATTTATTGGTGAGAAACTTACAAAGTTATATTATTATTATAATATTTTGTTTTTAATATAGATTATTTATGTAATAAAATTTTAAGTTATGAAAAGACACTAACTATTTATGTGAAGATAACTGTTATATGAATTTTTTCACTGGGTTTTCAAAATTTCTCATTTGAGAGAGTTTTTTTATTCTCTTTTTTTTTTCTTTTTCTAATTTTTGTTTTTCTTTTGTTAATACGAGAGATTCACTGAAAATTTTTTAATGGAGCAGAAAATGTATATATAGCTGATCATCGTTTTTTTCAGTAGTTAATTGGTTATGAAACCTACTTTAGTATAAAAGATTTCTTATTCATCTTAATGTTAATTAAGAATGTGACTTATATACTGTTTGAGAGCAATTTACAAGATACTTGTGAAAGAGTGTATTTGTCATCGCGAGTGAATTTTATTTTACATGTTCGTCCACTGAAGATGAGTAGCGCCGATGTAATCTGGTGGGTTAATCATCCGGGACTTGGAACAACTTGAACAACTGGTCAATCGGCCTCCGAGAGGATAAGACGTAGGTTTCTCTTCCAAAAACTCTTTGACATCCAAGTTAAAAATGTTCTACCGGGAAAAAATACTTAGAAAAATGGGTTTGTATAGATTAAAGGTTGAATACTATGTCCGGAGATTGTAGCATCTGTCTAGTATTCTATGGTAACCGGGCGGTTCAATGATGTCACAAGAAAAGGGGGGGGGGGGGGGGGGGGGGGGGGGGGGGGGGGGTGTTGGAGCTCTGTCACGACATGTGGGATCTTGAAGGGAGATGGTCATACCTCTTGTGACACATCCTCTAGACTGGAATTGTCTGGGAATGGCTGTGGCCAGTTAGGAGACGTCATGTGTGAGCTCTTAAACTCCCAGATCAAGGGTCCAATGAGACCTTTTTAGGGCTCATCAAATGATTCTCCTCTATTATCAGCATGATCTATTTCTCTTCATATGATCGTTTGTCCTTTAGAGCCCTCGGCCAATCGACCAACCTCCTCTCTTATGAGTAATGAGGTCGCATTTATACTATCTTGATCTGGTTTCTTATTGGTTCCGCATGTTGCACCGAGTAGGCTTTCTTCATAGAGGATAATGATGAAAACAAGTTTGTAGCCAAGGAGAAGCAAGAAAAATACAAGCTTGTAGCTGATGAAGATCTTGAAGTCCCAAGAGGTCTAATGACACGCTCAAAGACTAAGGAATTTCACAATGCCTTAGAAATTTTATTCAATCATATCAAGAACAATGAAGACAAGGCTGAACTTACTACTCTGGTATGCATTCAAGCCGATTAGCAAATGGATTTTGTAATAAATTATGTGCTCTTTTTCCCTTAGTGAGTTTTGTTCCATTGGGTTTTCTAACTAAGGTTTTTAATGAGGCCAATGTATTACAACATCTTTACCCATGTTGCTAATCAGAAGACTCAAGCCTATTTCCTTCTCCTTTCATTCGGCTTTGAAGTTCATAAGATGTTTCTAGTTCAAATAAGTTGCTCCTCCTTTTTATTGTTTTGTTGTTACGAGATAGTCTTTGGTGCTTGTACCAAGACTTATCTCTTTATATTTGCATTGTTGTTCTACAAACACTTCAACTTTCTTTTTAATCAACTCTCTTTAAGAAAATATCATATCTTCGCTATGTTATATCCGTAGAAAATCCTGCTAAGTCTTTTGGTGTGTAATATCCAAAGGGCTTTTCAGGTTGCTTACCAAGAGCCTCTCGCATCTCTTGTTAAAGCATCATCTCTATCCTTTGTCCATCACCACCATCAGTTCCATCATATCTTTCGTCCCTGTTGTTCTCAACCATTTCAATATCATTCAACCGTGTTAATCACCACCATCTTGTTCACTCGTCCTTACCATTGCTACATCATCGTGCATCTACACATCTCATCAAGCGGATCATTATCTCTATCAGTTTAGCTTTCAAAGTCAGGATCATTGGGAGATCATATTACGTGGTATCAGAGCAAGCTTTGAAAAGCTAAGTGATTTTTACCGAGCTAGTTTTAGTTTTGTCGATTTATATTATTTGACTTTTCAAATTCTTGTGAATCACGGTTTGATCTATTTGCTTTTAACCATTGCTAGGGTGTTAGTAAGTTTGTTTTACAACAAATTGTTCAAGTTATTAGAAGTTGATTTATTCTTATGAAATTTTAATTGGCTAAAATTTCTTAAGAACTTCTTACTGCGAGTTTTGTATCTGACTTTTCAGGTACTATGGCCGGAGATGACGATCAAGAGCCAAGTGTGGAGAGAGACAACCGTTTACTACTAGAAGCTCTCTCATCCGAGATGAAGATGATGTTTCAAACCGAAATAGAAAACATACGCCATGAGTATGAGCAACAAAGAGATCTGATTCATAGGCGACCAGGGAAAGAGAAAGAGGGAGAGCAAGCGGATCATGCCAGTGGACATCACACGGATCAGTATTACAGAAGCAGTGGCTCATCTAGAAGCGGCCGTAGAAGCTCTCGGCAGGGCAGAGAACGTGTGCAAGATAACTTAGCAGGGATCAAGCTCAAAATTCCCCCATTTCATGGCAAGTGTGATCCAGATGCTTATTTAGAATGGGAAAAGAAGATGGAGCTCATCTTCACTGGTTATCACTATACAGAGGAGAATAGGGTCAAGGTTGCAGCTACAGAGTTCTACGACTATGCCTTGAGTTGATGGGATCAGCTTGTTACTACAAGAAGGCGCAATCAAGAGGATCATGTTGCTACTTGGACTGAGATGAGAAATTTGATGAGGAAACGGTTCGTGCCAAGCCATTACCACCGTGAATTGCATCAAAACTTAGAAGATTGGCTCAGGGTAACCGTACAGTGGAAGAGTACTTTCAAGAGATGGAAACACTTATACTCCAAGCTGATATAGCCGAAGATAGAGAAGAAACAATGGCACGCTTTCTTGGAGGACTTACCGGGACATTCAAGATCGGCTAGAGACTCAGTACTACGTGGATATAGAAGAAATGCTGCATAAAGCTATCTTGTTCGAGCAACAGCTTAAGAGGAAGAATTCTCACCATCCCGCTCTTGGAACCAGTACAAATAACTAGTCAAGCTACCCACGAGAAGACAAGAACCTCTACCCAAGAGATAACAAGCCGTTCACCATGACAAAACCCGAAGCTACACCTTTACATGACCTCAAAGGAAAGTCTATAGAGCTTACTACAAGAACAAGAGACGCTAAGTGCTTTAAGTGTCAATGCCGAGGTCATTATGCAAACGAATGCATTAACAAAAGGGCTATGATGTTATTGGAAAGTGGCGAGATATCAGATTCTCAAGTGGATTCTAATGAGGAAAAGGAACTGTTGTCGGTTAAAGGGGATCTACTGGTGGCTAGGAAAACGTTGAGAATTTGTTTCATGCTCGCTGCTTGGTACAAGGGAAAGTGTGTAGTTTAATAATCGACGGGGGTAGCTGCACCAATGTTGCTAGTGACACTATGGTAAAGAAGCTAAGTCTACAAGTTACTCCTCATACAAACCCATACAAGCTTCATTGGCTGAATGATAAAGACGAGATGAAAGTTTCTACTCAAGTAATGGTCCCTTTAGCTATTGGTGACTACAAAGATGATATCCTTTGCAACGTGTTACCTATGGAAGCCAGCCACATTCTCCTAGGAAGGCCGTGGCAATCAGATAGAAAGGTGATACACGGTGGTTATTCAAACCGCCATTCATTTGAGTTCAAAGGCTGAAAGAATGTTTTGATTTCTATGACCCCTCAAGAAGTTTACAAAGATCAAACTCATTCATCAAGGTCAGCCAAACATTCTAACTTCTTTGCTAAGGCAGGAGAGGTAAAGAAAGCTTTGCATTTTGAAAAACCTATGCTTTTGTTTGTGTTTAAAGAATCACTAACAAGCAGAACTGACCTTACACCGGTATATCCGAGTGAAATGGAAGCTTTATTACAGGATTATAAGGATGTGTTCCCAGAAGAAACACCAAATGGCTTACCTCATATTCGAGGCATAGAGCATCAAATTAATTTCACTCCCAAAGCTTCACTACCAAACCGGCCTGCTTACCGTACTAATCCTGTAGAGACAAATGAGGTACAAAGATAAATAGACGAGCAAATGGCCAAAGGACATATCCGTGAAAACATGAGCACTTGTGCTGTACCTGTGCTCCTGGTCCCAAAGAAGGATGGTAGTTGACACATGTGCGTTGACTGACGTGCAATCAACAATATTACCGTGAAGTATCGTCATCCCATTCCTAGGCTAGATGATATGCTAGACGAGCTGCATGGTTCTAATATATTTTCTAAGATAGATTTAAAAAGTGGCTATCACCAATTTAGGATGAAAGAAGGGGATGAGTAGAAAAGCGCTTTTAAAGCCAAGCATGGTTTGTATGAATGACTTGTTATGCCATTCGGATTATCTAATGCCCCTAGTACATTCATGCGCTTGATAAATCATGTCCTTAGAGCATACATTGGCATTTTCATAGTAGTATACTTTGATGACATTCTTGTCTATAGCAAAAGGTTAGAAGAACATGTTAAGTATATAAGTTTAGTATTAGACTTGCTTAGACAAGAGAAACTATACGCTAACCTCAAAAAGTGCACCTTTTGCACCAAGAGTCTTGTGTTTCTTGGTTTTGTAGTAAGCACAGAGGGCATCAAAGTGGACGAGGAAAAGGTGAAAGCTATACGAGATTGGACGAGTCCTAAGACAGTGGGAGAAGTGAGAAGTTTCAATGGTTTAGTTGGGTTCTATAAACGTTTTGTGCGGGATTTTAGTACTATAGCCGCTCCTCTTACCGAAGTTATCAAGAAAGACATAGGATTCAAATGGGGAACAGCTCAAGAAGAAGCTTTTCAGCACCTAAAAGAGAAGCTTACGAATGACCCTGTTCTTATTTTACCTGATTTTCTATAAACTTTCAAAATAGAATGTGATGCATCATGTATAGGAATCAGAGCAGATATGATGCAGGAGAAGCAACCAATTGCCTTCTTTAGTGAAAAACTTGGAGGAGCCATGCTTAACTACCCAGCCTACGACAAGGAGCTCTATGCTTTAGTTAGAGCATTACAAACTTGGCAACACTACCTATGGCTTAAGGAGTTTGTAGTACACACTGGCCACAAGTCATTAAAACATCTTAAAGGACAGCAAAAGCTCAACAAAAGGCATGCTAGATGGGTTGAGTTTATAGAAACTTTCCCATACGTGATCAAATACAAACAAGGTAAGGATAATGTCGCGGCCGACGCATTATCAAGAAGGTACACTCTTCTTTCTACTTTAGAAGTTAAACTTTGAGGCTTTGTATCAGATTAAAGAGCTTTACAAAGTAGATGAAGATTTTTCCGAAATATATGCTTCTTGTTCTAAGTTCCCTTCGGGTAAATTGTTTCAACAAGATGGGTTTCTCTTTTATGAGAACCGTCTTTGTGTTCCTAACTGATCTTTGAGGGATTTCTTAGATAGGGAAGCCCACAGTGGAAGACTGATGGGGCACTTTGGCATTGCTAAGACTATGTAGGTCATGAGAGATCATTTGCACTTGCCTCACATGAAAAGAGATGCTGAGAGAATCTGTGGCCGATGCAATACTTGCAAGCAAGCAAAATCTAAGGGCATCACGGTTTGTATTCCCCATTACATATTCCCTCATCCTTGGCATGACATTTTCATGGATTTTGTTATGGGTTTGCCTAGAATTAATACATGTAAGGATTCAATATTCATAGTTGTTGATAGGTTTTCTAAAATGGCTCACTTCATTGCATGTCATAAAACCGATGATGCATTACATATTGCAAGCTTATTCTTTAAAGAGATAGTCCACATTCATAGCATGCCTAATTCCATTGTCTCTGTTAGAGATACTAAATTTTTGAGTTTCTTTTGGAAGACATTGTGGTCTAAGTTAGGTACCAAACTAATGTTTTCTACTACTTGTCACCCTCAAACGAATGGCCAAACTGAAGTAGTCAATAGGACTCTAGGTACTCTTTTGCGTGCATTGATAAAAAATAATTTAAAATCATGGGAAGAATGCTTGCCTCATATAGAATTTGCATATAATCATGCCGTTCATTCAGCATCTAAGTACTCTCCTTTTCAAATTGTTTATGGGTTCAATCCCATATCTCCTTTGGATTTAATCCTTTTACCTTTGAGTGAAAGAGCTAGCATGGATGGTAAGAAGAAAGCGGAGCTGGTACAATAAGGAAGGAATTTTGGGTCACTAAATTCAATCCATCTCTAATCAGATGTAGTATAGATGAGGTTTAATCAATCCATCTAGGAGCTAGAATAAAAGAGATGCAAGACACTAAATAAGCTTAACCATGTATGATGAAGAAGGATGATTCTAACAACTTAAGTGATCAAAGATGAAATGCACAAGTGAAAAGTAATACTAACAAGACCATAACAAGAAATGTAATGCAAAGAAACTAAATGCAGCAGAAACTAACAAGACAATGATCTAAATGCAACAGGACTGAGGTAAACAAAGCAATAAAGTGCAAGAACCAAAATGAAAGCTAAATGCAATAACTTGCAATGCAAGGTAAGGAACACAGCAAGAATAATGCAGATCAAAACAGAGGAAAAACAGAACATAAAATGATGAAAAGCAAAGAACAATGAGACGCTGGTGCAAGGCTAGAGCAATGATGGCTTGGGGATTACTTAGTATCAAACCTAGGGTTGTTAAGACTGATAACAAGCAAAGAACATGATCAAGCCACTAAAGCAATCAATCCGTATCAAGAGCAGAATTAACTAACTTAAGCATATGTCAGACCCACTTGTGATGGCGTATCTGTGCAAAACCAGCCTACAACAAAAACAGAGATGTCTAAGTTAAGCACATCTCATACCCACTTGTGATGGCGTATCTGTTCAAAACCAGCATGAAAACATAAGGATCTTATAGACCAAACATGCTACCTAAACGCCAATATAATCATCTAGGAGAATGTTCCTAACAAAGTTCTTTCAGGCATTTAAACAAACACATGTGATGCAGCAAACACCTATAATCGGTTTCACCTAAAAAGAGTTACTAAGAATTAAGAACAACTAAGCTAAGTGATCTACGCATCAATCAAATTAAAACACCTTAAGCTATCAACCAATCATCCCCAAATCTGCTCCAACCTCAAACCATATGAAACTACTCACAACACATAGCATAATCAACAGAAATAAGCAGAGATGATAGATCAAGCATGATCAAAACAAGAACTAGAGGAAAAATGACAAAAGAAGTGCAAAACTTTATTAAAAGAGTGATCTTGATCAAAATCCCCTAAAAATCTCTTTGTGGTTTCCCACAAGGTCGAAAATAGGGTAAAGAAAAAGATAAGACGCTACAAAGATAAGGTTTAGCTTAAATAAGCTAAGAAGATAAGGTTTGACAAAAATTAGAAAAATCTTGGTCAACTCTCGGCGTTGATACACTGAGGTGCAAAGGAAGGTGTTCTGCTCGATGCTGTCAGCTCGATATTGAGGTGGGTTCTCAGTGTTCTCCTCGATGCAACACCTCGATATGCCTTATGCAGCACGTATCGACGTCCTTCCTCAATGCTGGTCCTCGATGCAGACTAAGTGCTTGGAATCCTCGTGCTGCTCCTTTTCCTCTCATCCTGCTGCTCGCATTGAGCATACTCCATGGGTGTTCTGCTCGACGTGCTTGCTCGATATGGACCAGACTTTGCAAGAAATCCATTTCTGACATCTTCTTTGATCATGAGCTGCTTCCATCTCCTCCCCATCTCCAAGAAACTCCAAAAACACCTGAAGACCACCACAAACATGCACATGTATGCAAATGTATGCAATCCCAAGCTAAATGCATGCCATGTTGATTCTAAGTGCAAATGATACTAAAATGCTAAACTATAATGTAAAAACAGAGGAAAAGATGCATGAAATGCAGCCTAAAATGATCTAATATAGCAAGCTATCAACACCCCCACACTTAGTCTTTACTTGCCCTCAAGCAAATAAAAGATTAAACATGGTGATGAGGTTTTAAAATGGAAACTCATATCATTAAAATGCTAACAACAGATCCAAATGATGTCCATGTTTCTAGTGCTGGAATGCAGATGATGGAACTGTACTCTAAAACTTAGCCACGCTCATCACAAAATGAAAATGATTCCCAATTTATCAATCTACACAAGCCCTCAAATCACTTGACCTTTTTAACATTCAATTAGCAAGTAACTAATGGATCTAATTTGTGCAAATCAAGTGAAAGCATTTGGTTCAAGGGACATGGTTATAGGATAAAAATGATTTCACTCATCAATGGCTCAAAGAAACAAGGGATCTCTCATATAAAATGAATATATCTTAGGCAAAATGCTAAAGGTAAAAGCATACTTATGCATGCAAGTCAAAGTTCTCTTCTACCCTTTTCCCAAAGATGATCCTAATTAAGTCTAAGTCCCAAGATATTCCCCTAAATCTACCCTTTCCCAAAGTTCTTTTGATCTTTTTCTTCTTGAAATGTGGGGGACTTCTTCTTCTTTTGCTTGTGTGGCTGATTTCCTTTACAACTTGCTCTTCTTTGTTGTATAGGCGCCAATTTTCATCACCTTTTTGATGGAATTCTTGGTCTAATTTTTCTCCTTTTGGATGACATTTGTAAGCTTGTTGTTGCTGGCGTCTCTTCTTCTTTGTAATTTAGAGATTTCTTCTTTTTCACTTTACCACAAGATACAATCATCTTCCCACAATATCATTCTCTTCTTGAAACCATTCCCACTCTTCCTCTCTTCTCAAAAGATACAAACATTTAAAGCTTAAACTATTTATCTCTACCCTTTCCCAGCACTCCTAACCTAGTATCAAGCTTAAAATACAAGCTGATGTATACAAGAGAGCTTCTCATTGCCAGCCTTATTCCTAACACTTTTTGCCAAGAGAAGTTCGAAAATGATGATGCAAGGCCTCACAAACTCTCACAATAGTGTTTGGGTTTAGAAGGAAGGATGGGTTCAAGGTATGGTTAACTGTCCCTTAATGATGAAGATCAGCTACTTGGATCAACAAGAGTGGTGAAAAGGAAGAAGATGATCCAAGTATGTATATTGGTAGCCATGCAATCACTTTCAATGCACAAACAAGATAATTCAAAGTTCAAATTAAGGTTCCACTTATATAAAGGTCAAGTTTAAATCAAGCAAGCTTTAACTTCAAACAAGAGTTTCAGAATCATAAGTTTAATGAGTGGTTCAACCTTATTTCAAGTGGTTCATCAAATGCATCAAAGGACTAAGAACAAAGACATCATTTTCATAAAACACTAGCATTTTCAAAGATTTACTATCATTACTCCCATTCTAAACAAGCAAGCTACAACCTAAGGAATGCATGAAGTCTAAGTCCTATATAAATGCACATGAACACTCTGTTTTTAAGAAATCAATTTTCAAAATTTTTTAAATTTTAGTGATTTTCTATGCCTTAAGTGCAATGCATGGTTGTCTAGCTATATGTAAATGCAGCTGTGATGAGAATGCCAAATGTTAGTCCAAAAAAACCCTCCCCCACACTTAGAATACACAGTCCACTGTGTATTATAAATGCAAAAGGAGGCAAACCACAATGTAAAAATGAAGTGTAAGGGAAAATGTGTAAATAGTAAAGGAAGAGGAAGGTGTGTACTTGCATTGGAGGTTGGAGGGGTGGAGGATTGGATAATCATTGGTCGAGGTGGTTGATGGTGCCCAAATGATAGAGGCGTCCTTGCAGTTTTGCAGTTTTGAAAAGCAGTTATCCATATCGAGGTGGGCTCTGGGTGTTTTGCTCGATGCTGCACCTCGATGTGATCACCCTCGCGCATCTTGATCGGTGTACGATACTCGTTCTTTGATGTACGGACAAGGGGTTTGGGGGCGATTGCATCGAGCAGAGTTCTGGAGGTTCTACTCGATACAACACCTCAGTGCAATCTCCATCGTGCAATCTGCTCGACGTACAGACTCCTTTGTCCTCGAGATGAACTGCATCAGGCAGGACTTGTAGAGGTTTAGCTCGATATGACACCTCGATGCAGAAATAGAGTTTTAAATCCCTTGGTTCTCCACTTTGTTTGACCAATCTAATCACTTTTCACATCCTGAAAACACTTAACAAACAGATTAAAAGCAAAAAGAAAGCATATTTACATAGATAGTCATGGGGTTACCTCCCAAGTGTGCTTTGTTTAAGGTCTCTTAGCTTGACATTCTTTGCTTTGCTAGGTGGGCACATCAAAGAGACTAAGATCAGTCTCCATTGACAGAACCTCTGAGGCTAGATATGGTTTGACTCTGTGCCCATTGACTGAGAATTCCTTTCCTTCAGTTTCCAGCAATGTGCATGATTTATAAGGAAGAACTTCTTTGATCCTATATTGCTCATTCCATCTTGACTTAAGTTTTCCAGGAAAGAGCCTTAACCTTGAGATGTAGAGAAGAACCAAGTCACCTGATCTGAACTCCTTGTGGATTATCTTCTTGTCGTGGAAAGCTTTAGTCCTCTCTTTGTAAATCTTTGAATTCTCATAGGACTACAATCTGATCTCTTCTAGATCATGAAGTTGCATAAGTCTCCTTTCTTGGGTGCTTTTAATGTCATAGTTGAGAAGTTTGATTGCCCATTGAGCTTTATACCCAAGCTCTACTGGAAGGTGACATGCCTTTCCATACAGCAAGCTGAAAGGTGATCTCCCTATTGGTGTCTTGAATACAGTCCTATAAGCCCAAAGTGCATCATCAAGCTTTGCAGACCAGTCTTTCCTTCTGATCCCCACTGTCTTCTCTAAGATGGCTTTGCTTTCTCTGTTTGAGACCTCAACTTGACCACTAGTTTGTGGATGATAAGGCGTTGCTACTTTGTGTTTGAATCTATGCTTTTTCAGAAGATTGTCAAAGACCTTGTTAATGAAGTGACTTCCACCATCACTTATCACTACTCTAGGCACACCAAATCTTGGAAAGATTACAGTCTTGAAGAGCTTCACAACAACAGAGGAATCATTCGTTGGACTTGAAACAGTTTCGACCCATTTGGAGACATAATCAACTGCCACTAAGATGAACTTGTTGCCATATGATGAAGGGAAAGGTCCCATGAAGTCAATCCCCCATACATCAAAGATCTCTGTTTCAAGGATTGGTTCTGAGGCATCTCATCCCTCTTGCTTATGTTTCCCTTCCTTTGACATGCTTCACACCTCCTGATGAACTCATGAGTATCTCTGAAGATGCTAGGCCACCAGAATCCTGCTTGAAGTATCTTTATAGCTGTCTCTAATTTTGCAAAATGCCCTCCGTAAGCAGACCCACGGCAGTGGAAAATTATGTCTTGTGCTTCTTCTTCCGCGACACATCTCCTAAACAATCCATCTGATCCTTTCTTGTACAAGTATGGATCATCCTAATACAGTTGAGATAAGTCTTTGAAGAACTTAGCTTTGTGGTAAGGTTTTTGGAAGTTGGGAAGATGGTTTGAAACTAGATAGTTCATGAAATCTTAGTACAAAGGTAGGTTCCTGTCTTGCACAATGGCTGCTTCATTCCAGCTCTTCAGCACTTCGTATGCCATAAGTTGCTCTTCAGGAAGAGAGTCATCTATAGGAACAAGATCTTCAATCCTTATTCTTGATAAGTGATCAGCTACTCCATTTTCAATTCCCTTCTTGTCAAGTACCTCGAGATCAAACTCCTAAAGTAAGAGTATCCATCTGAGCAAGCGTGGATTCGTGTCCTTCCTCGCATAAATGTAGCAAAGTGCTGCATGATCTGTGTAGACTATGACCTTAGAGCTGACCAGGTAGCTTCTGAACTTCTTGAATGCAAACACAACTGCTAGCAGTTCCTTCTCTGTCGTAGCATACCGAGTTTGAGTATCATCCAGAGTGCAACTTGCGTAGTATATAACATGTAGTTTCTTGTCCACTCTCTGACCAAGCACAGCTCCAAGTGCATAATCACTAGCGTCACACATTATCTCAAATGGAAAACTTCAGTCAGGTGCCTGAACAATGGGAGCACTTACAAGCGCTTCTTTGATGGTCTGAAAAGCTTGCATTCAGTCATCATCGAAGACAAACTCTGTCTCTTTGCACAACAGCCTAGTGAGAGGTCTTGCTATCTTGGAGAAGTCTTTGATGAACCTTCTATAGAAGCCTGCATGTCCCAAGAAACTTCTGATCCCTTTCACTGATGTTGGAGGAGCCAGATGCATCATCACTTCTATCTTGGCCTTGTCCACCTCTATTCCTTTCTCAGAGATCTTGTGCCCCAAGACGATTCCCTCATTGACCATGAAATGGCATTTCTCCCAGTTTAGCACTAACCTTGTATCTTCACATCTCTTTAAAACCTGACAGATTAGACAAGCAGACGCCAAAATAAGATCCATAGACACTGAAGTCATCCATGAATACTTTCACCATCTCTTCAAGCAAGTCAGAGAATATAGAGGTAACACATCTTTGAAAGGTTGTTGGGGCATTAAACAGTCCAAATGACATTTTTCTATAAGCAAAAGTGCCATAGGAACATGTGAAGGTGGTTTTTTCTTGGACATTATGATGAATTAGGATTTGGAAGAAGCCACTATAGCCATCTAAAATGCAATAATAAGGGTGATTTGCCAATCTTTCCAGCATTTGATCAATAAAAGGTAAAGGATAGTGATCTTTCCTAGAGGCAGAATTCAGCTTTCTATAGCCAATACACATCCTATGTCCTGTTATAGTTCTAGTTGGGATAAGCTCATCTTTTTCATTCTTAACAACCGTAATTCCTCCTTTCTTAGGCACAACATGGACTGGTGAGACCCATGTACTATCCGAGATAGGGTAAATCACGCCTGCATCAAGGAGTTTTAAGATTTCTTTCTTTACAACTTTATTAAGGTTTGGGTTTAATCTCCTTTAGGGTTCAATGGAAGTTTTCGTCTCATCCTCTAGATGAATCCTGTGAGTGCAAAGATTAGGAGATATGCCTTTGATATCATCAAGTGAATACCCAATGGCTCTCCTAAACTTCCTCAGCTCTTTAACAAGAGCACAGGTTTCATCATCACTGAGGTTATCATTGACTACGACAGGATAGGTATCTTTTGGTCCAAGGAATACATACGTTAGCCCCTTTGGAAGTGGTTTGAGGTCCAGCTTGGGTGCTTTTAGCTCGCTCCAGTCTCTTTCTCCAATATCTGCTCCTGATTTGTTAACCGCAGCTCCATTGGCTTCTTGGCTTACTGAATTCACAGCTTCCCTCCTTAGCTTGACAAAGGGCTCATGGTGGATAGCAGGCTTGGCTTCCTTCAACAGCTGCTCATATCTTGCTGCATCCTCACTCAAATACCCATACTTTCTTGGTTTTTTAGTTAAAGCCGTGCTTAGATGATCCTTTGTATGCAGCTCTTCCATCAGCTCAATGCTCAAATCTTCCATGATATCCACGTTGAAGATCTGCCCTTCAATCTTGGGCTTCTTCATGACTTCGTTTATGTCATACTTAAGCACCATATCTTTTCCCAGATGCAGCTCGATCTTGCCCCTTTCGACATCTATGACTGCTCCAGAGGTGGCAAGGAAAGGTCTCCCAAGTATCAAGGGGTCCCTAGGATCAGCATCAAGCTCCAAAACAACAAACTCAATCAATAGGAATTTAAGTGCTCCCAACTCGGCCATGAAGGTCTTCAAGTAGTCCAATGGGATGTCTGATAGAGCGGTCGGCAAGCACAAGAGTTATTCTACTTGGCTTAAAACTCGCGAACCCTAGGCGCTTGGTAGTGGTAAGAGGCATCAGGCTCACGCTAGCTCCAAGATCACACAAGCAATCAGTGAATGTGAGAGGTCCAATGGAACAAGGTAGAGTGAAACTTCATGGATCTCCTAGCTTCTTTGGTTGAGGAAGCTACTGTATTATGGCACTGACCTCATGAGTGAGAACAGCCATCCCTTGCACCTCGTTCTGCTTGTTAACAAGTGCATCCTTCAAGAACTTCTGATACTGAGGTATAAGCAAGAAGGCTTCAAGCATGGGCATGGTTATCTCCACATTTTCTATCTGCTTCTCAAAGAGTAGCCTGTACTTCTCTACCAGTTGCTTCTTGATTCTTCCTGGAAAGGGGAGTGGTGACTTGTAAGGAGGAGGAACAAAGACATGTTCCTTCCTTGTAGGCTGTATGGCTTCTCTTGGTGTTTCATTAACCACTTGTTTCTACTTCAGCTTTCCTTTCCTTCTCTGGTTCAGCTTCAGTCTCGTTTTCATGAGTCTCAAGAGACACCCACCCCCCCCACCCCCCCACCCACCCCCCCCCCCCAAAAACACACACACACACACACACACACTTTGCTTCTTCTCAATGTCCACATGGAGATGTTTTGGTGCTACAGGTCCTTGTATCTGTTTACCACTCCTAGTGGTGATTGCCTGCACAGCTGGTGGCGGTTGTTGTTGAGCTGTAATAGAGGAGACCTGATTGGTTTTAAGCATAGCAAGTTCATCACTAACTCTCTGATATCCCTTGTATTTACACCATTTAGGGCTGCATTTAGTACATATTTTGATCTTCTTTTGCATGTTTTCCCTTTGCTTTTGTCCCATTTTCTTCTCCTTTTAGACTTAGGTTGCATTTAGAGTATAGTTTGCATTTTATTTGCATTTTGGATGTTTTTAGGTTCTTTTGGAGCTTAAAGGAGCTTGGAGGAGTTTTGGGAATGATACAAGATGCTAGCTGGGCAAAAGGGAGCAAGAAAGATCACAGCAGAAGTTTTCGGTCAGAGCACAGAGAGTTTCGGTCAAGAGTGACCGATACGGAGCATATCGGTCACCAGTATCGATCACTGAAGACCGATAGGGACCCATTTCGGTCAGTGGAGATCGACACGACTGACCGATACTGACCCAGCCCGAACCTGTTTTTAATTACAACTTTGCCATTACTCTAGAGTTTTTCTTTCTAGGCTATAAATAGCCTCTTTTTCCAGATTTTCGACAAGTCATGTCAAAATACCGTTCTTGAGCATTTCTTTTAAGTTTGTAAGACAATTTCTTTGCTTTGTTTAATACAATCAAGTATTTGCTTTAATCTTTCTTTAATCTTTCTTTTAATCATGATTAACATCCTTTTCCTTTGTGATTTGGTGTTAAACATGATTATGAGTGAGTAGTTATCTTAGGGTTTCTAGATGTGGTAGATTAGGGGAATCTAAGGCTTGATTAAGGCTTGTTATGTTCTTCATTCTATGGGTTCCTCTCTATTAATCTGTTATTCATGCTAGATTAGTCTTGATCAAACTTGTCTAAGTTGTTAGCTTTCTCTTATGCCCACCAAGTGTTTGATGAAATGCTGATCATGTTTAATAGAGGATGTGCTGGCATTGGCTCAAGTAATTGACTGTTTGAGGAGTATTTTGACTTGAATAGAGTTGTCTAATCATGCTTGCTTGATGTTTTAGCACTAATGAGAGTTAGTTCTTGTTAGAATGTTTAGTAAAGGGTTATTTGCCAAGAGATTGGATCTAACTAGCTTAAGTGTGAACTCTATGTCTAGGAATCACCATTGCTTGCTTGCTTGCTTGATCAATGTAGTTTGAAACAGCCTTAGTTGATGCCTGAAATTCTCCAAAGTCAATAAACACATCTAGAGACTTGTCTTTCTTTTATTTGAATCTCGGATTTGCTCTGTTTTGCTCTGTTTTACTCTGTTTTTCTTGTTTAGAACTGCTTAGTTTGTTTTTGCTTTCACTTCTTTTGTTGCTTGTTTCACTTAGGTTGCTAGAACTGTTGCTTAGGCAACAAAACCAATTCTCTGCTTGATTGACTTAGAGATTTCACTCTCAACTCTTCTGTTTTCAACTCTTCCCATTGGATTGACATAAAACCCATACTACACTACAACTGACTAGTACAAATGTAAGAGTGATTGACATTCAAGAGCCTCAAAAACTCGTGTATCAATCTGGTGCCGTTGCCATTTGGGAATTTAGTTTGAATCATTAGAGTTTGTGGAATCTTTAAGATCAAGGTTTTTCTTTTCTTTGGTTACTAATTCTCTTTGACCCTCACTTCTGTCTATCAGGTATATGAACTTGAGATCTAGAGGTTCAGGCAATCTCGTGGATTTCATAGACAACATCAATCTGCTGGATAGAGGACAGAGAGCAAGGAGACAGCAAGAATGGCAGCAACACTTGCAAAGACTTAGTATGAACAATCAGGATCAAGTCATGGATGACATCAGTTTTTAGGGACCTCAAGGAGCTGCAGGCGCTCAGGGTATACAAGGACATCAAGGTGTTTAAGGCTTACAGGGTGAGCAAGGACCAAGAGGTGCTGCACAAGCTCCAAGAGCAGCTAGACCTATTGGCGCTGGTGATGCACCAAATGCCTACAACAAGAGGACAGACATTATTCCACCAGCAGTCCAAAACAACAACTTTGAAATCAAGTCTGGTTTGATTTCAATGGTTCAAGGCAGCAAATTCCATGGGTTACCACTTGAAGACCCTCTTCATCATTTGGACAATTTTGACAGGTTGTGCTCCCTCACAAAGATAAATGGAGTAAGTGAAGATGGCTTCAAGCTCATATTGTTTCCCTTTTCCTTAGGAGACAAGGCACATCAGTGGGAGAAAAACCTTCCCCAAGGGAGTATCACCAGCTGGGATGAATGCAAGAAAGCCTTTATAGCAAAGTTTTTCTCCACTTCCAGAACTGCTAGGATAAGGAATGAGATCTCAGGATTTGCACAGAAGAACAATGAAAGCTTTGGAGAAGTTTGGGAAAGATTCAAGGGTTACACATTGCAATGCCCTCATCATGGCTTCTTACAAGCATCTTTGCTCTCTACTCTCTACAGAGGAGCCTTGCCTAAGATCAGAATGCTCCTGGACACAGCCTCCAATGGGAACTTCCTGTCAAAAGATGTAGATGAAGGTTTGGAGTTAGTAGAGAACTTGGCTCAGTCTGATGGAAACTACAATGAGGAGTTTGACAGAGCACCAAGGAGTGCAAAGGATGAGTTAGAGACTAGCAAGAAAGAAATCAAGTCTCTCCATGAGAAGCTGGACTTGTTGCTAAGGGAAAAGAAAGAGGTTCACTTTTTGGGAGACATGGTTCAGCTTGATGATCAGGAGCAATGCCAAGTTGAAGAGATGAACTATTTGGGAAACCAAGGTGGCAACAACAACTATGGGAACTACAGACCCAATCCCAACTTGTCCTACAGGAGCAACAATGTTGCCAACCCACAAGATCAGGTTTACCCTCAACAACAACAGCAAGCACCCCCAAGAGCTTTTGTTCCCTACAACAATCAAAGTTTCCAGCAGAGGAACAACAACTATCAGCCAAGAGCGCCCTACAACCCTCCAGGATTCACTGCCCAAGCACAAGGACAAGCTTCCTCTAGCTCTCAAGACACTGATCTCAAGGCCCTTATGCAGCAATGATCAACACTCAAGTCACTACAACCTTGAAAATGAACAAGAAGTATGCAGAGGTCCACAACAAAATTGATTCAGTGCATGTAGAGCTTACCAACAAGTTTGATGGATTGGCTGCAAGAGTCAAAACACTAGAGAACAACAAAGGAATAGCTGGTCCCAAGCTACAAGGACAGTTTCCTGGAAAACCAGAAGCTAACCCAAAGGAGTTCTGCAATGCTATTGTGCTAGAAGAAGAAAGCTTCTCAGCTGAAGAGGAGGCTATCATTGAAGAGTTCCTCTACTTGTTCACTGAGGACACTGAACCTCTAAGTGGGGGGGGGGGGGGGGGGGGGGGGAAGTTTCTTGGAAATCAAAAATGACCAAGGAGCTGTAGAAGAAGGACCCGTTGGAGATGGAGAAAACTCAGATGGTGAAGAGTGGTGGGCGCCACATGAGGTTGTTGACAACACAAAGGATTACTTGATGGAAGCTGCTGATGATAAGGAGAAACCTCAAACAGCTGCTCCTCCTGTTTATCAACCAACCATCCCTTTTCCAGGAAGGTTCAAGGAACAGATAGTTCAGAAGTATGAAACTCTCTATGCTGCTCAGATGGAGTTGAGGGGTTTGAATGGCCAAGAAGAACTTTAGAAGCTAAGGGTGAAGACTGGAACACCTGATATTAAGGAGGACACTGAACCTCTAAGTGGGGGGGGGGGGGGGGGGGGGGGGGGGGGGAAGAGTTCTTGGAAATCAAAAATGACCAAGGAGCTGTAGAAGAAGGACCCTTTGGAGATGGAGAAAACTCAGATGGTGAAGAGTGGTGGGCGCCACATGAGGTTGTTGACAACACAAAGGATTACTTGATGGAAGCTGCTGATGATAAGGAGAAACCTCAAACAGCTGCTCCTCCTGTTTATCAACCAACCATCCCTTTTCCAGGAAGGTTCAAGGAACAGCTAGTTCAGAAGTATGAAACTCTCTATGCTGCTCAGATGGAGTTGAGGGGTTTGAATGGCCAAGAAGAACTTGAGAAGCTAAGGGTGAAGACTGGAACACCTGATATTAAAGAGCTCACTATAAAAAAAACTTGGAGATCCTCACTGTTTCACTCTCCCATGTGAACTTAAGGGGCAGACTTTCAAGAGCTGTCTTTGTGACCTTGGAGCAAGTATCAATCTTCTCCCATCCTCTACTGCTAAGGCTCTTGGCTACACTCAATTTCAAGAGAGTAATGTATCCCTTACTATAGCTGATGGAACAGTGAAGAAACCACTTGGGAGTCTTAAGGATGTGCCAATTATGATAGAAGTAGTAACCATTCCCACTGATTTCTTAGTGCTTGATGTGGAAGGGCATATAAAGAATGCTATCATACTAGGAAGACCTTTCTTGGCCTCAGCTGGAGCAGTGTTTGATGCTAAGGAATGCACTATTGAGCTGAAGCTGGCCAAGAAGAAGGTTCTAAGGTTTGACTCCAAGGGAAATAAGCTGGAGAATGAGCAAGCCTTCTCAATAGAGATCAAAAAGCTGAAGCAGCTTGGAAGGAACTGGCCAGAGTTTCAAGGCTACCAAGGAGAGAGTTTTGATGGCTGCTGCTTGGCCAAGTTGTTTGAAGACACCACTGAAGAGGAGGTCCTTGAAGTGGTTGGTTACAAGAAGCTGAATGAGATCAAGCTGGATACTAACAAAGGGGAGCTGGTTTTGCAACCAAGGGTCTCTAAGAAGGGAGAGTTCATCTTCAAGCTTCAGCAAGAGGGGAAGACTATGCCTTTTGCCAAGATAAAGATGAATGGAGTTTCTGCAAGAGTCCAAAGGAGCAAGCCACCACCAAGGAGTTCCATGACTCCTTCTCCTCACCTTAACTAAAGAGGTAATCAAAGTCAAGCTTAGTGACTTTAAACAAGCACACTTGGGAGGTAGTCCCATAGTATCCTTTTGTATATATTATGCTTTCTAGTTTATCTTTTATGCTTTGTTTTAGTGTATCGAAACAGGATTTCAAACTGGGGCTTGAGAAAGTATGATGGGGACAAAGAACAGGTGTATTCTAGCTGATATCGGTCATTTGTATCGGTCATGACAGACCGATACACAGATTTTCGGTCATTAGTAGCGATCATGATTGACCGATATCAGTGGAGCCAGTTTATACCAGTCAACATATCGGTCACTTGTGACCGATATGGAAAGAAGTTTGAAAGAGGAATAGATTTTCGGTCATCAGTATCGATCATGCATGATCGACATAAACACACCGTTCTAATTTCGGTCTAGTGTGTCGATCATTGGTGATCGATAAGATTCTTGGAAACATTTCGGTCACCAATATCGATCACTCATGACCGACATAAACACACCATGTTATTTTCGGTCAAGCATGTCGATCACTGATGACCGATACTAATCCCAGGAAGCACGTCAGTCTCTAGTATCGATCACTCATGACCGAAAATGCAATTTCGGTCAGTAATATCGGTCATGAGTGACCGAAACTCCATCCGAGGTAAGTGTCTCAACTTTCAAAATTTTTTACCTACTTTGGTTTGGAGCCAAAGTAGTTTGAATTTTTAAATGGGATTCCTTCTGACCTCTTTCCTAGCTTCTGAACACTTTTGTTTTTGTCCCCCACACTTTTGATTCCTTATGTTCCCTCACCAACCATTGATTCCTTTGGTTTCCTCTCCTTTCTCTCTATATAAGCAACAACTCTCTTCACTTCTCTTCACACTTAAACTCACTCTTCTTCTCACTTAAAGCTCGAAATCACTATTTCTTTTTCTCTTTTATTGCTTTCTCTAAGTTTTCAGAAGTCCACTAAAGATTTTCTTCCTAAACTATCTCTCTTTGCTCTTACACTTAGCTAATGATAAAAATCGCTTTTATAAAGTTTTTAAGAGCAAGTAGTGTTTAGTTTTGATTGTTGTGCTATGGTTTTGCAATATGGATTTGTTTTGAGATGTCAAGCTAGATGTTGAAGTTTTGATTAATATCTGTTTATCTCATTGCTTGCTCATCTTCATCCTTTTGCAAAATCATCATCTCTTTTGCCTAAGAACCATTTTTGCTAGAATGTCATGCATGACTGTTTATCTTTTGTTCATTCTAGTTTATTTAGTTGCTAGCTTTTGATCTCTTCTTGCTTTGAATAAGTTTAAGCTTGTTGTTAAGACTTGTTAGACTTTTCATTAGCATTAAAGAGTTTGTCATTTCAAAGCTTTCAGATATTTGGTTCTTCAGCTTTTATTCTTCCACTTACCTTGTTTTCAAGCTTTGCTTTTGAAGATACCATGGGAAGAACAAAAATAGCTGCTGGGAAAAAGGGAAAAGCACCTCAGGAAGCACCAATCCAACCAAAAACACAGAAAGATAAAGGAAAGGGCAAGGCTGATGAGCAATCCTCCAAAGCCGCTGGGAAGAGACCGGTTGGGAATGAAGGAGAAGATAAACAAAACAAGGGCAGTGCTGCTAAAGAACTCATGAAGGCTTTCAACCAGTGCACTTTCAAGCCAACAAGATATCCATGCACTTCCACAATGAAGGCGCTTGGACTCTATACTGACTGCAAAGCCACGTTTGAGCGCATGGGTCTTGGAGCTTTCATGGAGATGCCACTCCCATCTTACCAACAGCTCACTTACCAATTCCTCTCCACACTCAAAGTGGTTTGGTATGAAGACAGTGAGCTCCCTAATGGCGATGGATGGATCTCTTTTAGGATTGGCAAGGAAGAGTTCTCCTCAACATTCACAGAGATCACCAAGGATCTAGAGCTGAAGTCCCACCCAACCAAGCTGAGCAGGTTCGAAATCCCAAGTAGGCAGCACACCAGGCTGTGGGGTATCATTGGGGTTGGACAATACACTCCTGGAAGATCAAGGAACCAGCACCTAAGGCATCCAGCCGTGAGATATGTCCACAAAGCACTTGCGAATACACTCTTTGCAAGGAAGGAGACGACATATCTCACAGGAAGGGAGACAGATCTGATATACCAAGGACTGTATGAGGTGTTGAGAAGCGATGAGTATGGGGAACCTCTCAGAGCACCTAGAAGCAACCCCTGCTATGTGGCTATGTTGATGGAGCAGCTCCTATCCTACCAGAGCTGGGTTTTGAGTAAGACAAAGAAGGATAACAGCCCACAAGTGCACATTGGAGGAGTTGTGACAGCAGTTCTGCAAGCTAGTGGAGTAGACCTTGACAAACATGAAGGTGATGCAATTGAGCCACTATGGATTGACATTGATTACCTCAAGAGAAGCCACTACCTTGAAAGAACCATTGGTGGAAAGCATGTGTATAACTTCATCACAGGCCTTGACACACCAGCAAAAGTCCTCCTACCCAATCCAAGGCTTACATCCTTCTTCAGAAAAGGAAACATCAGCTTCAACCCAAGCACTGAGGAGCTCTACACAGGCAGCCCTATTCCTATAGTAGAAGAAGAAGAAGACAGTGATGAAGAAGAGGAGCACACTGAAGAGATCAGAGAAGAAGAAGAAGAAGAAGAAGAAGAAGAAGAAGAAGAAGAACAATGGAATGCTACTGCTGGCGCTGAAGTCCAAGGAAGAACCCATGAAGAAGATGAGCTTGAAGAAGAAGAATTGTTGAACTACAGCTCAAGGCAGTTCCACTTCCAGCCCTATGAAGCTCCAAACCAAGGAAGCTCTTTGAGAGAAGCTCATAAGCACATTACCACACTACAGAAGTGGTGCAGTGGCAGGACAAAGCCATCAAAGGGCTTATGAAGATGGTGAAGGGGAAGTTCAGGAAGAACAAGGCTACATCAGCAAAAACTTCCCACCACAGCCACACCCAAGAGCTCCACTCTCAACATGAAGAGCAACTCCACCAAGATGAGCCAACTGAAGAGGAGGAAGCTGTATGGAACCCCCATGGAAGACACTCATTCCATGCTCAACCAAGTGATCAATGGGGTACATGGTCACAACCAAAGGCTTCATCTTATGAGCCAAGAGCCAATGTTCCATCAGCTTGGGAGGCGCCAAAACCCAACCCCTCTGAAGTTCAGGAGACATGGCAATGGGGCACACAAGGGACTTCTTCACAAGTTGAACAGCTATGGTCAAGCTGGGTTCAACCAACTCCAGAAGTAGAGCATTACACTAAAGTCTATGAGAGAAGGAAGAGGAGAGCCAGCAAGTCTCCACAAACCTCAGGATCATCCCACAACTCCTACCATTGAACCAAGTACCACATCCCTTCCATTGTTCTATACCATTGCATCTTTTTATTTTTGTAATATATTTTATTGCTTCTCTCTTCCATTGCTTTCATTACACAAGGGACTGTGTAATTTAAGTGTGGGGGAGAGATTTGGGGCTTGACTTTATTTTCTGTTTTTTTAGTTTTTCTTTTTCTTTTCACTTTGAGTCTCATGCATATCATGCATACATGTAAGGCATAGAAAAACACAAAAAAAAAATCGAAAAAATTTGAAATTTTTTGCATTTTTGCAAACCAAAAAGAGAGCATGTAGTTGCATTTCATTCTTCTAGGATTGAGTCTAGTGTTGACATGTAGGCTGCATTGCATTTGCATAGGGCATTATGATGAGTTTTCCTTGTAAAGTGCTTAGTGTTTAGAGATGATTTCAGTTTTTAAGTGCTTAGTTGTTTGATGCATCATTTTAATGCTAGAAGTTAAGGCTGAACCATGCTTAGATTGCTAGATTTGGTCTTCTCATCTCATTCTGAAAGCATTTGTTTTCTGAAAATCAACTTTATCAACTTGAACTTTAATTTAGACTTTTAATTATCATGTCTTATGCATTGAAAAGTGACTGCATGGCTACCATATACATATTTGGATCATCTTTCTCCTTTCTACCACTCTTGTTGATCCAAATAGCTGATCCTCATAATTACGGGACAGTTACATCCTCACCCTTAACCAAAACCTCTTTTTGAACCTAAACACTATTGTGAGAGCTGTGAGGCCTTTGCATTGCATTTTTGATTTTTTCTTGGCAAAAAGTGTTAGGAATAAGGCTGGCAATGATTCAGCTTGCATTTTGAGCCTGATTCTAGGATAAGAGTTTTGGGGTTTAAAAGGGTAGAGTTAGGTGGTTTGAGCTTAATGTTTTTATGTTTTGAAAGAAAGGGAAAAGATCTGAAATGGTAGAAAGAGGGGAAACAGTCTAGTATTGTGGTTAAGAAAAGGGAATAAAAGCTCTAAGTTTAAAAAGAAGGTTTGGCGCGAACAACAATGCTTAGGAAGGTCCAAAAGAAGAAAAATCTGGCCAAGAAGCAATCCACCAAAGGTGATGAAGGTGCCAACACAACAAAGAAGAGCAAGTCTCAACCAAAAAGAAGCAGCCACACAAGCAAAAGAAGAAGTTTCCCCAGCCATGAAGATGGGTAAAGGGTAGAATTTAGGAAAGGGTAGACTTAGAGGGTTCACTCTTGGGTTTAGAAATATTTAGGACTCATCTTTGGGAAGTAAGGGTAGAAGAGAGCTTTGAATTGCATGCATAAGTGTGCTTTTACCTTAGCATTTTGCCTAAGATGAAGTCATTTCATTGAGTGATCCTTTATGTTTTTGAACCCTTGTGCTTAAAGGAGATCATTCTTATCTCATAACCTTACCCTTTTTCAACCAAATGTCTTCCCTTGATTTGCATAAGCATGATTCATGTTCTGAATTTAATTGAATGTCAAAGAGTTGATTGATTTGAGCATCTGCCTAAGTTGAGATTTGAGATCATTTTGAAACATGATGAGCATGGCTAGATTCTTTAAAGTATAGCTGATTATGTTTGCATCTTACAACTAGGCACTTAAGCACTAAAACCATCTCTTTACCTTTGCACTTTTGGAATCTGAATGCCCATTTTCAAATCTCACTCTCCCATTTGTTCTTGATTGCTAGAGGACAAGCAAAAGGCAAGTGTGGGGGTGTTGATATCCCTTGTATTTACACCATTTAGGGCTGCATTTAGTACATATTTTGATCCTGTTTTGCATGTTTTCCCTTTGCTTTTGTCCCATTTTCTTCTCCTTTTAGACTTAGGTTGCATTTAGAATATAGTTTGCATTTTCTTTGCATTTTGGATGTTTTTAGGTTCTTTTGGAGCTTTAAGGAGCTTGGAGGAGTTTTGGGAATGATACAAGATGCTAGCTGGGCAAAAGGGAGCAAGAAGGATCATAGCAGAAGATCTCTGCAGAAGTTTTCGGTCAAAGCACAGAGAGTTTCGGTCAAGAGTGACCGATACGGAGCATATCGGTCACCAGTATCAATCACTGAAGACCGATAGGGACCCATTTCGGTCACTGGAGATCGACACGACTGACCGATACTGACCCAGTCCGAACCTGTTTTTAATTACAACTTTGCCATTACTCTAGGGTTTTTCTTTCTAGGCTATAAATAGCCTCTTTTTCCAGATTTTCGACAAGTCATGTCAAAATACTGTTATTGAGCATTTCTTTTAAGTTTGTAAGACAATTTCTTTGCTTTGTTTAATACAATCAAGTATTTGCTTTAATATTTCTTTAATCTTTCTTTTAATCATGATTAGCATCCTTTCTCTTTGTGATTTAGTGTTAAACATGATTATGAGTGAGTAGTTATCTTAGGGTTTCTAGATGTGGTAGATTAGGGGAATCTAAGGCTTGATTAAGGCTTGTTATGTTCTTCATTCTATGGGTTCCTCTCTATTAATCTGTTATTCATGCTAGATTAGTGTTGATCAAACTTGTTTAAGTTGTTAGCTTTCTCTTATGCCCACCAAGTGTTTGATGAAATGCTGATCATGTTTAATAGAGGATTTGCTGGTCTTGGCTCAAGAGATTGACTGTTTGAAGAGCATTTTGACTTGAATAGAGTTGTCTAATCATGCTTGCTTGATGTTTTAGCACTAATGAGAGTTAGTTCTTGTTAGAATGTTTAGTAAAGGGTTATTTGCCAAGAGATTGGATCTAACTAGCTTAAGTGTGAACTCTATGTCTAGGAATCACCATTGCTTGCTTGCTTGCTTGATCAATGTAGTTTGAAACAGCCTTAGTTGATGCCTGAAATTCCCCAAAGTCAATAACCACATCTAGAGACTTGTCTTTCTTTTATTTGAATCTCGGATTTGCTCTGTTTTGTTCTGTTTTACTCTGTTTTTCTTGTTTAGAACTGCTTAGTTTGCTTTTGCTTTCACTTCTTTTGTTGCTTGTTTCACTTAGGTTACTAGAACTGTTGATTAGGCAACAAAACCAGTTCTCTGCTTGCTTGACTTAGAGATTTTACTCTCAACTCTTCTGTTTTCAACTCTTCCTATTGGATTGACATAAAACTCATACTACACTACAACTGACTAGTACAAGTGTAAGGGTGATTGACATTCAAGAGCCTCAAAAACTCGTGTATCACTCTCTCAAACTTCTGCAGTAGGTTTTGTTGGATAGCCAGCATCTCCATTTTATGGGCAGCCTTCATCTCCATTGCACTTTTCTGATTAGCAAGCATCTCTAGTTGATGTGCCGCCTACATATCCATTGTATTCTTTGTATGAGCGGCAAGAAACTGCTCAAGCAGTCTAGTTGTGTCTGTATCAGGCGTAGATGATGGTGTAGATGAAGTGTTAGGGATATCCAGAACCTGTGCAGCAGCCACTTGATGTTGAGGAACAAACTCTGTTGCATACAAACGCTCTTGGTGTTCTGCATATTAAGGTGTAAAGCTGTGGTTTTGTTGTATGGGAACACCAAGCTTATTGTATAATGGAGCGCTCTCTCCCGTGTACGCTTGAGGGCTGTAAGCATTGTAGTTGTCATAGCTTGTATCCTTGTATGGATTATAATGAAAATTCTCTTGTTGTTGAACATAGTAGGCTTCAGCTTCTAAGTTATAAGCATGTCCAAGAGCTGATGTCCTCTCTGTTGCCTTTGGTGGGTGATGTATAGATTGCTCAACTGATAGGACTCAGGTTTTACCCAAATAAAAACTACTGCAAGTGCACATCAAATCAGTCGTAGTATAAAGGGTATCGATTCCCAAAGGAGTATGTAAACTACACTATCAATTATAGGTTCAGATTAAGCTTAGCAATAAATAATGTATGTAATGTGAATAATAAAATAAAAGAAAGCAAACGGAATTTGGTTATTGATCTAAGTTTCAGAAGACTAAAAGCGCTAAGTCAGGACAGTTCGCAGGTTGAATCCGAGAATGTAGAATGCATGAAATCATGAATGATTAAGAACCATCTTGAACATGAATCGCAAATATATAACTAATCAATTCTCATTGCAGAAGTTAACTATGTCTAAATCACAGAGTTTCAAATCTCTTTGCAAATCATAACAATCTAAACATGCAGTAATGATCAGGTTCAATTGTTCACAAAACTCCTAAGCTAAATCTTTTTGCACTAAGTTGTTTTGCTCATCTAATGCTAGATCAGGTTATCAATAATTCTCTCACATCTATTAAACAACCTATGATTTTCGGATTTCTAGATGATGTGTCTAGGAAATCGAATTTCAAACAAGCAGAGATGAAGAACCAAAAGATAATCCTAACATATAGCAGTTCTACAAACTCTTCATCAACCTTTGAAAAGCCCTAACTTAACTAGCAAATTACTCAGACATGATCATGAAATCACAAAACATAACTGAATAAAATTGCATTGAAAGAATGAAATAAAAATAAAGGGGGTTTGAAATCTTCTCCAAAAAGAGTACAAGATTTGTCTACCCAAAAGCTCTCAATAAAATCCTCTATAAGCTCTCTGAATTCTCAAAATCTAAGATAAAAGCCAACAATGGCTGAAAACCTAATATATACAAGCTAAAACACGATATGGGATGTTCTTGCAAATACTGGAACTTCTGGGCCAATTCTACAAATAATCTTCAATCTTTTAACAAATCAGCCACACTCCTTCCTCTACGGGTGACGAGCGTCACCATAGGTGGTGACGAGCGTCACCCAAATCCATACTTTTCTTCTCAAGTTGCAGACTTCGTGGCTTTATCTTGCAATGCTCCAAAAAGCTTCAATATCTCCAATTATGCTCCAGACATGCTATAACCTGCAAAGACTCTACTAGGACTCTAAAAGACCAAAAGACTCAATGAAAAGGACTTATACCATGGTTAAAAACTATAAAAACTATGATATATCAACTCCCCGAGACTTAGATTTTGCTTGCCCTCAAGCAAACATCAGACAGAGAACAGGGTCGAGGTTTGAAAACAGAAACAGTCAGCTAAACATCAGGAACACCACATTAGTTAACACTTTCGAATCCACATACCACAGAGTCAACACAAGATCAAATTTCAGTCTAATCATCACACGCTTAACAAATCTCTCAAGTCCAATCCAAATCCCTTCAAGAAATCCAAAATCTCTACTGCTAACTCCTTATTTTCATGTAAGTGTGATATCTCATCAAGGTTTTATCAAACAACTGAACAAAGCAATCTCAACACAGCTCTCCTAATTTCTCTTCCCTTGATCTTTTTCTTTCTGATTTTTTTTTTTTTTTTCAACTCTTTTCTCATTTTTTACAGTCTAAGATATGGTGCTACTCAATAGTTGTGTTCCTTGTGAGGAGACAGGTCCTTCAGTGTGTTCATTACTGTTGTTCCTTGTTTGGAGACAGGGTCATGAATGCACCATTCTTTTGACTCAAATTCTTAAAAACTGTATCAGGAAAAATCAAAGAGAGACTGTATCTTAACCTTATTGCCAGTGCTGAAAGAGAGAATCAAGATAAATGAGAATCAAGCCCCAAGATAAGAAGTATAAAGTATATTAAGGTGGAGCTAACAGAAAATTTTCCAGATTCTCTAAGAACCTAAACCTTCATTTCTAGACTGATCGACCTATGATTTTAAACTTAGTAAGACTTGTAATCAGCTACAGTGACAATGGTTCTTATAAGCATAAACGTCTTATGGTTAGTTCTAAGAAAAACTTAGAGTTTCAAAATTTTGACTCTATAAAACAGGTTTTTGACTCAACTTTAAGACTCTCAAAATCAAACACAATGTACACAACGTCAGTAACCACTTCCCCCAGACTTAAACAACACTGTCCCCAGTGTTATTAAGTCAAGAGTTGGTCAAAAAGAAGCAAGTGAACGTGTAGAACCAAGTGTGAAAAGTGTACCTCGCGAATGATCGGGTGACGAGTATCACCCAGCTATGGTGACGATCGTCACCATCTCTGATACTCCAGAATCGACATGTTGGATGTGTTAATGCAATGCCATCAAGTGTACTCCGTAGTCAGACTGTTAGAGCACTCAAAACACACATCATAAACATCCAAACGAAGCATAACCCATGGTTCAACAAGTTCACAAAACATCATCAAAGCAAACTGAACAAACCGACTCTTTTTTTTTTAATAACTGAATAAATTAGCTAACTAATAAATATATGTACACGAAATAAATCACTAAGTATAGAAAATAAAACTTACGAGTGGGTTGCCTCCCACTAAGCGCTTGTTTAACGTCATTAGCTCGACTTTGATTTGCTGTTTAGACAGCTGGTGCATCATCCAGAGATACAATGTGTCCTGCTGGAATCTCGGCTTGCACCCAATAGTGCTTCACCCTCTGTCCATTGACAGTGAATTCCTCTCCTTTGGAGTTAATCAGGACAATGGCACCATGTGGTCGAGCCTCTTTGACAATGAAGGGACCTGACCATCGAGAACGCAGTTTACCAGGAAAAAGCTGTAAACGAGAGTTATGAAGGAGTACCTGGTCATTGGGCTCGAAATGTCTGGAGATGATCTTCTTATCATGATATGCCTTTGTTTTCTCCTTGTATAAATTAGAGTTTTCATAGCCAAGATATCTGATTTCATTCAGTTCATTGAGCTGAATCAAGCGCCTCTCTGCAGCAGGCTTCAGATCGAAGTTCAGGTTCTTGATAGCCCGTTCTGCTTTGAACTCTAGCTCCACTGGTAGATGGCACGCCTTGCCATAGAGAAGATGGAATGGTATTGTTCCAAGTGGCGTTTTGTAGGCAGTCCTGTAAGCCCACAATGCATCATCCAGTTTTGCTGACCAATCCTTCCTTGTCTTCCCAACTGTATTCTCCAGAATCTGCTTAATCTGTCTGTTGGAAACCTCAACTTGTCCACTGGTCTGGGGATGACAGGGCGTGGCCACTCTGTGCTGTACACCATACTTCTTCAGCAGCTTGTCAAAGACCTTGTTAACAAAGTGAGAACCACCATCACTTATAACAATTCGAGGGACACCAAATCTGGAGAAAATAATGGTCTTAAACAGCTTCAAAACCACTGCAACATCATTAGTAGGAGTAGCCAACTCCTCTACCCACTTAGATACATAGTCAACAGAAACCAAAATGTATCTATTCCCATAAGATGAGGGAAAAGGTCCCATGAAGTTAATGCCCCAACAATCAAAGACTTCAACTTCAAGGATGAAGTTCTGTGGCATCTCATGTCTTCTGCTGATCTTTCCTCTTCTCTGACAAGTATCACAGCTTGTAATGAATGCCTGGGCATCCCTGAACATAGTAGGCCACCAAAAACCAGCTTGAAGAACTTTGGAGACTGTTTTGAATGTCGCAAAGTGTCCAGCATACTCTGAGCCATGACAGTGAAACAAGACGTCTTGGACTTCTTCTTCTGCTATGCATCTTCTGTAAATCCCATCAGCACAATGTCTGTAAAGATATGGCTCATCCCAGTAGAATCTCCTAAGTTCTCTCAAGAACTTCTTCTTAGCATAGCCCTTGAAATCATGTGGTTCATCCTCTACAGCAAGATAACTGACAATATCAGCATACCAGGGCCTCTTTGGATAATCCAAAGCATAAACTTGCTCTTGAAAAGCTGTCCCTAAGCTTTCACAAATCATAACCAAAATCTGTGATTGGTGACGAGCATCACCGTCTTCGTACAGAAATTGGGTCGCGACTCTTCTTTGTTGGTGACGAGCGTCACCCCCCTGGTGTCGCTCGTCACTCCCCTGCAGTTTCGTGAAAACTGCAGGTTTTCAACACTTTCTTCCTGCAGTATGGTTTCTGCCAAGTAGACACTCTCTTCAGACAAGAAATCATTTATTGGGACATTGTCTTCAACCTGAATCCTGGATAGATGATCAGCAACTCCATTCTCAACTCCATTCTCAACTCCTTTCTTGTCCTTCACTTCAATATGATATTCTTGAAGAAGCAGAATCCACCTCACTAATCTTGGATTTCCATCTTTCATTTGCATCAGATACTTCAGTGCTGAATGGTCAGTATGGACCACGACCTTGGAGCCAACAAGATACTGCCAGAATTTTTCAAATGCAAAGACAACAGCCAACAATTATTTCTCAGTTGTTGCATAGTTATTCTGAGCATCATCCAATGTCCTACTGGCATAGTAGATGGCATAGAGCTTCTTGTCTTTCCTCTGTCCTAGCACTTCTCCAACTGCAAAATCGCTGGCATCACACATCACTTCAAAGGACAAGTCCCAATCTAGAGGCTGCACAACAGGAACTGTAACCAAAGCCTGTTTGATCTGTTCAAAAGCAGACTTGCATTCTTCTGTGAACTCAAACTTCACATATTTGCAGAGGAGAGCAGTAAGAGATCTTGCAATCTTGCTGAAGTCCTTGATGAATCTTCTGTAGAACCAAGCGTGACCCAGAAAACTCCTTACTGCTTCGACTGAATCAGGTGCTTGCAGACTTGTCATCACTTTAATTTTCGCCCTATCCACCTCTATTCCATCTCCTGAGACTCTGTGACCAAGGACAATGCCATCTTGTACCATAAAATGGCACTTCTCCCAGTTCAGGACCAAGTGCTTCTCTTCACATCTCTGTAGAACTGCACACAAGTTATCCAAGCAGCTCTTGAAGGAAGACCCATAAACTGAGAAGTCATCCACAAAAACCTCCATAAACCTCTCAATCATGTTAGTGAAGATCGACATCATGCATCTCTGGAAGGTTTCAGGAGCATTACACAGTCCAAAAGGCATTATGCGATATGCAAATGTGCCATAAGGACATGTAAAAGTGGTCTTCTCCTGATCATCTGGATGGATGGGGATCTGAAAGAAACCTGAGTAGGCATCAAGGAAGCAGTAATACTTGTGATTCGCCAGTCTCTCCAGCATCTGATCGATGAAAGGCAGAGGGAAGTGGTTTTTCCTTGTGGCTGCATTCAGCTTCCTGTAATCGATGCACATCCTATGTCCTGTCACAGTTCTGGTTGGTATCAGCTCATCCTTATCATTCTTCACCACTGTAACTCCTGCCTTCTTAGGGATCACGTGCACTGGACTGACCCAAGCACTGTCTGCTTTGGGGTAGATGATTACAGCTTGCAGCAGCTTCATGTTCTCCTTCTTGACCACAACCTGCAGATTCGGATTCAGTATTCTCTGGTGTTCCACTGATGGTTTTGATTCATCCTTCAAGTGTATCCTATGCATGCATAAGTCTGGAGAAATCCCTAAAATATCATCAAGAGAATAGCCAAGAGCTTTGCGAAATCTGCGCAGCTTACTTAGCAAAAGGGTGAGCTCTGGATTGTTCAATGAAGCATTAACAATAACAGGATAAGTGGAGTTTTCTCCAAGGAATGCGTACCTTAGCCCTGCAGGGAGCTGTTTAAGCTCAACTTTTGGTGCTTTTGCTGCACTCTAATCACCCATTGTAGCAGCTTGCGCAGATGTGGTGACAAGCTTATCCTGTACAACCAGTTGCATCACATGTGCAGTAGCATCCATCATTTTTGTGTAGCCTGTTGCAGCAGCATCCAGATGCTCATACTCTGCTGTAAAAGTGGTCAACGCCCTCTCCAAGGGGTCTTCTAATCTCATATCATGGAAGATCTGATCAGCAATGTTGGTAAGAACATCTACATAGAAAGTCTGTCCATCTATGTTTAGCCTCTTCATCAGCTTGTCCATTTCGAATTGCATAACCAAATCACCAACACTCAGCTCTATTCTACCCTTTCGGACGTCAATGATAGCTCCTGCAGTAGCCAGGAAGGGTCTACCAAGAATCAAAGGGTCTTTGGGTTCTTCTCCATACTCCAGAACCACAAAATCAGTAGGAATCATACAATCTCCTACTTTGATAGTAACATCCTCTATAACACCTTCAAGAACTCAGAGTGATCTATCAGCTAGGACGAGGGATATCCTTGTAGCCGTAAAATCAGTCATCCCTAAGATCTTGGCAATAAAATGAGGCATAAGGTTCACACTAGAACCCAGATCACACAATGATCTCTCAAACTTGTCAGAAAAGATTGTGTAGTCTAAAACAAAGCTCCCAGGGTCTGAAAGCTTCTCTGGCACTCTGTTTTGAATCACTGCACTGACCTGCTCGTTATCATCATAGCTCCAGCCTCTAAACTCAAGTTGTTGGTGACCATCCTCTTTACATACCTCTTTATAACAGGAGTGATCCTCACAGCATCAATCAATGGGATCTCAATACTTGTCCATGATGGCTTTGCATTTAGCATCTTCAAGCTCTTGTTTAGACTTCTTAGGATGCTTAGGATAGGGTATCTTGGGCTTATACACTGTCTCCTTAGCATTATTTGAAGTCTTAGTCGAAACTGCAGTTGGTTGCAATGGGTGACGAGCGTCACCAGATGGGTGACGAGCGTCACCAGATGGGTGACGAGCGTCACTCGTTTTGGACAAGTCATGAAAGTTTGCTCGATTTGGGTGACGAACGTCACCCACCTGGTGACAGTCGTCACCAATTTGTGAAAAACAATCATCGGGGTCGTGCTCAGTGGGTGATGAGCGACACCCATCCTGGGTGACGAGCGTCACTGATATATCATGGTTTTTATAGTTTTTAACCATGATATAAGTCCTTTTTATTGAGTCTTTTTGGCCTTTTTAGAGTCCTAGAAGAGTCTTTGCAGGTTAAAGCATGTCTGGAGCATAATTGGAGATATTGGAACCTTTTGGAGCATTCTGAGTTGAAGCCACGAAGTACCAAGCTCGAAGCAGAAAAGTATCCCATATGGTGACGATCGTCACCCCATTGGTGACGCTTGTCACCCAGATAGGAAGGAGCGTGGCTATTTGTTAAAAGTATCAAGAAGAATTGCAGAACTTACCCAGAAGTTTCCTTTATTTATATGAAGACCCCAGATTGTGTTTAGCCCCTATTTATTAGGTTTTTCAGCCATTGTTGGCAAAAATCTTAGTTTTTGAGAATTCAGAGAGTTAGAGAGAGATTTTATTCAGAGCTTTTTGGGGAGACAAATCCTGTACTCTTTAGAGAAGATTTCGAACCCCCTTTGTTTTTTACTCTTTCTCTTAATGCAATTTTATTCAGTTATGTTTTGTGATCTCATAATCATGTCTGAGTAATCTGCTAGTTAAGTTAGGGTTTTTCAAAGGTTGATGAAAAGAGTGTAGAATCGCTATCTGTTAGGAATATCTCATGGTTTTTCATCTCTGCTTGCTTTAAAATCGAATTTCTGAGACACATCATCTAGGAATCCGAAAATCATAGGTTGTTAAATATATGTGAGAGCATTATTCATAACCTGAACTAGTATTTGATGAGCAAAACAACTTAGTACAAAGAGATTTGGCTTAGGAGTTTTGTAAACAATTGAACCTGATCATTACTGCATGCTTAGGTTGTTAGGGTTTGCAAAGAGATTTGAAACTCTGTGATCTAAGTATAGATAACTTCTGCAATGAGAATTGATTAGTTATGCATTAGAGATTCATGTTTAAAACGGTTCTTAATCATTCCTGATTCCCTGCATTCTACATTCTTGGATTCATACCTGCGAATTACCCTAGCTTAGCGCTTTTAGTCTTCCTGAACTTAGAACATATCATACCATCGTTTGCTTATTTCTAATTATTCATTCGCATTACATACATCATATTTTGCTTAGCTTAGTCCAAATCTATAATTGATAGTGTAGTTAGCATTACTCTCTTGGGATTTCGATACCCCTTATACTACATCTGCTTTGCTGTGCACTTGCAGTAGTTTTTATTTGGGTAAAACCTGAACCCTATCAAGTTTTTGGCGCCGTTGCCGGGGAGTAATAGCTGCCTATCGATTTTTAGTATTAGGATTTTGTCTAAGTTTTTATTTCTTTACTGATTTTCAGCTACTTTTCTCTGTTCCTGTTTCAGGTGTATGCCTAATCGCAGAACCAGAAGCAACAAAGAGAAGGAGCTTGTGACTTTGAGCATCGACGAGCTTGCTAGGTTGGAGAGAACTAACAGGAAAGCTAAGAAGCAATCTGCAATGGTCGCTCCACTGATCTTGGTTGAAGATGCAGAAGGTCACTTGGTTGACAGGGAAGGAAATAGGAGGAACGAAGAGGGGCAGAGAATTGATCAAGAGGGGTATGTCATTGTTGAACAGCAGGTTCAGCAAGTGGCTGAGAACGTGGGAGTCCCTGCTGCTTTCAATAACGCTGCTGGGCGTTTTGTTCAGAGGACTCTAGGCGACTACAACAGACCTGATCAGTTCTATGCCAACAGAGCTGCAATCCGACCTCCTGCCTTCCAGAGGAACAATTTTGAGGTTAAACCTGTCTACTATCAGCTAGTTGGCCAGCATCCATTCCATGGCTTACCTCATGAGCATCCCATGGATCACATAGAGAGGTTTGAGGATCTAGCTTCAAGTGTTAAAGCTATTGGAGTTAGCAATGACTTCCTGTTCTGCAAGCTTTTCCCTTACTCTCTTGGAGGAGAGGCTGCATATTGGCTGAAGCAACTGGAGCCTGGTTCATTAACTACTTGGGAGGACACCAAGAATGCCTTTCTGAATAATTTCTATGATGATGCCAGATCAGAAGACATGAGGACGAAAATTGCATCATTTACACAAGGCCCTACTGAAGCTTTCAAGGCCTCTTGGATCAGGTTCAAGTCTTATCAAAGGGACTGTCCTCATCATGGTTTCAGTCAGGTGCAAGTACTTGGAATTTTCTTCAGAGGCATTGACTGGAAATATCAGATGGCGCTGGATGCAGCAAGTGCAGGAAACTTCAACACCAACAGACCAGAAGAAGCTGTAAGATTGATTGAAAACTTGGCCTGCAGTAACAGCACTAAGAATGCAGATTTTCAGAGAAAGCAGCAGGCTGGTTTGAATGATGGAAACCAAATAGCTGAAGTTAAGGCTAAGTTGGACAGCATGCACAGCCTTTTGGTGGGAAAGAAGTCAGTCCAATTCGCTGCAGAAGTGGAGAGTTTCGAAAATCCTGAAGAATTTGAGCAGAAAGATGTTAATTTCATCAATAGAGGGGGTTTTCAGAGCCAAAAGTTTGGAAATCAGCAATGGAACAGAGGCTATAACAGTAATAATCAGCAGAGTACCTTTACAGGAGGACAGAGCACTCCTGGTTACACTCCTAAGCCCCCATTCCAGAAGACTGAAGTTGAGAAACCTTACCAAAACAGCAGGAATTTTGGTTCTTCTTCCTACCAAACTGCACCTCCACAAGACAATAAAATGGAAGCTATGCTGGAGCAGGTACTTGAAGGACAGCAGAAGATGACAATGAACTTCAATGGCAAGCTAGATTCGCTGTATCAAAACCTGAATGGAAAAATTGAGAGTCTGAACTCTCACATGAAGAAGCTTGATGTGCAGGTTGCTCAAACTGCAGGAGCTGTTCAAAGGCAAGAGGGATTCCTTCCTGGAAGGACTGATATCAATCCCAAGCATCAGGTTAATGCCATCACAGTCAGGAATGAAAAGGAGCTTAAAACAGTGCAGAAAAAGAGGTTGAATGCAGAACAGATCGTGCAACTCATGGAGTCTGAAGATGAAATTTTTTCTGTCTCAGAGGTGAGTGACGAGCGTCACCAAGGAGGAGTGACGCTCGTCACCAACATAGAAGAGAATCAGGGGTTGTCACAGGTGAGTGACGAGCGTCACCCCCCTGGTGACGCTCGTCACCCACCCCAGAACGAAGCTGCTTTGCCTGTAACTGCAAATTATGACCAGGAACGTGTCTATAAACCCAAAACACCATTCCCCAAGCATCCTAGGAAGTCTAAACAGGAGATAGAAGAATCCAGATGTAAAGCTATGATAGACAAGCTGATGCTTGAGATTTCACTTGTTGATGCAGTCAAGCTTTCACCAGCTCTGAGAAGGTATGTAAAGAGAATGGTTGTGAATGGTGTAAGTCCTGAGGAAGGAGCATTGCTTACCAGAGACATCAGTGCAATTCTCTTAGGCACAGTTCCAAAGAAGAAGAAGAAGGTGACTGTTTCTGAACAAGTCAATACCATCACTCAAAGCAGAGTTCCAGAGAAGCTATCTGATCCAGGGACCTTTGTGCTTGATTGCTCAATATTTGCAGGACGTTTTCCCCACTCTCTATGTGATCTAGGGTCAAGTACTAACTTGATGCCTTTCTCTGTTGCTGCTAGACTTGGAATAACTGATTTCAAGCCAGCTGGGATCTCTCTCATCCTAGCAGATCGATCTATAAGGACCCCATAAGGCATGTTAGAGAATGTTCATGTTAACATTGAAGGCTGCATAATTCCTACAGATTTTGTGGTTCTGAAATATGCTGAAGAACCTAAAGATCCTCTTATTCTGGGAAGACCATTCTTGGCTACTGCTGGAGCCATCATTGATGTTAGAAGGGGGAACATTGAGCTTGATCTTGGTGATGCTGTCATGAACTTTGACATGGATAAGTTAAGAAAGAGTTCTACCATTGATGGTCAGACCTTTTCTGTAAGAACTTCCAGAGATAAAGAGACTGTCATGGAGCATTCAGATGACACTATTGCTGAGCGTGTCAATGAATCAGATATTAGTGGGCAAGTGAGCAAGATGGCTGTTGAAGAGCCAATATCTGAAACTTCTGCAGAAGCTGTTGGGTTTGAGGATTGCAGTGAGGATCATATCTTCATGACTGGGCTTGAAAAAGAGGTTCTAATGAATGCCAAGTTGCTGGAGGAAGACGTGTATGTGATGGAAGCAACACTTGCAGAGCTGAATTGCAGGAAAACTGCAGAAACTCGAACTGCAGAGTCAGTGACGAACGTCACTGACCTGGTGACGCTCGTCACCAACCTTAACACAAAGCATCAACGAAATTTTACAGCTACAAGTCCATCATATGTTGCCAATTCGAAAATTCACCATTCCACAACCCAGAAACCTGCAACTAAGCAAAGGTATGCACTTCCTGGAACCAGTTCCAAACCTCCTAATCTCATCAATAAGAATTTAAAAGGTGAAAAAGCTGCTTCACACTTATGCAAGCAACGAGATTCTCGTAGAATGCTTGGTGTTTCTTTTGATGATTCTGCAGGAAAAAGAAGTATCCCACCCATAGTCACGACCCACTCTGCTGATGTTCCTCACTTCCTTGGAAGTGTTCATACATCTACTGCTTACAAACCACCATGGATGAGGAGACATTCTTCTCCAAGGCATTCACTGCCACCTTCTGCTCCACCAGCTATCTGAGCAGCATTCAAAGTCGAGCTAATGACTTTAAACAAGCGCTTAGTGGGAGGCAACCCACTAGTAAGTTTTCTTTTTCATATATTAGTTTAGTTTTCTATTACATAGCTAAAAAAAAACCCAAAAACATGAAAAAAAAAAACAGAAAAAAAAGGAGAGTCAGTTTGTCAGTTTGCTTGGATGATGTCTTGTGAACTTGTTGGACAATGGATTATGCTTTGTTTGGATGTTTTGATGTGTGTTTTGAGTGCTCTTACAGTCCTACTTTGGAGCACACATGATGGCATAGCATTTAAACATCCAACATGTCGATTTCTGGAGTATCAGAGTTGGTGACGCTCGTCACCAGGTCCTTTGCGAGGTACCACTTTTCCACCTTGGTTTTACACGTTCTCATGCTTCATTTTGACCAACTCTTGGCTTAATAACACTGGGGACAGTGTTGTTTAAGTCTGGGGGAGGTGGTTACTGACGTTGTGTGCTTTGTGTCATGTTTATAGAGTCTTAAAGTTGAGTCAAAAACCTGTTTTTCTAGAGTCAATTTTTTTGAAACTGTCAGTTTTTCTTGGAACTAACCATAGGACGTTTTTGCTGATAAGAACCATTGCCACAGTAGTTGATTACAAGTCTCACTAAGTTGAAAGTCATAGGTAGATCAGTCTAGCAATGAAGGTTTAGGTTCTTAGAGAATCTGGAAAATTTGCTGTTAGCTCCACCTTAATGAACTTTAAATTTCTTGTCTTGGTGATTGATTCTTATTGATCTTGATTCTCTCTTTAAGCACTGACAATAAGGTTAAAATACAATCTCTCTTTGATCTTCCCTGATGTAGTTTTTAAAAGTTTAAGTTCAAAGAATGGTGCATTCAGACCCTGTCTCCTCACAAGGAACAACAGTAGTGAACACACTCAAGAACCTGTCTCCTCACAAGGAACACAAGTATTGAGTAGCACCATATCTTAGACTGAAAAAGTTGAGAAAAAGAAGTGAAAAATCGAAAATATCCTAAGGAAAAGATCAAGGGAAGAGAAAATAGGAGAGCTGTGTTGAGATTGATTTGTTCAGTTGTTAGGAAGGGAAAAGAATCTGTAAAGTGATTAAGATGATAGAGCTTTGATGAGACTTCACACTTAGATAAAAATAAGGAGTTAACAGTAGAAATTTCGGATTTCTTGAAGGGATTTGGACTGGACTTGAGAGATTTGCTAAGCTTGTGATAATTAGACTGAAATTTGATCTTGTGTTGACTCTGTGGTAAGTGGATTCGAAAACTTTAAGAGTATGGTGTTTCTGATGACTAACTGACTGTTTCTTGTTTTCAAACCTCGACCCTGTACTCTATCTGATGTTTGCTTGAGGGCAAGCAAAAGCTAAGTCTGGGAGAGTTGATATATCATGGTTTTTATGGTTTTTAACCATGATATAAGTCCTTTTTATTGAGTCTTTTTGGTCTTTTTAGAGTCCTAGAAGAGTCTTTGCAGGTTAAAGCATGTCTGGAGCATAATTGGAGATATTGGAACCTTTTGGAGCATTCTGAGTTGAAGCCACGAAGTACCAAGCTCGAAGCAGAAAAGTATCCCATATGGTGACGATCATCACCCCATTGGTGACGCTCGTCACCCAGATAGGAAGGAGCGTGGCTATTTGTTAAAAGTATCAAGAAGAATTTCAAAACTTACCCAGAAGTTTCCTTTATTTATATGAAGACCCCAGATCGTGTTTAGCCCCTATTTATTAGGTTTTTCAGCCATTGTTGGCAAAAATCTTAGTTTTTGAGAATTCAGAGAGTTAGAGAGAGATTTTATTCAGAGCTTTTTGGGGAGACAAATCCTGTACTCTTTAGAGAAGATTTCGAACCCCTTTGTTTTCTACTCTTTCTCTTAATGCAATTTTATTCAGTTATGTTTTGTGATCTCATAATCATGTCTGAGTAATCTGCTAGTTAAGTTAGGGTTTTTCAAAGGTTGATGAAAAGAGTGTAGAATCGCTATCTGTTAGGAATATCTCATGGTTTTTCATCTCTGCTTGCTTTAAAATCGAATTTCTGAGACACATCATCTAGGAATCCGAAAATCAAAGGTTGTTAAATATATGTGAGAGCATTATTCATAACCTGAACTAGTATTTGATGAGCAAAACAACTTAGTACAAAGAGATTTGGCTTAGGAGTTTTGTAAACAATTGAACATGATCATTACTGCATGCTTAGGTTGTTAGGGTTTGCAAAGAGATTTGAAACTCTGTGATCTAAGTATAGATAACTTCTGCAATGAGAATTGATTAGTTATGCATTAGAGATTCATGTTTAAAACGGTTCTTAATCATTCCTGATTCCCTGTATTCTACATTCTTGGATTCATACCTGCGAATTACCCTAGCTTAGCGCTTTTAGTCTTCCTGAACTTAGAACATATCATACCATCGTTTGCTTATTTCTAATTATTCATTCACATTACATACATCATATTTTGCTTAGCTTAGTCCAAATCTATAATTGATAGTGTAGTTAGCATTACTCTCTTGGGATTTCGATACCCCTTATACTACATCTGCTTTGCTGTGCACTTGCAGTAGTTTTTATTTGGGTAAAACCTGAACCCTATCAGTCACCCGTGGATTTTCAGCACAAGTTTCCTCATCTTCATACTCTTCAAGTCCAACGAAATTTCTTGAGCTCAAATCCTTCTGCAACACTGGTTGCAGGTTCTTTCAACTCTTCAATGTGATGGCATTCACATGATGTATGGGACTAGCATCAGTCCTTCCTGGAAGGAATCCCTCTTGCCTCTGAACAGCTCCTGCAGTTTGGGCAACTTGAACATTAAGCGTCTTCATATGAGAGTTCAGACTCTCAATTTTTCCATTTAAGTCCTGGTAGAGCGAATCTATCTTGCTATTGAAGTCCCTATCAGCCTCTGTTGTCCTTCTAGGATCTGTTCCAGCATAGCTTCCATCTTGTTCTCTTGTGGAGGTGCAGATTGGTAGAAAGAAGAACCATAGTTCCTGTTGAAATTACTGCTGTTCTGGTAAGGTTTCTGGAACTCTGTCTTCTGAAACTGAGGCTTGGGTGGGTAACCAGGCGAGGTCTGATTTTCTGTGAAGGTACTATTCTGATTATTGTTGTTGTATCCTCTGTTCCACTGCTGATTCTCATACCTTTGACCCTGAAAATCTCCAGCATTGATGAAATTCACACCTTCCTGCTCAATCTCCTATGGATTTTTGAAAGTCTCCACCTGTGCAGCAAAATGAACTGACTTCTTCCCCACCAAGAGGCTGTGCATACTGTCCAGCTTAGCCTTTACTTCAGCAATCTGATTCCATCATTCAAACCAGCTTGTTTCATCCTCTGAAAATCTGGATTCTTGGTGATGTTGCTGCAGGCCAAGTTTTCAATCAATCTGAAATCTTCTTCTGGTCTGTTGGTGTTGAAGTTTCCAGCACTAGCTGCATCCAGCGCCATCTGATACTTCCAGTCAATGCCTCTGAAGAAAATCCCAAGTAGTTCCACTTGACTGAAACCATGATGAGGATAGTCTTTTTGATAAGACTTGATCTCAACCAAGAAGCCTTAAAAGCTTCAGTAGGACTTTGAGAGAATGATGCAATTTTCTTCCTCAGGTCCTCTGATCTAGCATCATCATAGAATTTTTTGAGAAAGGCATTCTTGGTGTCCTCCCAAGTAGTCAGAGAAGCAGGCTCTAGTTGCTTCAGCTAAAATGCAGCATCTCCTCCAAGTGAGTAAGGGAAAAGCTTGCAGAACAGAAAGTCATTGCAAACACCATTAGCTTTGACACTTGAAACTAAGTCCTTAAACCTCTCAATATGATCCATGGGATGCTCATGAGGTAAGCCATGGAATGGATGCTGTCCCACCAGCTGATAATAAGCAGGCTTAAGCTCAAAATCGTTCTATGGAAAACAGGAGGGCGGATTGCAGCTCTGTTGGCATAGAACTGATCAGGTTTGTTGTAGTCTCCTAAAGTCCTCTGTACAAAACGCCCAGCAGCGTTGTTGGCAGCAACAAGGACTCCAGCGTCTTGTGCCACTTGTTGAACCTGCTGTTCAACAATGATATTTCCATCTTGATCTAGTCTTTGCCCTTCTTCATTCCTCCTGTTTCCTTTTCTGTCAACCAAATGACCCTCTGCATCTTCAACCAAGATCAGTGGAGCAACCATTGTAGACTGTTTCTTAGTTTTCCTGATGGTCCTCTCCAACTTAGCAAGTTCATCGATGCTCAAAGTCACAAGCTCCTTCTCTTTGTTGCTTCTAGTACTGCGATTAGGCATACACCTGAAACCAACACAAAGAAAAGTAGCACAAAGTTAGTAAACAAATTAAAACTTAGACAAAATCTTAATACTAAAATTCGATAGGCAGCTATTACTCCCCGGCAACGGCGTCAAAAACTTGATAGGGCTCAGGTTTTATCAAAATAAAAACTATTGCAAGTGTACAGCAAAGCAGTCGTAGTATAAGGGGTATCAAATCCCAAAGGAGTATGTAAACTACACTATCAATTATAGGTTCAGATTAAGGTAAGCAATAAATAGTGTATGTAATACAAATAATAAAATAAAAGAAAGCAAACGGAATCTGGTTGTTGATCTAAGTTTTAGAAGACTAAAAGCGCTAAGTCAGGACAATTCGCAGGTTGGATCCGAGAATGTAGAATGCATGAAATCAGGAATGATTAAGAACCGTCTTGAACATGAATCGAAAATATATAACTAATCAATTCTCATTGCAGAAGTTAACTATGTCTAAATCACAGAATTTCAAATCTCTTTGCAAACCCTAACAATCTAAACATGCAATAATGATCATGTTCAATTGTTCACAAAACTCCTAAACCAAATCTTTTTGCACTAAGTTGTTTTGCTCATCTAATGCTAGATCAGGTTATCAATAATGCTCTCACATCTATTAAACAACCTATGATTTTCGGATTTCTAGATGATGTGTCTAAGCAATCGATTTTCAAGCAAGCAGAGATGAAAAACCAAAAGATAATCCTAACATATAGCAATTCTACAAACTCTTCATAAGCCTTTGAAAAACTCTAACTTAACTAGCAAATTACTCAGACATGATCATGGAATCACAAAACATAACTGAATAAAATTGCATTAAAAGAATGAAATAAAAACAAAGGGGGATCGAATTTTTTTCCAAAAATCCAAAAAGAGTACAGGATTTTGTCTCCTCAAAAGCTCTCAATAAAATCATCTCTAAGCTCTATGAATTCTCAAAATCTAAGATAAAAGCCAACGATGGCTGAAAATCTAACATATACAAGCTAAAACACGATCTGGGGTGTTCTTGCAAATACTAGAACTTCTGGGCTAATTCTGCAAATAATCTTCAATCTTTTAACAAATCAGCCACACTCCTTCCTCTACGGGTGACGAGCGTCACCATAGGTGGTGATGAGCGTCATCCAAATCCATACTTTTCTTCTCAAGTTGCACACTTCGTGGCTTCATCTTGCAATGCTCCAAAAAGCTTCAATATCTCCAATTATGTTCCAGACATGCTATAACCTACAAAGACTCTACTAGGACTCTAAAAACACCAAAAAGACTCAATGAAAAGGACTTATACCATGGTTAAAAACCATAAAAAACAAGATATATCATCAAGCAACAAGTCTAGCTTAGCATTTAGTTCTAACATATCCAACTTCCTTTATTGATCTGAGGTTTCAGTATTCTTTTTATAGCTGTCCTCGTGCTCATCCACATAGTCACCATTACTCAAGGCAAGGTTTTCAATCAGCTGCAAACCATTCTCAACACTTGTACCCAAGAAGTGGCCGTTGCTAGCTGTGTCTAAAATCATTTTGAACCTTGGTGTAGCCGATGCTTTGCCTTAGTGTAGCTGTCCTAGTAGAAGAGTAAAACTTTGCAAAAAACACTCTTTTGCAATCATCCCAAGAATTTACTGATCCAAAAGGCAAAGACTTTTCCCAAAAATGCGCATGTTCACCAAGAGAGAAAGAAAATAACCTCAGTTTTAAACCATCTTCTGTGATGCCATTGATGTTTTGTAGACTGCAAAGACGCTAGAAGCTGTCCAAGTGATCAAGCGGATCCTCCATAGATGTGCCATTAAAGCGGTTGGCATGTACCATTGCAATCACACTACTCTTGATCTGAAAGTGATGCTCTTGAGATGGTGGAGGGAGTATACCTCTGCGCCTGGTATGAAGGTAAGGAGCATCATGAGATCCTATATGCTGTGCTCGTGTAGCAATCTGAGGCACTGGCCTATGTAACCTCTGAACTGGTGCTTCATCTTCTCTGAACTGAGCTTGATGAACATGTCTATGATGTTGTTGATCAGCAATTGTACCTGAGAAAACAGAGCAAGAAATGTAAAGCGATTAGTAAACTAAAAGGTGATTAAGTCTAAGCAAGAACCTAAACTCAATTATCTAACAAATCCTTGAATGGCAATGGCGCCAAATTGAAGAAGGACTTTTGGGTCACTAAATTCAATCCCTCTCTAATCAGATGTAGTATAGATGAGGTTTAATAAATCCATCTAAGAGCTAGAATAAAAGAGATTCAAGGCACTAACAAAGCTTTACCATGTATGATGAAGAAGGATAATTCTAACAACTTAAGTGATCAAAGATGAAATGCACAAGTGAAAAGTAATACTAACAAGCAATGCAATGCAAAGAAACTAAATGCAGCAAAAACTAACAAGACAATGATCTAAATGCAACAGGACTGAGGTAAACAAAGCAATGTAGGGCAAGAACCAAAATGAAAGCTAAATACAATAACTTGAAATGCAAGGTAAGGAACAAAGCAAGAATAATGCAAATCAAAACAGAGGAAAAACAGAACAAAAAATGATGAAAAGCAAAGAACAATGAGACGCTGGTTCAAGGCTAGAGCAATGATGACTTGGGGATTACTTAGTATCAAACCTAGGGTGGTAAAGACTGATAACAAACAAAGAACATGATCAAGCCACTAAAGAAATCAATCCGTATCAAGAGCAGAAAAAACTAAGTTAAGCACATGTCAGACTCACTTGTGATGGCGTATCTGTGCAAAACTAGCCCACAACAAGAACATAGATGTCTAAGTTAAGCACATGTCAGACCCACTTGTGATGGCGTATCTGTGCAAAACCAGCATGAAAACACAAGGCTTTTATAGACCAAACATGCTACCTAAACGCCAATATAATCATCTAGGAGAATGTTCCTAACAAAGTTCTTTCAGGCATTTAAATAAATATTTGTGATGCAGCAAACACCTATAATCGATTTCACCTTAAAAGAGTTACTAAGCATTAAGAACAACTAATCTAAGTGATCTAAGCATCAATCAAACTAAAACACTTTAAGCTATCAACTAATCATCCCCAAATCTGCTCCAACCTCAAACCATATGAAACTATTCACAACACATAGCAAAATCAACAGAAATAAGCAGAGATGATAGACCAAGCATGATAAAAACAAGAACTAGAGGAAAAATGACAAAATAAGTGCAAAACTTTATTAAAAGAGTGATCTTGTTCAAAATCTCATAAAAATCTCTTTGTGGTTTTCCACAAGGTCGAAAATAGGGTAAAGAAAAAGATAAGATGCTACAAAGATAAGGTTTAGCTTAAATAAGTTAAGAAGATAAGGTTTGACAAAAAGTAGAAAAATCTTGGTCAACTCTCTGCGTTGACACACGGAGGTGCAAAGGAAGGTGTTCTGCTCGATGCTGTCAGCTCGATATCGAGGTGGGTTCTCGGTGTTCTCCTCGATGCCACACCTCAATATGCCCTGTGCAGCGTGTATCGACATCCTTCATCGATGCTGGTCCTCGATGCAGACTAAAAGCTTGGACTCCTCGTGCTGATCTTTTTCCTCTCGTCCTGCTGCTCGCATCGAGCATGCTCCACGGGTGTTCTGCTCGACGTGCTTGCTCGATATGGACCAGACTTCGCAAGAACTCCATTTCTGACATCTTGTTTGATCATGAGCTGCTTCCATCTCCTCCCCATCTCCAAGAAACTCCAAAAACACCTGAAGACCACCACAAACATGCACATGTATGCAAAGGTATGCAATCCTAAGCTAAATGCATGCCATGTTGATTCTAAGTGCAAATGATACTAAAATGCTAAACTATAATACAAAAACAGAGGAAGAGATGCATGAAATGCAGCCCAAAATGATCTAAAATAGCAAGCTATCATACAACAGATTCATTCAGATGCAAAGAAGAACTTAGAAGAAAAGACAAAACTGTATGCTAAACATGCCAACAAAGGGCGACATGAAAAGATTTTTGAAGTTGGAGATCAAGTATGGGTACACTTAAGAAAAGAGAGGTTCCCGGCTGAAATAAAGTCGAACCTAATTCCGAAAATAGATGGCCCTTTCAAAAACACCAAGAAGATCAATAACAACGTCTATCAGCTTGACTTCCAAGGTAAGTATTGTTGGAACTCAATTTTAAGGCATGTTCCATCGGTACATTTCCGAGCAATTACCGACATATTCCAGAGGGAATTGCGAGATTATGAGTGTACTCATATGTTAAAATTGGAGTTTGTTTGAATAAGAAATGCTTGTCTAATGTTTGTTGCTTGAAATGCACAAAATGAACCAGTAAAAATTATGGAGAAGTCCTAACAAGGTTAAAGACCTTAGGACAATTGTAGAGAAGAGTGAATTCATGCTAAACCTCATGCGCGCGCACCAAGACTAGACGAAAGTGGCTCGGGCTCGGATCTGGGTTTAGGCGTGGATTCAGGGTAGATGGGCTTTGGTCCAATAACCTTCCTTTTGTATCAAATTAATATTTGTGTAATTGATCACTACATAAATTTTTATTTGGTCAACAATAAATAATTTATTTAGTCAAATGAAAATAAAAACTTGGCCAAATCAAGTATTTTCTACAATTAAATAATTAATTTTTATTAATTTTATAACTCAACAAATAATCATAATGACTCAATATTAATTAAGATTAATGAACATTATGGAGGAGTTGAAAAGTCTCATCTCTCTCATTCTTTATAAAAAGAACATGAAACCACAATCTTAACACACACTTCTATTTTCTTTTTTTCTTTTCTTTGGGTTTTACTTTTTATTTTGAGAATACAACACAGAAAAAGATTCGAAAGCTTATAAATTAAGAAAGATGTGAATCATAAGAATTATGCAGTTGTATCCTGTGATTCGGAACATCATTCAACCGTCACACTACGGGGCGTTTACCGAATTAAAGATTCTCCATATCTCGACTATACAATCCCTTTTCCTAAATTCTTGTTTAATCGATATCATTTTATATTATGTTTATTGACTTATTTTATGTAATTTCTTCATAAATTATCAGTCAGTCCAATTGTAGTAATTACGTTCCTACAATCTTAAATCTGTAAATTTTCGTTTATGCTTATTGCACTAACGAAAACTAATAAATTTGTGTAGTATTTTTGTTTTAAAAATAGGAATCTGGATCTTAAATCTGTATCCGATCAATTATTTGATCACTTTCAAATTATTTTGGTTCTGAAAGTTGTTGTTTATTCAACGAAAATTCAGAAAAAAACAAAATATATCTCTCGATTTATTTATATTTTTTTTCAGTTTTGTTGATAACTAGATTTTTCTTTGATGTCATTATTTAAATAATTTAGATGTCTTTGTCTTTAATATGATTAAATTCTGAATATTTCTAAATCTTCTAGAATTTGTTCTTTTAAAATTATTCCAATAGTTGGTTAGATTTTATGTGAACAGATAAAAATCGAGAAGTAATGTTTATTTCTAAAACATAATCTGAAAAGTCTTTGCAGATTGGATCTACAATTTTCTTTGCTTAATTTTGTGTTGCATCTGATTAGTGACTGATTTTCTAAATTGTTGTTTGATCTGTAAGGATCTCAATTTTTTTTTTTATGATTATTTGTGATTGCATTTGTTTTATTTGCATTTTAATCGGATTTTCAGAGGTTTTAAGAAAAATAAATATTGGAATCATATTCTGAATTCATCGATTTGGGTTTTGCCATTCAATTGATTATTTTTGGTATTGCTTGATCGGTTTAGAATTTTTCTGTTTAGCTTTGCCTTTTGTTAGGAAAAGCGTATTCTTATTCGGAGGCGTGTGTTGGTTTCAAGTTGTGATTTATTGCTATTTAATTAGCAATTGAAACCGAATCTGGTCTCGGTCAATATCTTCAAATCAAATTAAATTATTTGTAATAATTTGATATAATCAGTTAAGTTGTTTATGCAATTAATGCGTACAGTTCAAATTGAATTCGTTTTGATTTTGCATTAATTTAAATAATTATTTTCTGATTTGTTTAAATTCTGCAAGTTTTTTTAATTTAAATTAATTATTGCAATTTATTCAGTATTGTTTAATATTAATCCATAAAATTTCTGAATTTTGTGTTAGATTTAATTTTGATTCTTTTAATCATATTCAGTTTTAGTAGACTATCAGTGCATTAGCAGTCTAAGCTGAAAAAATATATTTGAATATACATTTGTGATTTGCTTCTAAAAGCTGCTTAACAAAAATAATGGCAACAAATAATGTAAGTCAACATTTCTAATTGGGAATGGTCTGCCACAACAATCTTATGAGCTTTATGGTTTGGAATTCTGATGTTTATCAGAATGTTCATATCTTATTTTTATCGATGAAGGTTTTATGGTTCAAATCTAGTAAGTCGACACACCAAATTCAATTTGGTAGTGGTCTACCATATATGATTATGCCAAATTTTGATGTTCAGGTTAGTGCCTAGTGCTGTAAACATAAGACTAATGCTAGACATGCTCGATTGCATTAGATTCATTATGTGTCATGTGATGATATTTATCTTCTTGAACATGTTGACTTTAGAGAAGTAACTCAAGGAGGAAAGCATATACTTTCTCTTGAGAATACTTAAAATTAAAACTATAGTAAGTATTAAATCTTGTATCATTAAAATTGCTCTATGCAATGTTGGATACAATCCATCTGTTCAAACTACTATATAAGTTTACAGTTAGTTGATTACCTCTAGGAACTATGAGTTTCCTTAAAAAAAGAAGTACAAGTCTAAAAACACATGTTCTCACGAATTTATACTGGCAAAATTTCTAGACTTTGATTTGGCGGACTCTAAGTCCGTCATAGAAACGTCGAAGAACTGTAATTTCTTATACATTTGATAATAGCCGAAAATATGTCAATTTCTTTGACATATCAGGCCTGGTTATTGATTGAAAATATTCCATTAGTTTTGAAGTTTTTCAGTAATTATCTATGTCATAAACGAATGGTTCTAAGCCTTGATGACTTGATGATCAAATAGCGGATTGAATCTGCAAATCATAAAGCATATGGTGTCACATTTGTGAACGTAATGCAAAAGTGATTTGGCACAATAACAATGAGATACTTAAGGTTCCTCTACAAACCTCTACTAGCTTCAAAAATCAGAATGCTTAAATAAAATTTCAATTGAAAATGTCACAAGTGTGGCATGATGGGTAAAAATGCTAACACATGTCATAGCAATGCTGACGAATGTTGTAGCAAAATTTGACTCATGCAGAGAAAATTAAAAATCTCAGACCAATCTGACTTAAATTAACACATTTAGTGTAGTTTCTGAAGTCTACCTGGTTCGGAAACCTCAAATGGGAAGGTGGCATTACAATGCTACATTCAATGAAATCTATTGTGATAGATCTGTTTATTTGCTGAAATGCAAGAATGTGGCTATAGAAAAATTTAAAGCATATAAGATGGAACTGAAAATCCAACCTAATAAACTATGAAAATAGTTAAATGTGAAAATGAAAGAAAGTTTTCTGAGAATTAAATGCCTTCTTTATAGAACATGGCATTATTCGTCAAAAACTGCTCCTTATTCACTTGAATCGATTGGAGTTGCAGAACAAAAAATTCTGAATTCTAAATAAGATTATTAATGCAAAGATGCATGATTCTGAGTAATCTCAGGAAATATGTGTGTGTGTGTGGGGGGGGGAAGTGATGCTTACCGCATAGAGTCATTGGCATGTCATATTATCTTTTTAAAGGATAAAGTACATTGATACAAATATCTACAAGTGTGGGGGTGCCTGTCAAAAGTTGCAGTGTAATCTCCAAAAGAGGTCAGAATCTGGCAGAACAATGATATATCACTACAAAAAATGTATATTACATCACTTATAAAGTGTCATTAAAATAACTGATTCTATTTAGAATCACTAGTTTAAAATAAATACTAGATATAAAATTTTACATCAGAGCTTTAATTGATACTAATCTTAACTTGACTAGTATCAATTAAAAACAATTGATACTAATACTAACTTGATTAACATCAATTAAAAAAACTGATACAAATCATTATTAATTTATATGAGTTTTAAAAACTAACACAAATATATAAGTTTACATCAATTATATAAGTGAAGCATTTGATCAACTGGCATTAACATCAATAATAAATGATGCTAGTATTTCTTTAAGTTATAAAAGTGATGCACATAAAATTTCCACAAAACAACTATTTGTCCCACATTGCTAAGAATGATGAAGAGTACTAGTTTCCTACTCTATAAAAGAAATTCACCAACACTATTTTTTTTTCTATGTTAAATCATATGTATGTATTTATATACATTTATTAGAATAATAAATATAAAATTATTAGTTATCTTAAATTTATAATATTATAAAAATTAACACAAAAGTTTAAATCAAAACGAATTTAATATCTCTGATTTTGGTATAAAATATCATTTATTATAACTGATAGTAAATATTAATATCATTTATTTTAAGTGATGTAATTGAATATTGACATTCAAATAGTGTTCATCTGGTTCTGGTTTATAAATCAGATGTACTAGATATCCATAAAAATATAATAATAGCCTATATAAATGAGGTGAATACTTATGACACATTAGTATATGATGCAAAAGAAGCAAAATATGAAGTTAGATGTACCAATAAAAACTCGCCAGGAGAATCAGTTATATGGCAGCCGCTCTTTTCAAGAATTGTGTACATTGAACTAACCTTCATTAAAGGTAAACAATCAACTTTGAGATCGACTCCATTTTGCAAAACCATATGGGGATGATTGTCGATTTGTCACAAGGACTTAAAGTCCTAGTGTAAATGGATTTTAAAGTCAAAATTGATGGTTTAGTAATCTGAAGTCCTTGTTTGGGCTAACGAAAACTTTGAAACAGTGGCCTGAAATATTTGACTATATCATAATGTCAAACATTTATTGCATCAATAAATGAGATAAGTACATAAACATCAAAAGTAGTCCACACAGACATATTTGACTATGTTTGTACGTAAATCTAATTATTTGAATACTCTTAGTGTAAAGTTTTTACATTTAAAGAATGAGACTAAACAATGTGATTCTAGTGATTAAGTTCACTAGACATTCAAAAGGAATCATTGTCTCTCAACTTCATTATGCTAAAACCATACTTGATAGATTTAAGATCTAGTCAAGAGTGATCAGAAGTACTTAAACAATTATATTTTACTCAATTAGGCAGACTTGTACATGTAGTAAGTTGTCAAATGAGTAGTCTACGTTATAAATACTCAAAATGTATAACTAAAGTGTTGAGTTACGTGCGATATATTAAAAGTTATGGAATGCGCTATGGTAAAGAACAAATAGTTTTGGAATGATACATTTATGTTAAATGGTGATCTGATTTTAAAAACTAAAAGTCCATGAGTGGATTTGTCTTTACACTTGGCAATGAAACAACATTATTAAAATCTTCCAAATTAATTATGTGAAAGAAATTAATTATGGAACCAAAGTTCATATCTCTCGATAAAGCAATGAAGCTACGGGTTTCTGAACTTTGTGGAAGAAAATCTGATATGCAAAAACTAATGTGAGCATATGTGTACACTATGATGGTCAATTAACTATGGCTCGTCACTGAGTTGTAATGGTTAATCATGTCTTTTAAAAAGACGACATAAACCAAAAGCGATTGATCTCAAATGGAGTTATCTCAATAGAATATGTCCGTTTTGATGAAAATCTAGGATCCATAAAAGGTGTGTCATAAGATCAAGTTGTAAAATCATCAAGAGGAATGGGTTTTGAGCCTATGACTTAAGATCCTAAGAAATAGGTTCAAAGGGAAAACTTAGTCAAACTGAATGAACTAAGAGCACTGTGAGACTATGTCGCTGCTCAGATGCTAGGATGATAAACAATGCTACATGTGTGTGTATAGGATAAGCTTAAGCATTTAATGATTTGAATCCATATATTTGAGATATAAGTGTAGTAGTACAGGCTACAACTTTAAACAAAGCTAATGGAAAATCACCTTGTGAGTGTGAAATGCGACCGTTTCTAAGAGAATGAAGGAAATGCTATATTCTCCATGTTCACTCATGATTACCATGCATGTTCACGGCCAAAATGAACACAATAGAGAATATAATTCTGTAAGATAATGAAGTTGTGTTAGACCTATTGTCTAGGTGTACATCAAAGCTCGAGGGGTTCAAGACTTCATGATCACCTCATGGTCGAGTAAATTCGATAGCTATTAACAATGATTGGTTCAAGGCTAAAAAATGCTTACAACTCATATACTATAGATATTTCACTTTTACTCTCAAAAATGTTTTATCGAGTCTTTATTTGTTTAGAGTTATTTCTATTCATGTGGGGGATTGTTGGAACTCAATTTTAAGGCATGTTGCATTGGTACATTTCCGAGCAACTCCTGAGACATATTCCCGAGGGAATTACCGGATTATGAGTGTACTCATATGTTAAAATTAGAGTTTGCTTGAATGAGAAATGCTTGTCTAATGGACATATTCACGAGGGAATTACCGGATTATGAGTGTACTCATATGTTAAAATTGGAGTTTGTTTGAATGAGAAATGCTTGTCTAATGGACATATTCACGAGGGAATTACCGGATTATGAGTGTACTCATATGTTAAAATTGGAGTTTGTTTGAATGAGAAAGGCTTGTCTAATGTTTGTTGCTTGAAATGCACAAAATAGACCAGTAAAAATTATGGAGAAGTCCTAACAAGGTTAAAGACCTTAGGACAATTGTAGAGAAGAGTGAATTCATTCTAAACCATATGCGCACACACCAAGACGAGTCGAAAGTGGCTCGGGCTCGAATTTTGGGTTTAGGCGTGGATTCAGGGTAGATGGGCTTTGGTCCAATAACCTTCCTTCTGCATCAAATTAATTTTTGTGTAATTGATCACTACATAAATTTTTATTAGGGTCGAAAATAAATAATTTATTTAGTCAAATGAGAATAAAAACTTGGCCAAATCAAGTATTTTCTACTATTAAATTCTTAATTTTCGTTAATTTTGTAACTCCACAAATAGTCATAATGACTCAATATTAATTAAGATTAAAGAGCATTATCTAGGAGTTGAAAAGTCTCATCTCTTTCAATCTTTATAAAAAGAACATGAAACAACAGTCTTAATACACACTTCTATTTTTTTTTTCTTTTCTTTGATTTTTTTTATTTTGTGAGTACATATTCGAAAGCTTATGAATTAAGGGTGATGCGAATCATAAGAATTATGCAGTTGTCTCCTGGGATTCGGAACGCCATGCAACCGTTACACTCCGGAGCGTTTACAGAACTAAGGAAATAGATCTCCATATCTCGACTCTGTAATCCATTTTCCTAAATTCTTGTTTAATCGGTATTATTTTATATTATGTTTATCGATTTCTTTTATGTAATTTCTTCATAAATTATCAATCAGCCCAATTGTAGTAATTGCCTTCCTACAAGTATACCATAAGTTCTAGTTTTAACATTACTGATCTAGTTTCTTATGTTCCAGATGACTCGGATTTGAAGTCAAATGCTTTTCAAGAAGGAGGGGATGATATGATCATAGAGGATAAGGATATAAACAACAAGCTTGTTGCCGAGGAGAAGCAAGGACAATACAAGCTTGTAGCTGATGAAAATCTTGAAGTCCCATGAGGTCCAATGACACGCTCAAAGACTAAGGCATTTCACAATGTCTTAAAATTTTTATTCAATCAAATCAAGAACATTGAAGACAAGGCTGAACTTACTACTCTAGTATGCATTCAAGCCGATTAGCAAATGGGTTTTGAAATACATTGTGTGCTCTTTTTCCCTTAGTGAGTTTTGTCTCATTGGGTTATCTCACTAAGGTTTTTAACGAGGCCAATGTATTACAACATCTTTGACCATGTTGCTAATCAGAAGACCCAAGCCCATTTCCTTCTCCTTTCATTCGGTTTTGAAGTTCAAAAGATGCTTCTAGTTCAAATAAGACGCTCCTCCTCTTTATTGTTTTGTTGTTACGAGATAGTCTTTGGTGCTTGTACAAGACTTATCTCTTTATATTTGCGTTGTTGTTCTACAAACACTTCATCTATCTTTTTAATCAAATCTCTTTAAGAAAATATCATCTCTTCAGTGTGTTATATCCGTAGAAAATCCTGCTAAGTCTTCTGGTGTGTAATATCCAAAGGGCTTTTCAGTTTGCTTACCAAAAGCCTCTCGCATCTCTTGTCAAAGCGTCATCTCTATCCTTTGTCCATCACCACCATCTGTTCCATCATATCTTTCATCTCCTTTGTTGTCAACCATTTCAATATCATTCAACTGTGTCATTCACAACCGTATTGTTCACTCATCCTTACCATTTCTACATCATCGTGCATCTACACATCTCATCAAACGAATCATTATCTCTATCAGTTTAGCTTTCAAAGTCATGATCATTGGGAGATCATATTACTTCCCAATGGAGTTGTTCACCTGCTCGTACGCCAGACTTCTGCAATAGCTTGGAGTGTCCGTTACGTCCTTTCTCCTACCTATCGGGACATATGTTTGATAGGAGTTCTGTTCAGTGGATTCTTTGCTAACGTGGAAGCCTGGGATTGGTTTCCGGAAAATCTGGTCACATACATAATGACACACTCAAAATTTGTATTTACATATTTAGCCCAATAAATTTCTCAATACCCTCTCTCAAAAAGTATGCAGATCAGAAATATCCAATTTGTTTAAGAACTTGTCAAAATCTTTTCGTCCTAAAGCCTTCGTCAAATTACCGGCCAGTTAATAAATAGTGGAGACATGATATAGTTTAAGGTTCCCACGAGCAATCTCATCACTGATAAAGTGACAATCCAAGCCAACATGTTTAGTACGTTTATGAAATATAGTTGTCACTAAGATGGATAGCTGAGAGATTGTTATCATAGAGAGGAATCGTAAGGGATCAATCCACCCAAACTGTCGTCAATAACCGCCGGATCGATAAAATCTCACTAAACGTGACCAGCGATGGCTTAATATAATTAGGGGTCCTTGGGTAATGTTTTTTAAGATTCTTATAATTATATAAAAAGAAAATATATTAAAGTTTTGATTTAAAAATAATCATTGTTTAATGTTTTAAGTAAGAACATATAAATTTAATTATTTATAATATGATATTTAATTACTGTCTAAATATATATCTGATAAAATATATATGTAAAAACAAAAAAAAAATTAAACCCCTGATATTAGTAGATTAGAAGTTGGACCCGAGGTGACCGCCCCTTAGGAGACAAAGGACATGCAACAAAAAAAAATTCTGCGTACCACCCAAACTAACAAACCAGCTAGTAAAAGACTTACGAGACAAAGGACATGCAGCCCAATCAGCATCACACCAAACAGTCAGTTGAAGATCGGAGCTCAATCACCTTAACCCAGATTTCTCCTAAAGTAATGTATAACCCGAACAACATCATCCCTCTGATCCGGCTCTGGATCATGCATGAATTGAGACGAAACGTGTACAGCAAAAGAGAATTGAGATTGAGTTACACCAAGGTAAATAAGGCAACCCACTAAGCATCGGTAACGAGTAGGATCCGGAAGAGACTCGCCACGAGCCAATGCCAATTTATGATTATGTTGGATCGGATGAACACAGGTTTGGCTCCAAGAAGACCTATATCAGAAATAATGTCAAGTTTATATTTCTGTTGATAGGTATACATATCAGAGGGGCTCCATACGACTTCAATACCCAAAAAAAAAATACTTCAAAAACCCCAGTTTCTTCATATGAAAACAAGAGCGTAAGTATTGATCGAATTCATAAATAATCAAAGAGTTTCCAAAATAATGAGCTCATCACCATAAACAAGGATGTGTAACCTTGTAGGACCGTCTACTAGAGTGAAAAGGGAGTACTCCTCGATAGACGGTTCAAAACCGTATTTAGTGAGAGCAGTAATAAGTTTGACGAACCAACAACGAGGGATTTGCTTTAAACCATCTTTAGCATACATTGCAATTTTTTTCTTTAAAATAAAAGAATTCTGAAATAGAGATAGATTTCTCTATAATATATTTATTTATTTTTATTTTTTTAAAAAATAATATTCAAATAATATTTTATTTATAATTTATTAGTAACACCTTTTTAACAAAATTCATAAATTAATCTCATTTTTAAATCTTACATAGTATATTTTAGTTTATAAAATTATTTATAATTAAATTTGAAATGATAAAAGTTTCATATTTAATCATATTATATACTTCCAAATTTTATAATATATATTTAGTCATATTATATGTTGAATATATGATTATTTGCTGAATATATAAAAATGTGATATGTAAATAGTTGATTAAATTTCTATATTTGTCATATAATTAAAAATTGAAGGATCAATTTACAAATAAAAAAGTTTATATCTATGATAGAGGAAAAATAGAGTTCCTCTAAATATAGAAGAAAAAATAGCATCTTCTATTTTAAAAATAGAAGTAAATTAGAGATAATTTTCCTCTAAAATCTAATTTTTCTTTTAAAATAGAAGTAGATTGGATATGTTCTAAGGCCATATAGAGACTGATGTAGACAACAAACATGAGTTTTGTCCAATGTTCGAAAGCTTGCAGGAAATTGAATGAAAACCTCTTCGTCAAAGCCTCCATGTAAGAACGCATTATGAACATCCATCTGATGCACCTCCTAGTCACGAGCAACAGCAATATCAAGGAAAGAATGAACGGTAGATGAAACAAGACTTTTGCAGGTCTAGAACTCAAATGTCTTTAGCCTCTAATCAGTTGTAGAATATGGATCATGTATCAATCCAATTTGTGGAAGATGAGATGCAAACAATGCCATAAGCTAAGAAATGATGGGGTTTTGATTGAACAAGGACAAGTCTAACAACCTAATAATGCAATGGAAAGAAAGCATAAACTAAATGCAAGTGAACAAAACTGAACAATGATCTTAAGGCAATGACTAAACAAGAACTAAGCAAGAATGACTTACTAAAGCAAGAATTAAGCAAGATGATCCTAAAGACAATTAATTAAAAGCAAGACTCAAGGTTTTAAGCAATTGTGGGATAGTGGTTTTCAAGAGTGAAAATGAGGATTTCTAACAAAGGCAAACATCAAGCATTCAAAAGCAAAAAATTCTCAATGTTGTACTCCTAGAAAAGGTATCTAAAAGGAACCAACTTGGCATCAATAAGCAGTTCATATTCAACAAGACTGAAGTGTCAGACCCACTTGTGATGGCATATCCTTCAACCATGAGCATAAAGACCAGAACCATTCTAGCCTAAGAGATGTACTAATCAAGCAATCGTTCTCTCACCCAAGCAAGAATTCAGATCAGCTTATCAATCTTGTGAACCAATAAGGACCTAGTTATCTAAACACCAATCAAGAACATGGGGTTAAGCACACAGATGCAACATCCTAACAATGCTAAGCAATGAACAAGAATGAAACAAAGGCAAGATCTTTTGATGCATACTATTTAACCATCAAGCAAGAATCTCAAAACCAGCATTATCTAGCCCTAAGCAAATCATCTAGCAATGGTGAACTATCACTCTGGTGTCACTGAACAAAGGAAACATAGACCAAGCTAAACTATCAAGCTAAATAAGCGAACCATACTTAGAGATGAGATAACAAGCCATTTAGCAAACCATATGCATCAATCAATACCATATTCAATCAAAAAGAGCAAGCTTTATGAACAATAACCACTTTGCAAGAGAAGGAGACAACAGAGAATATTTAAATAAGCCTAATCACCCCTTAATCACATCTTAATCACCAATTTCCCGACTTAGAACCCTAAATCTAAAGTAAACTACTCACGAATCATGATTAATCCCATTGATTTAGAGTTAAACATAACTAGATGAGGTTAAAATGCAAAGATGATAAATCTAAACTACCAAGGTGCAAGAACAAAGATTAAGAGAGAAGATTAAACTATAAAAATGCAAACTTTATTAAAGATTAAGATCCTTAAGGCAAATCACCCTTTAAGGTTTAGAGAAGAGAGAGTTTTTTTATAGAAAGCTAAACTTGGATTAATATAAGGTTTTGTGGCTTTGTTTTTATAGTAGGGAGCCCAAAGAAGCATAAAAACCTAAAAAGATAGGATAAGGTTAACAAAAATCAAGTGGTCAACGCGGATAAGTTGCATCGAGATCGTACGGACGATGTTCTGCTCGATATGCAACCTTGATATGGTCCGTGCAGCGCGTATCAACGTCCTTCCTCTATGCTGGTTCTCGATGCAGACCTCTTCAGTTTTTATCTTCAAATGCCTCAAAGTAGGTCTTAGGAATAACCACCGAAGCGATCATATGAAGAAGGACTTTTGCAAGTCTTAACTCAATCCCTCTCTCATCAGATGTAGTATAGAAGAGGTTTTATCAATCCATCTAGGAGTTAGAATAAAAGAGATACAAGGTACTAACTAAGCTTAACCATGTATGATGAAGAAGGATGATTCTAACAACCTAAGTGATTAAAGATAAATTGCACAAGTGAAATGCAATCCTATTATGACTAAAGCAAGTAAAGCAATGCAAAGAAACTAAATGAAACAGAAACTAACAAGGAAATGATCTAGATGCAGCAGGACTAAAGTAAGCAAAGCAATAGAAGTGCAAAGACCAAAATGGAAGCTAAATGTAATAACTTGGAATGTAAGGTAAGGAATAAAGCAAGAACAATGCAAATCAAAACAGAGGAAAAACAGAACACACAATAATCAAATGCAAAGAACAGTGAGGCGCATGTTCAAGGCTAGAGCAGTGATGACATGGTGATTACTTAGTATCAAACCTAGGGTAGTCAAGACCAATTAACAAGCAAAGAACATGATCAAGCCACTAAATCAATCAATCTGCAAACAGAACAGAGATGTCTAAGTTAAGCACATGTCAGACCCACTTATGATGGCATATTTGTGCAAAACCAGCATGAAAACACAAGACTCTTATAGACTAAACATGCTACTTAAACGCCAATATAATAATCTAGGACAATGTTCCTAACAAATTCCTTCTAGGCATTTAAACAAACACTTGTGATGCAGCAAACACCTAAGATCAGTTTCACCCTAAAAGAGTTATTAAGCACTAAGAACAACTAAGCTAAGTGATCTAAGCATGAATCAAACCATAACTCCCTTAGCTATCAACCAATCATCCCCAAATCTGCTCTAACCTCAAACCATATGGAAATACTCACAACACATCATGAAATCAACATAAACAAGCACAAATGACAGATCAAACATGATTAAACAAGAACTAGAAAAAAAATAACAAAGGAAGTGCAAAACTTTATTAAAAGAGTGATCTTGATTACTTTGGCATACAGCAAGTCCTGGGTCGTATCGGGCAGGTAGTCGGGTGTTCAGCTCGATGTTGGACCTCGATATGCCATATCTCTTCGTCGCCGTGTACGGCATGCTTAGCTCGGTGCACTACCCTGGTGCAGCCTTGGAGTCCTTAGTCAAATTCTTCCTCATCGTCCCACGCTCCACATCGGGCAAGCTCCATGGGTGTTCTGCTCGATATTGGACCTCGATATGGAAACAGAGTTAGCAAAACTCCTTCTTTGGCATCTTCTTTGAACATGGGCTGCTTTCATCTCCTCTCCAACTCCAAGAACCTCCAAAAACACCTGAAAATCACCACAAACATGCACATGTATGCAAACGTATGCATTTCCAAACTAAATGCATGCAATGTTGATTCTAAATTAAAATAAGACTAAAATGCTAAACTATAATACAAAAACAAAGGAAAAGATGCATGAAATGCAGTCTAAAATGCGATAATATAGCAAGCTGTCAACACCCCCACACTTAGTCTTTGCTTGCCCTCAAGCAAACAAAACATCAAGCGTGGTGATGAGGTTTTAAAAAGGGAACTCATATCTTGAAATGCTAAAAATAGATCAAATTGATGTCCATGTTTCTAGTGCTAGAATGCAAATGATGGAACTGTACTCTAAAACTTAGCCACACTCATCACAAAATGAAAATGATTCTTAAATTATCAATCTACACAAACTCTCAATTCACTTGACCTTTTTTACATTCATTAAACTAGTAGCTAATGGATCAAGTTTATGCAAATCAAGTGAAAGCATTTGGCTCAAGGAACATGGTTATGAGATAAAAATGATCTCATTCATCAATGGCTCAAACAAATAGGGGACCTCTCATATGAAATGATTATATCTTAGGCAAAATGCTAAAGGTAAAAGCACACTTATGCATGCAAGTCAAAGCTCTCTTCTACCCTCTTACCAAATATGATCCTAATTAAGTCTAAATCCCAAGATAAACCCCTAAGTCTATCATTTCCCAATGCTCTTTTGATCATTTTCTTCTTGAAATGTGGGGGGGAGGAGGGCTTCTTCTTCTTTTGCTTATATGGCTGACTTCCTTTAGAACTGACTCTTCTTTGTTGTATAGGCACACATTTTTCATCACCTTTTTGGTGGATATTTTTGGTCTGATTTTTCTCTTTTTCACTTAACCACAAGATACAATCATCTTTCCCACAATGTCATTCTCTTCATAAAATCAATTCCACTTCTCTTTTCTTCTAAAAGATACTAACAATCAAAGCTCAAACACTTAACTTTACCCTTTCCCCAAAACTCCTAACCTAGTATCAAGCTCAAAATGCAAGCTGATGTCTACAAGAAAGCTTTTCCTTGCCAGTCTTATTCCTAACACTTTTTGCAAGATAAGTTCGAAAATGATAATGCAAGGCTTCACAAACTCTCACAATATTGTTTGGGTTTAGAAGGAAGGACTGGTTCAAGGTATGGCTAACTGTCCCTTAATGATGAGGATCAGCTACTTGGATCAACAAGAGTGGTGAAAAGGAAGAAGATGATCCAAATATGTGTATTGGTAGCCATGAAATCATTTTCAATGCACAAACAAGATAATTCAAAGTCCAAATTAAGGTTCCACTTATGTAAAGGTCAAGCTTCAACTTCAAACATGAGTTTCAGGATCCTAAATTCAAAGAGTGGTTCAGCCTTATTTCAAGTGCTTCATCAAATGCATCAAAAGACTAAGAACAAGGGCATCATTTTTATAAACCACCAGCATTTTCAAAGATTCACTATCATTGCACCTGTTTTAAAGAAGCAAGCTAGAACCTAAGTGAATGCATGAAGTATGTGTCCTATATGAATGCACATGAAAACTCTGTTTTTAGGAAATCAATTTTTGAAAATTTTCAAAGTTTTAGTGATTTTCTATTCCTTAAGTGCAATGCATGATTGTCTAGCTATATGTAAATGCAGCTGAGATGAGAATGCATAATGTTAGTTCCAAGCAAACCCTCTCCCACACTTAGAATACACATTCCACCTTGTATTAGAAATGAAAAAGGAGGCAAACCACAATGTAAAAATGAAGTGTAAGGAGAATGTGTAAAGAGTAAAGGAAGAGGAAGGTGTGTACTTGCATTGGAGGTTAGAGGGGTGGATGATGGACATTCATAAAAATGTAGAAGGTCAGTGGAGACCATTGGGCAATTTCATTCCTTCAATCCTGGTGTTTTGAGATGCATTTGTCGTATTGAGCTTGGTCTTTGGTGTTCTCCTGGATGTGGCACCTCAATGTGATCGCCCCAGGTATCTTGCTCGGTGTACGGTATTCTGGTCTTCGGTGTACGGACTAAGGCTTCGGGTGCGATTATACCGAGCAGAGTATTTTGAGGTTTTGCTCGATGTGGTACCTCGATGTGATCACCATCGTGCACCTAGCTCGACCTACGGACTGCCTCTTCCCCGAGATAAGCTGCATCGGGCGGAGTTTGCAAAGGTTCTGCTCGATATGGTACCCCGATGCAGACACAACGCTTTAGTTTTCTTGGATTTTCCACATTGTCTGACCAACTCAACTACGTTTTCCAACCTGAAATCACTTAACAAACATATCAAAAGCAAAAGAAAGCATATTTACAAAGATAGGCATGGGATTATCTCTCAAGTGTGCTTTGTTTAAGGTCTCTTAGCTTGACCTTATTTATTTTGCTAGGTGGGGACATCAAGGTGACTAAGGTTAGTCTCTACTGCTAGAACCTCTGAGGCTAAGTATAGCTTGACTCTGTGTCCATTGACTGTGAACTCCCTTCCTTCAGTGTCCAACAATGTGATTGCTCCATAGGGAAGAACTTCTTTGATTATATATGGCCCATTCCACCTTGACTTAAATTTTCCAGGAAAGAGCCTCAACCTTGAGTTGTAGAGAAGCACCAAATCGCCTGATTTGAATTCTTTGTGGACTATCTTCTTGTCGTGGAAGGCTTTAGTCAGCTTCTTGTGAATTTTTGAATTCTTATAAGACTCCAACCTGATCTCTTCTAGTTCATGAAGCTGCATAAGTCTCCTCTCCTGTGCGCTCTTAATTTCATAGTTGAGCAGTTTGGTTGCCCATTGAGCCTTATACTGAAGCTCTACTGGAAGGTGACAAGCTTTTCCGTACAACAAGCTGAAAGGAGATCTTCATATTAGTGTCTTGAATGCAGTCATATAAGCCCAAAGTGCATCATCAAGCTTGGCTGACCAGTCTTTCCTTGTGACCTCTATTGTCTTCTCCAGAATGGCTTTGATCTCTCTGTTTGAAACCTCAACTTGACCACTTGTTTGTGGATGATAAGGCATTGCCACTTTATGTTTAACCCCATGCTTCTTCAAAAGATTATCAGAAACTCTGTTGATAGTGACTTCCACCATCGCTTATCACCACTTTATGCACACCAAATCTTGGAAAAATTACAGTCTTGAAGAGCTTCACAACAACAGAATAATCATTTGTTGGACTTGCAACAGCCTCAACCCATTTGGAGACATAGTCAACTGCCACTAAGATGTATTTGTTTCCATATAAAGAAGGAAAGTATCCCATGAAATCAATTCCCCATACATCAAAGATTTTTGTTTCAAGGATTGGATTATGAGGCATTTCGTCTCTTTTGCTTATGTTTCCTTTTCTTTGATATGCTTCACATCTCTTGATAAACTCATAAGTGTCTTTAAAATTTCTCGGCCACCAGAATCCTGCTTGAAGTATCTTTGTAGCAGTCTTGAATGTTGCAAAATGGCCTCCATAATCAGAACCATGGCAATGGAAAATGATTCTTTAGGCTTCTTCTTCTGCTGCACATCGCCTAAACAGTCCATCTGATCCTTTCTTGAACAAATATGGATCATCCCAATACAGCTGAGATAAGTCTTTGAAGAACTTAGCCTTGTGATAAGGCTTTTGGAAGGTGGGAAGATGGTCTGAAACCAGGTAGTTCATGAAATCTGAGTACTAAAGCAGGTTCTTGTCTTGCAAAGCGGCTGCTTCATTCCAGTGCTTTAGTACCTCATACGCCATAAGTTGTTCTTCAGGAAGAGAGTCATCTATAGGGACAAGATCTTCAATCCTCATCCTTGATAAGTGATCAGCCACTCTATTTTCTATTCCCTTTTTGTCGAGTATCTCAAGATCAAACTCCTGAAGCAAATGTATCCATCTGAGCAAGCGTGGCTTTGTAACCTTCTTGGCATAGATGTAGCAAAGTGCTGCATGATCTGTGTAGACTATGACATTATAGCCCACTAGATAGCTTCTAAACTTCTCAAATGCAAACACAACTGCTAGCAGCTCCTTCTCTTTTGTAGCATACCGAGTCTGAGTGTCACCTAGAGTACGACTTGCATAGTATATAACATATAACTTCTTATCCACTCTTTGACCAAGCACAGCTCCAAGTGCATAATCACTTGCATCGCACATTATCTCAAATGGCAAACTCTAGTCAGTGCCTGAACAATGGGAGCACTCACAAGCGCCTCTTTGATGGTTAGAAAAGCTTGCAAGCAGTTATCATCAAAGACAAATTATGTCTCCTTGCACAACAGCCTAATGAGAGGTCTTGCTATTTTGGAGAAATCCTTGAAGAACCTCCTATAGAAAGCTGCATGTCCCAAGAAACTTCTGATCCCTTTCACTGATGTTGGTGGAGCTAGATGCATCATTACTTCTATCTTGGCCTTGTCCACCTCTATCCCTTTCTCAGAGATCTTGTGTCCCAAAGTAATTTCCTCATTGACCATGAAATGATATTTTTCCCAATTCAGTACCAGACCTGGGTCTTCACATCTCTTTAAAACCTGACAAAGATTAGACAAACAGACGCCAAAGGAAGATCCATAGACACTAAAGTCATCCATGAATACTTCCACCATCTTTTCAAGCAAGTCAGAGAATATAGAGGTAACCCATCTTTGAAAGGTTGTTGGGGCGTTACACAGTCCAAACGGCATTCTTCTTTATGCAAAGGTGCCATAAAGACATGTGAATGTGGTCTTTTCCTGATCATTAAGGTGAATGTGAATTTGGAAAAAACCACTATATCCATCTAAAAAGCAATAATAAGGATGATTAGCTAGTCTCTCAAGCATTTGATCAATGAATGGTAAAGGGTAATGATCATTTCTAGAGGCTGAGTTCAATTTCCTATAATCAATGCACATCCTATGCCCTGTTATAGTCCTAGTTGAGATAAGCTCATCTTTTTCATTCTTAACAACCATGATTCCTCCTTTCTTAGACACAACATGGACTGGTGAGACCCATGTGATGTCTGAGATAGGGTAAATCACGTCTGCATCAAGGAATTTTAAGATTTCTTTCTTGACAACTTCCTTAAGATTTGGTTTTAGTCTCCTTTGGGGTTCAATGGAAGTTTTTATCTCATCCTCTAAATGAATCATGTGAGTGCAAAGATTAGGAGATATGCCTTTGATATCATCAAGTGAATACCCAATGGCTCTCCTAAACTTTCTCAACTCGTTAACAAGAGCACAGGTTTCATCATCACTGAGGTGTTCATTGACTATCATGGGATAGGTTTCTTTAAGTCCAAGAAATACATACCTTAGCCCCTTGGGGAGTGGTTTGAGGTCTAGCTTGGGTGCCTTTAGCTCGCTCCAGACTTCATCTTCAAGATCTGCCCCTGGTTTGCTATCCTTATTGCCACTGGCTTCATGACTCATTGAACTCACAACTTCCCTCCTTAGCTTGATAAAGGGCTCATGGTGAGCGTCTAGCTTAGCTTCCTTCAACAGCTGCTTATATTCTGCTGTTTCCTTACTCAAATACACATACTCTCCTGGTGATTTGGTTAATGCTATGCCCAGATGATCCTCTGTGTGCAGCTCTTCCATTTATTCAGTTCTCAAGTCATCCATGATATCCACACTGAAGATCTGCCCTTTTATCTTAGGTTTCTTCATGACTTCGTTTATGTCATACTTAAAGATTATATCCTTTCCCAAATGCAGCTCAATCTTCCCTCCCTTGACATCTATAACTGCTCCAGTGGTGGCAAGGAAGGGCCTCCCAAGTATTAAAGGATCTTTAGGATCAGGATCAAGCTCCAAAACAACAAAGTCAGTAGGGACTTCAGTACTCGTAACTCTGACAGGAAGGTTCTCAAGCAGTCTAATGGGATGTCTAACAAAGTGGTCAGCTAGCACAAGAGTTATCCTGCTTGGTCTAAAACTTGTGAATCCTAGGCGCTTGGTGGTAGTAAGAGGCATCAGACTTACATTTGCTCTAAGATCACACAAACAGTTGTTGAATGTGAGAGATCCACTGGAGCATGGTAAAGGTGGAGGAAGATGCTGTATGATGACACTAACTTCATGAGTAAGAACAACCATTCCCTACATCTCATTCTGCTTATTTGTAACTGCATCCTTTAAGAACTTCTGATATTGAGGCACCAGAAAGAATGCATCAAGCATGGGCATGGTTATCTCCACATTTTTCATCTGCTTCTTAAAAAGTTTCCTGTACTTCTCCACAAACTATTTCTTGATCCTTCCTAGAAAGGGGAGTGGTGGCTTGTAAGGAGGAGGAACAAAGGCGTGTTCCTTCCTTATATACTGTATGGCTTCTTTTTGTGCTTCATAAACCACTTTTTTTTCCTTTTCTCACACGCTCTGCCTCATCTCTCCTTTCCATCTTTGCTTCAGCTTCAGTTTCTTCTTCAGGAGTCTCAAGAGACACCCCCCCCCCCACTTTGCTTCTCAATGTCCACATGGAGAGGTTTTGGGGATACAAGACCTTGTAGTTGTTTACCACTCCTAGTAGTTATTGCTCGCACAACTGGTGGTGGCGCTGTAGGAGAAGAGACCTGGTTGGCTTTAAGCGTATATAGCTCATCACGAACTTTCGTAAACTCCTGCAATAGGTTCTTTTGAATAGTCAGCATCTCCATTTTATGTGCAGCCTTCATCTCCATTGTACTCTGTGTGTGCACGGCAAGTAACTGCTCAAGCAATCTAGCTGTGGTTGTAGCAGGCGTGGATAGTGGTGCTGTCGTTGAAGGATTAGGGATATCCTGAACTGGTGATACTGTTATTTGATGTTGAGGCTCAAATGCAGTTGCATACGTACTCTCCTGAAGTGCTTCATGTGAAGGTGTAAAGATGTGGTGTTGTTGAATGGGAAGACCAAGCTGGTTGTATCCTGCAATACTCTCCCTTGTGTTCACTTGAGGACTGTAAGAATTGTAGCTGTCATAGCTTGTGTCCTGGGAAGGCTCATGATGCACATCTTGTTGTTGCCGCATATAGTATGCTTCAGCTTCTAAGTTGCACGCATGACCAATTGCTGACTTCTTCTCCTTAACCGTTAGTGATGGATGCATAGACTTCTCAAGCAACAAGTCTAGCTTAGAATTGATTGTTATCATATCCTGCTCTGTTTGGAGAAAAGAAGCGTCATTAATCTTCTTGTAGGTATCCTTATGCTCATCTGTGTAGTTGCGATTGCTCATTGCAAGGTTTTCAATCAGCTGCAAACCATTCTCAACACTTGTACCCAAAAAGTGGCCATTACTGGTTGTGTCTAAAATCATTTTGAACCTTGGTGATACTCCTCTGTAAAATGTGCTGAGAAGTGACTCTATCAAGAAACCATGATGAGGGCACCACAAGGTGTAGCCTTGAAATCTTTCCCATGTTGTACAAAATGGCTCGTCTGGCGATTGCTTGAAACCGGATATGTTCTGCCTTAGTGTAGCTGTCCTGTTATAAGAGTAAAACTTTGCAAGAAACAGTCTTTTGCAATCATCTCAAGAACAGATTGATCCCCAAGGCAAAGATATTTTCCCACAAATGTGCATGATCACCAAGAGAAAAGGGAAATAACCTCAGTTTAAAACCGTCTTCTGTGATACCACTGATCCTTTGTAAGCTGAAAATACTCTCAAAGTTGTCCAAGTGATTAAGCGGGTCCTCCATAGAAGTGCCATTGAAGCGGTTGGCTTGTACCATTGCAATCACACTGCTTTTTATCTCAAAGTGATGCTCTTGAGATGGTGGAGGAAGTATACCTCTGCGTCTAGTATGAAGATAAGGAGCATCATGAGAACCAATGTGTTGTGCTCTTCTAGAAATTTGAGGCACTGGCCTTTGTAACCTCTGATCTGGAGCTTCATCATCTCTGAATTGAGCTTGATGAGTAGGTCCAAAGTGGTTTGGAATAGCCATGGTACCTGAGAAAACAGAGCAAGAAAGGTAAACTGATTAGTAAAGTAAAAGGTGGTGAAGTCTAAGTAAGAGCCTAAACTCAATTATCTAACAATCCTAGAACGGCAACGGCGCCAAATTGAAGAAGAACTTTTGCAAGTCTTAACTCAGTCCCTCTCTAATCAGATGTAGTATATAAGAGGTTTTATCAATCCATATAGGAGTTAGAAGAAAAGAGATGCAAGGTACTAACTAAACTTAATCATGTATGATAAAGAAAGATGATTCTAACAACCTAAGTGATTAAAGATAAAGTACACAAGTGAAATGCAATCCTATTATGACTAAAGCAAGTAAAGCAATGCAAAGAAACTAAATGCAACAGAAACTAACAAGGAAATAATCTAGATGCAGTAGGACTAAAGTAAGCAAAGTAATAGAAGTGAAAAGACCAAAATGGAAGCTAAATGTAATAACTTGGAATGCAAGGTAAGGAATAAAGCAAGAACAATGCAAATAAAACAGAGGAAAAACAGAACCTAAAATGATCAAATGCAAAGAACAGTGAGGCGCAGGTTCAAACCTAGGGTAATCAAGACCAATTAACAAGCAAAGAACATGATCAAGCCACTAAAGCAATCAATCTGCAAACTGAACAGAGATGTCTAAGTTAAGCACATGTCAGACCCACTTGTGATGACGTATTTGTGCAAAACCAGCATGAAAACACAAGACTCTAATAGACCAAACATGCTACCTAAACGCCAATATAATCATCTAGGAGAATGTTCTAACAAAGTCCTTTCAGGCATTTAAACAAACACTTATGATGCAGCAAATACCTAAGATAAGTTTCACCCTAAAAGAGTTACTAAGCACTAAGAACAACTAAGCTAAGTGATCTAAGCATGAATCAAACCAAAACTCCCTTAGTTATCAACTAATTATCCCCAAATCTGCTCTAACCTCAAACCATATGAAACTACTCACAACACATCATGAAATCAACAGAAACAAGCACAAATGACTGATCAAACATGATTAAGCAAGAACTAGAAGAAAAATAACAAAGAAAGTGCAAAAATTTATTAAAAGAGTGATCTTGATCAAAATCTCATCAAATCCCCTTTTGGGTTTCCCCTCAGGTCGAAAATAAGATAAAGAAGAAGATAAGTGCTAAAAAAAAATAAGGTTTAGGTTAAATAAGCCAAAAAGATAAGGTTTGACAAATAGTAGAAAAGGCTTGGCCAACTCTCGGCGTTGACGCATTGGGGTGCATGGGTAGGTGTTCTACTCGGTGTATCCAGCACGATGTAAAATAGCTCACGTTTGGTTCGATTACTCACTAGTTACTTCAGCATACAACAAGTCTCGGGTCGTATCGGGCAGGTGGTCAGGTGTTCAGCTCGATGCTGGACCTCGATATGCCCTGTCTCTTCGTATCGGCTTGTACATCATGCTTAGCTTGGTGCACTACCCCGGTGCAGCCTCGGAGTCCTTAGTCAAATTCTTCCTCATCGTCCCACGCTCCACATCAGGCAAGCTCCATGGGTGTTCTGCTCGATGCTGGACCTCGATATGGAAAAAGAGTTTGCAAAACTCATTCTTTGGCATCTTCTTTGAACATGAGCTTTTTTCATCTCCTCCCCAACTCCAAGAACCTCTAAAAACACCTGAAAATCGCCACAAACATGCACATGTATACAAATGTATGCATTCCTAAACTAAATGCATGGAAGATTGATTCTAAGTGCAAACGAGACTAAAATGCAAAAACAAAGGAAAGATGCGTGAAATACAGCCTAAAGTGCTCTAATATAGCAAGCTATCATCTTAGCAAAAAAGGCTCTATTAGAGGCTTCACTGATGGAATTTTTAGTATGTGTCCTCAGGCCAAAGTAACATTATCAATGGGAAGAGCAATAGGAATAAGCTCCACAGGCTCCACTTAAAACATAGGAGAGTCATCTGGGTTTGGCATTGATGATTCATAACTCAGAATGTCGGTAGTAGTTGGCGGCAGAGTAGTAGGTGTCATGTCAAGGTCCATTGTAGGAGTAATCAGGTCAGAGGATAGTAGAGGAGAACCCAAAGGACACGAAACTGGGGAGTCAAAAACTGCAGCAGGCAATGGCGATGTTAGTGATGTAGGAGATTAAAAATTATCATCTAAAAGAATCTGAACTGAGGGAGATGAAGATGTATCAGATGGTCTGGAAGAAATTTCAGCAAAAGGAAATTTTGTCTCAGAGAAAACAACATTACGCGAAGTAGAGATGATCCCACTATCAAGATCATAAACTTTCCACACCTTTTTATCAAAAGGGTAACCAAGAAATACTGAATGCTTGCTGCGAGTTGCAAAATTTCTCCCGCTATTACGCTGATTATGGACGTAACAGAAACACCCAAAACCCGTAGATGATTCAATGGAGGAGCTTCCTTGTAGAGATGGTAGGGGAGTCCAATTTATCAAATAACCAGCAGTAAGAACAAAAAAACTCCAGAATTCGACAGGTAGATTGGAGTAAAAATGCGAGGCACGTGCGACATTAAAAATATGACAATACTTACGCTTAACACGTCCATTTTTCTGGAGAGTGCCAACAAAAAAAATCTCATGAATGATGCTTTATGACCAAAATAATCCGTGAGAGGAAGAAATTCTATACCACCATCACTTCTGATTTCTTTTACTTGCTTGTTTAATTGGCATTCAACAAGAGCTATAAAATTTTGCAGTTGATGCTGTCTCGGTTTTGTCAAGAAATAAATACAGTCACAAATCTCTTGAATGATCATCCAATATTGTAAAAATATAACGTGAACAATAGATCGGGATAGAGCGATATGGTCCCTCTAAGTCAGAATGAGCTAATAAAAAAAACTCTGATATTTTATTAATACTCAAGGGAAAATGATCTCATGTTTGCTTGGCATGAATGCAAATGTCACAAAAGGTAAAATAAAACAACTATCACTACTAAAATCTGATATCTTTAAAATCTCCATTGTTGGAGATTAGGATGGACGAATTAACAATGCCAAACATCCATAGATCGCTTTGTTGAAGGTTTCACCGATAATACAGCCGCCATACCTCCACCAAAATAGAGACCATTTTTGTCTGTTCACCCGTTTCAGTCATCATTTGTGTGATGCAGTCTTGAATAACACATAGTTTTCAGAAATTTGGAAGATATAACCACGATCACAAGTGAGTTGAGATACCGAAATAAGGCGACATTTCAAGCCATCAACAAAGAAATAATTAACCAAATGCAAATCAGATCCGAGACTAACTCTCTCTTGTTTAGTAGCAATTGGAAAACGACCATCCCGTTGTTTAATAAAGACAGGAGCTGTAGCCTTCGTATCGGAGAAAATTAAAATGATCGAGACAGGACAGGACGTTATCTGAGGGATGATCAAGCCAAGGTTCAGATATTGACTGGGAAAGGGTGGTTCATGATATAGTTGGGTGATGACTGGTAAATAGTCGATGGATAGCAGGGAAGAGTCGAGCCGGATGGAACATCTGAGAGAAAAGTGGTCCAGTCCGTGAAAAAATGAGTTAGTCCAGTGAAAGTGGACTATATCCGGAGAAAAGGAAAAGTATACGAGAGGAAAATGGAAAATAGTCGAGGGAAATAAGTTTCGTCCGAGAGAAACTGGGCTGCGCTGGGGCCGTGTTAGTAGGTTGGCTTAAATGTGGTTCATTGCGCGGATGGTAGAGCCGGTACAGGTTATAGCCTAGAGAAATCGAATCGGATCGGGATAAATCCTACTGGAACCAAGAAACGTCGGTTAAGTCTGAGTTACTTAGGGTTTTGCGAGTATATAAGGCTTTTTTAGACTTTTCTCGGGAGAGTTGCATTATTTGAGAGAAATAAAGCAAGACCCTAGAAAAGTCAGTTTATCACTTTCGAGTTTTCATCGGATAACATCAGACTAATCGGTGTGTTTCGTGGGGTTTCAGAGGGAATACACAGTTTGTCCAAAAAAAAAAAATGAACGGATCGTGAGATAGCTGAGGGGAGGAGAGATCGGATCGTAGCGATAGCTGAGAAATCCCTAGGGTGTTCGGATATCTTCGTTTCTACGCGAGTTTCACTGGAATTTCTTCTGACCAATCTGTTTCCAAACCTTGTCTAAGGTGAGTGCGTGACTGTGATTAGTATCTAGGATCATTGGATTGCTATGGTTTGATGTTTTTCATGTTCGATTTTGTGATTTTCATGTTGTGTGCTTAGCAAGTGATAAACAACTCTAAGCTGTGATATTGTGAGGTGTTTACCGTGGCAAAGATGATGTCTAACTAACCTCAGGGTAATCCGAATTATGTATTAGCTTAAGGGATGTGGGATTCTCGCTGAAGTAGACATGAGTCTTAAAAGGATATTGATCTTGGATTAGGGTATATGATCATTGCCGTTTGGGATATTATGTGCTTATTGCTAGTTGATTGTGTGGATGTTAAATCTGATAGTATGAATGCGTGAATAATACTGGCTAAGGTGTTATGGGATAACTGATACAAGAGTTTTTGGGTTCTTGGTCAATCACCAAGCTTGTACTAATCAGTTGTAGTATAGTATAGGGTTTTTATCAATCCAAAGGGGCTAAGCTAGATGCCAATAGAATTATGAGCAGAAAACCTTAAGTCAAGTGAATTCAGAGAAGATTTGTTGTTTAACACAACTAAACTATCAACCTAAGTGAACATTCAACCAAGCAAAACTCAAGAAAGCAATACTTAACAGTGATCAAGTGAAAAACAGAGCAAGCAAAAACAGAACACTAAGCAATTCGAAATTTAATAAGAGAAAACAAGTTCCTAGATGTGGTTATTAACTTAGGAGAATTCAAAGGCAAGACAAGGCTGTTTCAAACATCATTGACAATGAAAATAAGTAGACAATGCTAATTCCTAGGCATAGAGTTCACAATCAAGCAAGTTAAGTTCAATCTCGTGACAAATAACCCTTTGCCAATCATCCTAACAAGAAATAACTCTCATTAGTGCTAGAACAATCAACAAGCATGAAAAACCAACTCTATTCAAGCCAAAATACTTCTCAGACAGTCAATCTGTTGAGCTAAGACCAGTAAATCCTCTATTAAAAAAGATCAGCATTTCATCAAACAATTGATAGGCATAAGATGAAACCTAAATCTAGATTCATGTGATCAAGATAAATCTAGCCTAAACACAGATTAATAGAGAGATCAACCAAGTTAATCACTAACAAACCTTAATCAAGCCTCTAAATTCCACTAATCTACCACATCTACGAACCCTAAAAAGTCTACTCACTCATCATCAATGAAAACACCAAATCACAAGAGTAAATGATGCTAAACATGATTAAGAGGGAGATTAGAGAAGATTTAATGATGAAAATATAAAACTTTAATTGAAAATGAAGACTTTGTCTTATAAAGATGAAAGAACACTTAAGAAACTAAGCAAGATCAAGACTTGGCTAAAAACCATTAGTCCAAACCTACTTATAGTAAACGACAACAACCCTAAAGCAATGGAAAACTTGTAAATAAAATTGTGTTGGATAAGGCCAACATCAATCACAAGTGATCGATGTAGATGATCGATGCTGGTCCTGGTGCTTGACATCGATCAGCTAGTGATCGATGTGCCTGATCGATGTGCCTGATCGATGTAGATGTCCTGAAGTCCCTGCCCGTTTATATCGATCAGTCTTGATCGATGCTGCTGATCGATGTGGATGATCAATGTCGACCTCCATCCTCTCTGTTGCTTTACATCAACCAGAAGTGATCGATGTGGACTCCAGGCTTGATCGATGTGAAGTATATCGATCACTTCTGATCGATGTTGTTTTGCTTCTTGACCGATGCTGCACCAAAAACCATCTTCCTTGGTTCCTTTTGCTCCTCCTTAGCTTAGGCAACTCATTGAATCATCCCCATGCATCCTCCTTGCTCCAAATAGCTCCTTTGGTACCTAAAAACATCATTAATGCTTAGAGAATACAAACTACAATCTAAATGAAACCTAAGTCTAAAAAGAAAGGAAAATGAGACTAAAGAGAAGGAAAACATGCAAAAAGAAACCACAACATGAACTAAATGCAAGCCTAAGTGATGTAAATGCAAGAGATATCAACACCTCCACACTTGCCTTTTGCTTGCCCTCAAGCAATCAAACTAAGAAAAATGAGGGATGAGGTTTAAATGTGGGCACTCAAATCCAAAAATGCTACGGTAAAAAAATGAAGTTAATGTCTAAGTGCCTAAGTGTAGGATGCAAAACACAATCAGTTATATTTTAAAGAACTTAGCCATACTCATCATGTTTCAAAATGATCTCAAATCTCAACCTAGACAAATGCCAAATGAATCAACTCTTTAACATTCATTAAGCTTGTAACCATGAATCATGTTTGTGCAAATCAAGTGAAAACATTTGGTCTTAGGGTAAGGTCATGAGATGAAAATGATCTCGTTCAAGTGAGGGCTGGTAAATTTTAGGGATCACTCAATGAAAATGATTCAATCTTAGACAAAATGCTAAAAGTAAAAGCACACTTATGCATGCGAGTTAAAGCTCTCTTCTACCCTTAACCCAAAGATGAATCCTAAAACTTCTAAACCCAAAGTGAACCCATAAATCTACCCTTTTCCAAAGAACTTGATCCTCTTCTCCTTCATGTGTGGGGAACTTCTTCTTCTTGGTTGGTGGTTGATCCTTTCTGTTGGGACTTGCTTTCCTTTTCTTGATTATGCGCTATTTTTCACCATTGGTGGATTGCCTTGAGCCTGATTTCTTCTTTTGAATGACCTTTCAAAGCCTTGCTGATTTTGGCGCCTCCTTACTTTAAAGACTTAGAACTTTTCTTTCCTTTACTTAACCATAATTCTAACTTGTTTCCCCCATACTACCATCCTATACTTTTTCTTCTTCTTTCAAAGCATATAAACATGAAGTTCAAACCACTTAACACTACCCTTTCATCCCAAACTCCTAACCAAGAATCAAGCTCAAAATGCAAGCTGATATCTACAAGAGAATTTTTCCTTGCCAGCCTTAATCCTAACACTTTTTGCCAAGATAGAATTTGAAATGATGCATGCAAGGCCTCACAACTTGATATATCATGGTTTTTATGGTTTTTAACCATGATATAAGTCCTTTTTATTGAGTCTTTTTGGTCTTTTTAGAGTCCTAGAAGAGTCTTTGCAGGTTATAGCATGTCTGGAGCATAATTAGAGATTTTGGAACCTTTTGGAGCATTCCGAGTTGAAGCCACGAAGTACCAAGCTCGAAGCAGAAAGTATCCCATATGGTGACGCTCGTCAACACCTTTGGTGACGCTCGTCACCCATCAAGGAAGGATCGTGGCTGTTTTATTAAAAGTGTGAAGAAGATTTGCAGAATTGGCCCATAAGTTCTATTATTTATATGAAGACCCCAGATCGTGTTTAGCCTTTATTTATTTGGTTTTTCAGCCATTGTTGGCGATTATCTTAGTTTTTGAGAATTCAGAGAGCTTAGAGAGAGATTTATTCAGAGCTTTTTGGGGAGACAAATCCTGTACTCTTTTGAGAAGATTTCGAACCCCCTTATTCTTTTACTCTTTCTCTTAATGCAATTTTATTCAGTTATGTTTTGTGATTCCATAATCATGTCTGAGTAATCTGCTAGTTAAGTTAGGGTTTTTCAAAGGTTGATGAAGAGATTGTAGAATCGCTATCTCTTAGGAATATCTTTTGGTTTTTCATCTCTGCTTGCTTAAAATCGAATTTCTTAGACACATCATCTAGGAATCCGAAAATCAAAGGTTGTTAAATATATCTGAGAGCATTATTCATGACCTGAACTAGTATTTGATGAGAAAAACAACTTAGTACAAAGAGATTTTGGCTTAGGAGTTTTGTAAACAATTGAATATGATCATTCCTGCATGCTTAGCTTGTTAGGGTTTGTAAAAAGATTTGAAACTCTGTGATTTATGCATAGATAACTTTTGCAATGAGAATTAATTAGTTATGCATCAATGATTCATGTTTAAAACGGTTTTTAATCATTCCTGATTTCCTGCGTTATACATTCTTGGATTCAACCTGCGAACTGTCCTGACTTAGCGCTTTTAGTCTTCTGAAACTTAGATCATCTTACAGAATCGTTTGCTTACTTTCATTCATTCGTTCGCATTACATACATCACATCTTGCTTAGCATAATCCGAATCTACATTCGATAGTGTAGTTTTCATTTATTCTCTTGGGATTCGATACCCCTTGTACTACAACTGCTTTTACTGTGCACTTGCAGTAGTTTTATTTGGGTAAAACCTGAGCCTATCAAGTTTTTGGCACCGTTGCCGGGGAGTAATAGCTGCCTTTCGATACCTAGTATTAGGATTTTGTCTACGTTTTAATTTGTTTGCTAACTTTTTGCTATTTTTCTTTGTTCCTGTTTCAGGTGTATGCCTAATCGCAGAACCAGAAGCAACAAGGAGAAGGAGCTTGTGACTTTGAGCATCGACGAACTAGCTAGGTTGGAGAGAACTAACAGGAAAGCTAAGAAGAAATCTACAATGGTGGCTCCACTTATTCTGGTTGAAGATGCAGAAGGTCATATGGTTGACAGGGAAGGAAACAGGAGAAACGAAGAGGGGCAGAGAATTGATCAAGAGGGGAATGTCATTGTTGAACAGCAGGTTCAACAAGTGAATGAGAACGTGGGAGTCCCTGCTGCTGCCAATAACGCTGCTGGGCGTTTTGTTCAGAGGACTCTAGGAGATTACAACAGACCTGATCAGTTCTAGGCCAACAGAGCTGCAATCCGACGTCCTGCCTTCCAGAGGAACGATTTTGAGATTAAACCTGTCTATTATCAGCTGGTTAGCCAGCATCCATTCCATGGCTTACCTTATGAGCATCCTATGGATCACATTGAGAGGTTTGAGGATCTGGCTTCAAGTGTCAAAGCTACTGGAGTCAGCAATGATTTCCTGTTCTGAAAGCTTTTTCCTTACTCTCTTGGAGGAGAGGCGGCATATTGGCTGAAGCAACTGGAACCTGCTTCATTGACAACTTGGGAAGACACTAAGAACGCCTTTCTGAATAACTTCTATGATGATGCTAGATCAGAGGATATGAGGACGAAAATTGCATCCTTTACACAAGGCCCTACTGAAGCTTTTAAGGCTTCTTGGATTAGGTTCAAGTCTTATCAAAGGGACTGTCCTCATCATGGCTTTAGTCAGGTGCAACTACTTGGGATTTTCTTCAGGGGCATTGACTGGAAGTATCAGATGGCGCTGGATGCAGCAAGTGCAGGAAACTTCAACACCAACAGACCAGATGAGGCGATCAGACTGATTGAGAATTTGGTCTGCAGCAACAGCACTAAAAATGCAGACTTTCAGAGGATGAAACAAGCTGGTGTGGCTGATGGGAATCAAATTGCTGAAGTTAAGGCTAAGCTGGATGATATGCACAGCATTTTGGTGGGAAAGAAGTCAGTTCACTTTGCTGCAGAAGTGAAAACTTTCGAAGCTCCAGAGGAGGTTGAACAGGAGGATGTAAATTTCATCAATTCAGGTGGTTTACAAGGTCAAAGGTATGGGAATCAACAGTGGAACAGAGGATACAGCAACAACAACCAGAAGAACACCTTTACAGGAGGACAGAGCACGCCTGGTTTCACTCCTAAGCCCATATTCCAGAAGACAGAGTACCAGAAGCCATTCCAGAACAGTGGAAATTACAGAAACTATGATTCTTCTTCTTATCAACCAGCACCTCCACAAGAGAACAAAATGGAAGCAATGCTAGAACAACTCTTTGAAGGACAACAAAAGCCTACAGTAGATTTCAATGGCAATATAGATTCGCTCTATCAGGATTTAAATGGAAAAATTGAGAGTCTGAACTCTCATATGAAGAAGCTTGATGTTCAAGTTGCCCAAACTGCAGGAGCTGTTCAGAGGCAAGAAGGATTTCTTCCAGGAAGAACTGATGCTAATCCCAAACACCATGTGAATGCCATCACATTGAGGAGTGGAAAGAACCTGCAACCAGTGTTGCAGAAGGATTTAACCTCAAGAAATTTCGTGGGTATTGAAGAGTATGAAGATGAAGAAATATTTGCTGAAGACGCACGGGTGACGCTCGTCATCAACCATGGGTGTCGCTCGTCACCCATCGAGCACAACCCCGACCCCGACTCTTCACAAATTGGTGATGACCGTCACCAGGAGGGTGACGCTCGTCACCCAAATCCAATGATCGACCCCGACTTGTCCAAAGTGAGTGATGCTTGTCACCAACCCAGTGACGCTCGTCACCAGACGCCATATGCTGCAATTTCGCATAAGCCTTCAAACAATGCTGAGGAGACCGTGTATAAACCCAAGATACCCTATCCTAAGCATCCTAAGAAGTCTAAGCAAGAGCTTGAAGATGCAAGATGCAAGGCTATCATGGACAAGTTGGTTATAGTGATCCCCTTGATTGATGCTGTAAGGATCACTCCTGTTATAAGGAGGTATGTGAAGAGGATGGTGACCAATAACTTGAGTCTAGAGGCTGGAGCTATGATGATCAACGAGCAGGTCAGTGCAGTGATTCAGAACAGAGTTCTAGAGAAGCTTTCAGACCCAGGAAGCTTTGTTTTAGACTGCACAATCTTCAATGACAAGTTTGAGAGGTCATTGTGTGATCTTGGTTCTAGTGTGAACCTCATGCCTCATTCTGTTGCCAAGAGCTTGGGGATGACCGATTTCAAGGCTACAAGGATATCTCTTGTCCTAGCTGATAGATCAGTCAGAGTTCCTGAAGGAGTGATAGAGGATGTTCCTATCAAATAGGAGATTGTATGATTCCTACTGATTTTGTGGTTCTGGAATATGGAGAAGAACCCAAAGACCCCTTGATTCTTGGCAGACCCTTCTTGGCTACTGCAGGAGCTATTATTGATGTCAGGAAGGATATAATAGAGCTGAATATTGGTGATTTAGTGATGAAATTCGAAATGGACAAGCTGATGAAGAGGCCAACCATAGATGGACAGACTTTTTATGTGGATGTTCTCACAAACATTGCTGATCAGATCTTCCATGAGATGAGTTCAGAAGATCCCTTGGAAAGGGCGTTGACCACTTCTACAGCTGAGTATGAGCATTTAGATGCTGCTGCAACAGGCTACACAAAGATGATGGATGCTACTGCACAAGTGATGCAACTGGTTGCACATGATGAGCTTGTCTCCACATCTGCGAAAGCTGCCACAATGGGTGATTGGTCTGCAGCAAAAGCACCAAAAATTGAGCTTAAACAGCTCCCTGCAGGGCTAAGGTACATATTTCTTGGAGAAAACTCCACCTATCCTGTTATTGTTAATGCTTCATTGAACAATGCAGAGCTCACCCTTTTGCTAAGTAAGCTGCGAAAATTTCGCAGAGCTCATGGCTACTCTCTTGATGACATTTCAGGTATCTCTCCAGACTTGTGCATGCATAGGATACACTTGGAGGATGAGTCGAAATCATCAGTTGAGCACCAAAGGAGGCTGAATCCGAATTTGCAGGATGTGGTCAAGAAAGAGATCATGAAGTTGTTGCAAGCTGGTATCATCTATCCTATATCAGACAGTGCTTGGGTGAGTCCTGTGCATGTGGTGCCTAAGAAAGGAGGTGTCACAGTGGTGAAGAATGACAAGGATGAGCTGATTCCAACCAGAACTGTGACAGGACACAGGATGTGCATAGACTACAGAAAACTGAATGCAGCAACCAGGAAAGCTCATTTTCCTCTGCCTTTCATCGATCAGATGCTCGAGAGGCTGGCGAATCACAAGTATTACTGCTTCCTTGATGGGTATTCAGGCTTCTTTCAAATCCCCATTCATCCAGATGATCAGGAGAAGACCACTTTTACCTGTCTCTATGGCACTTTTGCATATCGCAGAATGCCTTTTGGGCTGTGTAATGCTCCTGCAATCTTCCAGAGATGCATGATGTCGATTTTCACAGATATGATAGAGAAGTTTATGGAGGTGTTCAATGATGACTTCTCTGTTTATGGGTCCTCTTTCAAGAGCTGCTTGGATAATCTGTGTGCAGTTCTACAGAGATGTGAGGAGAAGCACTTGGTTTTAAACTGGGAGAAGTGCCATTTTATGGTTCAGGATGGTATTGTGCTTGGCCATAGAGTCTCAGGAGACGGTATAGAGGTGGATAGGGCAAAAATTGAGGTGATGACAAGTCTGCAAGCACCTGATTCAGTCAAAGCAGTGAGGAGTTTTCTGGGTCATGCAGGCTTCTACAGAAGATTCATTAATGACTTTAGCAAGATAGCACGCCCCCTTACTGCTCTCCTCTGCAAAGATGTGAAGTTTGAGTTCACAGAAGAGTGCAAATCTTCCTTTGAACAGATCAAGCAAGCTCTGGTTACAGCTCCTGTTGTGCAGCCACCAGATTGGGATTTACCTTTTGAGGTAATATGTGAAGCCAGCGATTTTGCAGTTGGAGCAGTGCTGGGACAGAGGAAAGAAAAGAAACTCCACGCCATCTACTATGCAAGTAGGACTTTGGATGATGCTCAGAAGAATTATGCAACAACTGAGAAGGAATTGTTAGCCGTTGTGTTTGCTTTTGAGAAGTTCAGGCAATATCTTGTTGGCTCCAAGGTCGTGGTTCATACTGACCATTCAGCGCTGAAGTACCTGATGCAAAAGAAGGATGCAAAGCCAAGGTTGTTGAGATGGATCCTGCTTCTTCAGGAATTTGACATTGACGTGAAGGACAAGAAAGGTGTTGAGAATGGAGTTGCTGATCATTTATCCCGGATTCAGGTCGAAGACAGTGTCCCAATCAATGATTTCTTGCCTGAAGAGAATGTCTACTTGGTGGAAACAAGAGAACAGGAGGAAAGTATTGAAAACCTGCAGTTTTCTCGAAACTGCAGGGGAGTGACGAGCGACACCAGGAGGGTGACGCTCGTCACCAATCTAGAACAGTCATGACCAAAGTGTACGAAAGAGGTGGCGCTCGTCACCAATATTGGTGACGCTCGTCACCAATCTCTACACTTTTCTGCGATCAGTGCAAGCTTGGGGATAGCTTTTGAAGAGCCTGTTTATGCTTTGAATGATCCAAGGAGACCCTGATATTGCCAATTACCTTGCTGCAGAGGATGAACCACATGACTTCAAAGGCTATGCTAAGAAGAAGTTCTTAAGAGAACTTAGGAGATTCTATTGGGATGAGCCATACCTCTACAAGCATTGTGCTGATGGGATTTACAGGAGATGCATAGCAGAAGAAGAAGTGCAGGACGTCCTCTTTCACTGTCATGGATCAGAGTATGCTGGACACTTTGCTACATTCAAAACTGTCTCTAAGGTATTGCAAGCTAGATTTTGGTGGCCTACTATGTTCAGAGACGCCCAGGCCTTCATCACAAGCTGTGATACTTGTCAGAGAAGAGGAAAAATCGGCAGAAGACATGAGATGCCACATAACTTCATTCTGGAAGTTGAAGTCTTTGATTGTTGGGGTATTGACTTCATGGGACCTTTTCCCTCATCCTATGGGAATCGATACATTCTGATTGCTGTTGATTATGTATCTAAGTGGGTAGAGGCGTTGGCTACTCCTACTAATGATGCTGCAATGGCTTTGAAGCTTTTTAAGACCATCATTTTTCCCAGATTTGATGTCCCACGGATTGTCATAAATGATGGTGGTTCTCACTTTGTCAATAAGGTCTTTGACAAACTGTTGAAGAAGTATGGTGTACAGCACAGAGTGGCCACGCCCTATCACCCCCAAACAAGTGGACAAGTTGAGGTTTCCAATAGGCAGATCAAGCAGATTCTGGAAAAGACAGTTGGGAAGACAAGGAAAGATTGGTCTGCAAAGTTGGATGATGCATTATGGGCTTACAGAACAGCATACAAAACGCCACTTGGGACTACACCATTCCATCTTCTCTATGGCAAGGCGTGCCATCTACCAGTAGAGTTGGAGTTCAAAGCAGAATGGGCCATCAAAAAGCTGAACTTCGATCTGAAGCTTGCTGTAGAGAGGCGCTTGATTCAGCTCAATGAACTGGATGAGATCAGATATCTGGCCTATGAAAACTCCAAGTTATACAAGGAGAGGACAAAGGCATATCATGATAAAAAGATCATCTCCAGGCATTTCGAGCCCAATGACCAGGTATTACTCTACAACTCTCATTTACAGCTTTTTCCTGGTAAATTGCGTTCTCGATGGTCAGGTCTTTTCACTGTCAAAGAAGCCCGCCCACATGGTGCAATTGTCCTGATTAACTCCAAAGGAGAGGAGTTCACTGTCAATGGACAAATGGTGAAGCATTACTGGGCACAAGCAGAAATTCCAGCAGGACACATTGTGTCTCTGGATGATGCACCAGCTGTCTAAACAGCCAACCAAAGTCAAGCTAATGACTTTAAACAAGCGCTTAGTGGGAGGCAACCTACTGGTAAGTTGTAGATATTATATTTAGCTATTAGTTTCGTGCTTAGGATTAGTAATTAGCAATTTTATTCAGTTAAAAAAAAAAATGGTGACGATAGTCACCCTTAAGGTGACGCTCGTCACCCGTAGGAGTCGAGCACGGGTATGAGTTTTGTTTCTTCTTCTTCCTCGATCATAACTGTTAAACCATCGAACACTTAGCAATTTTTAGAGATTCATAACTTTTGATTTTCTAAACCAAATTGAGTGATTCAAGAGTCTAATCCGTGTGGATTTTGCTCCTCTTTCTGAATATCAACTCGGTTTTTAAGATCTGCAAGGTATGTGTTCGGAATCCCCAATTTTCAGTCCGCCATAGGTTTGGTAAAATCCAATTTTTGACTTGATTAGCTTGATTTAACTGTTGAATCATGGTTAGTTAGGTTGTATTAGAGGAATGGAATCATCTATGTGAGATTTTATCGGTTGATTTGCAAGTTTTAAATTTTCGAGTTCATGATGAAATTTGCAAAAATCTTGGAATTTTGGGTGATTTGGGTAGAACTGATGCTTGAATTGTGTTCCTGGTAGTGCTGTAGTTGATGGCCATCAGTTATTTCACCTTGATTGATTGATTTTTCGAATTTTGAAAAATTTGCTAATTTTGGTGATGTTTTTGGTGGATTTGATCTTCGATTTTCAGATGCCTAGACAGGAGAAACGACCAAGGCAAAGCTCGTCTTCAAGCACTGCAACAGGGTCTACGGATTCCTTCAGTCAACACCCGGTTTGCAGGCCCCCATGGCCCAAGCGAGAAGATCGGAAAATAGCCTCCAGAGTGGCTTATGCAGGGACTCCGAAGCAGGAAGTGTCACGAGACACCTGTGTGTTCCGTGATATTCAGGAAGAGTGGGATTGAGTATGACACACTATTCTACAACGCGTGGCTGGGAGTGAAGATTATCCCCACTCGGTTCGCGGATTCTGCTGTTCTGCAGAAGATGGGGATCTTCAAGGAGGTTGTTCAGATTTTGGAGCGCATTGGGATGGGGACTATACCGTTCCAGCAGTATGATCTCTACCCAGATTTGGTCCGCCAGTTTCTCTCTACAGTTTGCGTCTACTACGCGAATGAGCTGGCGAAGCGTGCGCAGGAAGGCACGATGACATTTCTGATCAGAGGGGTTCGATACTGGATCAGTCTGATGGAGCTATATGGGATCTATGGCTTCTCTGACCATCCCACTGGCATTCTCCTTCCCTCTCAGTGGACCCATATGCGGACATTCTGGTCCAAGTTCGGGAATAGAGTCTATGACAGCAAGACTAGCACACAGACAGAGGTTCGCCATCCTGTCTTGAGGTACATTCTGCGCCTCTTTGGTCATACCATTATGTGCAAGTCTGCACCTAGCAAGACTCGGGTTAGTGAGCTGATTCTCCTCTACTACGGACTTTATGAGATGCTGGATGATTCGATCCCGGTTGATAGCATGGTTTGCGCCAACCTAGGCGCTATTTTCGTTAAGCATCTGGTCTCCTTGAAGACCAAGCCGTTCACCAGTCCAGGAGAGAAGACCGAGAGTGTTGGCAGCCTGCTGACACCGATCTTTCATCATTTCCCGATCGATGTCACACCTTGCAGTCTGCGTAGTGACAGATCACTTATGGATGACCAGTATCTGCGCCATGTCACTTGGATGAAGATTGGAGTTGTCTGGACTTTCACTACTACTTCTGGAGAGTGTGTTGGCATTAAGTTGCCACAGAGAGCCCTCACTACGATTCAGGGAGATCCACGCCAGCTATTCTTCATGCCAGCACGGACTCTTCTGCGCCCTTTGACTCTGCGTCCTGCTAGAGCTGCTACAGCTGCTGCCTCCGCTTCTACTGCCGCTGCTGCTGATGCTGGACCTTCTACATGCCAGAGTGGCTCTTCTACTGCTTTCAGGCGTCCTCCACGACCACATACACCCATGGATATGGCTGCTTTTCAGGATTATGTCATTGCCAGCTTTGAGGGACTCTGGGATGCTGTTGCTACACTTAGCAACTGTGGCTGTGTCCGCTCCCATTACACCACTGAGCCTTGCGAGGATGAGGACTGAGGCTCCATTATCTGGTTACTTGTCTCTTTTTCTCTTTTATTTTTATTTCTCTTGAGTCATTTTTATGTTTTCTTTGAGTCAGTTGTTAGTTTCTTTGATGATGTTTTGTGAGATTGTTGAACCAGGTTATTATTGCTATGTTTGGATGTTGTTAATTATGTGTTTGAGTGCTCAAAAAGTCTAACTTTCGAGTACACATGACAACACTTCGTTAATTAACATCTAACTTAACAATTGGGCAATACAGGATGTGGTGACGCTCGTCACCAGACTGGTGACGCTCGTCACCCGATCCCATGCGAGGTAACACTTTTCTGACTTGGTATTTCGACTTCTCATTCATTTCTTTGACCAACTCTTGGCTTAATAACACTAGGGACAGTGTTGTTTAAGTCTGGGGGAGGTGGTTACTGACATTGTATGCTTTGTGTCATGTTTATAGAGTCTTAAACTTGAGTCAAAAACCTGTTTTATAGAGTCAAAATTTTGAAAAAGTCAGTTTTTCTTGGAACTAACCATAGGACGTTTTTGCTGATAAGAACCATTGCCACAGTAGTTGATTACAAGTCTTACTAAGTTGAAAGTCATAGGTAGATCAGTCTAGCAATGAAGGTTTAGGTTCTTAGAGAATCTGGAAAATTTGCTGTTAGCTCCACCTTAATGAACTTTAAACCTCTTGTCTTGGTGATTGATTCTTATTGATCTTGATTCTCTCTTTCAGCACTGACAACAAAGTTAAGATACAGTCTCTCTTTGATCTTCCCTGATGTAGTTTTTAAGAGTTTAAGTCCAAAGAATGGTGCATTCATGACCCTGTCTCTTCACAAGAAACAACAGTAATGAACACACTCAAGAATCTTTCTCCTCACAAGGAACACAAGTATTGAGTAGCACCATTTCTTAGACTGAAAAAGTTGAGAAAAAGAAGTGAAAAATCAAAAAAAAAAAAATATCCAAAGGAAAAGGTCAAGGGAAGAGAAAATAGGAGAGCTGTGTTGAGATTGATTTGTTCAGTTGTTAGGAAGGGAACAGAATCTGTAAAGTGATTGGGATAATAGAGCCTTGATGAGATATCACACTTAGATAAAAATAAGGAGTTGACAGTAGAAATTTCGGATTTCTTGAAGGGATTTGGACTGGACTTGAGAGATTTGCTAAGCTTGTGATGATTAGACTGAAATTAGATCTTGTGTTGACTATGTGGTATGTGGATTCGAAAACTCTAACTAGTGTGATGTTCCTGATGACTGACTGACTGTTTCTTGTTTTCAAACCTCAACCCTGTACTCTATCTGATGTTTGCTTGAGGGCAAGCAAAAGCTAAGTCTGGGGGAGTTGATATATCATGGTTTTTATGGTTTTTAACCATGATATAAGTCCTTTTTATTGAGTCTTTTTGGTCTTTTTAGAGTCTTAGAAGAATATTTGCAGGTTATAGCATGTCTGGAGCATAATTAGAGATTTTGGAACCTTTTGGAGCATTCTGAGTTGAAGCCACGAAGTACCAAGCTCGAAGCAAAAAGTATCCCATATGGTGACGCTCGTCACCACCTTTGGTGACGCTCGTCACCCATCAAGGAAGGAGCGTGGCTGTTTTATTAAAAGTGTGAAGAAGATTTGCAGAATTGGCCTAAAAGTTCTATTATTTACATGAAGACTCCAAATCGTGTTTAGCCTCTATTTATCAGGTTTTTCAGCCATTGTTGGCGATTATCTTAGTTTTTGAGAATTCAGAGAGCTTAGAGAGAGATTTATTCAGAGCTTTTTGGGGAGACAAATCCTGTACTCTTTTGAGAAGATTTCGAACCCCCTTATTCTTTTACTCTTTCTCTTAATGCAATTTTATTCAGTTATGTTTTGTGATTCCATAATCATGTCTGAGTAATCTTCTAGTTAAGTTAGGGTTTTTCAAAGGTTGATGAAGAGATTGTAGAATCGCTATCTCTTAGGAATATCTTTTGGTTTTTCATCTCTGCTTGCTTAAAATCGAATTTCTTAGACACATCATCTAGGAATCCGAAAATCATAGGTTGTTAAATATATGTGAGAGCATTATTCATGACCTGAACTAGTATTTGATGAGCAAAACAACTTAGTGCAAAGAGATTTGGCTTAGGAGTTTTGTAAACAATTGAATCTGATCATTCCTGCATGCTTAGGTTGTTAGGATTTGCAAAAAGATTAGAAACTCTGTGATTTATGCATAGATAACTTTTGCAATGAGAATTGATTAGTTATGCATCAGTGATTCATGTTTAAAACGGTTCTTAATCATTCCTGATTTCCTGCGTTATACATTCTTGGATTCAACCTGCGAACTGTCCTGACTTAGCGCTTTTAGTCTTCTGAGACTTAGATCATCTTACAGAATCGTTTGCTTACTTTCATTCATTCGTTCGCATTACATACATCATATCTAGCTTAGCATAATCCGAATCTACATTCGATAGTGTAGTTTTCATTTACTCTCTTGGGATTCGATACCCCTTGTACAAGGCTCTCTAGACCTTTTCCAAGGCTCTCTAGGCTTTAAGATCCCAAGATCCTAGAAGAGAAGGTATGAAGAACAAAGAAATCACAAAGCTTTAAACCTTTTCAACCCCTTTGAATCACCTCAACCCCTTTCCCTAAGGAAACTACTCGCTACTCATAAATAAAACTGAAAGCTAAGCATGATCAATCAACGATTAGGGGAAAAACTTGCTTAATATTGAATCGACTGGGGGTCACTCGATCTTCTGGTCGATCTCGTCTAGATCGACCTGCCTTGCCCGATCCGCAACTCGATCTCAGGTCCTTTGCTGAATGGTTGAGTTCTCCAAGTGTCCACAAGCTTCCTCACGAGCCTTAGCATGTCCATGAATCCTCCACAGCTCCAAAGCGTCCAAAAACAACCTGAATATGATGCATAATGCAAGAAACATGCGAATGCTAATGCAAAAGTGTTCTAGGACCTAAAATGGTACAAACTAACCTATAATGCAAGATGAATGCATGAAAAGCTACCCTAAATGCATGCAAAATATGTGAAATATATAGTAATATCAACTCCCCCAAACTTGTCTTTTGTTTGTCCTTAAGCAAACAAAATTCAAGAAGGAGGAGTGGTTTGAAAGTGGAAGCTCAAAACGAAAGATGTCAATGGAGAGATCGATTCAACGCCCAAGTTATAAGTTCTAAGATGCTAAGAAGTTATTCTACTTTGAAAACTTCAGCCATACCCATCAAAGCAAGCAATGACCCCTAGCTTAGTCTACACAAGCATTCAAATCAACCAACTCCTTAACATTCATTAAGCGTTAACCAATGGATCAAGTTGTGCACATCAAGCAAAAGCATTTGGTCAAAGGGGTAAGGTCACAAGATGAAATGATCTCGTTTTAAGAAGGGTTATAAAAATCAGGGGATCACTCAATGAAAGAATCCTATCTTTGACAAAATGCTAAAGGTAAAGGCACACCTATGCATGCAAGTTAAAGCTCCCTTCTACCCATTTTACCCAAGATGATCCTAGAAACTTCTAAAACCCAAAGTTAACCCCTAAATCTACCCTTTTCCAAAGCGCTTGATCATCTTCACTCTTCACAATGGGGGAAAATTCTCTTAGCTTTGCCGTGTGGTTGACTTCTTCTTTTTAGACCTTGCTCTTCATTGTTGATTGCTTGGCGCCGCCTTCATCACCTTTGGTGGATAGCTTGGTCAGATTTTTCCTTTTGGTTGACCTCTTCTTAGCTTTTTTGCTGCTGGCGCCTTTCTTTCCTTTAACACTTAGAGACTTTTATCTATTTTACTTAACCACATTTAACTCGTTCTCCTTTTGCTACTAACCCCATACTTCTTTCTTCTTTTTGAAAACATAAGAAACATGAAACTCTTAAACCACTCAAATGACCCTTTCCCCAAACTTCTAACCTAGTACCAAGCTCAAAATGCAAGCTGGTGTCTACAAGGGAGCTTCTCCTTGCCAGCCCTATTCCTAACACTTTTTGCTAAGATAGGATTGAAAATAATGCAATAAAAGGCCTCACTACTCACGCAAAAGTTTTTAGGTTTGAAAGGAGGTTAGGTTTAAGGCGTGGTTAACTATCCCATTATGATGAGGATCAGCTACTTGGATTAACAAGAGTGGTAAGAAAGGAAGAAGATAATCCAAGTATGTATAAGGGTAAGCCATGAAATCGCTTTCAATGCACAAACAAGATAATTCAATGTCAAGATTAAAGTTATAATAAGATGGAGTTGGCATCAAATCAAAGCGAGTTTCAACATAAGACTAGAGTATCAATTGCAAGTAATCAAGGTATGGTGCAGCCTTAACTTCAAACTCACTAGATGCAATCAAACAACAAACAACTTAGGCATTGAAAACAATTCAAACATTGACAACTTAACAAGTGTTTATCATTTATTCCCTATGCAAATACAGCAACCTAAATGATTTTTAAAATTTTTAGACTTAATCCTAAAATATTCTACAATGCAAGTGCAACTACATGAATTTTTTTTTTTGAAAATGTTTAAAAATTTTACCAATTTTTTTGATCTTTTCTATGTCTTAGGATGTATGCAAGACTCAAAGGATGATAACAGAAAATAAAAAGAATGAAAACATGTCAAACACACCACACACTCCCCCAAACTTGAATGACACCGTCTTGGTGGCAAACAAAGTCTAGAGAAGCTCAAAACACAAAGCAAAAACTTAAAACATGCGTGGTATATACAAGGGATGGTTGTTGGTACCTTGGAGCTAAACTCGGCTGGAACTTGAGGATGTTCCAGCGGAGCTGCTCTTGCTAGAGGAGCGTCGTGCTATGCCCTTGCCTTTGTCCGTGGTTGGGAGTTCATGGATGGAGTGACGTGCTTGTTGTGTGCTGCCTTGAGGCTCACAGATTACTATCTGACCAGTCGATCTCCTCCTCTTCTCGGGCTGCTCGACCTCTACACTCATGGACTGCTTAGACTGCGCGTGTGAGTTCCCTTGAAGCGCCTTGACCTTCTTGGCAAGTTTCTTGATCATCTTGCCTTGCCACTTGGTTAACTTGCGATGTACCTCCACGACCGAAGCTAGGAACTTCTCTGCTTTGGTTCTTGGCTCAAAATCTATCTTGGGGAGCTCAAAGTCAGCTGGCATCACGGCGTCTGAGGGTGGCGATTCTGAGGGCTCACGAGCGGCTTGAGCTGGGATCATGCCTGCTCCAAGTGGTGCATAACACTCCTCTTGAGTTTGACAAAACTCGATGGTGCCTATGATGTCCAAGTGTGTCTCATCCACATTAGGTAAGATGCATACGCTCTTCTTCTTGTCATCACTGTAGAACAGATAAGCAAAGAATCCTGGAGCTGGCGTAGGTCCCAAGCTATCGGTATTGCGCATATAGGTCTCGTCCATGTATGCTCTATTCGCGCAAGGTTCGAAGCTTTGAAGAGGTACACCGGCTTGAATGAAGAGTGGTGTAAGGAAGCCTCCAATGAATGCTGAATTTGCCTTGCACCTCATGGCATACGCCTTGTACTTCACCGAGGAAGATTCCAAGATACATCCATAATTAACATCATTCCCAAGCTCATCTTGCATCGCCTCGTGGTTCTCCTCTTCGCTGCTGCAAAGTATCCTCTTGATTCCTTGGAAGAGAAAGCACAGCTCGGTCTTTGTCACTGTAGGAGCCACGGATCGCCCACTGAAAGTGTTGGCTAGTAGCTTGAGAGTATACCTTAAAACGGGGTTCCTCACTTTCTTGATCTTAGCCGTGTTGGGTTTGTAGTCTTCATCACAAAGCACATCCCATAAATCGTTGGCAGTCTTGAGAGGAGGGAACTCTACTTGCTTAGCCGTGGAATTAAGGCCATAAGCTTAGCAAAGCTCTTCAATGGAGAGATGATAAGCTCGCCTCTTGACCTTGAAGGTGAGATGACCTTGTGACCTTGCGGATATATTGCGCAATCCATCCTTGAAAGGCATGCAAGCCCCATATCTTGGAGAAGGAAATCAAAATCTTCTAGAAGTCCCATCCTCTCCAACAGATCTTTACTAGCAAACTTAGTAGGCTCATAGCGCAGCCTCTCTAACCTCTTCTTTGCCAACTTTTCCTCATTTGTCCAACGAACCCTCTCTTGTACTTGCTGAGCTTCTTCTTGTTGAACCGCTTGTTGCCCCTCCTGACCTTCTCCTTCTTGTTCTGTCTCTTCTCTCGTTCTCTTGGGAGCCATAGTACCTGAAACACAATTCTCAAGCAAGGAGATGAGTAAAAGCGGCGAATGTAAGAAAATGACAGGTTATAGAAGAAAAACTTGCAACAATTAGCCAAGATTTTAAGGGATTTTATAAAAATTGTAGCTAGATAACAGAAAAGAAAATCTAGGGATAGTATTAAATCTAGAATTTTTCCTAGTATCTAGCTATATCTAAAATATTTCCTAATCCCCTAGCAAATCATCCCCTAAATCACAACAGAAAAGGATTTTCTCGGAAGATTAAGCAAGCAAATCAAATAACACGAAAATACCTTTGATTTTAGAGAAAAATTAAATGCACAAGTCTTCAAAACTCAAATTCGCTCTCTCTCTCTCTCTTTGTTTTGTGAAAATCGGGGTTTCAAAATGAAAAAACAAAAGAGAGAAAGAGAGGTTATAAAGATAAGAAAATTTTGGACACATGCAAGAGTGATTTCTGACAAAAGCTTGGTCAAGGCACATCTTTCATGGTCAAATATTCCTGCCTTGACCGAGATTTGAATTTAAAACAGGAGGAAAAGAAGGAAAGAGGGAAAAGAAATTGTTACCTTGACACAAAATCGAGTCCATTTGGTGTATCTAAGACTCGATCTCATGCCCATGTTGCTAGGATCGAGAGGTTTGATCGATCAGGGACTCGATTAAAATTGCATCGAGTCTTAGATCGATTATACCCTCTCTATCCTTGACTTTTGGTCAACCATGCATTGGTCCTTGGATCAAGCTACGTGATCGATTTGAGGGTCGATTTGGCTTAGATCGAGTGGCAGATCGAGTTGACTGATCGATCTATCTTTGAAGAACTTTCCCGAGAGAAATTTGATCGATCGATCCAGATTTGGACCGATCAATCCAATCTTCAAGAATTTTCCGAGACATTTTAGATCGGTCGATCTATATGGGATCGATCGATCCGAACTCATCTAGATCGACATTGTCTACTCGATCTCGTCTAGATCGACTGGCTCCTCTCGATTCTCTGACTCGGTCTAGTAAAGATCGAGCCAGAATTAGTCGATCTAGCACTCGATCTCTAGCCTATACTTAACACTTCTCGCCTCTTTTGGACTCCAAGATCACACCTGACAATCATTTATCCATTCACCTACACACTTAAACATTAAAAGCATAAAACTGAAGTAGAAATAAAGCAAAAATATGTACAAGATAGATATGGGAATGCCTCCCAAGTGCGTTTTCTTTAACATATTTAGCTAGAATTTACTTGGTTTAGGCCTGAGGGGGGTCTTGAAGAAGCATGGAGGTGCTCTCCTTGCTGCAATCACTCGCCAGGTAGGGATTAACTCTGTGCCCATTGACTGTGAAAGCATTACCGCTCTTGCCCACCATTGTAACCGCTCCGTAGGGTAGAACCTCTTTGATCTCAAACGGTCCACTCCACCTTGACTTGAGCTTCCCTGGGAATAGCTTCAACCTCGAGTTGTAGAGTAGCACCAAACTGCCTTCCCTCAACTCCTTGTGAACAAGCTTCTTGTCATGAACCGCCTTGGTCCTCTCTTTGTTGATGTTAGCACTTTCGTAGGCTTCCAACCGTAGCTCATCAAGCTCATGTAGCTCAATCAACTGCTTCTCCTGAGCTGTCTTGAGGTTGTAGTTCAGCTGCTTCACTGCCCAAAGTGCTCTATGCACCAATTCAACAGGAAGATGACATGCCTTGCCGTAAAGAAGAGTGAAAGGAGTAGTACCAATGGGGGTTTTGAAAGCGGTCCGGTAAGCCCACAAAGCATCGTCTAGCTTAACTGCCCAATCCTTCCGAGTAGTCCCAACTGTCCTTTCGAGTATAGCCTTGATCTGCCTGTTAGAGACCTCTACTTGCCCACTCGTTTGAGGGTGATAAGGTGTAGCTACCTTGTGCTTCACACCATACTTCCTTAAGAGACTTTCAAACACCTTGTTGACGAAGTGGCTTCTACCGTCACTGATTACTACCTTGGGGACTCCAAACTGTGGGAATATGATGGTCTTGAAAAGCTTGATCACCACCTTTGCATCATTTGTTGGGGAAGCTATAGCCTCAACCCACTTAGACACATAATCAACTGCCACCAAGATGAACTTGTTGCCGTAAGAAGATGGGAACGATCCCATGAAATCTATCCCCCATGCGCCAAAGACATCTACTTCGAAGATAGGAACCTGAGGCATCTCATTTCTCTTGGTGATGTTTCCTGCCTTTTGACACGCTTCACAAGCCTTAATAAATTCATGAGCATCCTTGAAGATAGAAGGCCACCAGAAACCCGCTTGTAACACCTTTGTAGCGTTCTTGAAAGAAGCAAAATGACCACCATATGAAGAGCCGTGACAATGTAGGAGTATGTCCTTAGCTTCTTCCCTTTTTACACACCTCCTATACAAGCTGTCTACGCCTCTCTTGTACAAGTATGGCTCGTCCCAAAAGTAGTGGAAGACATCTCTTATAAACTTCTTCTTGTGGTAATGGGCTAGGTGAGAAGGCTCTTCTCCACATGCCAAGAAGTTCACTATATCAGCATACCAAGGCAAGTCTTCTTCGTTGAAACTCAAGACCTCTTCAAACTTGTCTTCAAGCTTCTCACATACTGCTGTGGTGATCATCATGAGCTGCTCTTCAGGAAGTGAATCATCAAGTGGCAAAGCTTCATTAATTCTCATCCTTGAGAGGTGATCAGCAACACCATTCTCTATCCCCTTCTTGTCTTTGATCTCCATATCAAACTCTTGTAGAAGGAGAATCCACCTTAGAAGCCTCGGTTTAGTGTCTTTCTTGGAATATATGTACCTTAAAGCTGCGTGATATGAATAGACAACAACCTTAGTGCCTACGAGGTATGCTCTGAACTTCTTAAAAGCAAACACAACGGCCAGCAACTCCTTCTCGGTGGTAGCATATCTGACTTGCGTGTCATCCAAGGTAAGGCTGGCATAGTAGATTATATGCAACCGCTTGTCTTTCCTCTGGCCAAGAACAGCCCCTACGGCGTAGTCGCTCGCGTCACACATGATCTCGAATGGTAGAGTCCAGTCCGGTGCTTGTACTATAGGCGAGGATACAAGAGCTTCCTTGATGGTCACGGAAGCATGAAGACAATCCTCATCAAACACAAAGTCAGCTTCCTTTATGAATCTCCTGTAGAAGCCTGCGTGGCCTACGAAACTCCTTACTCCCTTCACATTAACCGGCGGCTCAAGACTCATCATGGCCTCAACCTTGGCTTTGTCAACCTCTATGCCCTTTTCTGATATCCTGTGGCCAAGTACTATCCCTTCTTTCACCATGAAGTGACACTTCTCCCAGTTGAGAACCAAGTTTGTCTCCTCACAACGCTTAAGTACCTTGCAAAGATTCAACAAACAAGCAGAAAAGGACGCACCATAGACTGAGAAGTCATCCATAAAAACTTCAACCATCTCTTCTATAAGATCAGAGAAGATCGACATCATACACCGCTGAAACGTAGCTGGTGCGTTACACAACCCGAATGGCATCCTTCGATATGCGAAGGTGCCATAAGGGCATGTAAATGTCGTCTTCTCTTGATTGTTTGGATGGATTGGTATTTGAAAGAAACCACTATATCCATCAAGAAAAGCAATAGTAAGGATGATTAGCAAGCCTCTCAAACATTTGATCAATAAAAGGTAAAGGAAAATGATCCTTTCTAGTAGCAGAATTCAGCTTCTTATAGTCTATACACATACGGTGACCTGTTATAATCCTAGTAGGAATCAATTCTTCTTTATCATTCTTAATGACCGTGATCCCTCCCTTCTTAGGCACCACGTGTATAGGAGAAACCCACGTGCTGTCACTTATGGGATAGATCACGTCAGCCTCTAACAACTTAAGAATCTCCTTCTTAACTACTTTTTTCAAATTCGGGTTTAAACGCCTTTGATGTTCAATAGAACAAGAGTTCTCATTATCTAAGTGAATCCTTTGAGTGCAAAGCATTGGTGAAAGGCCCTTAATGTCACTTAGAGAGTACCCAATGGCCTTCCTATACTTTCTCAGCTCATTGAGGAGCGAGTGCAACTCATCATCACTTAGGTTCTCATTAACAATCACCGGATAGGTGTCATTAAGCCCTAAGAAAGCATACCTTAGCCCTTTTGGGAGCTCCTTTAGGTCCACCTTTGGGGCTAGCAGCTCGCTCCAGTCCACCTCGTGGCTCTTGTTGACGTTCCCATCCTCAGTAGCCTCCTTAGAACCCAAGACATGACCCAAAAGACTGCTTTCTTGAACCGTTGTCCCCTCTGAGATCGAGTCATCCAGTCGATCTTGCACTCGTTCTGATTCGGATCGAGCAACATCACTCGATTCACCTACTCGATTTGATTGGGATCGAGCAGGAGATCGAGTCTCCGTATCGTTCTCTGAGCTGATCGATTGGCTTCTCTCGATCTTCCCATTGATTGTTTTGCTGGATCGACCAATGTCCTCGATCTTCTTGTCGATTGCTTTCCTGGATCGAGTGATCTTCTCGATTGCCTGATCGATCTCTAGGCATCCACCTTCATCTTCTATCACAACGTTTCTAGATTCAAGGAGATTAACATACTCCTGAGTCCTCTGATCCAAGAAACCGTACCTCCTCTTTCCTTAGTCAATGCCAGCTTCAAGTGATCCTCTTGTGCAAGCTCTTCTAACAATTCATCCGCCAAGGCATCCAAGGTTTCTATGTAGAATGCTTGTCCTTCTATGGTCGGCTTCTTTAAGACCTCATTAATGTCAAAATCCAGCTTTATGTCCTTGCCCAAGTGATATGCTCAAATTAACCCTTAGAGCTACTCTCTCAAATTAAGAGATCACTGTAGTACTAAGGGATCGAATCCACAAGGACTTAAGACTATCACTCAACAGATTGTAGATTCAAATAAAGCTAAGCAATCAATAATGAAATGAAAATAAAATAACAACAAAAGTAATGATATCAGGTGCGGATTGTAGGTTCTTAAACTCAGAAGACAAGGCGCTAGGCAATGGGAAATTCGCAGGTTGACATAAATCGCAGACTACGAACTGAAAGGAATATTTATTAAAACCGTTCTAGAACTTGAAACACTAATGTAAAACCAATCGACTTCCATCGCAGAGATTAACTATGATCAGATTCTAGAATTCTAAATTCCTTTGCAAATTCTAACAACCTAAACATGCATTAAAGATCAGGTTCGATATGTTCATAAAATCACTAATCCAAATTTCTTTGCAACTAGTTATTTTGCTCATCTAAGATAGTTCTGGTGATTAACAATGTTTCCACATCCATTAAACAACCTAAGATCTGATTTCTAGATGATCAATCTTAAAACCAGTATTAAAGCAATCTAGATGAAGAACCAAATGATTTATCCTTCCAGTTTTGTAATTCTAACAATTCATTATCAACCTTTGAATAACCCAAAACCTAACTAGCATATTACTCAGACATAGAAAGTGAAACACAAATCATGACTGAATAATATTGCATTAAGAAAATAGAGTAAAAGATGAAGGGGTTCGAAATTCTTCTCTACAGAGTATGGATTTGTCTCCCCAAAAGCTCTCAATCTAATCTCTCTCTTAGTCTCAATGAATATCAGAATCATAGCCGAACAATGGCTTAGAAAACCTAAATACAAGTCTAAACACGAATTGGGGCAAAAATGCAAATGGTGGGAAACTTCTGGGCTAAGTTGCAATTCTTTCTAGTGAGTTTTTATGCTTCTTCGCGATCACGACCGGTGTCGATCGACACCAAGTGGTGGGTGTCGATCAACACCCTACTCCTTATTGCCCTCCGACTTGGTCCTTTCAGCAACAGCTTCAGTATAGCTCCAAAAGATTCCAGAATCCACAATTATGCTCTATTTGTACCTAGACCTGCAAAGAATCTAAAGGACTCGAAAAATATCAAAAAGACTCTATAAACAAGACTTATATCATGGTCAAAAACCAGCAAAAACCATGATATATCAACTCCCCCACACTTATCTTTTGCTTGCCCTTAAGCAAACATCAGACATAGCCTAGAGTAAAGGTTTGAAAACAAAGAAAAAGTCAGTCATACATCAGGAACACCACATTGATTAACACTTTCGAATCCACATACCACAGGGTCAACACAAGATCAAATTTCAGTCTAATCATCACAGGCTTAGCAAATCTTTCAAATCCAGTTCAAGCTCTTTCAAGAAATCCGAAATCTCTACTGTTAAACTTCTTATTTCTATCTAAGTGATGTCTCATCAAGGTTTTAACATCTCTATCACTTATAGATTCTTTTCCCTTCCTACATAACTGAACAAGCAGTCTCAACACAGTTCTCCTATTTTCTCTTCCCTTGATCTTTTCTTTCTGATTTTTTTTTATTTTAAGCTCTTTCTCATATTTTAATAGTCTAAGATATGGTGCTACTCAATACTTGTGTTCCTTGTGAGGAGACAGGTTCTTGAGTGTGTTCACTACTGTTGTTCCTTGTGAGGAGACAGGGTCATGAATGCACCAAACTTTTTGACTCAAAATCTTTTAAACTCATTCAGGGAAGATCAAAGAGAAACTGTGTTTTAACATACTTTTCAGTGTTAGAAGAGAGAATCAAGATCAAAGAGAGTCAAGCACCAAGACAAGAAGTTTTAAGTTCATTTAAGTAGAGCTAACAGCACATTTTTCAGATTTTCTAAGAACCTAAACCTTCATTGCTAGACTGATCTACGTATGACTTTCAAATTAGTAAGACTTGCCATCAACAACTGTGGCAATGGTTCTTATAAGCATCAATGTTCTGTGGTTTGTTCCAAGAAAAACTGACAATTTCAAAAATTTTGACTCAATAAAACAGGTTTTGACTCAACTTTGAGACTCTATAAATACAAAACAATGTACACAATGTCAGCAACGACCTCCTCCAGACTTAAACAACACTGTCCCCAGTGTTATCAAGCAAGGAGTTGGTAAAAAGAGGCACTGAAATGATTTGTACAGAGATGGAAAGTGGTACCTGTGACTGCGCGTGGTGTCGATCGACACCACATGGTTGGTGTCGATCGACACCCTGTCCGAAAACAGAATGTGATGACCCAAACATGTGTATGTGTTGTAAGTTAGATTGTTAGCTGATGTTCTCCAAAGTCAAGACTGTTAAGAACACTCAAGCAAATAATTAAAAGCAACAACATAATCCATAATCTCATCAGTTCAAACAAGTTTCATAACACAATCAAAGCTGACAAACTGACTCAAGACAAAGACATAAAAACTGACTCAAGAGAAAATGAAAAATAACAAAGGGAAAAGAAAAAGTAACCAGGATAGCTAGAGAAACTAATCCTCATCCTCAGGATCAGGTGAATGTGGGCGAACACAACCGCAGTTGGAGATCACCGAGACAATGTTCCACAACGCCTGAATACTCTGCACCACATAACGCTGAAAGGTAGCATGCTCCATCGGGATGTCAGGAGTCGGTGGAAGTGTATGGGGACCAATCGGCGGAGGCATCGTACGTGGTAGTGATGGGTGACGAGAGGAACCTCCAGCAAGGCCCTCAACAGGTGCATCCTCAGCAGTAGAAGCAGCAGCGCGGGAAGATCCTCCTCTACGCCTAGTAGCAGGCGCGGATCGTAGCAGTGTAGCATCAGGCTGGAAGCTGAGGGAGTCTGTCTGCAGTGTAGTGACAGCAGTCTGAGGCAGCGGAATAAGGCATCGCTGACCAGTGTGACTAACGAAGCTCCATAGCGGCTCATCTCCTGCGATCCAGTGTGTCCTCCTTAAGTAATCCAGGTCAATGAGGTGGCGCTCAGACACAACTCTGCAAGTGGAAGTGTCAATGCGGAAGTGGCAGAAGATGGGGGTGAGGAGGCTGCCAATACTCTCGGGCCTGCCCCCGAGCTCTAGTGAATGCCTTGGTCTTCAGCGAAGCCAAGTGATGGGCAAAAATGGCACCCATGTTAACATCGCTGTCAACCGGATACTCCTCTGTCAACACATCCTCAATGCCGTAATACAGGAGAGTCAACTCAGAAACTCTCATCTTCCCGGGCTCAGACTTGCACAGGAGAGTGGTGGAGAAAAGGCGGACAAGGTAGCGCAGCAACGGATGGCGCACATCAGCCTGAGTAGACCTCTTGGAGTCATAAACTCTATTCCCGAAATGGGACCAGAAACTGTTCAGGTCAAGAAACGGCGTCGGAAGGGAGACGCCAGTGCGCTCTGGATCGAACCCGAAGATGGTACAGAGCTCAGGAAATGTGATCCTGTACCTGATGCCTCTGATGAGGAATGTGAGAGTCCCCTCATCTGCTCTCCTCACGATATCATTGGTGTAATACACCCTCGCCGTGGCAATGAACTGGCGGACTAGCTCTGGGTATAAATCGTACTACTTGGTCGCTATGGTACCCAAGCCAATCTTCTGCAGCACGCGCAGCGCCTCTTCCTTGAGCCCGAAGCGGCATAATGTAGCCTCATCTGCGAACCGTGTAGGCGCAAAGTCCATCTTGAGCCAGGCATTGTAGAACAATGTGTCATAATCATCCCACTCCTCACTGATGTCCCGAAAAACGCAAGCGCGTTTTGCTACCTCCTTCGCCGGAGTATCCTCCCAAACCCTCTCCATCGGGATCCTCAACCCTTCTCTCCGAGGCCATGGAGGAAGAGCTGGTATAACAGGTACTAGGTTGGAGGATTCTTCGGTCTCAGTGCGTGGTCTCTTGCTGTTTCGTGGAGCCATCTGCACGCAGAAAACTAAGAAAACGCAGAAATTTCAAAAACCAAAATTCGAAAGTTTGAAAATTTAAAATCTGGCCTATATCATCAAGGGCAAACCTAACCAGCAACTTAGTGACCACTAATCACAAACAATTCAAGCCTAAAACCCCAAATTCGGACCTGTTTTTGCAAAATTCATCATCAATCCGAAAATTTTAAAATTTTGCAAAACAAGCTATAATAACTAAGGGACAAGGTTGAATTCCTCCTAAACAACCTATAGAAGCATGATTCAAGTCCTAAATCAAGCTAAAACAGGTTAAATTGGAAGTTTCAAACCTTGGGGTCGAAATGAAAAATTGAGTTTCGAGTGTCATACCTTGCAGATCGGATTAGTGAGTTATATATTCAGAACCAGCACGAAATTCCGCCCAGGATAGGCTTTTGAATCACTCAAATCCGTCAACAAACAAGGAAGTTGTGATTTGGAGAAAAATTTGATAGTTTTCGGGTTTTAGAAGAAGTGAAGAGGAAGGAGATGAAGTCGGGGTTTTATCGGACTTACCTGATTAATGAGGGTGTCGATCAACACTGGGTAGGTGGTGTCGATCGACACTGGTCAGTGTCGACCAGGGTGTCGACCGTGGTCGACAGGTGCTCGCCTCGACACCCTGTGCGAAATTTTTTTTTTTTTTTTTTTAAACACACGAAAATGAGTTAGTAAAAATCGAAAATTAGACTAAGTATGTACACTTACCAGTGGATTGCCTCCCACCAAGCGCTCGTTTAACGTCATTAGCTTGACTGTCCTCAGGATCAGGCTGTGGGTGCATCTGCCAAAGGTATAATCTGTCCTTCGGGAATCACGGCTTGCGCCCAGTAATGTTTCACCCTTTGCCCATTGACAACAAACTCCCTGCCTTTTGGAGTTGACAGAACAACTGCGCCATATGGTCTGGCTTCCTTGACTGTGAAAGGTCCTGACCAACGAGAACGCAATTTTCCAGGAAATAATTGTAAACGTGAGTTATACAAAAGTACCTGGTCATTTGGTTCAAAGTGTCTGGCAAGAATTTTCTTGTCATGGTAGGCTTTGGTCCTCTCTTTGTACAGCTTTGAGTTCTCATATGCATGATGTCTGATCTCATCTAACTCATTGAGCTGTATCTGACGCCTCTCTGCTGCAGATTTCCAGTCAAAGTTCATCTTCTTGACAGCCCAACTTCCCTTGTGTTCAAGCTCCACTGGAAGGTGACATGCTTTCCCATAAAGCAGATGGAACGGTGTGGTGCCAAGTGGTGTTTTGAATGCTGTCCTGTAGGCCCAAAGTGCATCATCTAACTTGGCAGACTAGTCCTTTCTTATCTTCCCTACTGTCTTCTCCAGGATTTTCTTGATTTGCCTGTTGGAAACTTCAACCTGACCACTTGTTTGAGGATGATAAGGTGTAGCAACCTTGTAATGAACTCCATACTTCTGCAGCAGCTTCTCAAACACTCTATTGATAAAGTGTTTTCCACTATTACTGATCACAATCCGTGGCACTCCAAACCTGGGAAAAATGATGGTTTTGAACAGCTTCAGGACCACTGCAGCATCATTGTGTGGACTGGCAATTGCTTCCACCCATTTGGAGACATAATCCACTGCAACCAGGATGTACTTGTTCCCAAAGGATGAGAGAAAAGGTCCCATGAAATCTATGCCCCAGCAGTCAAAAACTTCAACTTCAAGTATGAAGTTCTGTGGCATCTCATGTCTTCTACTGATCTTCCCTCTCCTTTGGCAGACATCACAGTGTTAGATGAATGTCTGAGCATCCTTGAACATTGTAGGCCACCAGAACCCTGCTTGTAGAACCTTGGAGACAGTCTTAAAGGTAGCAAAGTGTCCTGCATACTCAGAGCCATGACAGTGGAAAAGCACATTATGAACCTCAGTTTCTGCAAGGCATCTTCTGTAGATTCCATCTGAACAGTACTTGTACAAGTATGGTTCATCCCAGTAATATTTCCTTAGTTCCCTCATGAATTTCTTCTTCTCATACCCTTTGAGAGTGTCAGGGACCTCATCTGCAGCTAGGTAGTTGGCAATATCAGCATACCAAGGCCTAGAAGAGGTTGCAACTGTGAAGATAGGCTGAGAGAAAACATCACGCAGCATCTGTTGAAGCACAGTTGCAGTTCGGGACTGGTGTCGATCGACACCAGATGGGGTATGTCGATCGATACTGGTCAGCATCGACCAAGGTGACGAGGGAGATGTCGATCCTGCTCGATTATGGCTTGCATCGAGATTGGTGTCGATCGACACCAAGTGGTGGGTGTCGATCGACACCCTGTTTGCAGTTCGAGAAAAGTGTAGTGCATCCGTATCTGAAGTCTGCCATCTTGCCTCAATGAGACATATGTTCTCCTCTGGTAGGAAATCATCAATGGGGGCGTTGTCTTCAATTCTAATTCTGGATAGATGGTCAGCTACTCTATTCTCAACCCCTTTCTTGTCCCTTATCTCAATGTCAAATTCTTGCAGCAGCAAAATCCATCTTAACACTTACTTGTTCTGAAATCAGCATTGTTCCTTGCTCCAGCCCCAGATTCTTGATCATCATCCTTTTCACATATCTCTTTATCACATGAGTAGTCGTTATGGCATCTATCAAAGGAATCTCCACCACTAGCTTATCCATGATAGCTTTAATCCTAGCATCCTCCAGTTCCAGTTTAGACTTCTTTTGGCTCCTTGGATAAGGCACCTTTGGCTTATAGACCTTTTCTTCTGCACTTTCTGGAGTCTGAGAACTCGGAGTTTGCTTATATGGTGGGTGTCGATCGACACCAGGGGGTGGGTGTCGATCGACACTGGTTCCTGAGAGTGGTGTCGATCTGGTGTCGGGCAGCTTGTCGACCTCGGTCGATATCCGTTCGCCTCGAGTCGAGGAGTCGCGAATTTCCTCTGGTGTAGATCGACACTGAGGGGTTGGTGTCGATCGACACCCTTCGAAATTTTCGAAATCTTCATCTTCAAACTCCTGCAGCTGCTCGAAACCTCCTGCACTAAAGCCCTTTCTCTGCACTGGCTGCAAATTCTTTCCACTCCTCAGCGTAATGGCGTTAACAGAGTGTCTTGGGTTGGTGTCTGTCCTTCCTGGAAGGAACCCGTCCTGCCTTTTCACAACCCCAGCAGTTTGAGCCACTTGAGTATCCAAAGTCTTCACTTGAGTGTTCAGAGCTTCGATTTTCCCATTCAAATCCTGATACAGGGCGTCAATCTTGCCATTGAAGTCAACTGTAATCTCCTGCTGACCTTCTAGCAATTGCTCAAGCATGGCTTCCATTTTTCTTGAAGCTGATGGTGCTGGTGCAGGCTGATAAGATGAGGAACTATAGTTCCTGTTGAAGTTGCTGTTCTGATAAGGCTTTTGGTATTCAGTCTTCTATAACTGAGGCTTGGAAGTGTAGCCAGTAGAGTTCTGATTCCCTGTGAAGTTGCTCCTCTGCATATTCCCACTGAATCCTTTATTTCCCTGCTGATTGTTGTATCTCTGACCTTGGAAACCAGCTTCATTGATGTAGTTGACATCTTCCTTTTCAAACTCCTCAGCTGGCTCGAATGTCTCAACTTCAGCAGCAAACTGAACAGACTTCCTCCCCACCCAGAAGATTATGCACAGAATCCAGCTTGGCCTTCATCTCAGCAACAAACTGATTACTACCTGCACCCCCAGCGTTTTTCTGTCTCTCAAAATCAGCATTCTTTGTGCTGTTGCTAGAAGCTAGGTTCTCTATCAGCTTGATCGCATCAGCTGGGACTCTTGTGTTGAAGTTCCCATTGCTTGCTGCATCCAGAGCCATCTGGTATTTCCAATCAACACCTCTGAAGAAGATTCCCAGCAGTTGTACTTCATTAAACCCATGATGTGGGCAGTCCCTTTGGTACAGCTTAAATCTCACCCATGCTGCTTTAAAATCTTCTGTTGGACCTTGGGAGAATGTGGCGATATTTCTCTTCAACTCTTCTGACCTTGGATCATCATAGAAGTTGTTGAGGAAAGCAGATTTAGTGTCCTCCCATGTAGTCAAAGAAGCAGGTTCCAGCTGTTTGAGCCAATGTGCTGCATCTCCTTCCAAAGAGTGAGGAAAAAGCTTGCAGAACAGGAAGTCATTGGTGACTCCATTGGCTTCAACACTTGAAGCCAGGTCTTCAAACTTCTCAATGTGGTCCATTGGGTGTTCATGTAGAAGCCCATGGAAAGGATGCTGACCTACAAGCTGATAGTAACTGGGTTTCAGCTCAAAGTCATTCCTCTGAAAGGCGGGTGGGCGGATTGCAGCTCTATTTGCATAGAACTGATCTGGCCTGTTGTAATCTCCCAGAGTCCTCTGTGGATGACGCCCAGCAGCATCTCCAGCAGCTTTCTGTTGTACATTCTGCTCCTCAATTACAACGCCATTGTCATCTATCCTCTGCCCATCCTCATTCCTTCTGTTCCTTACTATGTCAACTAAATGACCCTCAGCATATATCCTCAAAACAAGTGGTCCAACCATTTTAGTCTGTTTTTTTGGCTTTCCTAATGGTTCTCTCTAACTTGGCGAGTTCGTCGATGCCTAAAGTCACAAGTTCTTTGTCTTTGTTGCTCCTGGTACTGCGATTATGCATGCACCTGAAACAGACAACAGAAAAGTGAAAGAAGTTAGTAAACAGAAAATAAAAGCTTAGTTAAAATTTTAAAACAAAAAATCTGAAAGTAATATCTAAGTCCCCGGCAACGGCGCCAAAATTTGATATGCTCAAATTAACCCTTAGAGCTACTCTCTCAAATTAAGAGATCACTGTAGTACTTAGGGATCGAATCCACAAGGACATAAGACTATCACTCAACAGATTTTAGATTCAAATAAAGCTAAGCAATCAATAATGAAATGAAAATAAAATAACAATGAAAGTAATGATATCAGGTGCGGATTGTTGGTTCTCAAACTCAGAAGACAAGGCGCTAGGCAATGGGAAATTCGCAGGTTGACATAAATCGCAGACTACGAACTGAAAGGAATATTTATTAAAACCGTTCTAGAACTTGAAACACTAATGTAAAACCAATCGACTTCCATCGCAGAGATTAACTATGATCAGATTCTAGAATTCCAAATTCCTTTGCAAATTCTAACAACCTAAACATGCATTATAGATCAGGTTCGATATGTTCACAAAATCACTAATCCAAATTCCTTTGCAACTAGTTATTTTGCTCATCTAAGATAGTTCTGGTGATTAACAATGTTGCCACATCCATTAAACAACCTAAGATCTGATTTCTAGGTGATCAGTCTTAAAACCAGTATTAAAGCAATCTAGATGAAGAACCAAATGATTTATCCTTTCAGTTTTGTAGTTCTAACAATTCATTATCAACCTTTGAATAATCCAAAACCTAACTAGCAGATTACTCAGACATAGAAAGTGAAACACAAATCATGACTGAATAATATTGCATTAAGAAAATAGAGTAAAAGATGAAGGGGTTCGAAATTCTTCTCTGCAGAGTATGGATTTGTCTCCCCAAAAGCTCTCAATCTAATCTCTCTCTTAGACTCAATGAATATCAGAATCATAGCCTAACAATGGCTTAGAAAACCTAAATACAAGTCTAAACACGAATTGGGGCAAAAGTGCAAATGGTGGGAAACTTCTGGGCCAAGTTGCAATTCCTTCTAATGAGTTTTTATGCTTCTTCGCGATCACGACCGGTGTCGATCGACACCAAGTGGTGGGTGTCGATCGACACCAAGTGGTGGGTGTCGATCGACACCCTACTCCTTATTGCCCACCGACTTGGTCCTTTCAGCAACATCTTCAATATAGCTCCAAAAAATTTCAGAATCCAGAATTATGCTCTATTTGTACCTAGACCTGCTAAGAATCTATAGGACTCGAAAAATACCAAAAAGACTCTATAAAAAAAACTTATATCATGGTCAAAAACCAGCAAAAACCATGATATATCACCAAGTGTAGAGCTATCTTCCCATTCTTGACATCAATGATGGCTCCGACGGTTGCAAGGAACGGTCTTCCTAGTATAAGCGGATCTTTAGGCTCTTCATCCATCTCAAGCAACAAAGTCAGTTGGTACATTGACATCGCTTATTCTCACTGGAAGATCCTCCAACATACCCACTGGAAGTCTCACGCTTCTATCTACTAACACAAGAGAGATTCTACACTCTTTGAACTGTGTAAAACCAAGCTTCTTTGCTATAGAATGGGGCATGAGATTGATACTTGATAGGGTCAGGTTTTACCCAAATAAAACTACTGCAAGTGCACAGCTAAAGCAGTTGTAGTACAAGGGGTATCGAATCCCAAAGGAGTAATGCAGACTACACTATCGAATGTAGATTCAGATTAAGCTAAGCAAAATATAATGTATATAATACGAATCAATAAATAAAAGTAAGCAAACGATCTTTGTAAGATGATCTAAGTTTCAGAAGACTAAAAGCGCTAAGTCAGGACAGTTCGCAAGTTGAATCCAAGAATTCAGAATGCATGAATCAGGAATGATTAAGAACTGTTTTAAACATGAATCACTGATGTATAACTAATCAATTCTCATTGCAGAAGTTATCTATGTCTAAATCACAGAGTTTCAAATCTCTTTGCAAACCCTAACAACCTAAGCATGCAGGAATGATCAGATTCAATTGTTTACAAAACTCCTAAGCCAAATCTCTTTGCACTAAGTTGTTTTGCTCATCAAATACTAGTTCAGGTTATCAATAATGCTCTCACATATATTTAACAACCTATGATTTTTGGATTTCTAGATGATGTGTCTCAGAAATTCGATTTTAAAGCAAGCAGAGATGAAAAACCAAAAGACATTCCTAACAGATAGCGATTCTACAAACTCTTCATCAACCCTTGAAAAAGCCCTAACTTAACTAACAAAACTACTCAGACATGGTGATTTGAGAAAACATCATGAAGAGAATAGATTGCATAAAAGAAATAAGAAGTAAAGATGAAGGAGTTCGAAATCTGCTCTGAAAGAGTCTGATTTGTCTCTCCAAAAGCTCTTCTACAAATCTCTCTCTCAAGCTGTCTAAAATAATAAGATACAAGATATCTGCCAAAAGAATGGCCGAAAAACCTAATATAGAAGCTAAAACACGATTTGTGGTCTTTTTAAAAATACTGGAACTTCTGGGCCAAAACTGCAAATAATCCTCTATCTTTTAGAGAACAGCGACGACCCCTTCCTTTCTGGGTGACGAGCGTCACCAGGTTGGTGACGAGCGTCACCCATATGCATAATTTTCTTCCCGAGTTGGATACTTCATGGCTTCAACTTGCAATGCTCCAAAAAGCTCAAATATCTCCAATTATGCTCCAGACATGCTATAACCTGCAGACACTCTTCTAGGACTCTAAAAAGACCAAAAAGACTCAATACAAAGGACTTATATCATGGTTAAAACCCATAAAAACCATGATATATCAATACTTGCACCAAGATCACACAAACAGCTCTTGAACTTCTATGGACCCAAAGCACAAGGAATGGTGAAGGATCCTGGATCTCCTAGCTTCTTAGGAACAATCTCTTTGTGAATGATGGCGCTACACTCTTCACTAAGCACCAAGACTTCTTTACTCTCCTTAGTCTTCTTTGTAAGGGTGTCTTTAAAGAACTTAGCACACTTTGGCATCATAGCTAGGCAATCCACAAGAGGCAACTTGATCTCAACATCCTTTAGATGCTTCTCAATCAAGAGTCTATGCTTCTCTATAAGCTGTTTCTTGAAGCGGCCAGAAAAAGGAAGCTTAGGTACATACGGTAGACGCACATAAACATCTTTCTCTTTAGTAGCTTGCTCCACTTTCTTCTCTACGACTACCTCTTTACCCTTTCTTGGTCTATCAATCCGTACATTTTCAAAGTTGATCTCCTCATCGGCTGAAAGCTTATCCTCCCCCTCTTGAACCACAATGTCCTCATTGGTCTTAGGAGCAACTCGCGGTGTAAGTTCTTTGCCACTCCTTAGTGTAATGACATTGGCGTAATCTTTGGGATTCTGCCCACACTTGTCCAGTAAGCTGTTCTGACTGCTTGTAGTAGCTTTTCCCTTCTCTAACTGCTTGATCTTATTGTCCAGGTTTGTTAACTGAGTTGAGACGTCAGTAAGAGAGGAGTCAAGGCGGTTGTTCATCACGGGAAACTTCTGATTAGTAGAAGCTTGACCTTGAAGCAACTGCTGGAATATAGCTTGGACCGGATCCTGTTGTTGCGGTTGCATTTGTTGTTGGTGAGGAACAAAGCCGGGAGGAAACATAGGAGTGTAACCTTTGTTGCCTTGCTGCTGCTTCTGACCCTGGAAGTTCCCTTGCCTCTGCCCTTGAAAGTCACTATTCGCTTGAAAACCCTTGTTGTAAGGAACAAACGGCTTTGCTTGCTGAGGGGGGTACACTTAATCTTTAGGGTTTTCAACATTCGTGCTCCTGTAAGAGAGATTGTTGTTCGCTTGGTAGCCTTGTGAATAGACCTGATTCTTGTTGAAGTTCTGACCAGCAATCCAGTTAGCTTCTTCTTGGCTCAAGTCTAGCTCCTCTAAGACTTCATCCGCTTCACCAACAAAGTGAATATGCTTCTGATTAGCAAGCACCAACTTGTCTATCTTCTCATGAAGTGACTTAAGCTCTTTCTTGTGAGACTCTAGCTCGGAACCTCTTGGTAAACGGTCGTAGTCTTCAGCGTAGTTACCGTCACTCAATGCCAAGTTCTCGATTAGCTCCATGCCTTCTTCTACTTCTTGACCAAGGAAGTTTCCCTTGCTTGCCGTGTCAAGTAGCAACCGTATCTTGGGCAATGCTCCGGGGTAGATGGTGCTTAGGAGAGTCTCTTCACTGAAGCCGTGGTGAGGACACTGAATGGTATAGTCTTCAAATCTCTCCATGGCTTCATTGAATGTCTCATTGTTCCTTTGAGTGAAACCACTGATCTCACTTCTCAACCTTGCTGTTCTTGTGCTAGAGAAGAACTTTGAGAGGAAAGCCTTCTTAAACTCAGCCCAAGAGGTAATGGTACCTTGTGGAAGTGTCTTTTCCCAATGCCTAGCCTTGTCTCCGAGAGAAAATGGAAAGAGACGCAGCTTGAAAGCATCTTCAGATATGCCATTTATCTTGATCATCCCACAAACTTGCTCAAAATTGTCAAGATGCTCTAAGGGGTCTTCCATTGCCAGCCCATGGAACTTGCTATTCTGAACCATAGAGAAGAATCCTGGCTTTATCTTGAAGTTGTTGTTCTGTATCGGTGGAGGAGTGATCCCAAAACGATTATGATGCGTATTAGGAGCATCTCCAGCACCAATGATCTGTGGGGGTCTAGCCGCGTGGATGGGGTTTCCATTGCCCCTTCCCACAGCACCGTGAGCTGGTGGAGGTCCCACGGGATGTTCTTGCTCAGCCATTGTTGTAAAGTCTACTGAACCGGCCTGAACGATCTCCTCAAAAGCTCTAGCTTGCTCTCTAACTCTTCTTGATCTTGCGTGCCCAAGTTGATGAATATTGTCCAGGGGTGTAAGTAAGTTGTTGTCACCCCTAGAACGCAGATTCATGTACCTGAAAGACACAAGTTTGAAGGCAGAGAGATTAGTAACCAAACTTAAAGTAAAGGCTTAGTCTTTACTAAACCTCGAATCTTAATGCTTCCTAGCAACCCTAAGATGGCAACGGCGCCATTTGATAACAGGATTTTACTAATGCAAGCAGGAGGTTATCAAAACTCAAGCAACACACAGTTGTAGTATAGCAAGAGGTATCAATCCATTCCTAGGGGGCAGGAAGAGCAATAAAAATGCAAGGATCTAGTGAATCTAAGCAAATATGATAAATGATTGGTAAAATCTAGGAAAACTAAATACAACGATCTAATGCAATGCAAAACAATTTTAAAATCCCTAGAAGAGGGTTAACTACCACGAGGAATAAGCAAAAGATGAAAAATGCAAAGCTACTAAAAACAAAAAAATTGACCAGTGAATCGACCACAGGATCGAGCATTGGATCGAGCAGAATGGATCGATCTAACAAGCAACTCAAATAGAACGACTTCTAATGATCAAAAATGCAAGCTAAATGACAAGCGAATGATTATGCGAGGTTTAAAATGCTAAAAGAGAGGGTTTAGTGTCGAGGGTCATATTCAAGAGTATCAAAGATTCAAGCTTTGGTTTGAAAACATTTAGATCTACTCTTTTAAGAGGTTTCTCTAAGCCTTGAAAACAAAACAAGAACCATCCATGGCGTGTGGTATGGTTCACTTTTTCAATCTCTTCTCCAAACCCATGGCGTTTGGTGGAAAAAGAGATCGAAGAGCAAGGAGAACAGATTTCAAACAATGATCTAACTAATCCCCTAAACAACCATGGCGTATGGGAAAGGAAGGATTAGCCTCTAGGATCTGGTTTTCTAGGACATCTGAATCCTGTCAAGGTAAGACAGCCTTTGGTTCATAGAGACCTTTTCCAAGGCTCTCTAGGCTTTAAGATCCCAAGATCCTAGAAGATAAGGTATGAAGAACAAAGAAAACACAAAGCTTTAAACCCTTTCAACCCTTTTGAATCGCCTCAATCCCTTTCCCTAAGGAAACTACTCGCGACTCATAAATAAAACAGAACAGAATGCAATAATCAGAAAGCTAAGCATGATCAATCAACGATTAGGGGAAAAACTTGCTTAATATTAAAAGATTCAAAGTTCAAAAACTGAAAAAGCTTAATGTCTACAATGGTGAAATCGCCTAAGCAAGAGGATAACGAAAAGCAAAAGACAGAATGGAGGATGATGAAAGTGATGGCTGCGGTTTGCCAAAAATGGCTAAACCGCAAATGGTTCCCCCCTTCGCTAGCTGCCAAAACCAGCTGGACGGATAAGGTTAGTTTGGGATCGACTCGGATCACTCAATCTTCGGCTTGATCTTCTCTTGGATCGGATGACTTCACTCGATCTTTGAGTTGATCCTTGATCATCGGGTTGGAAACTCGATCTGGCCCTCGGTCTGCATGGCATGGCCCACGTCCGTACTCTCGATCGACCTCTTTACTCGATCGCATGCTCGATCTTCCTCTTGAATCGACTGGGGGTCACTCGATCTTCTGGTCGATCTCGTCTACATCGACCTGCCTTGCCCGATCCGCAACTCGATCTCAGGTCCTTTGCTGAATGGTTGAGTTCTCCAAGTGTCCACAAGCTTCCTCACGAGCCTTAGCATGTCCATGAATCCTCCACAGCTCCAAAGCGTCCAAAAACAACGTGAATATGATGCATAATGCAAGAAACATGCGAATGCTAATGCAAAAGTGCTCTAGGACCTAAAATGGTGCAAACTAACCTATAATGCAAGATGAATGCATGAAAAGCTATCCTAAATGCATGCAAAATATGTGAAATATATAGTAATATCACAATGCAGCCTATATGCAAATACTAGACTCAATTTTAAACAAATAAAATACAACTATATGCTCTCTTTTTGGTTTGCAAAAACATGCAGATGTTTTTCAATTTTTTTGTTTTTTCTGAATTTTTCTATGCCTTATATGTATGCATGAGATGTATGTGACCCAAGATGAAAGAAATGAAAAACTAAGAAAATAACACACAATTTCAAACCCCAAATCCCTCTCCCCACACTTAAATTACACAATCCCTTGTGTAATAACAGAATGAGTGAGAGAAGCAACATAAATATATTACAAAAACTAAAAAAAAATGCAATGGTATTTACCAGGGTAAGGATGTGGTACCTCAGTTGTGGTGGGAGGAATGGTTGGATTAGTAAGAGAGTTCATCAGTCTCTTCTGGATCAATGAAGGATCCTGATGTTTATGGTTGTGGAGACTGACTTGCCTTTCTCTTGTTCCTTCTCCTCTCTTGTGAAGAAGTTGCTCTTTGAGGTAGAGGCGCCCCAACTAGGCCAGTGTGCTTGCACTTGAGTTGGATTTCCTTGAGCATCATACTCCTGCCAAGTGGTGTAGACCTCAGAGGGAGAGTAAACTGGTGCTTCCCATGCTGATGACGGCTGAGACATAGGGACATATGATGAAGCCCTAGCTGGTTCCCATACTGGCCATTGATCATCTTATTGCACTTGGAAGGAATGTCTCTTTTGGGGCATCCAGATCGCTTGCTCCTATTTATTAGTCTCTTCTTGCTGCACTTGCTCCTCAGTGTGAGGTATACTCATGACCTTGGCTCTGTTGAGAAGTTCCATGTGATTTGGACTTGTCCTTCTTGAACTTCCCTTTCACCATTTTGACAAGCTTCTTGATTGTTTTTTCTTGCCATTTTCACCATCTTTGAAGCTTGTTTATATGGTCATGTGCATACTTCAGGGAGCTCCATTGACTTAACACTTCATGAGGTTTAAAGTGAAACCTCTCAGTGTTGTACTCAAGCAACTCATATTCTCCTTGCTCTTCCTCTTGGGAATCCTCTTCATTGTTGGCGCCAACAGCAGCTTCTTTCTGTTCTTCCTCTTCACTACTCTCTTCAGCTTCTTCTTCACTACTCTCCTCTCCTTCTTTAGTAATGGCGCCACCATGATATATCACTCTCTCTTCTGGACAAAAGTCTATGTTGTTCCTCATGGTAAATGAAGTATGTTGTGGGTTGGGAAGGAGAAACTTGGCCTGCTCCTTTGATGGCTTGAGAAACTGGTAGATGTGCTTCCCTTGGATAACCTTCCGTAAGAAGTGGCTCCTCCTCAAGTAGCTAAGGTCCACCCATTGAGGTGGCAAAGCATCTGCTTCATGTTCATCAAAGTTTACTCCACCAGCCATCAATATTGCAGTCACAATCCTTCCTATGTGAAGCTGAGGGTTCTTCTCCCTCTTTCCTTTGTTCAAAATCCAGCTCCTATAAGTGTAAATTTGCTCCAAGATGAAAGTCACATAACAAGGCAGCTCTTATAGTCTGAAGAGAATCTCGCCACTCTTGCTGGAGTTCACTAGCCCATGCATCCCATTGTAGATGACATCCATCTCTTTTGATGTTACATTGGTTGTCTCTTTTCTTGCAAAAAGGGTGTTTGCAAGCGCATTGAGAGCATATCTCACAGTTGGGTTCTTCAGATTCTGGTTCTTGGTGACTTTTGGAACAAATTTACCAATCCCAATCACTTCCCATAACATTGCAAGCTGTATCTTGCTGATGTTATACTGATCTTTCTTATCAGCATAAAAGCCTACTCCAAAGGCGCCATAGATATCTGCAAAGGTGGCTGTGAACTTTTGCTTGCCAAGTCTGAAGGATATCCAGCCATCTCCATCATCTGTTTAAGTCTCTTCATAGTCCACCACTTTAAAGGTGGAGAGGAAATGGACGGTGAGGTGTGGGTAAGAAGGAAGCGTCAATTCTATGAAACTGCTAAAGTCCCATTTCTTTAAAGATAGCTTTGCAGTCTTCATAGATGCCTAGCGCCTTTATTGTAGAGGCACAAGGGAATATTTTAGCCTTGAATTTGCATTGTCTGAAGAGCTGCACAAGTTCTCTTGCACTTGGTTCCTTACTTGGGGCTTCTTCTACAACCTTGCCCTTTCCTTTGTCCTTAAACTTGGTAGTCTTGCTTTCCACTACCTTTTTTCCAGCAGCTGTTGAGGAGGGTCCTTCAGCAACACTTTTGCCCTTGTTCTTGATGGTAAGTGCAGCAGAGGGCGCCTTCTTCCTTGGTGCTTGGCCTTTGTTTTTGGAAACCTCTCCTGTTCTCCCCATAGTACCTATAAGAACAATGCTTGAAGATCTAATGAGTAAAAGAACAAGAGTTGAAAAGCAATGATTTAAAGCTTTAATTTTTTTTCTCAAATCTTAGAGAGGCTTAACTAGCATCTAAACAAGGCAAACTTCTAAAGAACTAAGAAGATTCAAGAGAAAAAAACATAAACATGCTAGAGTTCTAAGCAAATTTTAAATACTTATGCACATGAACCTAGCATGGTGGCCTTTAAACAAAATGAAACATGATTATCCAAAGTGGATTCAAAGCAAAGCAAGCTAATAAATAATAAACAGTACTTAGCATAAAACATTCTACTTGCTTAAACTAACAAATTCCACGATGCAAAATCAAAACAAACACCTTAAACAAAACAAAACTAGTTCTTATAGCAAAAGTTTTAAAAGGTTTTAATCAAGCTCAAAGTATAAGAACAAGTAAAGAAGAGTTATAAGAAATCAAACTTCTTTGGACTTTTGAGCACTTTCAAGAATTAATAAAATAAGAAATTTCGTGGCTTAGGCAAAAGAGGAGAAAAAGTAAAGTGTGAAGAGTGAAGAGTAGTTAGGCAGTTTATATAGAACCAAAGAGGGCACATAAGGAATCTAAGGAGTGGGGGACAAAATCAAAAGTGTTCAGAAGTGGGTCAGAATGGCAGGGAGAAGCTAAATAATTCAAATTCAAACTCTCTTGGCTCCAAACCAAGAGAGTGAATTTTTTTGAAAATTGAAGTTCATACCTCGCTGACCACATCGATCACTTCTGATCGATGTGAGTGATCGATGTGGTCGGCATCGATCATGGTTGATCGATGCTGTTGATCGATTCTGGCTCCTAATCCTCCTGCCCATTTACATTGATTACTCTTTGAACGATTTGAGTGATCGATGTAGGCACATCGAGCAAGCTTTGATCGATGCTATTGCTCGATGTAAAACCCCAAACTCTTGGTCAGGTTACAACTATCACTTCTGACCGATGTAAGTGATCGATGTGATCCACATTGATCACCATGATCGATGTTCCTGACCGATGTGAGTTTTCCTGACACTCGGGTTGATTACATCGATCACTCCTGATTAATGTGAGTGACCGATGTGATCTACCCGAGACACTTCATTTCCCAACATTGATCGATGTGGTTGCCCGATGCATTCTTGGTTCCACAACATCAAGCATTACTGACTGATGTGCATGACCGATGCACCCAACATCGATCTGGTATGATCGATGTTGATGCTCAATGTTAACCAGAATGCATCTTTTTTGGTTCCCCAAACATCTTTTCATCCTCTTAACCTAACACCTACTTCTAAGAACAACTAAAATGCATAAAAAATAAACTAAAGAGCATAAATATATACAAAGGATACCATGGGACTACCTCCCAAGTGTGCTTGTTTAAAGTCACTTATCTTGACTTTTATTACCTCTTTAATAGAGGTGAAGTGAAGGAGTTTTGGAACTTCTTGGAACAACTTGGACAAACAGCAGCCATCAAAAATCTCTCCTTGGTAGCCTTCAAACTCTGGCCAGTTCATGTCAACTCCTTTCATCTTGTTCAGCTCCATGGAGAAAGCATGTTCATGCTCCAGTTTGTTTCCCTTGCTATCAAACTTCAAGACCTTCTCCTTGGTGAGTCTCAGTTCAATAGTGCATTCTCTAGCATCAAAGACAGCGCCAGCTGAAGCTAAGATGGGTCTTCCAAGTATGATGGCATTCTTGATCTGGCCCTCAACATCCAACACCAAGAAATCAGTTGGGATTGTTACTCCCTCAATCTTCATAGGCGCATCTTTGAGGGCTCCCAGTGGCATCTTCACTGTCTCATCAGCAATGGTTAGAGACACATTGCTTTGCTGAATCTTGGTGTAATCCAACTCCTTAGCTGTAGTTGATGGCAACATATTTATGCTAGCATCCAAGTCACACAAACAGCTCTTGAAGGTTCTTCCTTTGAGTTCACATGGGAGAGTAAAGCAACCAGGATCTCCAAGCTTCTTGATGTTCAGTTCCTTGACGTCTGGTTCCACAGCCTTGGCTAGAAACTTTCCAAGCTCTTATTCAGCATCTAGACCTCTCATTTCCATCTGACCAGTATACAGAGTTGGATACTTCTTGACTAGCTGCTCTCTGAATCTTCATGAAAATAGAATGTCAGGTTGGTAAGCTGGAAAAAATCAGCTTGAGCTTCCTTCTTAGCATCAGAAACTTGAATTAGGTCCTCCCCCTCACTCTGTTCATCAATGTCCTCATTATCAATTAACAAAAACTCATCTATAATAGCATCTTCCTCAGTGGTGAAAGCATCTAGAGAGTCAACAGCTTGACAATACTCCTTGGAATTCATCTCACACTTTCCAGGAAGGTTACCTTGAGGGCGTGGTCGTTAGCTACTCCTTTGTTGTTCTCTAGAGTCTTCACCCTTTCAGCTAGACCACCAAACTTGTTTGTCAGCTCCACATAAACAAAGTCTATCTTGTTGTGGACCTCAGCAAACTTTTTGTTCATCTCCAAGGTCGTGTTGATCTAATTTTGAAGCACATGTTGGATGAGAGTCTTAATCTCACCATCCTGAGAGCTATAAGAGGCTTGAGCTGGTGCTTGAGCATTGAATCCTGGAGGGTTGTAAGGCGCTTTATGCTGGAAGTTGTTGTTCCTTTGTGGGAAGTCTTAATTGTTGTTGTTGTAAGGTACAAAAAGTCTTTGACCAGCTTGATGTTGCTGTTGAGGTGGGTAGACCTAATCCTGAGGGTTGGCAACATTATTGCTTATGTAGGATATATTTGGGTTAGGTCTATATTTCCCATCTATAGTAACCTCCTTGATTACCAAGATAGTTCATCTTCTTAACTTGGAAGCCTTCTTGATCTTCAACATGAACTAAGTCACCAACAAAACAGACTTCCTTCCTTTCCCTCAACAGCAGATATATCTTCTTATGTAAAGCCTTGATCTCCTTCTTGTTAAACTCCTGTTCATCTTTAGCACTCCTTGGAGCTCTATCAAACTCCTCATTATAATTCCCATCTGATTGTGCTAGATTCTCCACAAGTTCCAATCCCTCATCAACATCTTTAGATAAGAAGTTACCATTTGATTTAGTGTCCAAGAGCATCCTGATCTTGGGGAGAGCGCCTCTGTAGAGAGTAGAGAATAGAAAAGCTTGTGAGAAGCCATAGTGTAAGCACTGAAGAGTGTTGCCCTTGAATCTTTCTGAAGCTTCACCAAAGCTTTCATTGGTGCAAATCCTGAGATTTCATTCCTGATTCTAGCTGTCCTTGAAGTAGAGAAGAACTTTGCTAAGAATGCTCTCTTTCTCTCATCCCAACTGGTTATGCTCCATGAAAGTAAATTCTTCTCCCATTGGTGGGCTTTGTCTCCAAGAGAGAATGGAAATAGCCTCAACTTGAAACTATCTACACTGACCCCATTGATCTTGGTTAGTGAGCAGAGCCTATCAAAGTTGTCCAAGTGATCCAGAGGATCTTCTAGAGGTAAACTATGGAATTTGCTTCCTTGGACCATGGAGATCAGACCAGATTTGATCTCAAAGTTGTTGTTCTGAACAGCTGGAGGAAGGATCCCTGTTTTGTTGTTGTAAGCATTGGGCGCATCACCAGCTCCAATGGGTCTGATGGGTCTTGGAGCTTGAGCTACTCCTCTAGTACCTGCTCTCCTTGCTGTCTTTGAACTCTTTGTTGGCCCTGTTGGCCCTGAATACCAGCTGCTCTTTGAGGTCCTTGAAACCTCATATCATCCAAGCTATGTTGCTCCTGAACATTCATCCCTAACATCTCAAAGTGTTGCTGTCTTTCCCTTTGCCTTCTTGCCCATTGACCTTTGTCCAACAAGTTGATGTTGTCTACGAAATCCACCAAGTTGTTAGAGCCTCTTGATCTATGGTTCATACACGCGAAAGCAGCAATGAGATGTAGAGACTATTAGTAACTAAATACAAATAAAACCTGATCTTAAAGATTCCACAAATTCTAATGATCCAAACAATAACCTCAATTCCCACACCTAAATCTACCATCCTAAGCCTATTTATGACTCAAAGAGAAGATTCATATCTACATGAGAGCTTACTCTTGTCGTGCTAAACCTAATACTTTTTACTAAGTTCATTCAGAAATAGGCCTTACACACACAAGATAGTATTTAGGCTTGAAAGGAGGATTGGTTTAAGGTGTGGTTAACTGTCCTATAGATGAGGATCAACTACTTGGACTAGCAAGAGTTGCAGAAGGAGAAAGAAAGTCCAAGTATGTATATGGTAGCCATGCAATCACATTTCAAAACATAAGCAAGATAATTATACGTCAGGATTATGGTTCTAATAAGATAGACAATTGATGATAAGATTTTCAGTCCTTAGATCAATTCTCAAACACACATGTCATTGTAGTACTTGAGGTGGCAATACACTTGGGAAGCTAATGACAGTTGAGATATAGAGAATGATACAAGAGTTTTGCCTCTCTTGGTCAATCTCTTAGCACTAATCTCTTTGCTAATTACCAAGTCAATAACTAATTCTCATTAGTGAAATGATAGGCAGCAAGCATTAAGATAAACTATCAATCCTATATTGCCAAATCACTCCCTAGACAGTCAATCTCTTGAGCTAGGATAAGCAATTCTCTTGCAAAGCAGTTCAGGCATTTCATCAAACACTTGGTGGATATAAAATGAAATTAAGATCCTAATCAACTTAGCTAGAGCTAATCAGGTATTAAACACAGTAATAAAGAAAGGAAATGGAAGAATTAACACTAAGACATCATAGGTTAAGCTTATAATTCCCTAAACCTAGCCCATCTCAATTCTCTAAAAAGACTACTCCCTAATCACTATCAAAACCATCAATTCAAAGAGAAAAAGATAGCTAATCATGATTAACAAGATTAAACCAGAATATAAATGTAAACTCTTATTAAAATCAAGCAAAGATTCAAACAACAAAGTCAAAAGACATAAATAAAAGAGGAAATAACTGTTGGATAAAGAGATGATCCCAAAAATTATGGATTTTTCGTATTCATATGGGTCTAAGAGAAAATGGCAAAATTGTAAATAAGTGGTCTTCTGTTCTGGATCCCATCGATCACTTCCTAACCGATGGTCCTGAGGAATGTGATCGATGGTATAATCGCTGGGATCCCATCGATCACTTCTTGACCGATGGTCCTGAGGAATGTGATCGATGGTATACTCACTGCATTTGCATCGGTCACTCTTTGACCGACGGTCTTGAAATCTTGATCTATGGCTCTCCAGAGATTGCTTTCCTTTGCTCCTTTTGCTCCTTCTTGGCTTGGCTAGCCTCCTGATCCACTCCCACACTTCCTCCTTGCTCAATTCAGCTTCATAAGTACCTAAAAACACTCTCGATGCATAGAAAATGCAAACTACAATCTAAATGCAACCTAAGTCTAAAAGGAGAAGAAAGTGGGACTTAAAGGGAAGGAAAACATGCAATAGAGAACCAAAACACGAACTAAATGCAAGCCTAAATGATGTAAATGTATGAGATATCAACACCCCCACACTTGCCTTTTGCTTGTTGAAATACTCTTATATTTAGCATATTTAGCATGCATTTAGATTAGTTTCCATGCATTCATCTCACATAATAGGCTAAGTTTGCACCATTTGTCTCATTATAGTTCCTAAGTGCACTTTGCATTAGCTTTGCATATTTCTTGCATTCTTGCATCATATTCAGGTTGTTTTGGAGACTCTGGAGCTATGGAGGTTGCGTGGACATGCTAAGGATCGAAGAGGAGCTTGTGGACACTTGGGAGAACTCAGCCATTCAGCAAAGGAACCAAGATCGAGGAGCAGATCGAGCTAGGCAGGTCGATCTAGACGACATCGACCAGAAGATCGAGACAAGGGGGTCGTTTCAAGAAGGAGGATCGAGACCAAGATCGACCGAGGTGATCGATCGTGAGTACGGACGTGGACTAAGCCATGCAGAACGAGAACCAGATTGAGTTCACAACTCGATCATCCGAGGATCGACCAGAAGATTGATAGAAGCACTCGATCCATCCAATGAATCGACCCAACGATCGAGCAAAAGAAGACGTTCTAGCCGGGAGATCGAGTGATCAGATCGACTACTCAGCTCGATCCCAGAACCTTATCCGGACAGCTCACTTTTGGCAGGTAGTGAGGGGACCATTTTCTTTGTTAGCCTATTTTGGGTGTAAAACATTATCACTTTCATTCACCACGCTTTTTCTACTACTTTTTCGAGCTTTCCTTTAGGCTTATCGCCATTGTTTTACTTTTCAAGTTTTTTTACATTTTGTTGAACCATAATCTTGCTTAATCTAAGTATTCTCTTTAATCTTTCTTGCTTAATCATGTTTAGCTTCCTTTCCTTTGCATTTTCATCGGTTTTCATCATGTGAAGCGAGTAGTTTCCTTTGGGTTTAAGGTTAGGGCGATTAAGAAGGGTTTAAAGGGTTTAAGCTTGGGAATTTTCTTGTTTTTTAATCTATTCTCTTCTTGGATATGGGCTCTTAAAGCTTAGAGAGTCTTGGGAAAGATCTTTATGATCTCAGGAATCTCCTTACCTTGACAGGATTCAGGAGTCCCTTAAAACCAAATCCAAGAGGCTAGCTCATCCTTTCCCAAACGCCATGGGTGCTTAGGGAGCTAGTTAGGCCATTGTTATCTTAATGTTCTTTGACCCATCTTTCCACCACACGCCATGGGTTTGGAGGAAGGGTTGAGGAAAGGGTTTATACAACACGCCATGGAGAAACCTCTTTTAGCTTCTCAAGGCTTAGAGATAGCACAAAATATGTAGATCTAATGTTTTCAAAACTCAAGCTTGAATCTTGAACCCTCTTAACATGACCCTCAATCTTGAATCCTCTTTTAGCATTTAAAAACTTTAAATCATCATCCTTTAGTTTCAAAGTTTGCATCTTTAGTCTTAAAAATCATTGTTCTAAGTTGTTAGAAATTTCTCTGTTTATCTGCCTTTAGAGTTCGATTTTTATAAATTAGTAGTCTTGCATTTTAAATTTCTAGAATTCATCTGCTAGTTGTTTAACCCTTTAGAGGGGATTTTAAAATAGTTTTCTTGGTCGTTTAGCTTTTGCATTTAGTTTTCATAGAATCTCTCATCCATTTACCCGAATCTGACTTAGATTTACTTAGCTCTTGCATTCTTAGTAGCTTTCATCAACCTAGGCTGGATTGACTCTCTAAACCACTATACTACATCATTATCTTGGTTTGGGTTTGAGAAACAAGTCCTGAATAAACGTATTTATCATATGGCGCCGTTGCCAACTTGGGTTTAGATTGAAAGTATTTGGATTTGGAGCTTAGTAGAGACTAAGTTTTTATTTTTACTTTGGTTACTAATCTCTCTACCTTCACACTTGCTTTCTCAGGTACATGAATCTGAGGTCTAAGGGTGACAATTACATATTACAACCACTAGACAACATTCATCAACTTGGAAGTGCAAGAGCAAGAACGGCAGTAGAACAAGCACAAGCCTTTGAGGAGATAGTGCAAGCTGGTGCTGTTGATTTTGAGAGCATGGCTGAACAATACCAAGCGGAGGCTGGTAGGGGTAATGGAAACCGCCACCAAGCTCAAAGACCACCAAGGATCATCGGTGCTGGTGATGCTCCAAACACTCATCACAACCGTTTTGGCATCACTCCTCCATTGGTGCAAAACAACAAGTTTGAGATCAAGCCAGGCTTTGTCTCAATGGTTCAGAACAACAAGTTTCATGGTCTTGATATGGAAGATCCTTTGGAGCATTTGGACAACTTTGAGCAAGTTTGTGGAATGATCAAGATCAATGGGATCTCGGAGGACAGCTTCAAGCTAAGGCTTTTCTCTTTTTCCCTTGGAGATAAAGCAAGACATTGGGAGAAAACCTTACCTCAAGGTACTATAATATCATTGGCTGATTGCAAAAAGGCATTTTTGTCTAAGTTCTTCTCAAGCACAAGGACAGCTAGGCTAAGAAGTGAGATCAGCGGTTTTACACAAAGGCAGAATGAGTCCTTTAGTGAAGCAATGGAGTGGTTCAAGGACTACACCATTGCTTGTCCTCATCAGGGGTTCAGTGAAGAGACACTCTTGAGCACAATCTATAGAGGAGCCCTTCCCAAGATTCACATGCTTCTAGACACGGCAAGTAAATGCAAATTTCTTGGTCAAAATGTAGAAGAGGGAATGGAGCTTATTGAGAAATTGGCTTTGAGTGATGGAAACTACAGTGAGGACTATGATAGAGCACCAAGAGTGTCTGATCTTGAGGCACACAAGAAGGAGATGAAGTCCCTCCATGAGAAGATAGACAAGCTAGTACTTGCAAATCAAAAGCAAGTTCACTTTGTGGGAGAAGCTGCAGATGTTCTTGATGAGCTGGAGCAAAGCCAAGAGGAAGCAAATTGGATAGCAGGCAAAAACTACAACAAGCCACAGGGCTATTCGCAAGGCTATCAAGGCAGCAACAACCTCTCTTATAGAAGTAATAATGTGGTGAACCCTAAAGATCAAGTGTACCCTCCACAAGAAGGCAAACTATTTGTTCCTTATAACAAAGGTGGCTTTATACAAAACAGTGGTTACCAAGGTCAAAGACAAGGCAACTTCCAAGGCCACCAACAGCAAGGAAACAACAACTACTCTCCTGTGTTTCCTCCTGGTTTCATGCCTCAGCAGCAACAAACTCAAGCTCCACCTCAAGATCCGGTTCAAGCTATGTTCCAATAGTTACTTCAAGGTCACGCTTCTACAAATCAGAAGTTTGTTGATATGAACAAGAGACTAGACTCTTGTCTTACTGAGGTATCTACACAAATCACCAACCTGAACAACAAGATTTGCCAGCTAGAGAAAGGCAAAGCAAGTTCGAGCGGTGAAGGTAGCTTACCCGGCAAGTGTGAGCAAAACCCCAAGGAGTATGCAAACGCAATTACTTTGAGAAGTGGGAAAGAGCTTCCTCCGCGGTCTACACCTGAAGACAATGAGGACATTGTGGTTCAAGAGGGGGAGAGTAAGCTTTCAAATGATCAAGAGATCACGTTTGACAATGTCTGGATTGAAAGGCCAAGGAAAGGCAAGGAAGCAGTTTTAGAGAAGAAAGTAGAGGAGGTTAGCCAAGAGAAAGAAGCTTATGTGCCTCCACCCTACGAACCGAAGCTTCCCTTCCCTAGATGTTTCAAGAAGCAGCTGCTTGAGAAGCATAAAGCCTTGTTTGAGAAGCACATAAGGGATGTTGAGATCAAACTACCTTTAGTTGATTGTTTGGGTATGATGCCAAAATGTGCCAAGTTCTTCAAGGATACTCTTGCTAAGAGAAACAAAGAGAGTGAAGAAGTTTTGGTGTTGAGTGAAGAATGCAGTGCAATCATCCACATGGAGATAGTTCCAAAGAAGCTAAGAGATCCAGGATCATTCACTATCCCTTGTGCTCTAGGCCCTTTGAAGTTTGAAAGTTGCTTGTGTGATTTAGGAGCAAGCATTAACCTCATGCCTCACTCCATTGCCAAAAAGCTAGGCTTTACCAAGTTTAAGGAGTGCAGAATCTCTCTCGTGCTGGCTGACAGAAGTATAAGGCTCCTTGTAGGCGTTCTTGAAGACTTACCCGTGAGGATCAGTGATGTGAATGTGCCAACAGATTTTGTAGTTCTAGAAATGGATGAAGAACCAAAGGATCCTCTAATCCTTGGTAGACCCTTTCTAGCAACTGCTGAAGCCATCATAGACGTGAAGAATGGGAAGATCTCTCTGCACCTTGGCAAGGACATCAAGCTAAACTTTGACATCAATGAAGTCTTGAAGAAGCCAACGATTGATGGGCAAGTGTTCTACATTGAAACTTTGGATGAGTTAGCTGATGAGTTGCTTGAGGAATTGGCACAAGAGGATCATTTACAGCTGGGTTTGACTAAGGAGTGTGGAGAGCATGGTTTCTTGAGCGAGCAGACCCAAGAGTATGTTCATATCCTTGATTCTCGCAAGGTTGTGAAAGAAGATGAAGGCAAGTGCCATGAGATCGATCTGGAAATCGACGAGATCACTCAATCCAGGGCAACGATCGACAAGAAGATCGATGAGACTGTTCGATCCAGAAAAGAAATCGATAAAAATATCGAGAGAGGCAACTCGATCAGTTCAGAGAACGACTCAGCGAATCGATCTCCTGCTCGATCCATATCAAATCGAGTAAGTGAATCGAGGGAGTACAATTGATCCAGACCAGAACTAGGGGAAGATCGACTGGATGACTCGATCTCAGTGGTAGCAACGGTTCAAGATGGCAGCCTGAAAGCTCATGACTTGGGTTCAAAAGAGACTAATGAGGATGGCAACGTCAACACAAGCCACTAGGAGGACTGAAGCGAGCTGCTAGCCCCAAAGGTGGACCTAAAGGAGCTCCCAAATGGGCTAAGGTACGCTTTCTTGGGACCAAATGACACTTATCCTGTCATTGTGAATGAAAATCTGAGTGATGATGAGTTAAACTCACTCCTTAAGGAGATGAGAAAGTATAGGAAGGCCATTAGGTACTCTCTCAATGACATCAAGGGCATTTCACCAATGCTTTGTACTCACAGGATTCATTTAGATAATGAAAACACTTCTTCCATTGAACATCAAAGACGTTTGAACCCAAACTTGAAAGAAGTAGTTAAGAAAGAGTTCTTAAAACTTTTAGAGGCTGACGTGATATACCATATCAGTGATAGCACATGGATCTCTCCGGTCCATGTGGTACCAAAGAAAGGAGGTATCACGCTTATAAAAATGAAAAAGATGAGTTGATTCCTACAAGAACAATAACTGGACATAAAATGTTTATTGATTATAGGAAACTCAACTCAGCCACTAGAAAAGATGATTTTCCTCTTCCCTTCATTGATCAAATGCTAGAAAGATTAGGCAATCACCCATATTACTGTTTTCTTGATGGCTATAGTGGTTTCTTTCAAATACCCATTCATCATAATGAGCATGAGAAGACAACTTTCACATGCCCTTATGGTACCTTCGCATATTGAAGGATGCCTTTTGGGTTATGTAATGCACCAGAAACCTTTCAAAGGTGCATGATGTCTATCTTCTCTGATCAATGGTGGAAGTTTTCATGGATGATTTTTCTGTGTATGGTGCTTCTTCTGGTGGTTGTTTGTCAAATCTTTGCAGGGTTCTCAAGAGATGTGAGGAGATAAACTTGGTGCTGAATTGGGAAAAGTGTCACTTTATGGTAAAGGAAGGCATTGTACTTGGGCACAAGATCCCTGAGCAAGGGATTGAGGTTGGCAAAGCAAAGATAGAGGTCGCCGGTTAATGTGAAAGGGATAGTGAGCTTCTTGGGGCACGCTGGCTTCTACAGAAGGTTTATCAAGGATTTCTACAAGATTGCTCGTCTTCTTACAAGGCTGCTGTGCAAGGAAGCCGAGTTCATTTTTAATGAAGAATGCCTTCAAGCCTTTAAGACCATCAAGGAAGCTCTAGTCACCGCTCCTATAGTTCAAGCTCTGGATTGGGATCTGTCCTTTGAGATAATGTGCGACGCGAGTGACTACGCTATGGGTGCTGTTTTGGGTCAGAGGAAGGATAAGAATCTGCATGTAATCTACAATGCCAGCCGTACCTTGGATGACACGCAAGTGAAGTATGCTACCACCGAGAAAGAGCTCCAAGCTGTGGTCTTTGCTTTTGAGAAGTTCAGGTCTTACTTGGTGGGTTCTAAGGTCATTGTGTATAGTGGTCACGCCGCCTTGAGGTACATATACTCCAAAAAAAGACACCAAGCCGAGGCTCTTGAGATGGATCCTTCTTTTACAAGAGTTTGATATGGAGATCAAGGATAAGAAGGGGATTGAGAATGATGTAGCTGATCATCTTTCAAGGATGAGAGTGAATAATGTCTTACCTTTGGATTACTCACTCCCTGAAGAGCAACTTATGATGGTCAACACAGTGGTATGTGCAAAGCTAGAGGAGAAGTTTGAAGGTGTCTTGAGTTTGAAGGAAGAAGATTTACTTTGGTATGCGGACATTGTCAACTTCTTGGCTTGCGGTGAAGAATCCACTCACCTTGACTATTACCATAAGAAGAAATTTATGACGGACATCTCCCATTACTTTTGGGATGAGCCCTATCTGTACAAGAGGGGAGTAGACTGCTTATACCGGAGGTGTGTCTCAAGAGAAGAAGCAAAAGACATTCTTCTTCATTGCCACGGTTTGTCTTATGGAGGGCACTTTGCATCGTTCAAGACTGCTGCAAAGGTTCTACAAGCCGGGTTTTGGTAGCCTACACTCTTCAAGGATGCTCATGAGTTGGTAAAAGCTTGTGAAGCTTGCCAAAGGTCAGGAAACATCACAAAGAGGAATGAGATGCCGCAGGTACCAATCTTTGAGATGGAAGTGTTTGATGCTTGGGGGATTGATTTCATGGGTCCATTCCCATATTCTTACGGTAACAAATATATCCTGGTGGCTGTAGACTATGTGTCTAAGTGGGTTGAGCCTATAGCTTCCCCAACTAATGATGCAAAGGTGGTGATCAGGCTCTTCAAGACCATCATCTTTCCAAGGTTTGGAGTTCCTAAGATAGTGATCAGTGATGGGGGCAGCCACTTCATCAACAAAGTCTTTGAGGGTCTCTTGAAGAAGTATGGGGTTAAACCCAAGGTAGCTACACCTTATCACCCTCAAACCAGTGGCCAAGTGGAGGTTTCAAATAGGCAAATCAAGACTATTCTAGAGAGAACCGCGAGATTAACTAGAAAGGATTGGGCAAACAAGCTTGATGACGCTCTTTGGGTGTATAGAACAGCTTTCAAGACTCCCATTGGTACTACACCTTTCAACCTCCTCTATGGTAAGGCTTTTCACCTCCCTGTGGAGTTTGAGCACAGAGCACTTTGGGCTGTGAAGCAAGTGAACTTCAGTCTCAAGACAGCACAAGAGAGAAGGTTGGTGCAACTCCATGAGCTTGATGAGTTAAGGCTGGACGCTTATGAGAGCGCCAAGATCTACAAAGAAAGGACCAAGGCGATTCATGACAAGAAGCTGATGCTTAAGGAGCTCAAAGAGGGAATTCTGGTTTTGCTATACAACTCACGCTTGAAGTTGCTCCCTGGGAAGCTGAAGTCTTGATGGTGCTGACCGTTTGAGGTGAAAGAAGTGCTACCATATGGAGTGGTTACTTTGGTTGGCAAGAGTGGATAGGCTTTCACGGTGAATGGGCATAGAGTCAAGCCCTATATGGCGAGTGATTGCAGCAAGGAGCGCACCACGTTGCTTCTCCAAGATCCCCCTCTAGCCTAAACCAAGTAAAGTCAAGCTAGCGACGTAAAACAAGCGCACTTGGGAGGCATTCCCAAGTCTATCATTGTACATATTTTTGCTTTCTTTCTGTTTCAATTTTATGCTTTTTAGTTTAATTGTGGAGGCACAAGGAGATGGGAACCAAAGCTTATAATCTTGGAGTCAAAAAGGCAAGGAAAAGAGAAACAGGGACAAGTGATCGAGTGATAGATCGACCTATCCTGGCTCGATCTTTACTAGATCGAGCTAGTGAATCGAGTGAAGTCACTCGATCTAGATGAGATCGAGTAGACAATCGAGTGATTCAGTCGATTGCGAGAGGATGACCCACCCATACGTTCAGCTCGAAATGCAAACGGGGTGTGGATCGATTGACCTCACTCGATCCTCGAATTGGATCGATCATTTTACTCGATCTATCACTCGATCCTTGCCCAAACAACCTCGAAATCGATCAAGGGACTCGATCTAAGGAGTAATTCCATAATCACGTAGGATCATGGAACAAGGGGGCACACTCGATCTAAGGCTCGATTCAAATCATATCGAGCCCCCAATCGATCACCTCTCTCGATCCTAGGCAACATGGGCATGAGATCGAGGTCAAGATCGACCAAATTGACTCGATCTTATGCCGAGGTTGGTGAATTTTTTCCCTTTATTTTCTCTTTCCCTCCCATTTTAAATTTGAATCTTGGTCAAGGAAAGCATCTTTGACCATGAAAGATGTGTCTTGACTAACTTTGTCAGAAACCACTTACATGCATCCATAGTTTTCTTGGTCTTTATAAACACTTGTGCACACACTCTCTCCGTTTGTGTTTCGAAACTGTTTTCTAAAGAAAAGAGAGAGTGTGAGTTTGGTTTTTAAGGCTAAGAGCATTTAACATTCATCATTTCAAAGGTATTTCGAAGTTTCTTGAATTTCATGTTTGAAATTTTAGAAAATTTCTTTTTCTTTGAATGGATTTGGTGTTATTTGCTAGGGATTAGGATGAATTTTTATAAGTATTTAAATATTAGGGAATATTGCTTGATTTGATCTTATCTCAAGATATTTTCATATACTATTTAATGATAATTTTTAGAAAATTCTTATAAATCTAGGATTTATGTTATTAGTTTCTCTCTCCTGCCTTACCTTTCTCCTTAAAACCGCCGCCTATACTCATTCTTCTCTTTGAGAACTTGTATTTCAGGTACTATGGCACCAAAGAGAAGCAGAGATGTGGCAACTTCAACTCAAGGAGAAGCTCAACAAGTGGTTGAAGAGAGGGTTAGATGGACTAAAGAGGAGAAGAAGGCTAAGAAGAGGCTAGAGAGGTTGAGGTTTGAGCCTACCAAGTTTGCAAGCAGGGATCTTTTGGAGAAGATGGGATTGCTAGAGGATTTTGATGAGCTTCTCAAGGACATGGGGCTTGCGTGTCTATCACGGATAGACTTCCCTACTTACCCCGAGGCAACGCTGGACTTCCTCTCAACCTTGAACTTCTCTTATGAAGATCCAAGCCTTCCAACTCCCTCCAAAGGTCACGTCACATTCAAGATCAGGAAGCAAGTTTACCACCTCTGCATCATCGAGCTATGCCAAGCCTATGGTCTCAAAGATGCAGCTAAGCTTGTGGAATTTCCTCGGTTCGCATCCGCAAATGGTCTATGGGACCTGATTTGCAGTGACGACTACAAGAGCAATACAGCCAAGATCAAGAAGGTTCACAACCCTGTGCTGAGATACGCCCTCAAGCTCTTAGCTAACACTTTCAGAGGGAGATCTGTGGCTCCAACGGTTACCAAGAATGAGTTATGCTTCCTCTTCCAAGGGATTAAGAAGGTCCTTTGCGATGCCAAGGAGAATGATGAGCCGATGGAGGATGAACTTGGCAACGACGTCAACTATGGTTGTATCTTGGCCTCTTCTTTGGTCAAGTACAAGGCGTGGGCATTGAGGTGTAAAGCGAGCTCAGCACTTATTAGAGGCTTCCTCACACCGCTGTTCACACAAGCCGGAGTTCCTCTCCAGGAGTTTGAGCCTTGCGCGGAGAGATCCTACATGGACGAGACCTAAATGCGCAACACGGATTCCTTTGGTCCGACGCCAGCTCCAGGTTTCTATGCCTACTTGTTCTACAACACTGATCATGAGAAGAAGGTTTGCATCCTACCAAATTGATCTTGCTTACTTGTTTTCGGTTGTTAAAGGAAATGGTGTTTGGGGTTTGAAAATAAAAGGGATTCATAGTTTTAAGTGGTGTTCTTGTTCTGTTTTTAAATTAAAAGCTCAGTTTTAAAAGAAAAGAAGGTAGCTCTCAAAAAAAAAAGAAAAAAATCAGAAAAGAAAAGAGCCAAAAGGCCAAGTTGAAAAAGAAAAAAAAATAATAAGAGAAAAGAGCTACCAAAAGTAAAAGAAAAGAGCTTAAATGTTTGAGTTTGACCACCACTAGCTATAAAAAGAGTAAAGATGTTTTCTGTTTTTGTGGGTTTTACTTGGCGCTTTGCCTTGTTGAAATGTGTAGTCTCTTGAGGGTGAGTGAGCTTGAAAAAGAAAGAAAATGAATGAGAGGGGTTTAGGATCATTGTTAGTGTATATGGGTAAATGAGAGTCTAGTCATGTATGCATCAATTGCCTTTACCTTTAGCATTATGCATAAGTTCAACCATTTTTGAGATAACCCATTGCTTGAATTACCCACTTGAATGAGATCATCATTGTCTCATAACCATGTCCTTAAGCCAAATGTATTCTGTTTTAAGTGCATGAGAGTGATTCATGGTTTGATCATTAATTGAATGTTAAAGGTTAGGATTCTTGGATTGTTTGGAATATGAGAGTCATGATTTAAAATTCAATATGAGATGAATATGGCTAAGTTCTTTGGAGTATGAGTTTGTACATTGCATCTTAGAATTAAGAACTAGGACCATTGAATTGATTCATTTGAAAAACACTTGTCAAGGAATTTGAGCTCCCACTTCTAAAACCTCTCTTCCTCTCTTGAATTTTGTTTGCTTGAGGGCAAGCAAAAGGCAAGTTTGGGGGAGTTGATATACTCTTATATTTAGCATATTTAGCATGCATTTAGATTAGTTTTCATTCATTCATCTCACATAATAGGCTATGTTTGCACCATTTGTCTCATTATAGGTCGTAAGTGCACTTTGCATTAGCATTTGCATATTTCTTGCATTCTTGCATTATATTCAGGTTATTTTAGACACTCTGGAGCTATGGAGGTTGCGTGGACATGCTAAGGATCGAAGAGGAGCTTGTGGACACTTGGGAGAACTCAGCCATTCAGCAAAGGAACCGAGATCGAGGAGCAGATCGAGCTAGGCAGGTTGATCTAGACGAGATCGGCCAGAAGATCGAGACAAGGGGGTCCTTTCAAGAAGGAGGATCGAGACCAAGATCGACTGAGGTGATCGATCGTGAGTACAGACATGGACTGAGCCATGCAGAACGAGAACCAGATCGAGTTCACGACTCGATCATCCGAGGATCGACCAGAAGATCGATAGAAGCACTCGATCCATCCGACGAATCGACCCAACGATCGAGCAAAAGAAGACGTTCTAGCCGGGAGATCGAGTGATCAGATCGACTACTCAGCTCGATCCCAGAACTTTATCCGGACAGCTCACTTTTGGCATGTAGTGAGGGGACCATTTTCCTTGTTAGCCTATTTTGGGCGTAAAACATTATCACTTTCATTCACCACGCTTTTTCTACTACTTTTTCGAGCTTTCCTTTAGGCTTATCGCCATTGTTTTACTTTTCAAGTTTTTTTACATTTTGTTGAACCATAATCTTGCTTAATCTAAGTATTTTCTTTAATCTTTCTTGCTTAATCATGTTTAGCTTCCTTTCCTTTGCATTTTCATCGGTTTTAGTCATGTGTAGCGAGTAGTTTCCTTTGGGTTTAAGGTTGGGGCGATTAAGAAGGGTTTAAAGGGTTTAAGCTTGGGACTTTTCTTGTTCTTAATCTATTCTCTTCTTGGATTTGGGCTCTAAAAGCTTAGAGAGTCTTGGGAAAGATCTTTATGATCTCAGGGATCTTCTTACCTTGACAGGATTCAGGAGTCCCTTAAAAACCAAATCCAAGAGGCTAGCTCATCCTTTCGCAAACGCCATGGATGCTTAGGGAGCTAGTTAAGCCATTGTTTGAGATCTATGCTTAATATTCTTTGACCCATCTTTCCACCACACGCCATGGGTTTGGAGGAAGGGTTGAGGAAAGAGTTTATACCACACGCCATTGATAAACCTCTTTTAGCTTCTCAAGGCTTAAAGATAGCACAAAATGTGTAGATCTAATGTTTTCAAAACCCAAGCTTGAATCTTGAACCTTATTAACATGACCCTCAACCTTGAATCCTCTTTTAGTATTTAAAAACTTTAAATCATCATCCTTTAGTTTCAAAGTTTGCATCTTTAGTCTTAAAATTCATTGTTCTAAGTTGTTAGAAATTTCTCTGTTTATCTGGATTTAGAGTTCGATTTTTATAAATTAGTATTATTGCATTTTAAATTCCTAGAAGTCATCTGCTAGTTGTTTAACCCTTAAGAGGGGATTTTAAAATAGTTTTCTTGGTCATTTAGCCTTTGTATTTAGTTTTCATAGAATTTCTCATCCATTTACCCGAATCTGACTTAGATTTACTTTGCTCTTGCATTCTTAGTAGCTTTCATCAACCTAGGCTGGATTGACTCCCTAAACCACTATACTATATCATTATATTGGTTTGGGTTTGAGAAACAAGTCCTGAATAAATCTGTTTATCACTTGTCCTCAAGCAAACAAGAATAAATGAGAGAATGAGGCTTGAAAATGAGAGCTCAAAACTAAATATGTTAATGGAAAAACTGATTCAATTCCCAACTTAAACTTTCCAAGAAATAGTATTGTGGGTTGATATGGTGGAGGAATGTATCTTGGCTCCTTGACTAACTCCTTAGGTGCTTCTCTTGGTTTTTCCTTAACCACCTCTTTGGCTTTAGTGTTCTTTGGAATCTTTTCAGCTTCAACCACTTCATCCTCTGTAGTTTCTTCAGCATCTTTGGCCACCACCCCCTCTTCTTCTTCCTCAGTGTCCACATTGAGTGTAAAAGGAGCCGCTTTTGGAGGAAGTTGCTTCCCTCTTCTTAAGATGACAGCTTTGACACACTCTTGTGCATGTGAAAAGTTAGATGGTTGAGCAATGCTTTCTAGTTTGCTGAGCTGCATATTCAAAGAACCAAGTTGAGATTGCAAGCTGGAGTCAATGCTTTTGTATTTCAACAGCCATACTCTTCTGAATGTCAGTCATGCTCTTTTGGATTTCAACAGCCATGCTCTTCTGTAGTGCTGCAGTTTGAAGGTGATGCATTTGAAGGAACATTTTCTTAAGATCCAAAGTTTCAGAGGGTTGGGAGGTGATGGCGCCAACTGTTGGAGAAGAAAAACCAGGATGTTGGTGAATGTAAGTGTCTTCATGGGACTGTTGTGGATAAGCATCATGGTCCTGTTGCATTTTTGGCGCCTATTGTAGTTGAAAGCTTTGATTTGATGCTCTTTGTAGTGGTTTGGTAAAGCGACACTAGGAAGAGGTTTGGTGGTCTCATTGAGCAGCAAGTCAACTTTCTTCTGCAAGGCTTTCATCTCATACAATGCTGTCTCTAGCTTCTCTTCAGTGGCTTTGGAATGTTGCTCCTTGTCATCCACATAGTCCTAATTGCTGAGTGCCATGTTCTCCACTAATAGCCATCCTTCATCAACATCTTTACCAATAAAGTAGCCATTGCTTGCTGTATCTAGAAGGATCCTTATGGTTGGGAGAACACCTCGATATATTATGGATAGCAGCATCTCTTTGGTGAAGCCATGGTGAGGACATTGGTGAGTGAAGCTTCTGAACCTTTCAAGTGTCCCCAAAGCTTTCATTAGACCACTGTATGAAGTTTGTGATCTCATTCCTGAAATGTGCAGTTCTTGAGGGAGAGAAGAACTTGGTTAGAAAAGCACCTTTGCATTGATCCCAAGAAGTGATGCTTCCTTGTGCTAAAGACTTCTCCCATAATTTAGCTCTATCACCAAGAGAGAATGGAAATAATCTGAGCTTCAAACCATCATCTGGAACTCCACTAAGCTTTATCAAAGCACATATCCTCTCAAAGTGATCCAATTGCTCAAGAGGATCTTGGTTGGGCAATTCTAAGAATTTTCTCTCTTGAACCATAGTGATCATGCTGCTATTGATCTCATAGTGATGAGTTTCCATAGGTTGAAGAATACCTTGTCTTGAGGCATAGCTTGAAGGTATATCAGCAGCACCAATAGGTCTCAATGGTCTGTGAACCCAAGCTCCTTGTAAACCATGTGGACCTTGTTGTCCTTGCAAGCCTTGTATCACTTGAAGACCTTGTGGACCTTGTGTACCTTGCAAACCAAAACTAGAAGCGTACTGATGTTCTTCCATGCTTCAACAACTGAATTCTGATTCTGCAAACCCAAAATCGTTGACCTTGAACCTCAGTTGTAGTTGTAGACACTTAAGAGCAAGTGGTGTGGCACCTACAAAATATATTCTAGACCAAAAGAGAAGTCAGTAACCAAAAAGAAAAATAACAAACCTTGATCTCAAGATCTCTACAAATCCTACTGAACAAAGCATTCACCTAATGGCAACGGCGCCAAACTGATACAATAGTTTTGACTCTCTTGGTCAATCACTGAGCTTGTACTAATCAATTATAGTATAACATAGGTTTATCAATCCAAAAAGAGAGAATAAAGCAGTAGAAATGAAATAGAGCTCTTAATTCAAGCAGATATAGATAAGATTGAAGTGTCTAACACCCTAAGTGATCAAACAGAAGTGAAGCAAACATCAAACAAAGAGTGAACAGCAAGCAAGACAACTATAACAAAGGCAAAAACAGAGCAAATTCGAATTCAACTAAAAACAGAAAAAATATGGGACTTGAGATGAGATAATTGGTGCTAAGGAACTCTTAACTCAACCTATGATGGTTACACACTCACACAATGCTATTCATTATGCATAGAATTCATTTATAAGACTGATCTAATCTCTTAGCACTAATCTCTTTGATAATTATCAAGTCAATAACTAATTCTCATTAGTGAAATGATAGGAATTAAGACAAACTATCAATCCTATATTGCCAAATCACTCCCTAGACAGTCAATATCTTGAGCTAGGATAAGCAATTCTCTTCCATAGTAGTTCAGGCATTTCATCAAATACTTGGTGGGCATAAAATAAGCCTAAGATCCTAATCAACTTAGCTAGAGCTAATCAGCCATTAAACACATCAACCAAGAAAGGAAATGGAAAAATTAACACTACGACATCATCGATTAAGCATAGAATTCCCTAAACCTAGCCCATCTCAATTCTCTAAAAAGACTACTCCATAATCACCATCAAAACCATCAATTCAAAGAGAAAAAGATAGCTAATCATGATTAGCAAGATTAAACCAGAAGATAAATGCAAACTCTTATTAAAATCAAGCATAGATTCAAACTACCAGATCAAAAGACAAAAACAAAAGAGGAAATAACTGTTGGATAACGAGATGATCCCAAAAATTAGGGATTTTTTGTATTTATATAGGTCTAAGCAAAAATGGCAAAATTATAAATAAGTGGTCTTCAGTCTGGGATCCCATCGATCACAAGTGATCGATGGTCTTGACCGATGGCCTCCCATCGATCACTTCCTGACCTATGGTCCTAAGGAATGTGATCGATGGTATACTTGCTGGGATCCCATCGATCACTTCTTGACCGATGGTCATGAGGAATGTGATCGATGGTATACTTGATGCATTCCCATCATCACTCCTTGACCGATGGTCTTGAAATCTTGATCGATGGCTCTCCAGAGATTGCTTTCCTTGGCTTTTTTTGCTCCTTCTTGGCTTGGCTAGCCTCCTGATCCACTCCCACACTTCCTCCTTACTCCATTCAGCTTCATAAGTTCCCAAAAAGACCCTCGATGCATAAAAAATGCAAACTACAACCTAAATGCAACCTAAGTCTAAAAGGAGAAGAAATTGGGACTTAAAAGAAAGGAAAACATGCAAAAGAGAACAAAAACATGAACTAAATGCAAGCTTCAATGATGTAAATGTATGAGATATCAGAGAACTATGCTAAGCTAAGCTAATAGGGAAGAGTTTTTATGTCTATCAACCTAATGACAAATGAAGAAACAAAAGAAAACAGGAAAAGAGCAATAATGACAAAGAGAAATACAGCAAAAAGGAGTAAAGCTAAACTTCAAAGATTAAAAGATGGTTCAAGATCAAGGCAATGGTGATAGGGTGATTCATGTTCATGTTTAGGTTGATCAAAACAAGCAATTCTAAACACTCAACCTTAGGTAAGGAACACTGATAAAGACTAATCCAATCTCTTGGCACTAATCCCTTTGACTTATCACATTTCAGACCCAATTTTGGTGGTGTATTAATGACAAGTAAGCATCGAAATCAGGTTCCATAAAACCAAATAGCATGTTAGACATCTAATCTCTTAGGCTGGGTTTACTATTCTCTTATACAATTGATCAAACATCAACTAACATTCTCATGCATAATCAATATTTAAAGGTAATTTCCCACCAATGTGGTACTAAGCAATAAGCACATTCAAGCAGGAAATGATAGATGTAAAGACACATGATTATCTGAACACCATTTTCAAGCATTGAACTTCATTCAGGAATTTCATCAAACACTTAGTGTGCATGTGAAAACCTAAGATCAACTTCTCCAAAAAAGAGGTACTAAGCATTAAGCACAATCATATAAGAAAGGGAATGAGAAGATCTAAGCCCTAATCACCCTAAACAATCACTAAGATCACCCCATCTGCCCTAATCTCAAACTTAAAGCAAACTACTCACTAATCATGGTGAAAACCATAAAATCTATGAAGAAAAGATAGTTAATCATGTTTAGGGAGACAAAATATTAAGGGAAATGCAAAGTTATATTGAAATAAACAAAGATTCAAATACAAAACTATTCAAAATCTAGAAAAGAAAAGAAGAACTGCTAGATAAAGAGATGTTCCCAAAAATTAGGGATTTTAAGTATTTATAGGAGCCCTAGCAGAGTGGCAGAGTTGTAATTAAGTGGTATTTGGACTGGGTCAACATCGATCACACTTGGTCGATGCTGGTGATCGATGTGCTGACATCGGTCTGGTCTGCTCGATGTAGCTGATTGATGTAGGTTGAGCGGTTTCACGAAAACATCTGTAACTTTCTAACCACTCATCAGAATGACCTTAAACCAAGTCCTCATGAACGCTACCTCACTTGGGTAGAACTTTCACGAAGAACTCAGAAGCTGAATCAAAACGCAAAGCTTTCGTACAGTATGATCTTCAAGTCGGTCAAGATAACCGGTCGAAATTCCAGATGGACATGTGCTGACTTAATCAGCCAGAACTCTTCAACCACCGATATGAATGGCTCGAAACTAACACCAAAATCAAGCTAACTGAAGTGGCTACAATGTTCATGAAGAACGCCGAGGCCAAATCGGAATGGAGAAACCTTATCCGAGCTGATTTTCAGTCTATATGGTCTTCGGTTGCTTGACATCGAGCAGGCTGTGATCGATATGAAGACTTGAAGCTCCTGCCCGTTTACATCAATCACATGTGATCGATGTGGTTGTCTTGTAGCTTCTCATCGATCACACATGATCGATGTAAACCCTGTTTCTTTCTGCTCCTTTACATCGACCGATGTGGACTCTGCAGTGATCGATGCTAAGCCAAATCTCCATTTTCTTGACTCCTCTTACTCCTTTTTGATTGGGGGAACTCCCGGGATCACTCCCACACTACTTCCTTGTCTTAAATGGCTCCTTAGGTACCTAGAAACATCTCTTATGCAAGAGAAATGCAGTCTACAGCCTAAATGCAAGCTAAGTTTAAAAACAAAGAAGAATGGGACCAAAGCAAAGGAAAACATGTAAAAGATGACTAAAACATGAACTAAATGCAAGCTTATATGATGTAATTATGAGAGATATCAATGACCGTACTCACAAAGTATTTTTGACAATACTTATGTCTCTCTTGTTTGAATGTGTAGGATGTAAGCAGTAAGTGGAGCGAGACCGGCGGCAGAGATGAACATGGATGGATCAAGGGTTTGGTTATTTTTATGTTATAAGACTTGTGTTTTGTCTTATGGGCTTTGGTGTTGACCGTCTTAGGTTTCTAGATAATATGATGTATTGTTAGCAAACCTTGTGCTTTGTTTTAAGTGAATCTTGAATCCTGTTTAAGTGTTTTTATTCAAGTTATAATGGAATGAAATGGTTTATTGTATCTGCTGTGTATTGATTGTTGTAAAAAAAAGTTTTAAAATTTTGCCTAAGTAAATAAACGGACAGTTAGGATGTAGTGAAGGCAAGGCCGTGGTTTAGTTAGCCGTGACGGGTCTCCACAAGTTGGTATCAGAGCGTTTTACTCTTCTAGGACTGGTTGCTGGTTATTGCTGTTGTTGGTTTTGAGTGGGGTTTAAGGGGGTCCAATCCATTCTTCACTGCCAGGTCTCGTGGTAAGGTTTTGTGTGTTGTGTTTGTGAATATGGATTGAGTTAGCTTCGGCTAACTGACATGATTGTACTTGCAGATGGTTGATACCAGGAGAACGGTGAGAAACCATGAGAACCAAAAGGCTGCAGGGTCTGTGAACTCAGTGAACGGTGATGTTTCTGGGAGGGCAAGGGACGCCGAGAGACAAGCAGTTGAGGTAACGAATGAAGCGCCTAGAGCTACAGCTGAGAATGCAGCGAATGCAGCCGGTGCAGGTGCAGCGAATGTGGCAGTGGGTAATGCTGCGGTGTAGCAGCTGGGGTAGCTGGGAACGCGGCTGGAGTTGCTGTAAATGTGGAACCGGTGGGGTTAGAGGCTGTGCTAGGGATGTTGGCACAGGTACTGGCCAGATTGCATGTGGTCGCTCCTGCTCCGACGGTTGCAGCAGGACCACAAGTGGTACCGCCAGTAAGGGCTAATGTGGATGCAGCAAGGGAGTAAGCGGACCAACTGGAGAGGGTTCCGACATACCTCAAGGTTTTGGATCATATGGTGCAGTTGGGAACCAAGTTCTTTCTCTGTGGAACCACACCTATTGAGGTGAATGAGTGGAGGATGAGACTGGAAAGGAACTTTGAGTCTATCCGATGTCATGAGGGCTACAAGAGGGACATAGGAGTGCACTACTTGGAGGATGATGCACACACGTGGTGGAAAGGAAATCGTTGGGAGATTGATGAACGCAGACTGTTCATATGAGACTTTCTCTGCGGTGTTCAGGAGTAAGTACTTCCTCCAGGAAGCTTACAACGAGTTGGAGAAGGCGTTTCTGTACCTTCACCAAGGGACACTGACTGTGAGGCAGTATGAGACTCAGTTTAATCAGCTGAGGAAGTATGTGGCCCATGAGTTTGATACTGAGGAGAAGCTGATTCGTAGGTTCATGAGCGAATTGCGAGTAGAGCTAAGGAACGGATGTCTGGTCTGTGACTTTAGGACAGTGGCCGAGCTAGTGGAGAAGGCGGCATTGTTGGAGTCAGGATAGTCAGAGGCAGCTTTGATGACAGTTGGGGCAGGGTCAGCCGTGGCTAAGGCGGGCTAGTCTAGTGGACACAATCAGAAGTTCAGGATGGGTGTACCGAGCAAAGGGACCGGAGGTTGCAGCGTGTGCAGCAAGAGTAGAAAGGCTTACGCTGGAGAGTGCTGACGTGGTGGTGGAGGATGCCACAGTTGCGGAAGCTTAGAGGATTGGGTACGAGACTGTCTGGAGGAGGATCTGCAAGTGGTCCGAGTGTCTGGCAGTGACAGTGACGTTTGGATGTGCTACGGTTGCAGAGAACCAGGGCATTTCAACCGTGAGTGTCCCAAGGCGTAAGTGGTGGACAAGGCTGTGACACACGGGAAGCGAGCAGGGGAGGCGCTTGCACCAGAGGCCAAGAGACAGGCCATCATGCCAATGGTGTACACGACGAGTGCAGCAGTAGCCGACGAACCGAGCACTTCGCATCTGATTACTGGTAAGTGTGGTACTTACAGTTTTCTGTGAATTTTTTTGCGTATTGTGTGTTAGTATAGAGTCTTAGCATTCTAGGGAATGAATGTGTATGGACCTTCCTAATGGGTGAGATTTAAACCCATATTTTGTTTGACTTGTGAGCGTGTCATTGTTTTGTTAATCCAGAGATGATCAGAAAGGGGGAGTTCCGGAAGGAACCCGAAGAGGAATTTGGATTAGTACAGGCGGCTGGAGGCCAAGTGATATTCTCACTAGGAACGGTCAAAAATATTTCTGTCTGGATTGGCGAAGTTGATATGCTAGCAGATTTGGTGATCTGCAAGGTTAAGTCCTATGATGTCATCTTAGACTGGTTAGGCAAGTATAGAGCCCACCTAGATTGTCACCGAGAAAGGTTGCGGTTTGAGAGGTACGGTGAGGTTTTGGTTTATCAGAGAGTTAGACCAACCTCGGGAAGATTGGTGGTTTCAGCGATTCAAGCATAACGGTTGATAAAGAAGGGTTGTAAGGCTTATCTGGCCACGATCACTACCACAGAAAGAGGGCCGGATGTAAACTTGGGCAGTATACCGGTGGTGCAAGACTTTGAGGATGTATTTCAAGCGTTGGCTCGATGCCACCAGCTCGTTCAGATCCGTTCACGATTGAACATGAACCGGGGACAGCTCCATTGTCCAAAGCACCATACCGTATGGTGCCAGCTGAGATGGCGGAAGTGAAGAAGCAGCTAAAAGAATTACTGGACAAGGAGTTCATAAGACCGAGTAGTTCGCCATGGGGTGCGCCAGTGTTGTTCGTAAAGAAGAAGAATGCAAGCTTCAGGCTTTGCATTGCTTACCATGGGTTGAACCGTGTAACCGTGAAGAACAAGTATCCACTTCCTAGGACAGACGAGTTGTTGGACCAACTCAGGGGAGCTACTTGGTTCTCTAAGATCGATTTAGCATCAGAGTACCATCAAATACCCATAGAGGAGACAGACGTGCGTAAGACTGTCTTTCGGACAAAGTATGGTCATTACAAGTTTGTGGTAATGCCGTTTGGTTTGACGAATGCGCCAGCTGCATTCATGAAGCAGATGAATGGCGTGTCAGGGAGTACCTTGATGAGTTTGTGATCATTAACATAGACAATATTCTAGTATATTCAAAGAGTGAGGAAGAGCATAGAGGTTATTTGAGGACTGTTTTGGAGAAGATGCAAGAACAGAGGTTATATGCCAAGCTCAGTAAGTGTAGCTTCTGGCAACGATGTATAGGGTTCTTGGGTCACATTGTGTCGGATAAAGGAGTGTCCGTAGACCCAGAGAAGATTCAGACCATAGCGGATTGGCCAAGGCCGGAGAATGCTTCAGAGATAAGGAGTTTTATGGGGTTGGCCGGATACAATAGGCGGTTTGTCAAAGGCTTTGCAAGCATGGTTCAGCCGATGATAAAGCTGACTGGGAAGGACGTGGAGTATGTCTGGTCAGCGGAGTGTGAAGAGTGCTTCTCGAAGTTAAAGGAGTTACTCACAAGTGCACCAGTATTGGCATTACCAGAACCGGGTGAGCCGTACGTGGTATACACGGATGTATCACGGAAAGGACTAGGGTGTGTCCTGATGCAGGATGGTAAGGTGATAGCTTATGCTTCCCGGCAGCTGCGGAAGCATGAAAGAAATTACCCTACGCATAGTTTAGAGATGGCGGCTATGGTATTTTTGCACTTAAGAAATGGAAGCCGTACCTGTATGGAGAGAAGGTGCAGATATACATATACCATAAGAGTTTAAAGTATATCTTTACTCAACCAGATTTGAACTTGAGACAGCGTACGTAGATGGAACTAGTAGTGGACTATGATTTGGAAATAGCATACCATCCAGGAAAGGCCAACTTGGTCGCAGATGCGTTAAGCCGGAGGAGAGGCGTATCATCAGAACGAGACGTTGGAAGCATTGTGAACATGCTAAGGACATTGCGGTTGAATGCAATAACAGAAGGGGTGGAACCGTTGGGCTTGGTAGCCGTGGATCGAGCTGATTTTTTTACTAGGATTCGGAATGCTCAGGAGCAGGATGATAATCTGAACAAGATATCACAGAATGACAAGACGGAATATCAGACTTCAAACAATGGGACAATTATTGTGAACGGGCGGTCTATGTTCCTGACGTGGAGTTAAAGGATGAGATCCTTACGAAGGCACATCAGTCAAGGTTTTCTGTTCATCCGGAGATGACCAAGATGTACCAGGATTTGAAACGGTACTATTATTGGATCGGGATAAAGCAGGATATGGCTAAGTGGGTAGCCGGTTGTTCAATGTGCCAGATGGTTAAGGCAGAACATCAGTTTCCGAGTGGTTTGTTGCAAACATTACCAATGTCGGGGTGGAAATGGGACATGATCACTATGGACTTTGTACTGGGATTACCGAAGTCTAAGAAGCAGCATGACGGAGTATGGGTCATTGTGGCTCGATTGACCAAGTCTGCTCACTTTTTACCGATGAAAAAGATGGATGGAGTACCAAAGTTGGTGGATATGTATATTGATCAGATCGTGAGGTTTCATGGAGTGCCAGTGAGCATCATCTCAGATAATGGTCCGAAGTTTACTTCGAGGTTTTGGAAGGAGTTCTATGCAGCGTGTACAACAAGGTTGCATATGAGTACAGCGTATCATCCTCAGACTGATGGACAATCAGAACTGGCGATTAGAACCTTAGAGGATATGCTGAAAGCATGCGTTTTGGACTGGGGTGGTAACTGGGAGGACTACTTACCATTGGCCAAATTTGCATACAACAATAGTTACCATAAGAGTATTAAGATGTCTCCATATGAGGCGTTGTATGGCAGGCCGTGTAGGACGCCCTTATGTTGGACACAAGTGGGGGAGCATAGCGTAATGGGGCCAGCAGTGGTCGAGGCTATTACAGAATAGATCAGGTTTCTAAAAGAAAGCTGAAAGAAGCAATGGACAAGCAGAAAAGTTATGAGGACAAGCGCCACAACGACTTGGAGTTCAGTGTAGGCGACATGGTTTACTTGAAGGCACTTATGTATAAGGGGGCGGACAGAGCATCTAAGTATGCTAAACTGTACATGGGACCATTCCGGATACTGGAGAGAGTTGGTGTAGTGGCTTACAAACTGGAGTTGCCATCGGAAATGGGAGCATTCCATAATGTATTCCATGTGTCGCAGCTAAGGAAGAATATAACTGAATGGGAGACGGTTATAGAGGAAGCGCCTGCGGACTTGCGAGAGGACCTTGTATTAGTGGCTAGGCCGGTTCGTGCTATAGGCAGGAAGGAAAAGACTAAGCGAGGAAAGCTAGTTAGGATGTTTCAGGTCGCATGGGATTGCGACGGACATGAACAGGTTACATGAGAAGAGGAGGCTAGGATGAAAGCCAATTTTCCTAAGTGGTTTGAAAACCTACAAACAGAAGAGCCGGATTTGAGGGTGAATCCAAACCGAGTAAGGGAGAGTTGTAGCATTCGTATCCGAGACAAATTAAAATGATCGAGACAGGACATGACGTTGTCTGAGGGATGATCAAGCCAAGGTTCGAATATTGGTTGGGAAAGGGAGGTTCAGGCTATAGTCGGGTGATGACTGGGAAATAGGTGATGGATGGTTAGGAAGAGCCAAGCCGGATGGACCATATCCGAGAGAAAAGTGGTCCAGGCCGTGAGAAAATGAGTTAGTCCGAGTGAAAGTGGACTATGTCCAGAGAAAAGGAAAAGTATCCGAGAGGAAATGGAAAATAGCCGAGGGAAATAAGTTTCGTCCGAGAGAAACTGGACTGGGCCGTTGGTGTGTGAGTAGGTCGGCTTAAACGTGGTTTATCGCGGGGATGGTAGAGCCAGTACGGGATATAGCCGAGAGAAGTCGAATCAAATCGGGATAAATCCTACTGGAACCAGGAAACATCTGTTAAGTCTGAGTTACTTAGGGTTTTGCAAGTATATAAGGTGTTTTGAGACTTTTCTCGGGAGAGTTGCATTATTTGATAGAAATAAAGCAAGAGAGAGAGATTAGTCAAGAGAAAACCCAAGAAAAGTCAGTTTATCTCGAGAGTAGCTGAGAGAGATTGAGCTAATGCCGTACGGATCCGACCATCGCCGAGATAAACTGGTAAAAGATCGAATATTTCCCTCAGATTCGAGTTTCCATCGGATAACATTGGATTAATCAGTGTGTTTCGTGGGATTTCTGAGAGAATAAAGAGTTCTTCCCGATGAAAAGTGAACGAATCGTGAGATAGCCGAGGGCAAGAGAGATCGGATCGTAGCGATAGCCAAGAAATCCCTAGGGTGTTCGGATATTTTCGTTTCTACGCGAGTTTCACTGGGATTTCTTCCGACCAATCTGTTTCTAACCTTGTCTAAGGTGAGTGAGTGACTGTGGTTAGTATCTAGGATCGTTGGATTGCTAGGGTTTGATAGTTTGCATGTTTGATTCTGGACTTTCATGTTGTGTGTTAGCAAGTGATAAACAACTCTAAGTTGTGATATTGTGAAGTGTTTACCGTGGCAAAGATGATGTCTAACTAACCTCAGGGTAATATGGATCATGTACTAGCTTAGGGGATGTGGAATTCTCGCTGAAGTAGATATGGGTCTTTAAAAGAGATTGATCATGGGTTAGGGTAGATGATCATGGCTGTTTGAGATGTTATGTGCTTATTGCTAATTGATTGTGTGAATGTTGAATCCGATAGTACTAATGCGTGAATGGTATTGGCTAAGGTGTTACTGGATGACCGTACTCACTAAGTATTTATGACAATACTTATGCCTCTCTTGTTTGAGTGTGCAGGATCTAAGCAGTAAGTGGAGTGAGACCGGCGGCAGTGATGAACATGGACAGATCAGGGGGTTGGGTGTTTTTATCTTATAAGGCTTGTGTTTTCTCTTATGGACTTTGGTGTTGACCGTCTTAGGTTGCTAGATGATATGATGTATTGTTAGCAAACCTTGTGTTTTGTTTTAAGTGAATCTCGAATCCTTTTTAAGTATTTTTTTTCAAGTTATAATGGAATAAAATGTTTATTGAATTCTTTGTATATTGATTATTGCAAAGAAATTTTTTTAAAATTTGCCTAAGTATAGAAACATACTGTTAGAATGTAGTGATGGCAAAGCCGCAGTTTAATTATCCGCGTGGGGTCTCCACACAAACATCCATCAGAAAAACGACATTACCCGTCATATAATTATATATGATTAGATGCACTTGTATACATAATCCATGATGAAATACTTACCGGTAAGATGATCACTAATACCAGGGTTATATTCATTGAGTGTATAGACCAACGTTTGCCATTGTTGATCATTCAGACCATTGGAACCAACACGATCAGCTTCTATGATTGATGAACTACCGACAAAACCTGATGCAGAAGCCGAAACATGATTCACCCGACGTATCATGATTATGAAGATGGAGCAACAGAGCCACGTTGATCAGTAGAGGGAGCAGTTTGCGGTGACCCCTGCGTTGTATTTGAGAGTGTCTTATGTGGTCTACTGCCCTACCAGTGTGGATAACCGACCTTACAAAAATAATTTTCTGTGAGATGTCATGTGTGTCCACAAGTAATGCACAAAGCTGAAGGACGTCTAAAAGGGTACTCTGTTTTTGGACGATATGCAGCCTGAGCTGCAAAGCTAATCTCCAAGTAAGCCTCCAGCTCACTTAGATTCTTCGTCATAATTCACGACTTGATATGCCTCCTCCATGGATGGAAGAGGATCTCGTGAAAGTAAATTTGACTTCACAGCACCGAACATTGTCTCATCTAAATCCATCAAACATTGATGAAGTTTATCATCTTTCTTTTTCCTATTCAATTACTGTAGCAGTTTTGGCCCGCTAAAAATCAGCCAAGCTTGTCCAAAATGTTGTCAATTTCCTGTAATATGCTTTCCGAGTACACACTCATAGTAATTTGGATCCCAAACTGCGGTTGAGAGATAATAAATCAAAGATTATCGCTTGAAGAAAGATCATAAGGATCAATTCTTCTACGTTGTGTCTCTGATCGAACGTTGGAGATTAGAGTGTTTACTCCATTCTTTGTTTGAGAACAATCGTCTGTATATCTTTGATTAGGAGAGTATTTGATAGAATAATTAAGATATAGAATTAAAGATTAAGAGAAAAAAACAAAAAAGAAACAATGAAGCAGAAGATGGAATAGAAAACCAAAATGTTTAAATTATACTCTAATACCATACACAAAAAGTTGGTTTAGTATAAATGATTTCTTATTGATCTCAATGTTAAGGCTGTTGCGTAATATCGACATATCTAATACAAAGTATATACTTACCTACCATTAATAATAGATAATTACATATTTAGTCTAATATATCTCCCAATATAATTTGAACACATGGTTCGGTTATCGTACCAACAGAAAAATAAATTGCGTTGGTTCTTTTAGGGAAACCGTGGGATCCTGGACATAACTGGCCCTTAGTTTAAGGTGGTCACAAGCCTAAAGAATCGTTGACATTAGGTGGTCCTTGCTTCCTCTATATAAATATTTTTCTGCAAAAGAATTTAATAGAAAAAAATGAACAACGTATATAATTTAGTGGTCTTTACATAACTGTTGTGTCACACTGTCCATATCCTAATCTGCTGCATGTTATCGACAAACGAAAATGAGAAGGGTATGCCTTCAACCCTTTACCTCTATTAACACTACACTAAAAATTAAGCAATTGAACTAATGAATCATATATACCAATTGAACTAATGATTCCTTTATAAACAAATATTACACAAAAACTTTACCAATGAAACTAACGGGATTGAATGGTAGATTGAATGGTATGTAACTTTTTTACGTTTTCACGTTTTGAAATCGTGATTCCACTAAACTTCGATATTACGTTTTATCATTTAATGCTTAATATTGTGAATAGTATGTATTTAGTGGAATTACGTTTTCAAAACGTAAAAACGTAAAAAAACTGCATACCATTCAATCCCACTAGCTTTTTAGCGTTTCGAACTTATTCAGTTTTCATTTACTCATTCTATTAATTCTCAACTAGTAGCAAAGCTTTAATGATATCTGTTCACAACCCCAAATTTCTCACCTTGGCGAAATAATTCCGAGATTTGAAAGCATTATGTTTCTATCCCGCAGACCCGGCCCTGAGGTGCACATACACATGAAACAATTGTACGGGGCCTCTGATTTTTTGGGGGATCTTTATTATAAAACTGATAGTTTTACATAGAATTGATTATATTTGTTCTGTGTTAAAAAGTTACGAGAAAGAAAATCAGTTTTGTGACGTCTATTCATTGAAAAATAAAGAAATACTAATAAATATTTATGTGTTATATTTCTTTGAAAAAATCATAACAAGAAAAAAAAAATAATAAAGAAGATAAATGGTTTAATTTGTATGGATTCCAGAAATTTCAGGACCGGCTATGCTAACCTGGATGTGGTGGTTGTAACACCCCAGTTTTGCTATATCGAGATTATTAATCGATTTTTTTGAATTTTATTTGGTTTAAGTTTAAATTAATATTTTTTTCAATACTTATTTTCTTTTTGAGAGATAACAATCCAGCCAACACGGGGCTGGACGCATGCTGCAGACTCGTGAATTGCGGCCACCGAAGGAGGAAGACGTCAACGATGAAGACATGGCGGATGACAACGAAGAAGAAGAAGTTTGGTGGCAAAGAGAGAGAAACTGGCGCAAGAGACAGAAGAAAAAAGAGATTTTTGATTTTTTTCCAAAAGTTTAGAATTTATAATATAAAAGTTGACAAACTCTCTCCAGTTGAATGCCACATCAGCATTGGAGAAAGTGACACCTTGCAATTTAACTTTTATAATTAATAATCTATTATTTTAATGCAATGAGAATTAGATTAATTAATTATTTATCTTTTAATTACATACTAATTAAATTTATATATACTTTATAAATGTACAACATAATTTATATTTTCTGGTGATAAAACATTTATCACATACATAGTTATTATCGATAAAATATATACATATATATTATATTTATTCAAATATACAATATTTTAGAGAAAATTCATATATAATAAATTATCATTAAAAACTTAAGTTTCTTATTAAATAATAAAATATGTAATAATTGATAAATACTCTTTTTATTATAGTCAAAATATATAATAATATATTTCTATAATTATAACATATTTGTAAACTAGAGTCAAAAGAGGTTGCATCATCAGGTTAAAATAATAGGACGATTAGAAATCAAAGCCAAAAAATATTATCATTGTTCATAAAAAAAATATACAATAAAATAAATTATAACTAAACTTTTTAACAAATTATATTTTGAAATAAAAATCTGCGCATCGATAAAAATAATAAATGAGAAAAGATCTCTATTTATATACACAAAAGAGATTTGTGTATCAAAAGTAGAGATAAATACGAAAATGAAAAGTGATTACCTGTTGAGGAATGAGAAAAAAAAATTCTTTCCAAAAGAAGAAGAATAATAATAATAATAACATTATTAAAAAAAAAATTGTTGTCTATAAAAAAAAAAGAAGTAAAATAGAACTTAAACCAAATCTGATTTAAAATCACAGTTTAGCAAAACCAATAGCACATAGATTGAGAACAATAACAGAGGTATGTGAATGTTCATTTCCTTCACTTTGACATGTATAAAAAAAATATTGTGACATTTTATTTTTTGAGATTATTGGATAGATAGCAAAAGACTGGTAGTCAATTGAGGAATTGACAAGAGGCATTCGGATGTTTAAACATCAAAATATTAAACCACCAACTTAGTCAAAAATACCCACACGCGTTCATTTAGCAGATCAAAATATCTGATATTATTTTAATATTTTTTTCTTTCCACTAAAATCACTCTTAAATGCATCCTCTCCTCTCCACCACGTCTCACTCTCTATCTCTCTCTCCATGTTTCTTGCCAACAAAACCAACAAACAAACTCTCTCTATTATATATTAGAATTGTTTTACCTAAAATCTACGATGAATCTTGTAATCTCCAGCTAAATTTATTAAACAAAGTGGTAGAGAATTAGAGCAAACACAATAGGCGAAAGATGTGCTGCGAACAGATTTGCATGAGTTCATATTCATATATATACATCATCTCAGATAAATAGTCATCCATCACCGTAGTTAGACATTCACCAACACATGGCATGAACTTGCATGTTTATCTGATTTCATTTTAATAACTATTGTTGTACATCTCTAGCTACTAATAATTTCCCGCAATGTCCATTTGCTGATTATCACGAGCGAGTAGGTAACAAGGTTAGCTCATATTTCAAGCTTGACTCTATTGGTACTCATTCTCTCATATGCCACATCCATAATTACATTCTCAGTTTGGTCCAACTACTTTAGACATTCTAAACATATTTTACACTTTAATGTACTCTTGTTTTACCATGCATTCATATTTCCACCTATCATATCAAACAATACTCCAAAGTAGATATCATTAACCATCCATCAATGTTAGTTAACAACTATAATATCTTGTAGATTTACATATAATACACTCATTTATGAACATAGACAGCTATCAGCTCAAATAACACGCTATAATATAACTTACATGATCTGCCTCGTATAATAACCATCCATCATACCAAATAACCCTCCAAATATGTTAATAACTCTCCAGCAATGTCAATAGATAACTATAACACTTTATAGATTTACATTTTGCTCACTGTACTTATGTGTACACCCCTATCATATCAAATAACACACTATAAAATAATATATGCATATGTTTGTTATGTCTACAATATGTACTTTCATTCTCTGAGTCATCAAATACTGGAACTTACATCCCTAGCGAACGAGAATGGGAAGATCCCATCAACAGTCACCTCAGCCCTCAGGAATTCAATATCATGAGGGGAGCATCCACCAACGTGGTCAACAACAAAACTTGCACCATTATGATCAAAGTCAAAGTCAACAATTATTTTCCAGATTTAGGCTAAACTCATGCATTCACTCAGGTATAGATCTGTAAGTAGTCATTTACTACATATACTTATAACAATAGTTGCATACTCCACACGTCTATGTCAACAAATAATAAAGATATTGTCTCCTCATCAATTGGCAATTCCATGTGCACGTTGTGGCACTTGCTGTAAATAGACATAGCAAATTTTACTTTTTTGGCATCCTTTAGCTATTTCCTTCTAGTCATTTACTACAAAGTGTCTTGATATTTCCCTAATAAAAACCTCAAACTTAGCTATCCACCTCTTTATCCCTTATTTTTTTTACAATATTTTTAATTCTATTATTTTGGCAAAATTGACCTCTTAATTTTTATAAAATTTCTCTTACATGCATATTATAGGTTTAATATGTGGATGATTTGGTTGAATGTATTTGATGTTGACTCCATTGGTCAAAGTTTAAATCTTGCTTTTGCACCTTTTTAATATTGTTAAATAGATAGTGATTATCCATTTGCTTTTGTCTTTATGCATTAGCATATTAAAGAATAATGTTTATCTATATGTTTTGTCTTTATACATTAGTATATTAAAGGACAATGTGTATCCATATGTTTTATCTTTATACATTAGCTTATTTCACTATGTAGTAAAGTTTTGTTATAAATAGGTGATTTCATTCTTTGTAAAATCATAAGTTCAGAAGAAGAAAGAAATGAAGTTATTATGTTCATCTTTATCTTTCTCTCTCTCTGAAGTTCATATATCTTAAACTCTTCTTTGCTTTTTATATAAAGCATTGATTATAACACATTATTAGCACGAACGTCTCTTGATTTATTTGTGTTTAATTTTAATTGAATTTAATTTATATTATTTACGGAAAGATAGGTTTTGCCTTCTCCGTTTATATGCTATGCCGGGATGGACGGCTATGTCTCTTCTGAGCTGATCGTTATGGTAAGCACTATCTCCATGATCAAATAATTATATTATTTATTTATTATGTCGGGATGGTAGGCTCTGTCTCCTCTGATCGTTATGGTAGGCTCTGCCTTCACGATCAAAATGATGACTTGGCAGACTAAGTCACCTTAGATCATATTTATTTATTTATTTATTTGTGAGAGATTAAAATCTCCATCTTTGTTCATTTATTTATTATATTATAGGTTATGCCTCCTCATATTGCTTTTAATTATTGTTTTTTATTATGTCGTTACTATGCTCAAATTTTTATAACTAATTTTTCCTCAAATTAAATGGATTAAGTTGTTGTTACGCAGTAATAATTTCAAATTTTTCAAAGCTCGAAATCACCGCCCTTGACTTGTGTGGGAAGAAATATATGTCTTGGGCGGTAGGTGCAAAATTGCATCTAAATGGAAATGGTCTCTTGAGCACTATCGATAAGTCGATAACAACGTCGGACGAGGCTAAGGCAAAAGCCATGATCTTTTAATGTTATCATATCCACGATGGTTTAAAAGATGAATACATCACGAAAGAAGATCCGGCAGATCTTTGGCTATCGCTTAAGAGTCGGTTTGATCACCAGAGGTATGTGATCTTACCTAAAGCGAGGCATGAATTGTTGAATCTCCGGTTCCAGGATTACAAAAGTGTGAGTGAATATAATTCCGTTTTGTTCGGAATCTCATCTAGGATGACGTTGTGTGGAGAATATATCAGTGAATATGATATGTTAGAGAAAACTCTCTCGACTTTTCATCCTGGAAATGTAATCCTGCTGCAACAATACCAGGCAAGAGAATTCACCCAATACTCAGAGTTGATGCAAGTCTTCTTTGTAGCTAAACAAAATAATCAACTCGTGATGTTGAACCATCAAACTCGTCCAACCGGATCTATACCATTCCCTGAAGCGAATGCTACATCATCCAGTCAAAGTGATAAGAAGCCACGAAGTGAACGCAGACACGAAAAAGGCTGCGGTTGCAAGCACGGTCAAGGGCGTGGACGTGGAAGGGAAAGTGATGATGGTCGGGACGTTAGAAGAAAAGGTGACACCCCTTGCTTCAGATGCGAATTGATATGGTATTAGGTATGGACATGTCATACGCCAAAACATTTCACTGATCTGTATGCAAAATCACAAAAGGCCAAAGAAAAGGATGCATAGACCAACTTTATCTTAGATGAAGATGGAACTTCCTTTAATGGCTTGAGTGATGACACTCATCTTGATGTTGCGGACTTTTTTGTTGATCCTGAGGCACCAACCAATTCAAAGAAACTCAAATCGATAATAGTGTCTCCTTGATAGAGACAAGAATAACAAACTCTTAATCTTGCTTCTAGTATGTATCATATAATGTTTCCGTTAATGGTTTTTGAACCTTGTATCATATAATCTGTTTCTGCTAAAAGTTTTTTTGATGTAACATATTAACCTTGTTTTCATAAGTTGATGTTCTTTTAGTTAATTATTGCAACGCTTATAAGTATTGTGACCCAGAAGATGTCACACTTTGAGATTCGGGATGGAGATACTTGTCTAGCAAACAGTGCTACGATACATAAAAATATTTCTCCTGTCTTAAAATGAAAGTCTTCAACGGAAGCGTGAGTACTATAACTGATATTACAAAGCTTACACTAGGCTCCGAAAGAGCGAGTTTTTCATTGCCAAGGAGTACAAAGTTTGTAGTGTAAGATGCATTATACTCCTCCGAGTCTCAACGGAACTTATTAAGTTTTCGAGATATCTGCAAATATGGATATCATATTAAGACTATTAATAAAGAAAGCTCTGAATATCTGATATCCCTTGTATTTACACCATTTAGGCTTGCATTTAGTACATCTTTTGGTTCTCTTTTGCATATTTTCCTTAGTTTTTGTCTCATTTTCTTCTCCTTTTAGACTTAAGTAGCATTTAGGATAGAGTTTGCATTTTTCTTGCATTATGGATGTTTTTAGGTGCTTATGGAGCTAACCGGAGCTTGGAGGAGCTTTGAGGATGATCCAGAAAGCTAGCTGGACCAAAAGGAGCAAAAGGGACCAAGGCAGACGATCTCTGCAGAGCTTTTAGGTCAGAGCACGGAGACTATCGGTCAAGGAGTGATCGATACTAGGCATAACGATCAAAGGTATCGATCAGGAGTAATCGGTACAAACGCGCTGTGTGTATTTCGGTCACTGTATCGATCACTCTCCAGATCGATATGATTTGTAACGATCAAACCCTTACTGTTACAACTGATTGATACAAACCAAGTCCGAGCCTGTTTTATTTATACTTTTGCCATTGCCATTGCCATTCTTTTGGCTATAAATAGCCCATTTTCTGTATTTTCGAGAAGTCTTGTCAATTTACTGTTCTTAAGCATTTTCTTTGAGTTTGTAAGACAAATCATTTGCTTTATTTAATATAAGTTGGTATTTGCCTTTAATCTCTCTTTTAATCATGATTAGCATCTTTTCCTCTTGTGATTTGGTGTTAAACATGAGTATTAGTAAGTAGTTTGCTTAGGGTTCTTAAATGTGGTAGATTAAGGGGATTTAGAGATTGATTAAGGCTTGTTTAGTGCTTCAGTATATGGGTTCCTCTCTATTAATCTGTTCTTAAATAGATTTGTCTTGATTACACTTATCTAGGATTTAGGCTTACACTTATGCCCACCAAGTGTTTGATGAAATGCTGATCTTGTTTAATAGAGGATTTGCTGGCCTTGGCTCGAGAGATTGACTGTTGGAGGAGCATTTTGACTTGAATAGATTTGTTTATTAATGATTGATGAATGTTTTAGCACTAATGAGAGTTAATTCTTGTTAAGCTGTTTAGCAATGGGCTATTTTACAAGAGATTGGATCTAGCTTGCTTGTTTGTGAACTCTATGTCTAGGAATCACCATTGCTACCTTGTTTGCTTGATCAATGTTGTTTGGAACAGCCTTATTAGTCTCTAGATTCCCCAAAGTCAATAACCACATCTAGGAACTTGCTTTTCTTCTTTGATATATTTCGGATTTGCCCGGTTTTGCTCTGTTTTACTTACTTAATCTTGTTTAAATTGCCTTTTTCTTTGTTCTCTTTGTTGCTTGATCATCTTAGGGTGATAGATTGGTGGCTTAGGCAACAAGAACTCTTATGTGCTTGCTTGACTTATAGATCTCTGCTCATAACTCTTCTGCTTTCAACAAAACCCATTTGGATTGATAAAAACCCTATGCTATACTACAACTGACTAGTACAAGCTTGGGTGATTGACCAAGAGACCCAAAAACTCTTGTATCAATTTGGCGCCGTTGCCATTTGGGTTTACAGTTTGAAACATTAGAGTTTGTAGAATCTTTAATATCAAGTTTCTAGTTTTCTTTGGTTACTAATCTTCTTAGACTCTCTTTGCTGTCTTTCAGGTATATGAACTTGAGATCCAGAGGTTCATGCAATCTTGTGGACTTCATAGATAACATCAATCTGTTGGACAGAGGTCATAGAGCAAGGAGACAGCAAGAAAGGCAGCAACACTTGGAAAAACTTGGGATGAACAAACAGGAACAAGTCATGGATGATATCAGATTTCAGGGTCCTCAAGGAGCTGTTAGCGCTCAGGGTATACAAGGACATCAAGGTGTTCAGGGCTTACAAGGTGAGCAAGGACCAAGAGGCGCTGCACAAGCTCCAAGAGCAGCTAGACCCATTGGCGCAGGTGATGCACCAAATGCATACAACAACAGAACTAGCATCATTCCACCAGCAGTCCAAAACAACAACTTTAAAATCAAGTCTGGATTGATTTCAATGGTTCAGGGCAGTAAGTTCCATGGTTTGCCACTTGAAGATCCTCTAGATCATCTGGATAACTTTGATAGACTATGTTCACTAACAAAGATCAATGGAGTGAGTGAAGATGGCTTCAAGCTGAGGTTGTTTCCTTTTTATCTTGGAGACAAAGCACACCAATCGGAGAAAAACCTGCCCCAAGGAAGCATAACTAGCTGGGATGAGTGCAAGAAAGCCTTCTTAGCAAAGTTCTTCTCTACTTCAAGAACTGCAAGAATAAGGAATGAGATTTCAGGGTTTGCACAAAGGAACAATGAAAGCTTTGGTGAAGCTTGGGAGAGATTCAAGGGCTACACACTGGAATGCCCTCATCATGGCTTTTCACAAGCCTCTTTGCTCTCCACTCTCTACAGAGGAGCTTTGCCTAAGATAAAAATGCTTTTGGACACTGCATCAAATGGGAACTTCCTGTCAAAAGATGTGGATGAAGAATTGGAGCTGGTAGAGAATTTGGCTCAGTCTGATGGAAACTACGATGAGGAATTTGACAGAGCTCCAAGAACTGCAAAGGATAAGTTAGAGTCTAGCAGGAAAGAAATCAAGTCTCTACATGAGAAGCTGGACTTGTTGCTAAGGGAAAAGAAAGAGGTTAACTTTGTTGGGGACATGGTTCAGCTTGATGATGAAGAGCAATGCCAAATTGAGGAGATGAACTACTTGGGCAAACAAGGTGGATACAATGGCTATGGGAACTACAGACCAAATCCCAAGTTGTCTTACAGGAGCAACAATGTTGCCAATCCACAGGATCAGGTTTACCCTCAACAACAACAGCAAGCTGCCCCAAAACCTTTTGTTCCCTACAACAATCAAGGCTTTCAGCAAAGGAACAACAACTACCAACCTAGAGCGCCCTACAACCCTCCAGGATTCAATGCTCAAGCTCAAGGACAAGCTTCCTCCAGCTCTCAAGACACTGAACTCAAGACTCTCATGCAACAAATGATCAACACTCAAGTCACCACAACCTTGGAGAACAACAAAGGCATAGCTGGTCCCAAGCCTCAAGGACAATTTCCTGGAAAACCAGAAACTAACCCAAGGAGTTCTGCAATGCCATAGTCATAGAGGAAGAGAGCTTCTCAGCTGAAGAGGAAGCTATCATTGAAGAGATCCTCTAATTGTTCACTGAGGACACTGAACCTCAAAGTGTGGGGGGGGGGGGGGGGGGGGGGGGGGGGGGGGGGGGGGGGGGGGGGGGGGGGGGGGGGGGGGGGGGGGGGGGGGGGGGGGGGGGGGTGGGGGGGGGGGGGTGGGGAGAGTTCTTAGAAGTTGAAACTAACAAAGGAGCTGCAGAAGAAGAACCCTTTGAAGATGGGGAAAACACAGAAGAAGAAGAGTGGTGGGCGCCACATGAGGTTGTTGATAACACCAAGAAATTCTTAGTTGAAGTTCCTGATGATAAATAGAAGACTCAAGCTGCTATCCTTCATGTCTACCAACCAACCATCCCTTTTCCAGGAAGATTCAAGGAACAGCTAGTGCAGAAGTATGAGACCCTCTTGGCTGCTCAAATGGAAATGAGGGGTTTGAATGACCAAGAAGAGCTTAAGAAGCTAAGAGTTAAAGCTGGAGCATATGAGGTTAAAGAGCTCAATGTCAAGAAACTTGGAGATCCAGGATGTATCACTCTCCCATGTGAGCTTAAAGGGCAGACCTTCAAAAGCTGTCTTTGTGATCTTGGAACAAGTATCAACCTTCTCCCATCTTCTACTGCTAAAGCTCTTGGCTACACTCAACTTCAAGAGAGTAATGTGTCCCTTACTATAGCTGATGGGACAGTGAAGACACCACTTGGGAGTCTCAAGGATGTACCAGTGATGATTGAAGGAGTAACCATCCCCACTGATTTCTTGGTGCTTGATGTGGAAAGCCATATAAAGAATGCTATCATTCTAGGAACACCTTTATTAGACTCAGCTGGAGCAGTGTTTGATGCCAGGGAATGCACAATAGAGCTGAGACTGACCAAGAAGAAGGTTCTAAAGTTTGACTCCAAGGGGAATAAGCTGGAAAATGAGCAGGCCTTCTCAATGGACATCAAGAAGTTGAAGAAGCTTGGGAAGCATTGACCAGAGTTTGAAGGCTATGTTGGTGAAAGTTTTGATGGTTGCTGCTTAACCAAGCTGTTTGCTGATACCACTGAAGAGGAGGTCCTCAAAGTGGGAGTTTATGATTGCATGAATAAAGTTCTATTGGATGAAAAAGAAGATGGGGTTGTCTTGAAGCCCTTTGTTTCTAGGAATGGTGAAGTCCACTACAAGATGAAGGGGAGGAACAAACCGAAACCCTTTGCTGTGTTGAAGGTTGATGGAGTCATCAGGAATGTCAAAGTGAGCACTGCAACACCAAGGAGTTCCAAGACTCCTTCTCACCACCTCCACTAGAGAGGTAAGCAAAGTCAAGCTTAGTGACTTTAAACAAGCACACTTAGGAGGTAGTCCCATGGTATCTTTTTGTATATATTATGCTTTCTAGTTTTCTTTTTATGCTTTGATTATGTGTATAGAAACAGGAGTTAGAATTGGGGGTTGAGAAAGTCTCTAAAGGACAAAGCACAGGTGCTTTCTGGCTGATATCGATCAACTGTATCGGTCATGACGAGACCGATACTGAGCATATCGATCATGAGTATCGATCATGAGTGATCGATATCAGTGGAGCCGGATTGCACCAGTCAGCCTATCGATCACTTTTGATCGATAGGGAAGGGAGTCTGAAAGTGAAAACTGTATCGGTCATTCATATAGATCAAACAGTGATCGATATAAACCCGCCGTATGAATTTCAGTCAGTGTAACGATCATATAAAGACCGATACGATTCACAGGAAGAGTAGCGATCATTTGTATCGATCACAAGTGATCAATACTGAGCATATCGATCAGTAGTATTGATCACTTGTGACCGATACCCGCCCGAGGTAAGTGTTTCATCTTTTCAAAAAAATTTCCTCCTTTGGTTTGGAGCCAAGGAGGTTTAAATTTAAACTTTGGATCCTTCCTGTCCCCTTGCAGAGCTCCTGAGCACTTTTGTTCTTGTCCCCCACTCTTTATATTCTTTTGGTTCCCTCACCAACTTTTGATTCCTTTGGTTCCCCTTTTTCTACTCTATTTAAACCAACAATCTTCTCCACTTCTCTTCACACTTCAGTTCACTACTTCTCTCACTTATAGCACGAAAAACTTAGCTTTTTCTCTCTTTTATTTGCTTTCTCTAAGTGCTCAGAACCTTCACTAAGGTTTGCTTCCTCAACTATCCATTCTTTGCTCTTAATCAATGCATGTGTTTAAAATCACTTAGTATATGGTTTTAAGAGCAAGTTTTGATTAGTTTTTAACTGTTGTGCTTTGATCTTGCATTGTGGATTTGTTTAAAGTGAGCAAGTTAGATGTTTAAGCTTTGTTTACTGTTCATCAATCTCATTATTTGCTTGCTTATATCCCTTTGCATGATCATCATCTCTTTCGCCTAATAACCATTTTGCTAGATTCACATGCATAGCTGTTTTATTTTATGAACTCTAGCTTATCTAAGCTGTTAGCTTTTGAATCCCTCTTGCTCTATGAAAAGTTTAATCTTGTTGTTAACACTTGTTAAGCTTATCTTAGCCTAGAGAGTTTTCTTTTTAAAGCTTTCAGTTGTTTGGTTTTTCAGCTTTTGTTCTTTCACTTATCCTATCTTCAAGCTTTGTTTTTGAAGGTACCATGGGGAAGACAAACATAGTTGCTGGGAGAAAGGGAAATGCACCACAGGAGGAAGCACCCACTTCGCCAAGAGCCAAGAAAGACAAAGGAAAGAGCGCTGTTGCTGAGAACTCATCCAAAGCTGTTGGAAAGAAACCAGTTGGAGATAAAGGTGCAAATCAGAACAGGAAAGGCAAAACTGTAGAAGAAGGAGTCCACCACCGTGAGCCAAGTCCTAGGGAACTCATGGAGGCTTTCAACCAGTGCACTTTCAAACCAACAAGATACCCTTGTGCTAGTACAATGAAAGCACTTGGGATCTACATGGACTGCAAGATAGTGTTTGATAACATGGAACTTGAAGGCCTCATGACAACACCGCTCCCATCATACCAGCAACTCACTTACCAGTTTCTCTCCACTCTCCAAGAGGTCTCGTATGAAGACAATGAGCTTCCTAATGGAGATGGGTGGTTCTCTTTTAAGATTGGCAATCAGAAGTTCACCTCCACCTTTCTGGCTGTCGCTAAAGCTCTTGATCTAAGGTCCTACACCAACAAGCGGAGCAGTTTCTACATTTCCATGACGCAGCACGCCATGCTGTGGGACGCTATTGGGACTGGGAAATACATTGCTGGATGAACAAGGAATCAGCACCTGAAGCATCCTGCTGTAAGATATGCTCACAAGGCACTTGCAAACACACTCTTTGCAAGGAGGGAGACAACATATCTCACAGGAAAGGAGATAAACCTGATATACCAAGGAGTGTATGATATTGTAGGCACTGCTAGAGATGGGACACCTCTCCAGGCGCCGGAAAGATATCAATGCTATGTGTCTATGCTGATGGAGCAGCTCTATTCCTACCAGAGCTGGGTTCTGAGCAAGGTGAATAAAGGGAAAAGCCCACAGATCCACATTGGGGGAGTTGTGACAGCTATTCTTCTGGCTAGTGGAGTAAACCTTGAGAGATATGATGATGATGCTCTTGAGCCACAATTGATTAATCTAGCCTATCTTAGGAGAAGCCACTTCCTTGAAGGGAGCATTGGTGGCAAGCATGTCTACAACTTCATCAAGAACTTCAGTACACCAGCAAAAGTCCTTCTCCCCAATCCAAGGCTCACTTCCTTCACCAAAAAGAGCAGCATCAGTTTCAATCCAAGTGATGATCAGCTCTACCAAGGCGGCCCTGCTCCTGGAGAAAGAGAGGAGAATAATGAGGAAGCAGAAGAAGAAGAGGTTGAAGAAGAAGTCCAAGAAGATGCTCCAGCTGGCGCAGAAAACCAAGGGGAAGCGCAAGAAGAAGAAGATGAGCTTGAAGAAGAAGAAGTGTTGAGCTACAGTTCAAGGCAGTTCCACTTCACACCTTATGAAGTACCCAGCCAAGGAAGCTCTTCGAAAGTGGCTCATGAGCACATCAATGCACTTCAGAATTGGTGTAAATGGCAAGACAAAGCCATTAAGGGGTTGGTGAAAATGGTCAAAGGGAAGTTCAAGAAAGACAAAGCTACATCAGCAAGAACTCCCCACCAAAGCCATACTAATGAGCACACTCTTCATCAAGAAGAGCCTATACAACAAGCTGAGCCAACTGAAGAGGAAGAAGCTGTTTGGAACCCCCATGGAAGACACTCCTTCCATGCACAGCCTAGTGATCAATGGGGGACATAGGCACAACCAAGAGCCTCATCGTATGAGCCAAGTACCCACGTACCATCAGTTGGGGAACCAACTCCCAATCCCTCTGAAGTTCAACAATCATGGCAATGGGGTCATCAAGGTACATCTTCACAAGCTGAGCAGTTATGGTCAAAGTTTGGTTCCCCCACCACAAGCAGCAGAGCTATCTTCAAGGATTTATGAGAGGAGGAACAAGAGGAGAGCTAGCAAGTCTCCTCAGACATCTAGATCCTCCCACCACTCCTACTATTAAGCAAGGAACCACATCCTATTCATTGTCTATACCATTGCATCTTTTTCAATTTTGTATTATATTTTGTTGCTTCTCTCTCTTATTTCTTTCATTACACAAGAGACTGTGTAATTTAAGTGTGGGAGAGAGATTTGGGGTTTGACTATGTGTTTTGTTTTCTTAGTTTTTCTTTTTTTTTTCACTTTGAGTCTCATGCATATCATGCATTCATATAGGGCATAGAAAAACACAAAAAAATCGAAAAATTTGAAAAAAATGCATGTTTTTGCAAACCAAAAAGAAAGCATATAGTTGCATATCATTCTCTTAAGATTGAGTCTAGTGTTGATATATAGGTTGCATTGCATTTGAATAGGGCATTATGATGAACTTGCCTTGTAAAGTGCTTAGAGTTTCGAGATGATTTCAGTGTTTAAGTGGCTAGTTGTTTGATGCATCATAATATTGGTAGAAGTTAAGGCTGAACCATGCTTAGATTGCTAGATTTGGTCTTCTCATCTCATACTGAAAGCATTTATTCTCTGAAAATCAACTCTATTAACTTGAAATTTAATTTGACTCTTAATTATCATGTCTTATGCATTGAAAAGTGATTTCATGGGTACCATATACATATTTGGATCATCTTTTTCCTTCTACGACTCTTGTTGATCCAAATAGCTGATCATCATACTTATGGGACAGTTACATCGACACCTTTAACCAAAACCTCCTTTTGAGCCTAAACACTATCTTGAGAGCTGTGAGGCTTTTGATCATCATTTTCGATTTTGTCTTGGCAAAAAGTGTTAGGAATAAGGCTGACAATAATAAGATCTATTGTAGATACCAGCTTGCATCTTGAGCTTGATTCTAGGATAGAAGTTTTGGGGTAAAAGGGTAGTGTAAGTGGTTTGAACTTCATGTATATATGTTTTGAAAGAAAAGGAAAAAGTTTGATATGGTAGAAAAAGGGAAACAATCTAGAGTTGTGATCAAGTAAAGGGAAGTAAACGCTCTAAGTGTAAAGAAGAGAGGCGCCAGCAACAAAGCTCAGAAAGGTCAAAAGAAGAAAAATCAGACCAAGAGCAATCCCCAAAGGTGATGAAGGTGCCAATGCAACAAAGAAGAGCAAGTCCCAACCAAAAAGAAGCAGCCACACAAGCAAAAAGAAGAAGTTTTCCCAGCCATAAAGAAGGGTAAAGGGTAGAGTTTAGGAAAGGGTAGACTTAGGGGTTCACCTTGGGTTTAGAAGTGTTTAGGATTCATCTTTGGGTAAAAGGGTAGAAGGAAGCTTTGAATTGCATGCATAAGTGTGCTTTTACCTTTAGCATTTTGCCTATGATAGAATCTTTTTCATTGAGTGATCCTTTGTGTTTTATAACCCTTTGCTAAAATGAGATCATTTTTATCTCATAACCTTACCCTTCAAACCAAATGTCTTCACTTGATTTGCATAATTTAGGCTTGCATTTAGTACATGTTTTGGTTCTCTTTTGCATGTTTTCCTTAGTTTTTGTCTCATTTTCTTTTCCTTTTAGACTTCGCTTGCATTTAGGATATAGTTTGCATTTTTCTTGCATTATGGATGTTTTTAGGTGCTTATGGAGCTAAAAGGAGCTTGGAGGAGCTTTCAGGATGATCCAGAAAGCTAGCTGGACCAAAAGGAGCAAAAGGGACCAAGGCAGACGATCTCTGTAGAGCTTTTCGGTCAGAGCACGGAGGCTATCGGTCAAGGAGTGACCGATACTAGGCGTAACGATCAAAGGTATCGATCAGGAGTGATCGATACAAACGCGCCGTGTGTATTTCGGTCACTGTATCGATCACTCTCCAGATCGATATGATTTGTAACGATCAAACCCTGGCTGTTACAACTGATCGATACAAACCCGGTCCGAGCCTGTTTTATTTACACCTTTGCCATTACTCTAGAGCTTCCTTCTTTTGGCTATAAATAGCCCCTTTTCTATATTTTCGAGAAGTCTTGTCTATTTACTGTTCTTAAGCATTTTCTTTGAGTTTGTAAGACAAATCATTTGCTTTATTTAATATAAGTTGGTATTTGCCTTAAATATTTTTTTAATCTCTCTTTTAATCATGATTAGCATCTTTTCCTCTTGTGATTTGGTGTTAAACATGAGTATTAGTGAGTAGTTTGCTTAGTGTTCTTAGATGTGGTAGATTAAGGGGATTTAGGGTTTGATTAAGGTTTGTTTAGTGCTTCAGTATATGGGTTCCTCTCTATTAATCTGTTCTTGAACTATATTTTTCTTGATCACACTTAACTAGGACTTAGGCTTTCTCTTATGCCCACCAAATGTTTGATGAATTGCTGATCTTGTTAAATAGAGGATTTGCTAGTCTTGGCTCAAGAGATTGACTGTTTGAGGAGTATTTTGACTTGAATAGACCTGTTTATTGATGCTTGCTGATTGTTTTAGCACTAATGAGAGTTAGTTCTTATTAAGATGTTTAGCAAAAGGCTATTTTACAAGAGATTGGATTTAGCTTGCTTGTTTGTGAACTCTATGTCTAGGAATCACCATTGCTAGCTTGTTTGCTTAATCAATGTTGTTTGGAACAGTCTTAATTAGTCTCTAGATTTCCCAAAGTCAATAACCACATCTAGGAACTTGCTTTTCTTCTTTGATATATTTCAGCTTTGCCCTGTTTTGCTCTGTTTTACTTACTTAATCTTATTTAAAATTGCCTTTTTCTTTGTTATCTTTGTTTCTTGATCATCTTAGGGTGATAGATTGGTTGCTTAGGCAATAAGAACTCTTATGTGCTTGCTTGACTTATAGATCTCTGCTCATAACTCTTCTGCTTTCAACAAAATCCATTTGGATTGATAAAAATCTAATGCTATACTACAACTGACTAGTACAAGCTTGGGTGATTGACCAAGAGACCCCAAAACTCTTGTATCAATATCTTTGTATTACAATGGAGAGTAAACATCAGTTGGAAGAGTTATCAATGATGTCCTCCGGATTATATTGCACAAAGATAACCATGGCTGAATCACATGTTGCGGTAAACCAGAAGTTTACCAGCACTTTAAGAGAATGGCATGAAAGGTTAGGCCATCCTGGTTCAGTCATGATAAGAAGAATTATGCAAAATTTGAATGGCCACCTGTTGAAAAACCAGAAGATTTTTCAATCAGGAGAGTTTTCATGGAGGGCATGTTCTCAAGAAAAACTCATAAGTACGCCCTCGCCAGCCAAAGTTGGGAATGAATCCTCTGTATTTCAAGAGAGAATACATGGTGATATACACGGGCTGATTAACCCACCATGCGGGCCATTTAGATATTTCATGGTATTGATCGACGCATCTAGTAGATGGTCACATGTGTGTCTTCTGACCACAAAGAATATGGCTTTCGCAATATTCATTGTCCAAATAATTAGGTTGAGAGCGCATTTTCCTGATTATGCCATAAAAAAAGTCAGGCTTGATAATGCTGGTGAATTCACTTTAGTGGCATTTAATGATTATTGTATGTCCTTGGGAATCGATGTTGAGCATCCAGTTTCGCATATTCATACACAAAATGGCATGGCTGAGTCATTGATTAAGCAATTATAATTGATTACAAGACCGTTAATCTTGAGAACAAAGCTTCCAATCACTGTGTGGGAACATGCTATATTGCATCATGGAGCATTGGTCCAGGTAAGACCAAGTGCATATAATGAATATTCTCCAATACAGTTAGCATTTTGCCAGAAGCCAGATGTATCTTATCTTCATGTGTTTGGGTGTACGGTCTAAGTCCCTGTAGCGCCACCACAAAGAACAAAAATGGAACCACAAAGAAGATTGGAAATTAAAATTGGGTATTCGTCACCAAGTATAATTAGATATCTTGAAACGGAAACTGGTGACATGTTTGCGGCATGGTTTGCCAATTGCCACAAAAAATGAAAGTGAATTCCCTGCGTTAGGGGAAGGATTGAGAGAATCACCAAATGATATCACCTGGTGTAGACACTCTTTGGCTTATCATGATCCTCATATAAACCAACGTGAGGTGGAAGTTCAGAAAATTATACATATGCAAAGTTTGGCAAACCAGTTACTCGATGCGTTCACTGATACAAGAAGTGTGACGAAGTCCCATATCCCTGCAGCTAATGCTCCATCAAGGGTAAATGTTCCTTAAGAACATACGGATGTAAGTAGAGCAAATGAACCGAGGGTCAGTTGGAGCACGGAGGCCTATGGGATAAAAATATAGAAATCCCCGACAAAGAATGAATTTGGAAGCAAAAGTTCTGGAAGAACCAAATAAATCGAAATGTCTTGAAGACATTTGTGAAAAGGTTCCTGAAGAACCGAATGATAATATATGTTCTGAAGACATATCTGAACCGGTTCCTGAAGAACCAGGTAAAGAGATTTGTCCTGAAGACAAATCTGGAGCAAAAAATATGAGATTTCCATCTCCTTCGCTCAAAGTGAAAAATTATGGGCTAGAAGTGAAATAGAAGATAATGATGGAATGTTCTCTTTTCTGTTTTTAAGATGACTGATCATGAAAATGATGATCAAGATCCAAGTTCCATGTCAGAGTGCTAAAGAAGGCCTGACTGGAATAAATGGCAAGGGGCCATGAGGGATGAAATATTCTCCCTTAATAAACGGAGCATATTTGGACTGATAATTATTACACCTGAAGATGTAATACCTGTCGGATACAAATGAGTCTTTGTAAGAAAGAGAAATGAGAAAATGAGGTCTCGAGGTATAAAGCTCGCCTTGTGCCACAAGGATCGCCTTGTGGCACAAGAATTTTCTCAAAGACTGGGAATATATTATGAAGAAACATATTCTCCAGCTATGGATGCGATCACATTTAGGTACTTAATGAGCCTAACGGCCTCTAAGAATTTAGAGATGTATCTAATGGATGTTGTGTCTGCATACCTATATGGTTCACTTGATAGTGACATATATATATAAATCCCTGAATGATTTAAAATCCCTGAAGGGCCAAAGATGCCTAAAGCATCTAAAGAGCTATGTTCGGTCAAACAACAACGATCACTTTACGGATTAAAGCAATCTGGATGCATGTGGTATAATCGCTTCAGTGAGTATTTATTGAATAAAGTTACGCCAACAATGTGATACGCTTTTGTGTGTTTATTAAGAAATTTGCATCATGATATGTGATTATTGCTGTGTATGTTGATTGATAAACATGGTATTATGCAAGTCAGAATATCAAAACTCAAGCAACCTATGGATGTAGTATAGTGTGCAAAAGGTATCAATCCAACCTAGGAAGCAGGAAGAACACAAGGAATGCAAGGGTAAAGCAAATCTAAGCAAATTGGGAAAATGATTGGTAAAATCGATGAAAACTAAATACAACGACCAAATGAGATGCAAAACTATTTTAAAATCCCTGGAAGAGGGTTAACTACTGGTAGGAGAAAGCAGAAGATTAAAAATACAAATCTACTAATAACTAAAAATCAAGCACTAAATCGGGTAAAACAGATCAATCTAACAACTTAAAGACAAATGACTTCGAATGAACAAGATGCAAGTTTATGACAAGAGAATGATAAACAGAGGTTTTAAAAAGCTAAAAGAGGGTTCAGGGTCGAGGGTCATATTCAAGAGTGTTCAAAGGTTCAAGCTTTGGTTTGAAAACACATAGACCACTCATTTGATGAGCTTTCCCTAAGCCTTGAAAACAAAACAAGAACCATCCATGGCGTGTGGTATGATTCACTTCCTCAATCTCTTCTCCACACCCATGGCGTCATTTACGTCCGTACTCCAGATCGATCTCCTCTCTCGATCTTGGTCTCGATCTTTCCTCTTGAATCGACTTGGGTCACTCGATCTTCTGGTCGATCTCATCTAGATCGACCTGCCTTGCTCGATCCGCTACTCGATATTGGGTCCTTTGCATGCATTGTTGAGTTCTCCAAGTGTCCACGAGCTTCGTTTTGATCCTCCTCACGTCCACATAACCTCCACAACTCCAGAGTGCTCCAAACAACCAGATAATGATGCAAAAGTGCAAAATATGCAAAATGCGAATGCAAAGAGACCTAGGACCTAAAATGCAACAAATGGAATAAACTAGCCTATAATGCAAGATGAATGCATGAAAAACTATCCTAATTGCTTGTAAAATATGCAAAATATATGGTAATAACAACTCCTCTAAACTTGCCTTTTGCTTGCCCTCAAGCAAACAAAATTCAAGAAAGGAAGAGAGTTTTTAAAATGGGGGCTTAAATTCCTTGCAAAAGTGTTTTTCAAATGAATCAATTCAATGGTTCTAGTTCTTAATCCTAAGATGCAATACACACACTCATACTCCAAAGAACTTAGCCATACTCATCACATATTGAATTTCAAATCATGACTCTCATATCCCAAACAATCCAAGAATCATAACATTTAACATTCATTAAGCTCAAAACCGTGAATCACACTTATGCACTTTAAAACCGAATACATTTGGCTTAGGGACAGGGTTATGAGATAAGAATGATCTCATTTATAAGGGTGATTCAAACAAGGGGTTATCTCAAAGAATGGTCGAACTTATGCATAATGCTAAAGGTAAAGACAATTGATGCATACATGACTAGACTCTCATCTATCCATATACACTAACAATGATCCTAGAACCCTCTTTCATTTTTCTTTTCTTTTTAAGCTCACTCACCCTTCTAAGGACTACCCTCATCATCGAGGCAATTCTCCTAGCAAAAACCCAAATAAAAGCATCATTTTAAAACCTTTTGGCTAGTGGTAAGACTGAAAACATATTTAGCTCTTTTCTTTTTACTTTGATAGCTCCCTATTCATTTTTTTCTTTTCTTTTCCTTTTAAACTGTTGGCATTTTGGCTCTTTTTCTTTTCTTTTTCTTTTTTTTTTAGAGCTACCTTCTTTTTTTAAACTAGAGCCTTCATTTTTAGAACAATAAGCGTTCCACTTAAAACCATTAAAACCCTTTTATTCAACTTCCAAACTTCAAACTCTTTAAACCGAAGCAAAACAAAGCAATCCCCATGAATACCCGCCCTATCCTAAGCCTAAAACTAGCTTCAAAATGCGAAGCTAGCATCAATATGAAAGCCTAATCATGTCGCCTAAACCTAACACTTTATACTAAGTTCAACCGAGAAGAGGCCTCACAAAGATTTATCACACAAGAACATTGGCTTGAAAGAAGGGTAAGGTAAAGGTGGGGAAGTCTACTTAGGCTTACAAGAGAGTGGTGAAAGGAAGAAGAAAGCCTAAATATGTATAAGTGATCCATGTATCCTTTTTCAAATGCATAAGTATGATAATTAGAAGTTCAAATTAAGGTTCTCACTTATTAGGAAAAGATTCAATTCATGAATGTTCAACTTAAGCCACGAAAATCAAAACAAATGATCCAAGCATGGTTAGAGCTTACTTTCAAAGTATGTACAAAGCATCAAAGAACTACTAACTAGGGCCTTGAAACAATTCATGAGCTTAAAACACTTTTCAAGAAAAACTTTTTCCCCTTATGCAAATGTAAACAACCTAAATGCTCAAAAATTCTAGACTCAATCCTAAAATGTTTTAACAACTCGAATGCAACTACATGAATTTTTTTGAAAATGTTTTTTAAAAATTTTATCATTTTTTTGGTGTTTTTATGCCTTGCATGATGCATGATGACTCAAAGAATGATAACAGAAAATAAGATTAAAAAAAACATGTCAAACACACACCACACTCCCCCAAACTTGAATGACACCGTCTCGGTGGCAAACAAATTCAAAGGAGTTAAAACACAAAGAAAAAATCTAAAAAGATGCATGGTATTTACAAGGATTGGTTGTTGGTACCTCGGAGCTAAGTAAGGCTGGACCTTGAGGTTTCTCCAGACTTCTTGCTCTTCTTAGGAGTGTCGTGGCTGATCTCCTTGCCTTTATCTTTGCTTGTTTCCTCATGGAGAGAGTGGCGCACAGGTTGGTTTGTTGCTTGAGGCTCACAGATCTCTATCCCACCAGTCAATCTCCTTCTCTTCCCAGGCTGCTCGACCTCCACGCTTGTAGTCTTCTTAGGTGAGCTCCCTTTAAGCGCCTTGACTTTCTTGCTAAGCTTCTTGATCATCTTCCCTTGCCATTTGTTGATTTTGCGCTGCATCTCAACGATTGAAGCAAGGAACTTCTCAGCCTTGGTTCTTGGCTCGAAGCCAAGCGTGGGGAAAACAAAGCTCTTGGGCATCTCAGCATCGGATGTAGGCAACTCTGATCGAGGGCGAGAAGCTTGAGTGGGCGTGGCTGTGCCTCCTAGAGGTGCTAAGCACTCCTCTACACTCGGCAGAAACTCAACGTTGCCAACACCTAGCAGCTCCGTTTCTTCCTTGTTTGGCAAGATGCACACTCTCTTCTCATTCTCGCAATCATAGAACAAGTATGCAAAGAATCCCTCTGCTGGCGTGCATGTCAACCTATCTGTGTTCCTCATGTAAGTCTCGTCCATGTAGGCTCTCTCCGCGTAAGGGATGAAGTCCGGAAGGGGTACACCAGCCTGAACAAACATTGGCGTAAGGAAGCCTCCTATAAGCTCCGAGCTTGCCTTGCATCTCATCGCCCATGCCTTGTACTTCATCAAAGAAGCAGCTAAGATGCATCCATAGTAAACATCATCTCCAAGTTCGTCCTCCATTGGCTCGTCATTCTCCTTAGGCTCGCATAGGAGATGCTTAACGCCTTGGAACAGGAAGCACAGCTCGTTCTTGGTGACTGTAGGAGCCACAGACCATCCACTGAAGGTGTTGGCGATGAGCTTGAGCGTGTATCTCAGCACAGGACTGCAGACTCTCTTGATCTTGGCCATGTTTGCCTTGTAGTCATCGTTGCTGATCAGATCCCACAAGTCGTTGGCTTGAGTGAAAGGAGGAAGCTCCACTTGCTTGGCATTAGCCTTCAGACCGTATGCTTGGCAAAGCTTGGCAATGGAGAGATGATAGGCTTGTCTCCTGATCTTGAAGGTAATGTGGCCTTGGGAAGGAGTAGGAAGACTTGGATTCTCTTAAGTGAACTCCAAAGTGGCGAGGAAGTCTATGGTTGCCTCAGGATAGGTTGGGCAATCCATTCTTGATAAGCACCGGATCCCAATGTTCTTGAGAAGCTGATCAAAGTCTCCCAAGATCCCCATCTTAGCCAACAGATCCCTGCTCGCGAACTTTGTGGGATCGAACCTAAGCCTTTCCAGCCGTTTCTTGGCTTGCTTCTCCTCTTTGGTCCAGCTAACCCTCTCCTGAACCACTTCTTGAGCTTCTCCTTCTTGTGCTGTCTCTTCTCTCGTTCTCTTTGGAGCCATGGTATCTGAAACACAAATCTCAAGCAAGAGAATGAGTATAGGCGGTGAATGCTAGAGAAAGACAAGGTAGAAGGAAAAACTTGTAACAATTAACCTAGATTTTTGGAGAATTTATAAAAAATTGCAGCTAGATAATAGAGAAGAAAATCTAGAGATAGGATTAAATCTATAAATTTTCCTAATATCTAGCTATTTTTAAAAATTATTTAAACTCTCTAACAACTAACCATCATCCAAAGCAAATAAAAAGAAAATTTCTAAAAGATTTTAAACAATCAAAACGAAAATAATTTTGCAAGGATGGAAGCAGATGTTATTAGCCTTTAGAAATAGAAAATCACACTCTCTCTTTCTTTAGAAAACTCGAAATACAAATGAGAGAGAGTGCGTGGTTGCATGGAAATATAAAGGCTAACAAAAGTGTAAAACCATGGGCAAAACAAGTGGTTTCTGACAAAAATGTGGTCAAGGCACATCTTTCATGGTCAAAGATTCTTGCCTTGACCACAATTCAAATTTAAAAACAGGAGGGAAAGAAGAAAAGAAGGAAAGAATTTACTTACCTCGGCACGAGATCGAGTCCATTTGGTCGATCTAGGACTCGATCTCATGCACATGTTGGCTAGGATCGAGAGGTTTGATCGATCAGGGGCTCGATTCGTATTGCATCGAGTCTTAGATCGATTGTGTCCTCTCGTTCCATGATTTTGGTCACTCAGGCTATGCTCCTTGGATCGAGCCACGTGATCGATTTGAGGGTTGCTTGGGCTTAGATCGAGTGGCAGATCGAGTAGACTGATCAATCTAACCTCGAGGATCGAGTAAGGTCAGTCGATCTATAACTCGTTCGCATTTCAAGCTAAACGTATGGGTGGTTTATCCTCCCATGATCGACTGACTCACTCGATTGTCTACTCGATCTCGTCTAGATCGACTGATTCCTCTCGATTCACTAGCTCGATCTAGTAAAGATCGAGCTAGAATAAGTCAATCTAGCATTCGATCTTTAGCCTATACTTAGCCTTTCTCGCCTCTTTTGACTTCAAGATCATGGTCTACAATCCCTTATCCTTTCACCTACACACTTAAACATAAAAAGCATAAAACTGAAATAGAAAGAAAGCAAAAATATGTACAAGATAGACATGGGAATGCCTCCCAAGTGCTCTTTCTTTAACGTCTTTAGCTAGACTTTACTTGGTTTATGCCTGAGGTGGGTCTTGGAGAAGCATGGTGGTGCTCTCCTTTCTGCAATCACTCGCCAGGTAGGGCTTGACCCTGTGCCCATTAACCGTGAAAGCATTACCACTCTTGCCAACCAATGTAACCGCTCCATAGGGTAGAACTTCCTTGATCTCAAACGGTTCACACCATCTAGATTTGAGCTTTCCAGGGAACAGCTTCAACCTCGAGTCGTAGAGTAGCACTAGACTGCCTTCCCTTAACTCCTTGTGAATCAGCTTCTTGTCATGAACCGCCTTGGTCCTCTCCTTGTAGATCTTAGCATTTTCGTAGGCGTCTAACCGTAGCTTATCAAGCTCATGTAGTTGAATCAAACTCTTCTCCTGCGCCGTCTTGAGACTGAAGTTCAGCTGCTTCACGGCCCACGGTGCTCTATGCTCCAACTCAACAGGAAGATGACATGCCTTGCCATATAGAAGAGTGAAGGGAGTGGTACCTATAGAAGTCTTGAAAGCAGTCCGGTAAGCCCATAGAGCATCATCTAGTTTAACCGCCCAATCTTTTCGAGTTACTCCTACAGTCCTCTCTAGGATAGCCTTGATCTGACTATTCGAGACCTCTACTTGCCCACTGGTTTGTGGGTGATAAGGTGTGGCTACCTTGTGCTTCACGCCATACTTCTTTAAGAGACCTTCAAACACTTAGTTGATGAAGTGGCTGCCCCCGTCACTGATCACTACTTTTGGAACTCCAAACCGTGGGAATATGATGGTCTTGAAGAGCTTGATCACCACTTTTGCATCGTTTGTTGGGGAAGCTATAGCCTCAATCCACTTAGACACAAAATCAACAGCCACCAAGATGAATTTGTTGCCGTAAAAAGATGGGAATGGAACCATAAAGTCTATCCCCCATGCGTCAAAGACATCAACTTCAAAGATTGGCACCTGAGGCATCTCATTCTTCTTCGTAATGTTTCCAGCTCTTTAACATGCTTCACAAGAATTAACAAATTCATGAGCATCTTTGAATAACGATAGCCACCAAAAACCGGCTTGTAAGACCTTTGTTGCCGTCTTGAAAGAAGTAAAATGTCCTCCATATGACAAACTGTGGCAATGTAGAAGGCTGTCTTGTGCTTTCTCTCTTGAAACACATCTTCTATACAAGCTATCTACTCCCCTCTTGTACAAGTAAGGCTCGGCCCAAAAATAATGAGAGATGTCTCTCATGAACTTCTTCTTGTGGTAGTGGTCAAGATGAGAAGGTTCCTCTCCACAAGCTAAGAAGTTCACTATATCAGCATACCAAGGCAGGTTATCTTCTCTCAAAGCTAAAACATCTTCAAACTGATCCCCTAGCCGTGTACAAACAACCGTGTTGATCATCATGAGTTGCTCTTCAGGAAGTGAATCATCCAAGGGTAAGGCTTCATTCACTCTCATTCTAGAGAGGTGATCAGCAACACCATTCTCTATCTCCTTCTTGTCTTTTATCTCCATATCAAACTCTTGTAGAAGAAGAATCCACCTTAAGAGCCTCGGTTTGGTATCCTTCTTAGAGTAGATGTATCTCAACGCTGCGTGATCCGTGTATACAACAACCTTAGAGCCCACCAAGTATAATCTGAACTTCTCAAAAGCAAACACAACGGCCAGCAGCTCCTTCTCGGTTGTAGCATATCTCACTTGCGTGTCATCCAAGGTACGACTAGCATAGTAGATAACATGCAATCTCTTATCCTTCCTCTGCCCTAGAACAGCTCCCACGGCGTAGTCGCTCGCGTCACACATGATCTTAAACGGTAAGCTCCAATCTGGTGCTTGTACTATAGGTGTCGTGACAAGAGCCTCCTTGATGGTCTTGAAAGCATGAAGACATTCCTCATCAAAGACAAAGTCAGCTTCCTTGCATAACAACCGTGTAAAAGGGCGAGCTATCTTGGAGAAATCCTTGATAAACCGCATGTAGAAGCCAGCGTGCCCCAAGAAACTCCTTATCCCTTTGACATTAACCGGCGGCTCAAGACTTATCATCACCTCAATCTTTGCCTTGTCAACCTCTATCCCTTGCTCAGATATCTTTTGACCGAGTACAATCCCTTCCTTCACCATGAAGTGACACTTCTCCCAGTTCAGCACCAAGTTTGTCTCCTCACATCTCTTAAGTAACTTGCAAAGATTCAACAAACAAGCAGAAAAGGACGCACCATATACAGAGAAGTCATCCATAAACACTTCTACCATCTCTTCTATAAGATCAGAGAAGATCGACATCATGCACTGCTGGAATGTTGCTGGTGCATTACACAACCCAAATAGCATTTTTTCGATATGCAAAGGTGCCATAAGGGCATGTAAAAGTCGTCTTCTCTTGATCGTTAGGATGGATTGGTATTTGAAAGAAACCACTATAACCATCAAGAAAGTAATAGTATGGATGATTAGCAAGTCTTTCAAGCATCTGATTAATAAAAGGATGAGGAAAATGATCTTTTCTAGTAGCTGAATTGAGCTTCCTATAGTCTATACACATTCGGTGACCAGTTATGGTTCTTGTAGGAATCAATTCATCTTTTTCATTCTTAATGACTGTGATTCACCCCCCCCTTCTTAGGCACCAAGTGGACAGGAGAAACCCACGTGCTGTCACTGATGGGGTATATCACATCAGCCTCTAACAGTTTGAAAATCTCTTTCTTAACTACTTCTTTCAAATTCGGGTTTAAGCGTCTTTGATGTTCAATAGAAGAAGAGTTCTCATTATCTAAGTGAATCCTATGAGTGCAAAGTATTGGTGAAAGGCCCTTGATGTCACTTAGAGAGTACCCAATGGCCTTCCTATACTTTCTCAGCTCATTAAGGAGCGAGTGCAACTCATCATCACTCAAGTTTTCATTCACAATCACGGGATACGTCTCATTAAGCCCTAAGAAAGCATACCTTAGCCCTTTTGGGAGCTCCTTTAGGTCCACCTTTGGGGCTAGCAGGTCGCTCCAGTCCTCCTCGTGGCTTGTGTTGACGTCTCTGTCCTCACTGCCATCCTTAGACCCCGAATTATGAGCTTTAAGACTGCTTTCTTGAACCGTTGTCCCCTCTGAGATCGAGTCATCCAGTCGATCTTCCACTCATTCTGGTCCGGATCGAGTAACTTTACTCGATTCATCTACTCAATTTGATGTGGATCAAGCAAGGGATCGAGTCTCTGACTCGTTCTCTGAACTGATCGATTGGCCTCTCTCGATCTTCTCATCGTTCTCATTCCTGGATCGACCAGCCTCCTCGATCTTCTTGTCGATTGCTTTCCTGGATCGAGTGATCTTCTCGATTTCCTGATCGATCTCTAGGCATCTGCCTTCATCTTCCTTCACAACTTTCCTAGAATCGAGAAGATTAACGTATTCTTGAGTCTGGTCACTCAGAAAACCAAACACTCCATACTCCTTTGTCAAGGCAAGCTGCAAGTGATCTTCCTATGCTAACTCCTCAAGCAACTCATCGGCCAAATCATCTAGAGTCTCAATGTAGAAAGCTTGTCCTCCAATGGTAGGCTTCTTCAAGACTTCATTAATATCAAAGTCCATCTTTATGTCCTTGCCCAAGTGTAGAGAAATCTTGCCATTTTCACGTCAATGATGGCTCCAGCGGTTGCAAGGAACGGTCTTCCAAGGATTGGAGGATCCTTTGGCTCTTCATTCATCTCTAAGACAACAAAGTCGGTTGGGACGTTAACTCTACTGATCCTCACGGGAAAATCTTCAAGCATACCCCCAGGAAGTCTGACGCTTCTATCAGCTAGCACCAGAGAGATCCTACACTCTTTAAACCTTGTGAAACTGAGCTTCTTTGCTATGGAATGGGACATGAGGTTTATACTTGCACCAAGATCACACAAACAACTTTGAAATGTCAAGGGACAGAGTGCACATGGTATAGTGAACGATCCTGGATCTCCAAGCTTCTTAGGAACAATCTCCTTGTGAATAATTGCGCTGCACTCTTCACTCAACACCAAAACCTCTTGACTTTCTTTAGTCTTGTTAGTAAGAGTGTCTTTGAAAAACTTTGCACACATAGGCATCATGGCCAAACAATCCACAAAAGGTAGCTTGATCTCAACATCTTTCAAATGCTTCTCAAAGACTGCTCTATGCTTCTCTAGAAGCTGTTTCTTGAACCGTTCAGGAAAAGGAAGCTTCGGCTTGTATGGTGGAGGAACAATTGAATCTTTTTCTTTGCTCACCTCCTCTACTTTCTTCTCTACAACGGCTTTATTACCCTTCCTTGGTCTCTCAATCCACACATTATCAAAGGTGATCTCCTCATCATTTGAAAGCTTACCCTCCCCCTCTTGAACCACAATGTCCTCATTGGTAGCTCCTTCCCACTTCGTAAGGTAATAGCGTTTGCATACTCTTTGGGATTCTGCTCACACTTGCCCGGTAAGCTGTTTTGACCGCTTGTACTAGCCTTTCCTTTCTCTAACTGCTTGATTTTGTTGTTCAGATTGGTTATCTGTGTTGAGACATCAGTAAGAGAAGAATCTAGCCGGTTGTTCATCTCAGTAAACTTCTGATTAGTTGAAGCTTGACCTTGAAGCAACTGTTGGAACATTGCTTGTACCGGATCTTGAGGTTGGGGTTGCATCTGTTGTTGTTGTGGAACAAAGCCGAGAGGAAACATAGGAGTGTAGCCTTTGTTGCCTTGCTGTTGCTGCTGACCCTGGAAGTTCCCTTGCCTCTGCCCTTGAAAGCCACTATTCTGTTGAAAACCCTTGTTATAAGGAATAAACGGTTTTACTTGCTGAGGGGGGTACACCTGATCCTTTGGATTCTCAACGTTGATGCTATGGTATAAGAGGTTGTTGTTGCTCTGGTAGCCTTGAGAATAGCCATGTGGCTTGTTGTAGTTCTGACCAGCAACCCAATTAGCTTCCTCTTCTTGGCATTTCTCGAGCTCATCTAAGACATTCGCAGCTTCTCCAACAAAATGCACTTGTTTTTTGTTGGCAAGGACAAGCTTATCAATCTTCTCATGCAACGACTTCATTTCTTTCTTATGAGCTTCAAGATCAGCTCCTCTTGGTGCGCGGTCATAGTCCTCTGAATAGTTTCCGTCACTCAATGCCAAATTCTCTATGAGTTCCAAACCTTCGTCCACCTCTTGGCCAAGAAAGTTTCCTTTGCTTGCCGTGTCAAGGAGCAATCTGATCTTTGGAAGAGCTCCGCGGTATATGGTACTCAAGAGTGTCTCTTCACTGAATCCATGGTGAGGACAAGCTATAGTGTAATCCTTGAAATGCTCTATAGCGTCAATGAATGTCTCATTCTGCCTTTGAGTGAAGCCACTACTCTCACTTCTCAACCGAGCTGTTCTTGTGCTTGAGAAAAACTTTGAGAGAAAAGCTTTCTTACAGTCAGCCCAAGAAGTAATAGTGCCTTGGAGAAGAGTTTTCTCCCAATGTCTAGCTTTGTCACCTAGGGAAAAGGAAAATAACCGCAACTTGAAGCTGTCCTCCGAGATACCATTTATCTTCAACATCCCACAAATCTGCTCAAAGTTGTCTAGATGCGCCAATGGGTCTTCCAAAGCTAGCCCATGAAACTTGTTATTTTGAACCATCTGAACAAACCCTGGCTTGATCTCGAAGTTATTGTTTTGGACTGGTGGAGGAGTAATTCCAAAGCGGTTATGATGTGTATTAGGAGCATTTCCAGCACCAATGATCCGAGGTGGTCTAGCTGCGTGGTTGGGGTTTCCATTGCCCCTTCCTACAGCACCGTGAGCTGGTGGAGGTCCTTCAGGATGTTCCTGCTCAGCCATACTTTCAAAGTCAACTGTACCAGCTTGCACAATCTCTTCAAAGGCTTGAGCTTGCTCTCTTGCTCTTCTTGTTCTTGAACTTCCGAGTTGGTGAATATTTTCCAGGGGTTTAAGTAGATTGTTGTCACCTCTGGAGCGCAGATTCATGTACCTGAAAGACACAAGTGTGAAGAGAAAGAGATTAGTAACCAAAATTAAAGTAAAGGCCTAGTCTTTACTAAACTCCAAATCCTAATGCTTCCTAACAATCCTAAGATGGCAACGGCGCCATTTGATAAACATGGTATTATGCAAGTCAGAATATCAAAACTCAAGCAACCTATGGATGTAGTATAGTGTGCAAGAGGTATCAATCCAACCTAGGAAGCAGGAAGAACACAAGGAATGCAAGGGTAAAATAAATCTAAGCAAATCGGGAAAATGATTGGTAAAATCGGTGAAAACTAAATGTAACAACCAAATGAGATGCAAAACTATTTTAAAATACCTGGAAGAGGGTTAACTACTAGTAGGAGAAAGCAGAAGATTAAAAATACAAGTCTACTAATAACTAAATATCGAGCACTGAATTGGGTAAAACAGATCAATCTAACAACTTAAAGACAAATGACTTGGAATGATCAAGATGCAAGTTGATGACAAGAGAATGATAAACAGAGGTTTTAAAATGCTAAAAGAGGGTTCAGAGTCGAGGGTCATATTCAAGAGTGTTCAAAGGTTCAAGCTTTGGTTTGAAAACACATAGATCTACTCATTTGATGAGCTTTCCCTAAGCCTTGAAAACAAAACAAGAATCATCCATGGCGTGTGGTATGATTCACTTCCTCAATTTCTTCTCCACACCCATGGCATCATTTACGTCTGTACTCCTGATCGATCTCCTCTCTCGATCTTGGTCTCGATCTTTCCTATTGAATCGACTTGGGTCACTCGATCTTTTGGTCGATCTCATCTAGATCGACCTACCTTGCTCGATCCGCTTCTCGATCTCGGGTCCTTTGCATGCATGGTTGAGTTCTCCAAGTGTCCACGAGCTTCGTTTTGATCCTCCTCACGTCCACATAACCTCCACAACTCCAGAGTGCTCCAAACAACCTGATGATGATGCAAAAGTGGAAAATATGCAAAATACGAATGCAAAGAGACCTAGGAGCTAAAATGCAACAAATGGAACAAACTCGCCTATAATGCAAGATGAATGCATGAAAAACTATCCTAATTGCATGCAAAATATGCAAAATATATGGTAATATCATTGATGACCTGAACATAATTGAAACTGAAAAAGAAATTGATGATGCTAGAGCTCATATGAAAGATGAGTTCGAAATGAAAGATCTTGGAAAGACAAAGTTTTGTCTAGGGCTCCAGATAGAGCATTTCGAAGATGGGATATTTGTGCATCAATCAAATTACACCAGAAGGATGTTGAAACGCTTTAGTATGGATAAAGCGACTCATTCGAGTACTCCAATGGTCAATAGACCACTTGATGTTGACAAGGATTCATTTCGACCTTGTGAAGATAACAAAGAAATATTAGGTCCTGAAGTGCCTTATATGAGCAGCGCGCTATCGGTGCCCTTATGTATCTTGCAAATTTTACTACACCAGATATAGTTTTTGCTACTAATTTACTTGCAAGTTATAGTTCATCACCGACGCCTCGGCCTTGAAATGGAATAAAGCAAATATTCTGTTATCTTCAAGGTTCAATTGATTTTAGATTATATTATTCTAGAAACCCCAAGATTGGTCTAGTTGGTTTTTCAGATGCAGGATATCTGTCTGATCTGCATAAAGCTCGATCACAAACTGAAAATGTTTTCACATTTGGTGGAACTGCGATCTTCTGGCGATCACAAAAGCAAACCTTGGTCGCCACTTCTTCAAATTATGCGGAGATTATTGTGCATGCATAGAATGTGTATGGCTTAGATTGATAGCTCATCACATACAAGAATGAAGCAGAATAATCATAGACAAAGAATCGACAAAGGTGTTTGAATATAATCCCGCTTATGTCGCTCAAATTAAAGAAGGTTATATCAAAAGCGATAGAACAAAGCATATCCCTCCAAGATTCATCTCCTATACCCAAGAGCTCAAGAAGAACAAAGTAGTAAATATTCAGTATATTCGTTCAAGTGACAACGCAGCTGATCTCTTCACAAAAGCGTTTCCTACAACAACATTCAAGAAACATGTTGATAGTATTGGAATGCGGCATTTAAAAAATTTGTGAAAAAAGAATGAGATCCATCTTTTCTAGGGAGAGTTTGTTATTGCTGTACTCTTTTTTCATTTATCATGATTTTAATCCCATCGGGTTTTTCCATGGAAATGTTTTAACGAGGCAGAAGACAACTTCACAGTGATGGGTACTCAGACGACATTTCGAGGAGGAGCATTACTGCACTCTTTTTTTCATGGTTTTTATCCCAAACGGAGTTTTCTATAATAAGAATTTTATCGAGGCAGTACATAATATATCATAAGTGATGGATAATTAAAGGGGAGCGTTAAATAGATAGTGATTATCTATTTGTTTTTATCTTTATATATTAGCATATTAAAAAATAATACTTATCAATATGTTTTATCTTTATACATTAGCGTATTAAAGGATAATATTTATCCATATATTTTGTTTTTATACATTATCTTATTTCATTATAAAGTAAAATTTTCCTATAAATAAGTGACCTCATTCTTTATAAAATTATAAATTCAGAAGAAAAAAAAATAAAATTTTTATGTTTATTTTTCTTTTTTTCTCTGTGAAAAACATTAGATTATAAAAAATTAGATTATTCTTTACTTTTCATATAAAACATTAGATTATAAAAAATATATATATTTTCCCATCGTTTGTTGATTTTTTGCTTTTGACATGTTTGTATAGTTTTACAAAGAAGACCCAAATAGAAAATATCTCTAGCGCTGGCGCTGTCATTAATGTACTTGTGCTTAACGTGTAAACTTGCTACCGTGTTAGATTTCTCTTACAAATAGCTGACATGTGCATGGGCAACACTTCTTGTCTCGTGCTTCGAGTCGGATTCTTTAATATTGGTGGGCTTGTAATTTCCAACTAATAATTTTCACTTATATATTGTTAAATTACATTGGACTCAAAACTCAAGACAATTGACTTTGAATAGTGAATATATCAATCCATAGTTTTTATATATTATCTATGCATAAGATATGTTTAGAAGATTAATCGAAATTATCAGTAAAGCATTAGAGGAGGCTGATCCGAACCTGCAGGACATTGTAAAGAAGGAGATCATAAAGCTGTTGCAAGCTGGGACAATTTATCTTATATCTGACAGCGCCTGGATCAGTCCGGTTCATGTTGTTTCTAAAAAAAGAGGAGTCACAGTGGTAAAATATAACAAGGATGAGCTGATTCCTAGCAGAACAGTGACTGGACACAGGATGTGTATAGACTACAGGAAGTTGAATGCAGTCACAAGGAAAGATCACTTCCCACTGCCATTCATCGATCAGATGCTAGAGAGGCTGGCGAATCACAAGTACTACTGCTTCCTGGATGGCTATTCAGACTTCTTTCAGATTCCTATTCATCCAGATGATCAGAAGAAGACCACATTTACCTGTCCTTATTGCATATTTGCATATTGTAGAGTGCCTTTTGGACTGTGTAATGCTCCTGCAACCTTCCAGAGATGCATGATGTCGATTTTCACTTACAGGATTGAGAGGTTTGTGGAGGTTTTTACGGATGACTTCTCAGTCTATGGATCTTCCTGCAAATGCTGTCTGGAAAACGTGTGTACAGTTCTGCAAAGATGTGAAGAGAAGCATTTGGTTCTGAATTGGGAGAAGTGTCACTTTATGGTACAAGATGGCATTGTTCTTGGTCACATAGTCTGTGGAGATGGCATAGAAGTGGATAGGGGAGAAATTGAAGTGATGACAAGCTTTCAGGCGCCTGATTCTGTCAAAGCAGTGAGAACTTTTATGGGTCATGCTGGGTTTTACAGAAGATTCATCAAAGACTTCAACAAGATTGCAAGACCTCTTACTGCTTTTCTCTGCAAGGATGTGAAGTTTGAATTCTCTGCAGAATATTAATCAGCTTTTGAGCAGATCAAACAAGCTTTGGTGACAGCTCCTATTGTGCAACCTCCAGATTGGGAGTTGCATTCTGATGTGATTTGTGATGCCAGCGATTTCGCAGTTAGAGCAGTGCTGGGACAGAGGAAAGACAAGAGGCTACACGCCATCTACTATGCTAGCAGGATATTGGATGAAGCTCAGAAAAACTATGCTACTACTGAGAAAGAACTGTTGGCAGTTTTCTTTGCCTTTGAGAAGTTTCGCCAGTACCATGTTGGCTCCAAGGTCGTGGTCCATACAGACCATTCAGCACTGAAGTACTTGATGCAGAAGAAGGATGCAAAGACAAGATTGCTGAGATGGATTCTGCTTCTCCAAGAGTTTGATATTGAAGTTAAAGACAAGAAAGGAGTTGAGAATGGAGTCGCTGATCATCTCTCCAGGATTAGGATTGAAGATGATGTCCCAATCAATGATTTTTTGCCTAAGGAGAATGTATACTTGATAGAAACTCGGTTTCAGGAAGAAAATATTGAAAACCTGCATTTTTCTCGCAACTACAGGGCAGTGACGAGCGACACCAGGAGGGTGACACTCGTCACCAATTCAACAGACTCGCGATCAAGTCGCGATACGGCCCCAGTGACAATCGCCACCCACTCTGGTGACGCTTGTCACCCTACTCTGCTGTTGGCAACAATCTGTGCAAGCTTGGGATCTGCTTTTCAAGAGCAAGTTTATGATGCAACTGATCCCAACAGGTCCTGGTATGCTGATATTGCCAACTACTTAGCTGCAGAGGATGAACCACATGATTTCAAGGGGTATGCCAAGAAGAAGTTCTTGAGAGAACTTAGGAGATTTTACTGGGATGAGCCATATCTTTACAGGCATTGTGCAGATGGGATTTACAGAAGATGCATAACTGAGGCTGAGGTTCCAGATGTCTTGTTTCATTATCATGGATCAGAATATGCTGGACACTTTGCCACATATAAAACAGTCTCCAAAGTTCTTCAAGCAGGTTTCTGGTGGCCTACTATGTTCCAGGATGAATAGGCATTCATTACAAGATGTGATACCTGTAAGAGAAGAAGAAAGATTATCATGAGATGCCATAGAACTTCATACTTGAGGTTGAAGTCTTTGACTGTTGGGGGCATTGACTTCATGGTCCTTTTCCTTCATCCTATGGGAACAGATACATTTTAGTTGATGTTGACTATGTATCCAAGTGGGTAGAAGCGTTGGCAACTCCTACCAATGATGCTGCAGTGGTTCTGAAACTGTTTAAGACCATTATTTTCCCCAGATTTGGTGTCCAGCAAATTGTTATCAGTGATGGTGTTTCTCACTTTCTTAACATGGTCTTTGACAAGCTGCTGAAGAATTATGGTGTTCAGCATAGAGTGACCACGCCATATCATCCCTAGACCAGTGGACAGGTTGAAGTCTCGAACAGACAGATCAAGCAGATACTGGAGAAGACATTGGGAAAGACAAGGAAGGATTGGTCTGCGAAATTGGATGATGCACTGTGGGCTTACATGACTGCCTACAAGACGCCACTTGGGACTACACCATTCCACTTACTCTATGGCAAGGCGTGCCATCTTCCAGTGGAGTTGGAGTACAAAGCAGAATGGACTTCGATTGGAAGCCTGCTGCAAAAAGGCACTTGATTCAGCTTAATGAACTGGATGAAATCAGATATCCGGCCTATGAAAATTCCAAGTTATACAAGGAGAGGACAAAGACATTTCATGATAAGAAGATCATCTCCAGACATTTCGAGCCCAATGACCAAGTACTTCTTTATTACTCTCGTTTACAGTTGTTTCCTAGTAAACTGCGATCTCGTTGGTCAGGTCCTTTCACTGTCAAAGAGGCTAAACCACATAGCGTCATTGTCCTGATCATCTCCAAAGGAGAGGAGTTAACTGTCAATGGACAAAGGGTGAAACACTATTGAGCGCAAACTGAGACTCCAGCAGGACACATTGTGTCTCTGGATAATGACTCGCTGTCTGTACATCATTCCAAGTTGAGCTAAAGACTTAAAACAAGCGCTTGGTGGGAGGCAATCCACTGGTAAGTTCTCTAGTTTTCATACTTTAGTTAATTTTTTTTTTCTAACACCAAACAAAAAAAAAAAGAAGAGAGGAATTATTTGAGAAGACTTGGGTCGTCACTCGAGCTCACCACATGGTAACGCTCAGAATCGAGCTCGAGATATCAAGGTTCCAAATCAAGCAAGTACTGGTCAACACAACGAGCACCAGAAATGTGATGTACGTCAAACCAATGCAAAAGATGGGAATACAGCTCGCGGAACTCACGCTCCAAAACCAGATCATTGGGAGAGATAAGGCTACTTGTAACCACGGGGCCGGTGACCAAGAAAACAACATTTTTAGTCTCCTGGACATCCTCGACGCATAACAAAATTATGGGACCTCCTGGATCAACGCGATTGCCGCAATCTCATCCATGTACCACCAATCTCTCTAATTCTTACCAAGGATGGCATGATCAAAATCAAAGGAGTGGATGCCAGCAACGCCCCATGAAAAGACCCACCCACCCACACCATCCTGTAGCAGTTACAGTGTGGAGACGAAACAATAACCACCCCAGCAGCAGAAGAAGAAGTCGAGTAAGTACCCGTCTCCAAACTCTATCTGGAAAGGAGACTTCGAATTGGGAATTGGCTAGACCCAACCCTGCAGACCGCGGTCATCACCTTCCTCTGTGATAACCTCGACTATATCGCCTAGACACATGCCAGGCATCAGCGCCGAAACATTCTAGCACCAGCTACATGTCAACCCAGGCTTCACTCGCGTCAAGCAGAAATGATAAAAGTCGCGACTGGACGTGACATGGTGATCAGCAAGGAAGTTCAAAATCTCCTACAAGCCAAATTTTTGTGCGAAGTACAGTACCCCGATTGGCTCGCCAACGTCATGGTCGTTAAGAAAAAGAACGAAAAATGGCGGAGTTGCATCAACTATTCCAACCTCAATAAAGTTTGCCCGAAAGACTCCTTTCCCTTGGCGCACATCGACAAGCTTGTCAATGCAACCATCAGATACGAGCTCCTAAGATTCAGATCCGCATGCACCCAACAGACAAGGAAAATACGGCCTTTGTCACCCTGTAAGGTATGTACTATTACACTATGATGCCGTTCGATCTAAAGAAGGCGGGGGCAACTTACCAATGCCTGATGAACAAGTTGGTCACAAGCCGAATTGGGAATTTAAAATAGGTTTACATAGATGACATGATTGTCAAGTCCACCAGGAAGAATCTCCACTTTGAGCACCTGGAGTGCTGTTATCAAACGCTCCAGCAGTACGATATAAAGCTATCCGGCAGGTTCCTGGGGTTCATCAGAAGATGGGGCATCAAGGGGAACCCAGACCAAATTCGCTATGTCATGGAATTACCTCCGCCCTGGAACGTAAAGGAAGTGCAGCGTCTAGTACCGTACTTAACCGGTCCATCTCCCGGCTTTTAGATAAACCCTACTCATTATTCTTCCAGATGAGAAAGTTCAGGCCATCCTAGTGGACTACATAGTGCATGGGAGACTTCCATAACCTGAAAGACTACCTCACGATGGCCCCCGTTCTGTTAAAACCCATCACGGGTAAGTCTTTGTTGCTATACATGGAGGTATCAGACAGCACGGCCTCCTTGGTCCTAGTACGAGATGATGGTGGCAAGTAGCTACCAATATATTACACCAGTTATACCCTGCTCGACGCGAAAACGCACTACACAAAGATAGAAAAAGCTCGTGCTCGGCCTTGTCCTCAGCAGTCAAAAGCTACGCCCAGACTTCCATTCGCACCACATCCACGTCATCACCGCCACCCCACTCAAGAACGTGCTTAGTAAGCTCGAATCATTAGGATGACTCATGAAGTGGGCCATGGAACTCGTACAGTTTGACTTTCACTAAATAGGTCGCACGGCAATCTAATCTCAAGCTCTCACAGACTTCATTACCGACTTCACCCTACAAAGGTACGGAAGCAACGGTATCGCGTGAGTTGAAACAGTGACCCCGTCAAGGGCCTGGAAACCATTTTTCTATGGGGTGAGAAACTTCTCGGGTGACAGTCTAGTATCGTACTTATTTTCCCTAAAGGAGACGTCACCCACTAAGTGATCCGATGCGGCTTCCACAGAGAACGAAGTGGTCGTCGTCGGCCTTAACATCGCCATGGATCTTGAAACCATGGACCTTGTCCTATACAACCATTGGCAGCTTATCGTTAATTAGATATGGGGCAAATACCATGCGAAAGATGCACAAATGACAGCATACTCAGGCGCTGTTAAGTCCACCATGCAGAAATTTGCATCGATCCGATTATAGCAAATCTCAAAAGAGTAGAATGGTACGGATGACACCTTAGAAAAATTAGGATCTTCTCTAATCGAGATCCCGAAGGAGGGCATCACGGTGTCCACCTGCAATGGCCAACTGTCCAGAGCATAGAGGACGAATGATTGGACGAGATCAACCACATAGAAGGCTACAAAGGCTGGATGCAGGCGGTTTGGGATTACCTCCAGCAGGGAATGCTTCCAGAAAGTACCCGCGAGGAAGAAAAAATGCGAAAGTCAGCCTCCCGCTACACGATCTCCTACGAAGAACTCTACAAAAGGTCGTATAGCGGGGTGCCCCTCAAATACATAAGCCCATATGAGGGGAAACACTTCCTGAGTGAGGTGCACCAAGGAGAATGTGAAGCCCATTCAGGCGGAAGAACGCTAACACAAAGAGTTCTCAGATCTGGATTCTACAGGTTGTACCTAAAATCACACGCGATAAGATTTGTCCAGCAATACGACGAATGCCAGTACTTCGCCGACCAACCTCACCTACCACCCAGAAACCTCAAGTCCATTAGATACCTGTGGCTGTTCATGAAGTGTGGACAAGACAATGTCGGAAAATTCCACACCTCGTCAAGCGCCCATGAGTACGTATTGGTGGGGACGAACTACTTCACCAAGTGGGTCAAGGCAGAGTCATACGTAGGCATCACAGAGGAAGACACGATGAAATTTATTTGGTTTAACATCATACCCGCTTCGGGGTCCCACACGAGATCGTAATAGATAACATAACCCAGTTCACGGGGGCACACTTCAAAGAATTCGACCAAATGTATGAGATCAAACTAAGTTACGCGACTCCGATGCACCCCCAATCAAATGGTCAAACAGAATCATCAAATAAAACCATCTTGATATCCCTCAAGAAACGGATCATGCGGGAAAGGGCACATGGGCTGAAGAGCTCCTAAGAGTATTATGGGCTTATCGGACGACAGAGAAATTGGCCACTGGGGAAACCTTGTTCTCCCTAGCGTACGGATCCGAAGCAGTAATCCCGGTAGTTACAACCAGACCCTCATGCCGAACCGAGTTCACCCCAACAGAGAAAACAAACACGAAAAGCTACACGTGGAGCTGGATCTGTTGGACGACATGAGGAATTCTGCGGTGATCCAGAACGCAAGCTACCAAGCTGACGTGGCCCAAAGATATAACAAAATGGTCTGTACCCGGACATCCCGAGAGCAATGGGTTCTCTGCAAAGAGTTCAAGAACATCAAAAATCACTACGGGAAACTCAGTCCTAACTGAGAAAGACCATACAAAATCTTTGAGGTCCTAGGACCAGGAGCCTACCACCTCCAAGAGAAGAACGCAAGTGCCTTAAGCATTCATGGAATGCAACAAACCTTTAGATGTACAAATTCTAAGTTGTATATATTTTCCCAAAAATCATTAATATAATATATTTTAGTTTAAAAAAGAAATGGGTCGAGTTCAGATACAAACATGCCAACAGGCGGAAAAGAAACACAAAAAGGATCATTCCTGCGCCAGATCCTTCAGGGTAGTCTCACCATTGACCCCAGAGTATAAGGAAAAGTCACCTCCATTAGGGCCGCCCAAGGCAGGAGGAACTGGCGGAGCCCCTACCTTTTCCGTTTGCAGAAGGTCTGTCATTGAGCGAGGATACCCAGGCCAGAAGAGTATAGACCGGCGCTACCACATGCGTGTTAATGACGCCTGCGAAAAGGACAAAGAAAGGCGTCAGTAGCTAGGTTTCCAGTCTATAAAGAACAGAGAATGAAAGAAATGACGTTTACATAACAGGCCTGACTAATAACACTAGTAAGTCCCTCCTTGTCCAATGAAGGAGATAAGGCAGCCAATCCCGCTTGGACAGCTTTCTTGTACGATCTTTGGATTGAAAACCGCTCCATCTTCGAGTCCACTCCGGCAGGTTTGGGCCCGTTGGACCCATGGTCAACACGTGGCATCCAGAGATCCGAATCAGAGAAGGAGCGAGGCCCTGATCGACCTTGTCGTCCACGATGTTTTACCCTTCTCAGCCATCAAGGGGAAAACAGACCAGGCCCGAGAAGAATGTGTCACGGCCTAACACTGGACCGAGGGACTGGCAGATGAAGCTGTTGGGAGCAGATGAGGACGTTTGGGAAGAGGTCCTTTCCCCGAGTCGTCCCCTGTGGGCTGTTTTGGACTGCAGCACATCAGCCGGAGCGGCAACACGTTGAAACCGTCGGAATCATCACCTCCCATGACAGAGAAACTGGCTATATACTCGGGAGAACCTGTTACTTAAAGAAGAAAAAGAAGTAAGCACTCAGCCACCTAACCTGGTGGCTCCGTGTCCACCGTCGGCTCCATGTCCCAATTAGCAAAGGTCAGGAAAGATGATACCTTTCAGGATGGAGGGGACACCGTAAGAGACTTAGAGAGATCTAGCTTCGAAGCAGCGAGCAGAGAGAAGGAAGTTCTAGAACTGAAGTTTTACAAGAATGCTCATGATATGCTTTTCAAAGGCGGAGATGTCCCTAAGCTCCCAAGAATCTGCAAAATAAGAAGTGATTAGTCAGTCAAAGATTGAACAAGTGCGAGAAAACGGTCGCCTACCGGGCCTTTTCCAGATCTCGCTTACCGGCCCCTGGGGTCAACCCACCAGAAACTGACGTTCTTTTGCCAACCCTTGATGTTTCTCGGGGTCGCCGCGATAGTGGTGGCACCATCCCGACGAGGGACGAGAGTCATCCTTAGAGGCTCGAATTCGGTGCTCGTCTGAAAGGTGTAGAAGGCCCTAACAGCTCGGGCAAGGATGGGTATCCCCGACAAGTCACTCAAAAATCTGGAAAGAGCTCAACACACCCCAGGCCACCGGAACTAGTTGACTCGGGCAGATACCGCCTAGATTACAGAAATCGAGAAGGATCGACGGGAGACGATAATGGGAACCGTCCGATTGATAATTACTGTATATCGGGATGCTGCCAAATAGAGGCTGCTGGTTCGAGACCGGGTCATCGAAGATAAGCAGCAGAGTACTGGGACGATCGGCATCTCGCTGCTGTGACGAAAAGTACGAAAGCGAGTCTTCCACGGCCGAGCACCTCCTCTTAGGGCTGCGAAAGGCTCTTTTGTTGGAGTTCGCCCCATCGGCCTTACTTGTTGAAGGCCCCAGAGAAGGGGCATGAGTCTCTGCATCGAGAAATGAGTCAATGGTTCCCCTATCCAACGAAGAGCCTGGGCCGTTCCTTTTGTTCCAAGGAGACCCCATCCTTCCCGGAGAAGCAAGCAGCACTAAATCTATGAACCTAATCCAGAAATCAGAAAAAATATTTTACCAAAATAGAAGAGCAAAAGGATTGAACACTGCGAAGAAGAAATCATAGAAGAAAATGGCAGAAAGAAGGCGAAAGAGTCGATAATGAAAGCTCGATAATGAAAGCGCAATTTTAGAAGATCTTTTTGTGGAACTCGAGACGATCCGCCCAAAAGGTGTAAAGGTCTCGGGTCAGCGCTGAGATCCGCCAAAAAGTCGAGGGACTGGAATACAAAATAATTTCTCTCCTCGACACCTCACCAGCCATTACGCGTAACAATCATTCTCTAGGACCCACCAAAAATCTTCCGTCAAAGTGGCACTCTGATCCCAACCACACACTTTCCAGAGAACTTTCCTCTTGGTAGTATCTTCCAGGGTCGCTTCCAAGGATTGACCCTCCAGGGAATTTTTCTCTGGGAATAATCCTCTGGGATTACCTCTAAAAGGCTCGCTCTCCAGAGAACTTTTATCCGGAAATTATCCTCCGGGATTGCCTCCAAGGGCTCGCCCTCCTGGGAACTTTCCTCCGGAAATTATCCTCCAGGATCGCCTCCAAGGGCTCGCCCTCCTGGAAACTTTCCTCCGGGAATTATCCTCTGAGTTCGTCTATAGGGACCCGCCCTTCGGGGAACTTTTCTCTGGAAATTATCCTCTGGAATAGTCTCTAGGGGAACTTTTCTTTAGGAATTATCCTCAGGGATCACCTCCAGCTCACCCTCTGGGGAACTTTCTTTCGGGAATCACCTTCTAGTGCCGCTCTTCGGGGTTACAGATAGTCGGGGGTAACTATTGGGCCATGAATTACGCCATTGCCCACTAAGCCCATCGTGTTAGGAAACGGACGCATTAAATGCTATGCATCTACCAATGCAGGCCGCAATGATGGCGGCTAGGAGGGGGTATGCAAGTCAATGACTCGTCTTTTAGCAACACGCATAGGCGTGTCTGATCAGTTCGGAAATAGTGGGAAGGGACAAGTTCACGGATAATAGTGTGAACCTGACCTGGAAAGACTGGAGCCCCGACCCATATCCAACCCACAACGAGGTATTTCCTATAAATACCTTCCGCATCCCAATGGTAGGAGGAAGAGATATTCTAAAGAGATTCCCTAGAAGCTTCGTCAAGATCACTCTGAGTTGACAAAGAAACCCATTCCCTCTTTTGCTCTTCCGATTTCTCATATTCTCTTGACCAGTCCCGTGTTTTGTTTTGACTTGAGCGTTAGAGAATAATCGGATGGACCAGAATATTTTTTGTATAAACTTTCTATTTTATTTATATTATATCAAAAATGAGGTCATTTTATAATTATATACCAATCATTATTATGAATATTTTTATATATAAAGTAATATTTTCTCTTTTTCCTAATGTCCCCTCGATAATCAGATCATTAATTATTTTACATTTAATTTTTTTTCAAACACAAATTAATATTAATATTCAGTAAAAAAAATAAACATTAAAATACAATTACAGTACACAAATTAATATTAACATTTAATATAAAAAAAAGAAAAGTAGCAAAAATTAAAAAATAGTTATAATATGTTATCAGAAAATAAAAATTTACCAAAATAAAATAAGAAAAAAATAAAATTAGTATTTCGAGGTTTAAGACTGAAATTTACGAATGTGTAATGGAAATTGATAATTAGAGGGATCTAATAAAAATCTAACAGAAAATTTGGGTAACGAGTTAGGTTCGAGAAATTGTATTATCTAAATTTTATTCACAAACTCTCAATAATTTGGATGAAAGTCAACTTCAAAATTAGAAAATTAAGGAATTTTTTTTTTTAAATTATATATTTTTTTTTAGTTTTTAAATGTGTAATTCGATTATCTAACATCATATATGTTCTTTTCGTATCAATTTGAATATACAAAATAATTTTAAATGATAATATTTGATTAAAATTGAGAGAATACGAGAAATTCAAGAAGGATATGATGAGAGACAGAAACAAATTACAAAATATCCAGAGCTTTATGGTAGAACAAATACAATAAAAATACATAAAATAATTATTAATCTCGTGTGTAACGCGGATCACCAAATAGAAATTTGAAAAGGATAAAAAATTTATGACGAGTATATGTAAAAAAATGGAAATTCATCCTAAAATTCTTAAAAAAAATACTATATAACAAAAATAATACACAAAAATATATAAAAATGGTTAACATGAGTTGGATAAACTTAGGTTTTCTTCACAAGGGGTACAAGTCTCAGCAATCTTTTTGGGCTTTACAACTTTAGATGCCGATTGTATAAATCTGACTTGAACTTCTTAAAAAAAAGAAGAATACCAAAGTCTATCCATCACCTAGAGATTCGAAATCCACCAAAGTTTACACACGGGTTACTGATCGATTCTACAACCAACAGGGTTAGAGACAAGATCCCAAGGGCTATTCTTTGCAAGGGATAAGTCTCTACACGAAAACTCAAGTGTATGAGTCCACAAATCACTAAAGAACTCGCAAGAACACAATAGAAGTGATTCTACACAATCTCTAATGAAGAAAGTAACAAAGCCTAAGCTTTTTAGAGAAAATTCTTTTTTATTTTCCAAAAATTTTAATATATTTTACAATGAGAAAAATTGAGCTTTTATAGCTCTTACAAAGAATATTTACAATAAATTACATCTAAAAGAAATTATATACATTTAAACAAAAGGAAAAAAATAAGCTAAATAAAATAAATGTCTTATTGCCAACAATTTTGCTTTGAAATTCAGTGAGATTCCTTTGACTTTATAAAATTATGGAGACCTTTGATTATCTGATTTTTTATATTGTATCAGGAAGGGAGCCTGTGACCCGACCCAAAAGCTAGAGGAACCTCCCCAAGGCTGGAAGAGCCATTGCCGGAAGAGCCCCGAGAACCTGCTGTCGGACATGTCCGCCACACCTCCTCCAAGTCTCTTTTCTCACACTCCTATGCCCACATGAGGGAGTCCCGGAGTTACGCCACCAAACAGATTGCCTTTGCTAGACCGTCAATTGCCAGGTCCATAGAGCGAGTACGACCGTTGCACCAAGAAGCCGCAGCTCCCCCGACTAGGGTGCCGAACCCCAAGTCTAGTAGTAGGGGGCCGGAGAAGGCAGCAGACCCTTCGGGGAGGCGAGGGTGCAGTACCTAATGAAGAAGGGGCCGTGAAGAGGTGCTTGCCCTGAGGACCGGCTCGCGTTTTGTTTGGCGAGAACATTTGCGGCTGGTCTTGCCTTGGGAGCTGGGCGAAACACCCTTGTGCCTGGGGACACTTTCAGGAAACTGGAGACAAGCCGAGAGTGACCGACTGATAGGTATGTAGTTTTATCTAATTTATATTACTAATGCAAGTGCACAACAATGCAGTTGTAGCACAAAAGGTTATCGAATCACAAGGAAGTATACTACTAGACTATAGATTTTAGATTCAAATTATGCTAAGTCAAATCAAATAAATGTAGATCGAAATAACTAAGCAAAACAGAAGCTTATGATTGATTGAATGTTTTTAAAAATCAAGACACTAAAAACGCTAGCCAAGGGTAAATCATCTAAGATTAGTTCTGGTGATTAACAATGTTCTCACATCTATTAAACAACCTATGGTTTGATTTCTAGTTGATCAATCTTAGGATCAATATATCTACAAATCCAGGCAAAGAACCAACTGATTATCCCAAAAGTATAAAAAAACTACAAATTCATTATCAATCCTTAAATCATCCTAATCTAACTAACAGATTACTCAGATATGGAGATGAATGCACAAATTATAACTGAATAATATTGTATAAAAATAAGAAGAGTAGTGATAGAGGGGTTCCAAATCTTCTTTAAAAGAGTGCAGAAAATGTCTTCCCAAAAGCTCTGGATCAATCTCTCTCAAAAGCTCAATAGAAAAAAATCAGATATAAGCCAAAGAATGGCTGAAAAACCTAAATATACAGTCTAACCACGAATGGGGCACTTTTGCAATAAGTGAAACTTATGGGCTAAAAATATAATTATTCCTTCATCTTTTAATTAACTCGCGACACTTCCTCCTGATCGGATGACGAGCGTCACCCATTAGGTGGTGACGATCGTCACCAAGGGCACAACCCGTCTCCTTGTTGCTCAAGTTAGGAAGAACTCTTGTTTTGCTCCATAATGCTACAAGCACTCCAATTATGCTCCAAGCACGCACTAACCTGTAAAGACTCTTAAAGGACTCTAAAAAGACCAATAGATTCGATAAGAAAGACTTATATCATGGTTAAAAATCATAAAAACCATGATATGTAAACTTTTCCAGACATAGGTTTTGCTTGCCCTCAAGCAAAACAGAAAATTAACAATAAAGTCAAGGTTTAAAAACGCGAGAACTGATACAAGAGTTTTGACTCTCTTATGCCAATCACCCATTGTACTAGTCATTGTAGCATTGGGTTTTAATGTCAATCCAAAAGGGAAGATTGAAACAACAGGATTATAGTAGATATCCTAATTCAAGCAGATATAAAAGGGGTTTAGAATATCCAACAACCTAAGTGATCAAACAAGATTAAAGCAGGCACAAAGCAAGAGTGAAATGCAAGTAAAGCAATCAAAATAAAGGTAAAAACAGAGCAAATTAAGAACAGAGCTTAAAACAGAGAAAAGATGGGACTTGAGATGAGATAATTGGTAATAGGGAACTCTTGACTCAGCCTATGATGCTTACAAACTCACACAATGCTATTCCTTATGCATAGGATTCATTTATATGACTAATCTAATCTCTTGGCACTAATCTCTTTGCTAATTACCAAGTCAAGAACTAATTCTCATTAGTGAAATGATAAAGAGCAAGCATTAAAACAAATCTATCAGCCCTATATTGCCAAATCACTCCCTAGACAGTCAATCTCTTGAGCTAGGATAAGCAATTCTTTTGCAAAGCAGTTCAGGCATTTCATCAAACACTTGGTGGGCATAAAATGAGCCTAAGATCTCAATCAACTTAGCTAGGGCTAATCAAGCATTAAACACAGCAATCAAGAAAGGAAATGAAAGAATTAACACTAAGCAATCATAGATAGAGTCTCAAATTCTCTAAACCTAACCCATCTCAAATCCCTAAAAAGAACTACTCACTAATCACCATTAAAGCCACCAAATCAAAGAGAGAAAGATGACTAATCATGATTAGAAAACTTAAACAAGATAAAAGAAGCAAACTTTGATTAAAATGAAGCAAAGATTCAAATTAAAAAACCCAAAGGTCCAAACAAGAAAGAAAGAACTGCTGGATAAAAACTTGTTCCCAGAAATTAGGGATTTTTCGTATTTATAGGAGTCTAAGCGAAAATGGCAAAGTTGTAAATAAAAGGTCTTCAGTCTGGCAGCGTATAGGTCAGTTGCGTCGGTCTTGGGTGACCGAAATAGATCCATATCGGTCTGGAGTGATCGACACATATGACCAAAATCCATCAGGTGTGTTTGTGTCGATCACATTTGACCGATACTGGTGATCGAAATTGCTCTGTATCGGTCATCCTTGACCAATACTCTCCGTGCTCTGACCGAAAACTTCTGCAGAGATCTTCTGCTTCGATCCTTCTTGCTCCCTCTTGCCCAGCTAGCATCCTGGATCGTCCCCAAAGCTCCTCCAATATCCTTTTAGCTCCAAAAGCACCTAAAAACATCCAAAATGCAAAGAAAATGCAAACTATACTCTAAATGCAACCTAAGTCTAAAAGGAGAAGAAAATGGGACAAAAGCAAAGGGAAAACATGCAAAAGAGGACCAAAATATGTACTAAATGCAGCCCTAAATGGTGTAAATACAAGGGATATCAACACTCCCACACTTGCCTTTGGCTTGTCCTCAAGAAATTAAGAACAAATGGGAGAGTGAGGTTTGAAAGTGGGCATTCAGATTCCAAAAGTGCAAAGGTAAAGAGATGGTTACAATGCTCAAGTGCCTAGTTGTAGGATGCAAACATAATCAGCTATACTTTAAAGATCCTAGCCAAGCTCATCATGTTTCAAAATAGTCTCAAATCTCAACTTAGGCAAATGCTCAAATCAATCAACTCTTTAACATTCAATTAAGTTCAGAACATGAATCATGCTTATGCAAATCAAATGAATACATTTGGTTGAAAAGGGTAAGGTTATGAGATAAGAATGATCTCATTTAAGCACAAGGGTTCAAAAACATAAAGGATCACTCAATGAAATGACTTCATCTTAGGCAAAATGCTAAAGGTAAAAGCACACTTATGGATGCAATTCAAAGCTCTCTTCTACCCTTATTTTCCAAAGATGAGTCCTAAGCATTTCTAAACCCAAGAGTGAACCCTCTAAGTCTACCTTTTCCTAAACTCTACCCTTTACCCATCTTCATGGCTGGGAAAACTTCTTCTTTTTGCATGTGTGGTTGCTTCTTTTTGGTTGGGACTTGCTCTTCTTTGTTGTTTTGGCACCTTCATCACCTTTGCTGGATTGCTTCTTGGTCAGATTTTTCTTCCTTTGGACCCTTCTAAGCATTGTTGTTGGCGCCAATTCTTCTTTTTGAACTTAGAGCTTTTATTCCCTTTACTTAACCACAATATTAAACTGTTTCCCCTTTTCTACCATTTCAGATCTTTTCCTTCTCTTTCAAAACATATAAACATTAAGCTCAAACCACCTAACTCTACCCTTTTAAACTCCAAAACTCCTTTCCTAGAATCAAGCTCAAGATGCAAGCTGATATCTACAAGAGAGCTAATCATTGCCAGCCTTATTCCTAACACTTTTTGCCAAGACAAAATCGAAAATGCAATGCAAAGGCCTCACAGCTCTCACAATAGTGTTTAGGCTCAAAATGAGGTTTTGGCTAAGGGTGAGGATGTAACTGTCCCATAATTATGAGGATCAGCTATTAGGATCAACAAGAGTGGTAGAAAGGAGAAAGATGATCCGAATATGTATATGGTAGCCATGAATTCACTTTTCAATGCATAAGACATGATAATTAAAGGTCCAAATTAAAGTTCAAGTTGATAGAATTGATTTTTAGAGAATAAATGCTTTCAGAATAAGATGAGAAGACCAAATCTAGCAATCTAAGCATGGTTCAGCCTTAACTTCTAGCAATCATATGATGCATCAAACAACTAAGCACTTAAAAACTGAAATCATCTCTAAACACTAAGCACTTTACAAGGAAAATTCATCATAATGCCCTATGCAAATGCAATGCAACCTACATGTCAACACTAGACTCAATCCTAGAAGAATGAAATGCAACTACATGCTTTCTTTTTTGTTTGAAAAAATGCAAAATGTTTTAAAAAATTTCGATTTTTTTTTGTGTTTTTCTATGCCTTACATGTATGCATGAGACTCAAAATGAAGAGAAAAATAAAAACTAAGAAAACAGAACACAAAGTCAAACCCCAAATCTCTCCCCCACACTTAATTTACACAGTCCCTTGTGTAATGAAAGCAATGGAAGAGAGAAGCAACAAAATATATTACAAAAATAAAAAGATGCAATGGTATAGAACAATGGAAATGATGTGGTACTTGGTTCAATGGTAAGAGTTGTGGGATGATCCTGAGGTTTGTGGAGACTTGCTAGCTCACTGGGGAAAGGGATGCTTCCTCTCCTTGTGACCTTCTGTCGCTTGCTGTTGAGCTGCTCCTGCTTCTCATTGTACCTCAGATGGAATATCGGTCACACATGACCGATACAACTGACCGAAATGGCAGTATCGGTCATTAGTGATTGATATTGGAGACTGGTCTTTCTTGGGATTAATATCGGTCATTAGTGATCGACACACTTGACCGAAATACATCCGGTGCGATTATGTCGGTCTTGAGTGATCGATACTGGTGACCAATATGATTCCAAGAATCTCATCGATCACCAGTGATCGACACACTGGACCGAAAATCAAACGGTGTGTTTATGTCGATCAAGTGTGGCCGATATAAATGACCAAAATTTCATCCTGCTGTCAAGCTGCTTTCCATATCGGTCACAAGTGACCGATATGTTGACTGATGTAGATTGGCTCTACTGATATCGGTCAACCATGATCGATATTGATGACCGAAAATTTTTGTATCGATCTGTCATGACCGATACAGATGACCGATATCAGCCAGAATATACCTATTCTTGTGTCTCCTTCAAACTTTCTCAAACCCCAGTTCGAAATCCTGCTTCTATACACTAAAACAAAACATAAAAGATAAACTAGAAAGCATAATATATACAAAAAGATACCATGGGACTACCTCCCAAGTGTGCTTGTTTAAAGTCACTAAGCTTGACTTTCCTTGGTTGATTACTCTTGTGGAGGTTCATCAAGGTTGATGTCCACTTCATCTCCAAGAGACTCACTTGCCATGTATGGTTTCAGCCTGTGCCCATTCACTGTGAAGTCCTCTCCATTCTTGCTGAACAAAGTCACAGATCCATATGGCAACACTTCCTTGATCTTGAATGGTCCTGACCATCTTGACTTCAGCTTTCCAGGAAATAACTTCAACCTTGAGTTGAATAGCAGCACCTGATCCCCTGCCTTGAAGTCCTTGTGTTTGATCCTTTTGTCATGGAAGGCTTTTGTCCTCTCCTTGTAGATCCTAGAACTCTCAAAAGCTTCAAGGCGGTTTTCCTCTAGTTCATGCAAGTTGATAAGTCTTTTTTCCTGAGCTGTCTTGATGTCAAAATTCAGAAACTTTGTTGCCCACAAGGCCTTATACTCTAGCTCAACAGGCAGATGGCAGGATTTCCCATAGAGGAGTGAGAAAGGAGTCCTGCCAATGGGTGTCTTGAAGGCTGTCCTATAAGCCCATAAAGCATCATCAAGCTTATTAGACCAGTCCTTTCTTCTGACACCAACTGTTTTCGCTAAGATGTCCTTGATCTCCCTGTTGGACACTTCCACTTGGCCACTTGTTTGAGGATGGTAAGGAGTAGCAACCTTGTGCTTGACACCATTCTTCTTGAGCAAGCTCTCAAAAACCTTGTTGATGAAATGACTTCCACCATCACTGATCACACATCTTGGAGTACCAAACCTTGGGAAGATAATTGTCTTGAAGAGCTTCAGCACAACTCTAGCATCATTTGTTGGACTAGCAATGGCTTCAACCCACTTTGACACATAATCAACAGCTACAAGAATGTACTTGTTCCCATAAGAGGAAGGGAAGGGTCCCATAAAGTCAATCCCCCACACATCAAAAAGATCTACTTCAAGGATGGAATTCAGAGGCATCTCATCTCTCTTGGAGATGTTTCCCTTCCTTTGGCAGGCATCACATGAGGAGATATGGGCTTTAGCGTCTTTGAACAGACTAGGCAACCAAAAACCAGCTTGTAGGACCTTGGAGGCTGTCTTGAATGTTGCAAAATATCCTCCATAGGCTGAGCCATGGCAATGGTGCAGGATTCCTGGAATCTCTTCCTCATCTACGCACCTTCTGAACAGCCCATCATTCCCTCTTTTGTACAAATAAGGTTCATCCCAAAAGAAATGGGAGACATCTCTTAAGAACTTCTTCTTCTGATGTGAGTTGAGGGTCTGTGGTATCTGTCCAACCACCAAATAGTTTACAAAGTCAGCATACCAAGGTAGTTTATCTTCTTCTAGGCTTTCCACTTCTGCTTTCCTGACTCCTAAAGCATGCAACTGTTCTTCTGGTAGGGTATCATTGATCGGGACAAAGTCATTTATCCTCAGTCTTGAGAGGTGATCAGCAACTCCATTCTCAATGCCTCTCTTATCCACAATCTCCATATCAAACTCCTGTAGAAGACGAATCCATCTAATAAGCCTTGGTTTGGTGTCCTTCTTAGCATAGATGTGTCTCAGCGCAGCATGGTCAGTATAAACAATTACCTTGGAGCCTACTAGGTAGCTCCTGAACTTCTCAAATGCAAAAACAACTGCTAAGAGCTCCTTCTCAGTTGTAGAATACCTTGACTGAGCCTCATCCATCGTTCTGCTGGCATAGTAGATAACATGAAGTTTCTTGTCAACTCTCTGCCCCAAAACTGCTCCAACTGCATAGTCACTAGCATCACACATTATTTCAAATGACAGATCCCAGTTTGGGGATTGAACTATTGGTGCTGATATCAGAGCTTGTTTGAGAGTAAGGAAGGCTTGAAGACAGTCTTCATCAAACATAAACTCTGCCTCCTTACACAACAATCTTGTCAAGGGTCTTGCAATCCTTGAGAAGTCCTTGATGAATCTTCTGTAGAAGCCAGCATGCCCCAGAAAACTTCTGATCCCTTTGACAGTAGTTGGAGGTTCCAAGTGCATCATGACCTCTATCTTAGCTTTGTCAACCTCTATTCCTTTCTCTGAGATCTTATGACCCAAAACAATTCCTTCTTGTACCATGAAGTGACACTTTTCCCATTTCAGGACCAGTTTTGTATCTTCACACCTTTGGAGAACCTGAGAAAGGTTAGACAAGCAGACACCAAAGGAGGATCCATAGACGCTAAAGTCGTCCATGAATACCTCCACCATTTCTTCAAGCAAGTCAGAAAAGATAGAAGTCATACATCTTTGGAAAGTAGCAGGAGCATTGCATAAACCAAAATGCATTCTCCTATAAGCGAAGGTTCCATATGGGCAAGTAAAAGTAGTTTTTTTCTGATCATTGGGATGGATAGGGATCTGAAAGAATCCACTATAACCATCTATAAAGCAGTAATACTTATGATTTGCTAATCTTTCTAGTATTTAGTCTATAAATGGCAAAGGGAAGTGATCTTTCCTAAAAACAGCATTAAGTTTTCTGTAATCAATGCACATTTTATGACCAGTGATTGTCCTAGTTGGTATTAGCTCATTATTTTCATTTTTAACAACAGTGATCCCTCCCTTCTTAGGTACCACATGTACTGGTGAGACCCATGTGCTATATGAGATGGGATAGATCACTCCTGCTTCAAGATTTCCTTTTTCACTACTTCTTTTTAATTAGGATTCAGCCTTCTCTGAGGTTCAATAGAAGTTCTTGTCTCATCCTCTAGATGGATCCTGTGAGTGCAGAGGTTAGGAGATATGCATTGGATATCATCTAATGAATACCCAATAGCTTTCCTAAACCTCTTCAACACCTTGACAAGCGCCAGGATCTCATCATCATTGAGGCTGTCATTGACTATAACAGGGTAAGTGGAGTTAGAACCTAGGAAAACATACCTTAGCCTATGAGGAAGTGGTTTGAGTTCCACCTTTGGTGCCTTGAGTTCGCTACAGTCCTCATCTGAGCTGCCTTGCTTCTTGGCGTCAGCTTCCTTGCTTAGGGAACCAGTCTCCTGAGCTGAGAAGACTTCTTTTCTTGTGTACTCCAAGCTTTCAAATGGCTCTTCCTCCTCAAAGAATCTGTGAGAGTCCAATCTCAGCTGATAGCCCAAGCTTTCCTTATCCAAGTACCCATCATCTACATGCTCACTTGTCAAAGCCACTTGGAGCTAGTCTCCACAACACAGCTCCTTTTGAAGTTCATCATTCAGCTTCTCTAGAATATCAATCTGGAATACTTGACCTTCAATGGTAGGCTGTTGCATAATCTTCTTGATGTCAAACTTCAAAGACATATCCTTGCCCAACTTTAGGTCAATCTTTCCCTTCTTAACATCAATGACTGCTCCTGTTGTGGCTAGGAATGGTCTCCCAAGAATAAGAGGATCTCTGATATCCCTTGTATTTACACCATTTAGGGCTGCATTTAGTACATATTTTGATCCTCTTTTGCATGTTTTCCCTTTGCTTTTGTCCCATTTTCTTCTCCTTTTAGACTTAGGTTGCATTTAGAGTATAGTTTGCATTTTCTTTGCATTTTGGATGTTTTTAGGTGCTTTTGGAGCTTAAAGGAGCTTGGAGGAGTTTTGGGAATGATGCAAGATGTTAGCTGGGCAAAAGGGAGCAAGAAGGATCGCAGCAGAAGATCTCTGCAGAAGTTTTCGGTCAGAGCACAGAGAGTTTTGGTCAAGAGTCATGCCAAAATACTGTTCTAGGGTTTTGGTCAAGAGTTTTGCCATTACTCTAGGGTTTTTCTTTCTAGGTTATAAATAGCCTCTTTTTCTGGATTTTCGAAAAGTCATGCCAAAATACTGTTCTTGAGCTTTTCTTTTAAGTTTGTAAGACAATTTCTTTGCTTTGTTTAATATAATCAAGTATTTGCTTTAATCTTTCTTTAATCTTTCCTTTAATCATGACTAGCATTCTTTCCCGTTGTGATTTGGTGTTAAACATGATTATGAGTGAGTAGTTATCTTAGGGTTTCTAAATATGGTAGATTAGGGGAATCTAAGGCTTGATTAAGGCTTGTTATGTTCTTCATTCTATGGGTTCCTCTTTATTAATCTGTTATTCATGCTAGATTAGTCTTGATCAAACTTGTCTAAGTTGTTAGCTTTCTCTTATGCCCACTAAGTGTTTGATGAAATGTTGATCATGTTTAATAGAGGATTTGCTGGCATTGGCTCAACAGATTGACTGTTTGAGGAGCATTTTGACTTGAATAGAGTTGTTTAATCATGCTTGCTTGATGTTTTAGCACTAATGAGAGTTAGTTCTTGTTAGAATGTTTAGCAAAGGGTTATTTGCCAAGAGATTGGATCTAACTAGCTTAAGTGTGAACTCTATGTCTAGGAATCACCATTGCTTGCTTGCTTGCTTGATCAATGTAGTTTGAAACAGCCTTAGTTAATGCCTGAAATTCCCCAAAGTCAATAACCACATCTAGGGACTTGTCTTTCTCTTATTTGAATCTCGGATTTGCTGTGTTTTGCTCTGTTTTACTCTGTTTTTCTTGCTTAGAACTGCTTAGATTGCTTTTGTTTTCACTTCTTTTGTTGCTTGTTTCACTTAGGTTGCTAGAACTGTTGCTTAGGCAACAAAACCAATTCTCTGCTTGCTTGACTTAGAGATTTTACTCTCAACTCTTCTGTTTTCAACTCCTCCCATTGGATTGACATAAAACCCATACTACACTACAACTGACTAGTACAAGTGTAAGGGTGATTGAAACATTCAAGAGCCCCCAAACCTTGTGTATCAATCTCTAGGCTCTTCATCCATGTCCAAAACTATAAAATCAGTAGGTATTTCTTCACTCCCAATCCTTAGTGGTACATCTTTAAACAAACCTTTGGGATGTCTTACTGACCTATCAGCCAATACCAAGGAGATTCTGCAGTCCTTGAACTTGATGAAGCCTAGGCGCTGTGCTACAGAGTAGGGCATCAAGCTGACACTAGCTCCAAGATCACACAATCATTTGTCAAACAGGAGTGGACCTATAGAGCAGGGTAAGGTGAAGCTCCCTGGATCTCCTAGCTTGTTGGGAGTCACTCTCTTCTGCTGAATAATGGCGCTACATTCATGTGTGAGGACTACCAGTCCCTGCAGATCATTGGTTCTTTCAGCAACAGCATCCTTTAAGAATTTCTGATAAGGAGGGACTAAAACAAAGGCATCTAACAGTGGCATTGTGAGCTGGATTTTCTTCATCTGTTCATCAAAGAGTCCTTTGTATTTAGTAACCAGCTGTTTCTTAAACCTTCCAGGAAAGGGTTATGTGGGCTGATAAGGAGGAGGTATATATCTTGGTTCCTTGGGTAACTCCTTAGAAGCCTCCTTTGCCTTGCCTTTAGTAACCTCCTTGTCTTTGGCTTTTTCTGAAATCTTTTCAGCTTCAATCATTTCATCTTCTGGAATGTCCTCCTTTTCTTTGACCTCCACCCCCTCTTCTTGTTCCTCAATGTCCTCATTGGGTGTAGAAGGAGCTACTCTTGGGGGAAGCTGCTTCCCACTTCTGAGAGTGACAGCTTTGACATACTCCTGTGTGAGTGAAGAGGTAGAAGGTATAGACATGGTTTCTAGTTTGTTGATCTTGATGTTGATAGGAGCTATGTGTGACTGAAGTTTTGAGTCAATGTCTTTGTGTATTTCATCAGTCATACTTCTCTGAATATCAGTGAGAGTCTTCTGAATCTCAACAGCCATCATCTTTTGCAGTCCTCCATTGTGAAGTTATTGGAGTTGGTGGAGCATCTCTTTATAATCCAGATTGTGTGAAGGTGAAGAGTTATTGATACCAGCTGTTTGAGAAGAGGAAGCTTGATACTGTGAAGAGTGAGTGTCTTCAATGGGCTGGCGTATACAGGCGTCAAGGTCATGATGCATTAGTGGCGCCTCTTGTTGTTGGAGAGCCTTGACATGGTGTTCCTTGTAAAGGTTTGGTGAGAGATCATTTGGTAGGAGTTTAGTGGTTGCATTGAGTAGTAGATCAACTTTCTTCTGCAGAGCTTTCATCTCAGACAATGCTGTTGCTTGTTCCTTGGAATGATTCTCTTTGTCATCCACATAGTCCCAATTGCTGAGTGCCATGTTCTCCACTAGTATCCAGCCCACATCAACATTTTTCCCAAGAAAATAGCCATTACTGGCTGTGTCTAGAAGGATTCTGATCTTTGGGAGAACACCTCTATAAAGTGTGGATAGAAGCATTTCCTTAGTGAAGCCATGATGGGAGCATTGATGAGTGAAACCTCTGAACCTCTCCCAAGTGTCTCCAAAGCTTTCATTAGACCACTGCCTGAAGTTTGTGATCTCATTTCTGAAGTGTGCAGTTCTTGAGGGAGAGAAGAATTTGGTTAAGAAAGCACCTTTACATTGTTCCTAAGTAGCGATGCTGCCTTGTGGTAGAGATTTCTCCCATAATCTAGCTCTATCACCAAGTGAGTATGGAAATAGCTTGAGCTTCAAACCATCATCTGATACTCCACTAAGCTTTGTTAAGGTGCATATCCTCTCAAACTGATCCAGGTGCTCTAAAGGGTCTTGGTTGGGTAATCCAAAGAATTGTCTTTCTTGGATCATTGTGATGAGACTGCTCTTGATCTGGTATTGCTCAGTTTCCATTGGTGGAAGGATTCCTTGCCTTGAAGCATAGTTGGAGGGTATATCAGCAGCACCAATGGGTCTTTTTGGTCTCTGAACAACAGCTCCTTGTAGACCAGCTTGACCTTGCTGTCCTTGTAAGCCCTGGATCCCTTGAAGACCTTGTGGACCTTGTGGACCAAAACCAGCAGCATACTGATGTTCTTCCATGCTTCAACAACTGAATTCTGACTTAGCAAACCCCAAATTCCTGACCTTGAACTTCAGATGTAGCTGTAGACACTTAGGAGCAAGTGTTGTGGTACCTACAAAAACAATTCTAGACCAAAAGAGGAATCAGTAATCAAAATCGAAAATAGCAAAGCTTGATCTCAAGATCTCTACAAATCCTAGTGAACAAAGCTTTCCTCTAATGGCAACGGCGCCAAATTGATACAAGAGTTTTGACTCTCTTATGTCAATCACCATTGTACTAGTCATTGTAGCATTGGGTTTTAATGTCAATCCAAAGGGGAAGATTGAAACAACAGGATTATAGTAGACTTCCTAAATCAAGCAGATATAAAAGGGGTTTAGAATATCTAGCAACCTAAGTGATCAAACAAGATTAAAGCAGGCACAAAGCAAGAGTGAAATTCAAGTAAAGCAATTAAAATAAAGGTAAAAACAGAGCAAATTAAGAACAGAGCTTAAAACAGAGAAAAGATGGGACTTGAGATGAGATAATTGGTAATAGGGAACTCTTGACTCAGCCTATGATGCTTACAATGCTATTCCTTATGCATAGGATTCATTTATATGACTAATCCAATTTCTTGGCACTAATCTCTTTGCTAATTACCAAGTCAAGAACTAATTCTCATTAGTGAAATGATAAAGAGCAAGCATTAAAACAAATCTATCAACCCTATATTGCCAAATCATTCCCTAGACAGTCAATCTCTTGAGCTAGGATAAGAAATTCTCTTGCAAATCAGTTCAGGCATTTCATCAAACACTTGGTGGGCATAAAATGAGCCTAAGATCTCAATCAACTTAGCTAGGACTACTCAAGGATTAAACACAGCAATCAAGAAAGGAAATAGAAGAATCAACACTAAGGAATCATAGATAGAGCCTCAAATTCTCTAAACCTAACCCATCTCAAATACCTAAAAAGAACTACTCACTAATCACCATTAAAGCCACCAAATCAAAGAGAGAAAGATGACTAATCATGATTAGAAAGCTTAAACAAGATGAAAGAAGCAAACTTTGATTAAAATGAAGCAAAAATTCAAATTACAAAAACCAAAGGTCCAAACAAGAAAGAAAGAACTGCTGCGTAAAAACTTGTTCGCAGAAATTAGGGATTTTTCGTATTTATAGGAGTCTAAGCAAAAATGGCAAAGTTGTAAATAAAAAAGTCTTCAGTCTAGCAGTGTATCGGTCAGTTGCGTCGGTATTGGGTGACCGAAATGGATCCATATTGGTCTGGAGTGATCGACACATATGACCGAAATCCATCCGGTGTGTTTGTGTCAATCACATTTGACTGATACTGGTGATCGAAATTTCTCAGTATCGGTCATCCTTGACCGATACTCTCCGTGCTCTGACCGAAAACTTCTGCAGAGATCTTCTGCTTCGATCCTTCTTGCTCCCTCTTGCCCAGCTAGCATCCTGGATCGTCCCCAAAGCTCCTCCAAGCTCCTTTTAGCTCCAAAAGCACCTAAAAACATCCAAAATGCAAAGAAAATGCAAACTATACTCTAAATGCAACCTAAGTCTAAAAGGAGAAGAAAATGGGACAAAAGCTAAGGGAAAACATGCAAAAGAGAACCAAAATATGTACTAAATGCAGCCCTAAATGGTGTAAATACAAGGGATATCAGGAACTCACATTCTCTGTAAATCATTGTACTGACTGTTTATTCTGTAATCCACACACTACAAGAATCAATCCAAATCATACCACCATGTACTTCTCCTTAGGCATTCACAGCATCCCAAATTCAACTCATAAATTCACAGAATTTTTCATTAACCATTACTGCTAAACCTCATTAATGGCTAGATGTTAAAGAACCTTTTAGACTCATTACCATTCTATATCTTAACAAATCAGCTCTGCAATCTATCAACTTTTGGTACTCTTTCTCTCCCCCAGACTTATTCTTTTCTTATACTTTTTTTTATTCCTCTAATGTGTAGGTAAATAATAGTATCACGTGATAATTCTAACCTTACTTCCACATGTGATCATCTCTTCAAAATAAAATACTGGGATAATTGGAAATTTTCCTACTCTTCACCCAAAGAGAATCATGTCATCTTTAAAAAAAACAACAAGGGAGAGGAGTACCATTAATTTTCGAACATTGCAGGCAATTTATCAGATATGAATGAGGAATCAAGCTCTATGAACATCAAACTCACTAACTTAGTCTTTTAAACGCTCAAGTTTTTGTGGATTTTGCGTGAACTATGGATGTTTTTAGTTAAATGGTCAGCCTTTGGGTTTTACATTAGTCTGATTATGGTATCAATTCGACAACAGTGATCACTCAGATAAAACAATCAAGAGAAAAGTCCTAGTTCCCAACTTTAACTTAATAAAACAGGTTTTTGACACAACTGGCTGACTCTCAAACCAGAACACAATGTCAGCAACTACCTCCCCATACTTAAACAACACTGTCCCAAGTGTTATCAAGTCCAAAGTTAGCAAAATACAAGAAGTGGGACGGACAGAAGAGAGAAAACCAAATGTTTACTTGTGTCTGTAGCTGGTGGCGGTCATCACCCCTCTTTGGTGTCAACCTCTGTGACGATCTAGGTCGTCACCCCTTCGTCAAACCACTCGATTTTTTTTGCATAAATAGAGAGTTAGTAAACTTACCAGTAGGTTGTCTCCCACCATGGGCATGTTTTCAGTCATTAGCTTAACTGTGTCAGAGTTCAGACATCTGGTGGATCAGAGAGTGGCAACAAATGCCTCTGATAATAATGCTTCCTCATCCATGGTAGTGAATAAGCAGTGGGTGTATGAGTTCGACCAAGGAAGTGAGGAGCAAAAGCAGGGATTGGACTTTGGGTGAGACATTTCTTTTCCATGCAGAATCATAAAAAAAAAACACCAAGCCCTCTTCGAAAATCTCGTTGCTTGCATAATTGTGAATCAGCTTTTGCACCTTTCTCAGAATTCTCAGCCAATGCCTCTTGAACAAACAGCTTGTTCACTTGCTCATTAGTATCCAACTCCTTGTTATAACCAGCAGTAATGTAATCTGAATGCTCTCTGATTGGATCTTCATCCTTGGAAGTCTTTGCAGAAAAGGTCTGACCATCATTGATGTTCCCCTTAACTTGTCCATGTCAAAATTCATGACAACATCTCCTACATTCAGTGCTATCTTTTATTTTCTCACATCAATGATGGCTCTAGCTGCAACCAAAATGGGTCTTCTAAGAATGAGAGGGTCTTTGGGTTCTTCACCATAATCCACAACCACAAAGTGTATGAGAATTATGCAATCTCCCACCTTGATAGGAACATCCTCTATTACACCTTCTGGAATCCTCACAGATCTATCAGCTAGGATAAAGGATATCCAAGTTGGTTTAAAATCAGTCATCTCCGGGCTCTTAGCATTTGAATGTGGCATCAGGTTCACACTGGAACCAAGATCTCATAAGAAACTTTGAAATCTGTATGAAAAGATTGTGTAGTCTCTAAATGTTTTACAGGAATTTTATTTTGAATCACAGCATTGACCTGTTCACTAATCTTCTTCACTCCTTGCTCAAGACTAAAATTCTTAGTGATCATCCTCTTCACATATCTTCTAATCACTGGAGTGGTTCTAGAGGCATCAATAAATAATAACTCAATTATCAGCTTATCCATGATAACCTTGCATCTGGCATCTTCAAGCTGCTTTTTAGACCTCTCTGGATGCTTGGGGTAGAGTATCTTAGGTTTATAAACTTGTTCCTTGCCATTATCTGAAGTTGCAGGAAGATCAAGCATGTTTCGGGGTGGGGGACGATCGTCACCGAGAGGGTGACGCTTCTCAATCCTTGGTGACAACCTCGCTCGTCACCACTTCGTCGGAACGTAACTTCCTCCCTTGTAAATTGGGTGAGGAGTGACACCCCTCTTGGGTGACGGTCGTCACTCCCTCTGAGCCTGCATAACATTCATCTTCAAACTCCATCAGTTTCACGTTTTTCTCTGCACTCAGCCTCTTTTTCTGCACAGGATTAAGCTCCTTTACACTTCTGACAATGATGGTATTGGCATGATGTCTTGGATTAGTATCAGTCTTTCCAGACAGGAATCCTTCTTGCCTCTGAACAGCTCCTGCAGTTTGAGAAACTTAAATGTTTAATTTCTTAACATAAGTATTTAAACTCTCAATCTTCCCATTCAGGTCATGGTAAAGTGAAACTATCTTCCCATTAAAATTCACAATCATTTTCTGTTGTCGTTCTAGAATCAGCTCTAGCATAGATTTTATCTCACTCTTTGCAGATTGTGCAGATGGATTTTGATAGATTGAGGAACCATAGCTCCTTGTGGAATTGCTGTTCTGTTAAAGTTTATGGTATTCAGGCTTTAGGGTATAACCAGAAGAGTTTTGATGACCTGTGAAGGCACTCTTCTGGCTATTCCCATTGAAACTTCCATAACAACTTCTTCCCAAAATTCTTCTGCTGATTTCTTACCCTCAAGAAGGTTGTGCATTGAATCCAACTTAGCATTAACCTCAGCAATTTGACTTTCATCCATTTTCCAGCTTGCTTCTTCCTATCTAAATCTGCATTCTTGGTATTATTGCTAGAAGCTAGGTTCTTAGTGAGTGCATAAGCATCTTTTGGATACCTGGTGTTGAAATTTTCATTGCTTGTAGCATCCAGATCCATCTGATACCTCCAATCCACGCCTCTGAAGAAGATACCAAGCATATGCACTTCACTGAACCCATGATTTGAACAGTCTCTCTGATATGCTCTAAATCCCATCCAATCAGCCTTGAATGCTCTAGTTCGTCCTTGGAAAAATGTAGAGAATTTTGTTCTCAAATCTTCAGACATTGCATCGTCATAAAAGTTGTTCAGGAATGTATTCTTGGTGTCCTCCCTAGTTGTCAGTGATCCTGTTGTAACTACTTCAGCCAGTAAGCTGCAAAAGCCTCGTCTCCATTAACGGTGAGTCAGAGCCTCGTCTCCATTAACAGTAAGTCACGAGGCAACGGTATGAGTTCTTAAACTCTACAGGAAGCAAATATCTCTACAGGGCAGCCTTTGTACTCCCGGGACAACCTGCGCAGGTCCACTCAATTGTTTGTTCGTGCGAACGAACCCGTTATTATCCAGTCGATCACAGATATTCCCCCATTCTATGCTTGCATGATTGCTTGATTTTCTGCTTGAGTGATTTATTGTTTGCATGATTGCTTGAGTTCCTGCTTAAGTTATTTTGTGTTTGCATGATTGCTTGATTTCATGCTTGAATGATTTCGTGCTTGCATGATTGCTTGATTTTCTGCTTGAGTGATTTAGTGTTTGCATGATTGCTTAATTTTCTGCTTGAATGATTTCGTGTTTGCATGATTGCTTGATTTCTTGTTTAGTGATTTCGTGTTGGTATGGTTGCTTGATTTCCTGCTTGAGTGATTTCGTGTTTGCATGATTTTTTTATTCCTACTAGAGTGATTTCGTATTTAGATAATCACTCGATTCTTTGTTTAAGCGATTCCTCGCTCGCGTGCTCGTGTGATTCATTTCCTGTTTGAGTTCCCGTTCGCATGCTTTGCATTCCCCTAGTTTCTTTCGATCCACCCGTTAGTATACATTCGCTCACATCCGTCATACCCTTTGGGGGCATCATGCATATGGTCTGTTTTCCATCAAAACCCTTGGTTCGAATTTCCTTCAGAAGAGAATGCTCCCTCGTGGACTTGCTTGCCTTTCAGGGCATCATTCCTTCGGGAATACTTGAGTCTGGTCCCGCAGACCTCCGGATCCTTTTGCAGCTCCCTCTGAAGACTGCGCAATTCTTTGGTGTACTCCTCTGGGGGACGCACCAGCCTTTCAAGGCATCTTTCCTCTGGGATTTGGGACTACGGTCCTGTAGACCTCCGGGTCATCCTCGCCAGCTCCTCCCATGGACCGCATGACCCTCCAATATGCTCTTTCCAGGGACACGCTTGCCTTCCAGGGCACCATCGGGGAATTGAGGTTGCCCCTTCCATAGGGCTCTCTCTTCTGAAACTTATTCCCTCCCTACCACGTTTCTAAAACCATAAAACTTTTCGCATAAGCAGAACGCGAAGACTATCCAAGCAGTGAGGGAGTCAGGGTAACGCCTCTAGGAAACGCCCTATTTCACCACAAGCTGGCTGGCACTAGCTGCAAAAAAGCAATGGCTGCCCCTCGGGTTAGCAACCTGCACACGGGACCATCTTTTTATCCCCTCAAGGCGCCATCTATGGTTCTTTGGCAGGTGTCTAAAAATCGTGTTGTTGCCTTATGTCAATCCGCAAGGTCACATAGGGTTATAACTTCCTCATAGTCCCAATGGGGAAGGAAGACGGCTCTTTTTCTAGTGCTTTATGAAGTAAGGAGCAAACTTCCTCCGGAGAGATGCTCATCCGTGGGTAACCAACAGTTCTTCCGATAACCTAACATCCTCCGATTACGGGCAAGCATGTACTCTTTTGGGATGCATGTCTCAGATGAGATAACCATTTCTTGGAAATTCACCATTTCTCTAGAACCCCAGCTTCGTTTTGGCTAGACCCGTACTCTTCCGGGATACACGGCACAGTCGGCGTGAGCCTTTTCACTGTTTCTCCAGAAACTCAGCTTTGCTTCAGCTGGACTCGTACTCCTCCGGGATACGCAGCACAGTTGGGGTGAGCCTTTTCACCATTTCTCGGGAAACCCAGGTTCGCTTTGGCTATACTTGTACTTCTCTGAGATATGCAGCATGGTCGGGGTGTGCCTGTTCACCGTTTCTTTGGAAACCCTGCCTTCGTCTCAACTAGACTCATACTCTTCTAAGATGTGCGGCAAGGTTGGACGACCTGTTCCAACATGACTTTAAACCAGTCAAAACCTTCAGGTATCAGACAAAACTTTGATTATTTAACAAAATTGACAAAAAGGTCGACTCCCCGACTCATTTTCAATCAGTCGAGAAGTCGAGGACAATTATTGAGCCCACTTTTACCACTATCAACCTTGACACGACATGTGGCCATTGGACCACGCCCAAACGCTAACTTCTCCTAATAGGCCTGCCACCATCCCCCTAGCGAACCGTTCCCGAGCAGGTGGTAAGTTTACCAAGTCAGGCGTGCTGTACTTGGCCACCTGCTCCCATTGTGCGTCGCATGGATGGGGCATGGTGAAAGGAAGCGAGTATAAAATAAGGCATAAAGCCAAAAGAAGAGGAAATTGGCCGCATCTAGGATGAATCCGAAAGAGAGGAAACCACTAAAATACACCTAAACATGAGGAGTAGGGAAGACCTCTGATCTCCGCCTTGCCAGAGCTCACCCCGACCTCCGCCTCGCCGGAGCTCACCCCGAGCTCCGCGATATAGCGAGACTGAAGGAAAACGCTCACCGTCCCCTGGAAGGAACGCCTACTGAGATAAGCACCCTTCTCACCTTCTACTCCCAATTTTGTATCCGTGTAGAGAAAGTTCTTTCTTCACTCTCTTCATGGCTCATCTCTTATATTTCCGTCTTTTACTAAATATCAGACACGTATCGCGATTCTTGGACGAGATACCCAATCTGTAACAACCAGCTCAAAACCTACCCTCCTGTGTAACTATTCCTAGTAAGGCGCGCAATGACTTGAGTGTCGGATCACTATCAGGATGAAAACCCTCTTTTGATTCTTCCGGATGCCCGACTTACCTATTTACCTATGCATACAGAGCTCGTTAAACTTTTCACCCCTGAGCTGCATATCGGTCAACCCCAAAAAATGAAACCCGGAAACTCGGCTGCATAAACCTAGATGATCGTATACCATAAGCATCTCCTAATTTATATCCGAACTGATAAATTACAAACAATATTCACAAACATCTTAAGAAATTAATAATGGCTGCTCACCTGTTAGCTCGACATAGACTTCTTTATAATGTTTTTTACAGACAATTCTTATTCACCTTAGATAACAGTTATTTTGTATTCATATTTATCAATTATATATATATAAAAAAATATGTTTTCACAAAAAGAAAAATGGCTCAAACAATTTTGGTGAACACAATGCCTGGAAAATGTTTTGAAAAAAATTGACCCCATGACTGTCATTCCAAACACATTGAGCATTTCCATCTTTCAAGAGTAAATACGATAATCTATCTGTAGCTTCAGACGAAGTTTAGATAAAAAAAAATCTAACCACACATTGACACAAAGTTTGGACTTTGTAAGAAATCACACGAAATGAAACTTTCCACTTTTGAATCAGACTAAATTTGAAAACCGATCTCAAACTGTTTGATGTTTAATTTTAACAGTTTTTTTAGTCCGTACCAAAACCATGTTTTAAATTAAAATAATCAAAATTTGATCCCGAAAAATAAAAACCAAACACAAATTGACTCAACTGCTAAAATCGGAACCTAACCTAAACTCTTCTTTTAGTCGAAAACAAACAAAACTCTATTTTTGTTGATTGCGTACACTAAACTTTATTGATTTATGTATTTTAGTTGATTTAGAATTTATATAAAATTTACTAATTTCTAAACGTAATAGGTAGGCTTTTATTAATATTTATAAATTTATAGTTTATCCTCTGTTCGAAAATGCAGGCCTGGAGGACGATTACTTGCCAAAAACTTGTTTGTGGTAGAGTTCTCTCCGAATTTCTGTAAAATTGGAAAGAAAAATCAGATATTTTTTATAAAAAAATTGAATTTTTGTGATTTTCGATTCGTAATATCATGATTAGTGATAGATATACCACTTTTCTTTTAGATCTATTGAAAATGATCTTAAAACTCATTACTATTAAATAATGTTGGCGGCTAGAAATTAGGATTGCAGAAAGATTGATTTTTGTATGGAAAAGATGATTAGTTATTTACCATTTTGTCTTTCATTAAAACTAGGTCATGCGCAGGCAATGAATATTTATTAAGTTTGTTTATCAACACATTTAAAAGAGAAATTTAGCTATGAAAAATTGTAGAAGTTTAAGATACTTCAAAACAAAATAATTGATCATATAAGCAACATATCTCACGCCTTTATATGTTTCTAATGTAGCACTATTGGCTATCCGATGATATCACATTAAACACAAAAAAAAAGAAATTAAGACAAATGATATTATAAGAGTTGCACAAATCAAATCTCTACTAATCGTCAATATCCAAATGGTTTTCTTCTTCGTCCTCATGTCCATACTCACTCAGCCCAATCCTATTCAAGTATACATAAGCATAATAGTTACAAGAACAATTGATCATTATCACACGCTCTAAATAACTATTTGCAAAAATATATTGTTATCTTACAGCATGTCTCGCAACTCATATGCCTCTTGAAGATCAGGATTGAACAAAACTCTTGAAACACCGAGATGATCAGTAACGTGATATTCCTCTACCAAAAGTTGATACTCACTCAAAAGCCAAAGATCACTAATAATTTTAAGATAGTAGTATAATTGTCATACTATTACATATAACGACACGCCAGTCACTTAGAACACAAATGACCAATTGTTCAGTACAACAACACCACCTATCGTTGAACTCAATGGCCAAATTTCCGTGTGCAAAACACTATCTCCCTATCACTAGAACTATGTTAAGCTGAATGGTTCCATACCGTAAAATAATTAAGTTATAATAGAAAACACTAAATAAAGACTTACGTATAGTCCGTTAGTGTAAACTCAATCCTTGATGTCATTTTTGTCTCAAGATCTTGAAACGAATGATCTCTAAGAACCTGAAGTTCGTCAACAGATTCCACGGCACCAACTAAATCTGGTATTATTTCAGAACAAAAAACGCATGTAAGACCGAATTGTCGATTTAAAATCAATATGAGCAATTGTAATAAGACTCACCAACAGGACAATTTCGCTGAAATTTCCCTAGGTAGAGATTCTCATAACTAAGAAAATGCATATGTGGATTGTCTCCCTTATAGAAATCCCCAGTTTTGAAATCTCCCAAGACTTTAGTACTAGAACCAAACTCAATTTTCCAACAATTTGTTGTCACTTGCCTCGCCGATCTTGCTGAGACTACACTGAAATTTTTGATTCTTTTCCACAAGCCTCCCTCATGGAGCCTCATTAAAAAATAAGGAACAAACTCCACATGTCCTATTGTTGCTTGAATTTTCAAACCCTAAAACACATACAACATTTCTTTAATTAAAAAAAACCAATCTGAAACAAAGAAAGAGAAAAAATGCAAGGAAAAACTTACTTGGTCATCAAGCAGAATGAAATGAAGAACATCACAAGCATCTGGTACCAGTTCAAGCCAACTTTTATAAATCATGACTCTGATAGTCCAGTCCGTTCTTGAAGAACACAACTGACTAATTTTAGTAAGTCCGGCCATTTTAGGTTTTCAGAAAACAGACAAAAATCGCTTAAAGATATTTCCACCCTTTAAGTATCGGAAATATTATACTCTACTTCTGATATGAACTCAATACGGCCCTGACTTCTTGAATATAGTAAAGACTTGAGAAAAAAACGAATACCGATAAGTTAAATTGTCAAATATTGAATCACTATGCATGTATCGAATAAAGGTAAAGAAACGAACGGTTCAGAGCTTTCACTATTCACGATAGTTTGCATTCTTCAGAACAGGATTGAGTCATTAAAAAAATCCTTAAATTTGTAAAGTAACGTTCGAAATTCAAAAATACTTCAATATTGTTGGTTATAACCTGACCGCATTAAGGCCCAGTACAATTTGAAATCCAACAACATCCTAAAATTTTAGAGCCCAGGCCTACTCGGAGAGAACGTCTGCTATGTTTGTTTACAACAAAATTCAGAGAGAAGTGTAATTAACCAAAATGACCATCTAAGAATTACATGAACGATATATAACAGCATAGGAAGTCTACAAAAACATTCCTAGACAACATAGTTCGCGTTCAATATATGTTTTTAACAGAAGAAGATAGTAAACAGATGTTAGGGTAGATGTTGCACAAATTAATACATATTAATCGTCGATATCCATATAGTTTTGTTCTTCGTCTGCATCCTCTTGTTCACTATCTCCAATCCTATTCAAGTATATACAAACAGAGTAGTTACAACAACAGTTGATCATTATCGTACATTGTAAATAATATTTTTTGAAAAAATATAGTTATCTTACAGCATATCCGGTAACTCAAGTGCCTCTTGAAGATCAAGGTTGAACAAAACCCTCGACATACCGGCTTGATCAGAAACAAATGAACTTGAGATGGTTAGAGATCATTCGTACCATCGTGTTACTCGCCAGTCACTTAGAACACAATTGACCAACTTTTGTTCATTAGAACAACACCATCTGTCGTTAAACTCAACAGCCAATTTTCCATGTGTATAACATGTTATCATTTGTTCACTAAAACAATATTAGATTGAGTTGTTCTACACCATAAAGCCAAGTAGATTTATTACAAAAAACTAAATAAATACTTATGTTTCATCTATCAATGTAAACTCAATCTTTGATGTTAATTTGACTCAAAAATTTCAAACGAACGATCTCTAACCACATCAAGTTCGCCAACCGATGCAACAACACCAACTAAATCTGTAAGTATTATTTCATAAAAAAACATCTTTAAAATGGAATTATCGATCTAAAATTATAATGAGCAATATCGAGGAAGACTCACCAACAGGACAATTTCATTGAAATTTGCCAAGGTAGAGATTCTCCTAACGAAGAATCTGCATATGTGGAAATCTTCAATTTTGAAATCTCCCAAGATTATAGTGTTAGATTGAAACTCAATTTTCAAAGAATTCTTTGTCATTTGTCTTGCCGATCCCGCAGATACTACATTGAAATCTTGTAATCTTTTCCATATGCCTCCCTCATGGAGCCTCTTTAAAAAAAAGGAACCATTTCGTGACTTCTTACTCTTGCTTGAATTTTCGAACCCTATAACATATAGTTTTTATTACAAAGAAAAACCCCGAATTAAATAAAAAAAAGCAAGCGAAAATATACCGAGAAGAATTACTTGGTCATCAAGGAGAATGAAATGAAGAACATCACCACCATCTGGTACTAATTTAATCTATTTTTTATAAACCATTACTCTTATAGTCCAATCAGTTCTTGAAGAACCCAATTCACTAATTCTTGAGATTTCGGCCATTTAAAATTTCAGAAAACAGACAAATATATCGAAAATATTTTACTCTGTTCTACTACGAACTGACTGAGCCCATCGCTTCTTTATAGTAGAGTCTCGAGAAGAAGGCGGATACCTAAAAGCTACATTGTCAAATTTCGAATCATTGTGCATGTATAGAGTAAATGAAAAAAAATCAAACGATTCAGAGTTTTTGCTATTCGTGACAGTTCACATTTTCGTTGCAGTTGTTTACAAATTTTAATTAGTCCAAACCGTAACTACTACATTGCTAATTTCCAACTCAATCAAGTCAAAATTAATAAAGAAGCTAATAACTTGTTTCATGCGTTAAAATTCAAATATAATATTGGGAATAAACATTACCATTTCGACACATTTTGTTCAAATTTAGAAGCAAGCAAAAGAAACATGATAACTCCACCAAGAAAAACACACTCAAACTAACATATTCTGTCTATGAATATCTCAAAACACATCTTGCATTGGAAACCTTTTCATCACATTGTAGCCTGCAATTAGATCCATTATATTACTAAAGATACATTAGATAATGTAATTAAAATTTCTGAATATAGTAATATTCCCTATCAGGAAACCGATGAACATCCAGAATGTCTGCATTGAAAATAAATTCACAATATTTCTTTCTAGCGATGACAAAAAAAGCACCTATTACAAAGATTTAATACTGTAATTCAGAGGAGAGTACTCTATTGTAATAAGTGAACAAAACTAACTTTATGTAATAAGGCAATACCGTCATAATTTTTATTGATAGTCCACCACCTTAGGATACAGGTAACTTCTACACCGTGACTTTGTTTCCATCGCAATGCAAAAAAATTTCAGCCAATTTTCCCACCGCATAACACTCGATCACACGTTTTCTAGACAATAAAATGTTCTAACAATCAGATACATTGTTATTGTTCAGACTGAATATTCATTTCATTTACCTGTCATCTTGAAGCTCAAAAGGAATTACAGCCTAATCTTCTTGTATCTTTGTCTCATCAAAAATCTCGAGCTCACCAACATTCACAAGAAGGCCTATCAATTTTATAGAAATTAGGTAGTCAAATTTCAGTTACTCTTTCTTGCCGTTTATCATAATCGACTCTATTATTCATAAATGAAGAAGTTACCGATACTATACGTGTCATCCAGACGGCCTCCAAGAACATCTCCAAAATCAGCGAATGATAAAAACAGAGAACTTATACGTTCGCTGACCGTAAGAAACGTCATATTGGTAACGAACTTAACCTTAAAAGGATGTCTTACTACACGAGTTATAGCATTCCAAGTCTTAACTACAAAACCACTCAAATGACCTATTATAAGGTCATGTTTAAATAAATGGATGTATTTATGTCCAATGGAAGCGTGTATCTTAGACCCCTGAATAATCATGCAATATTCAAATAGGACATGAATAAACCTTATAATATTTAACAAGAAGCAACATTCAATTACAGTTTTGATCAATAAACTTACATGAATATCAACAAAGATCAGCTTTAGTTTATTTCAGCGATGTTTATCTTTCTCATGCCATTTCGACAACCAAATGATCTATTTCAGAGACCTTTAAGAACCACGACATCTTAATACAACTATGAGAATCAAAAATATTGAAGAAAACGAAGAATTTTTTTGACGGGGAACTATGGCAAGTCACTTTATCAGTAAATAAGATAAGAGAGGGGAAACAGTTCTCAGCATAGACATCGAGTATATCAACCATTAGACTATTATTATTTAGATATAGTGTGTTCGTAACATCGATTGTCTATAAATTACAAAAACCGAGGTAATTGTTGGGAACATATAATAAGCTTTAAAACTGTACAATATTATGAATACTGATATGACAGCCAAAATCTAACTTTATATTACCGATAAATCATAATAAATTGTTCTACTCTAACAGCCATTTATATAACCCAAGAGTATATTTATGTAAAGTTAAGCCCAAAATTTATGAAATTTATGTATTTAGCCCAAATAGCGTAAATAATATAATACAACTATCATGTCCTTATATAAGAAACCATTAAATACTACACGGCTTTCAGAAAGCAGAACCCTAACTCAGAGTATATCGAATGACAATTCTACCAGTCCACCTACCTAAGCCGAATATGGCTAAAACAAATCTCCAAGGCTGGATAGACACTTATCGTGAGAATTACGAAGCGAGTCGTTATCTCTACACAGAGTTTCCAACCAAGTGGGTTTGGCATCAAAGGATTAGAAAGTGGCTCCCTCGTAAACGCGATAAAAGAAACAATGTCCCCTATGATATACAACTTTCAGACGTCCCTGAAGAATGTGGTGAACTTTTCTACCTTAAAACACTGCTACAAGTATGAAGCGGACCAATGTGCTTCAAAGATATCAGAACAGTAAACAGTGTTATATACCCAACGTTTGCGGAAGCATATATTGCATTAGGATTAATAGAAGCTCCCGACGCCTGAGAGAAGAAGGATAAAGCTACCTATATTATGTTTAGGGTTTTACCTGATTTTTAATTATCTATTATCTCTATGCTTTTACTTAATAATGAAGATAATTATAAGCTTTGGTTTTTTGATATTTTTTTGGTTTTATTTATTCGATAAATAATAATATATTCAACTACAAATCTTTAATTTACTAACGTCTCATTATCCGAATACAATTGACAAAGTTTATAATATTTATTTTAATTTCTGAAAATATAGTAATCTTACTTATTTTATACAATATTTATAATTTGAGATTATTATATTTAAGCGAATAACATGTAAATAATCTTAAGCTGATAATACAATTTTATAATAGTTATTCTTTTCTATAAATAATTTGAAATTTGAAATTTTATTGTCCTATGTATCACTTGTATATTATGTTATAACATCCATGTTTAAATAATACTGATGTATAAACGTAAAAAAATAATTACTTCAATATATTTATTAAGAAATAATATCGAAACACAATTATAAAATTTAAAATTTAAAGCATAATAACATCTTGAAAAATACAAAATACTGAAATCTAGATAAGAAACCCTATTAATTAATGTATTTCAAATAATGAATCACTTTCTTTGCTACGCAAAAACATTACGTGACGGAGATCTCCATGCAATGACATAGCATCAGTAAGCTACATACAAGTTCCAGAATTCATAAAAATTAGAGGACAAACATAAGATTATATAATATACTCACTTTGATCTGAATTCCTTGACCTCTGTAATAGAGGGGTTCAATAAGAACTGCATAGGGTCAACTGCTTTTATAGTCACAACCCTCAAAAGATTTGTTGAGATATAAAGCCGTTCTTGAAAACAAATATTTATAGATATAGAGAAACATTAAAAAATCAGTCAAGATTATACCTGCATGAACACTGATAATGCCCCATCGAATAACACAGATAACGGCCCCAGTACAACAGTCCAACCATTCCTTAAAGAAACTGATGGCTATCTCATCAATGAACTCACACTTCAAACAAACATTGCTACAATCGAAACAAACTATATTCAAAAAACAGTTTAAAAATTATACATCAATAACCAAATACCAGTAGTAATAGTCAACCTTGTATTTTTCATCTCGAATGTAACAGTTCCACCAGTGATACTCATATCAGGCACATGCCCACCCTATGTGTTATATCCTCTAACATTGATAACCCGATCAATTATATCTGCAACCAAACTTTCCAAATAAATAACCAAAGCAAAAAAAAAAAAAAATTAAATGTACATAAACTTACCAACTAAGTAATCGTCGCTCTGAACTCAATCTAAGATCATACGAAAATCAACAAATGAAAAAAATTTCTAGCACAGAAAGATTTTCGTTGTTTATCGACAATCGTTGTTTCTAGAAAGAATATTCTACTAAGATGAGTGGTAGCATGATATTTTCCAACTTCATCTACTACCATGAACTTTCGTAGATTAACCCACACGCATTTGCTCAAAAGTATAGAGAAACAGTTATACTGTAGAGCGGGTATCGTGCCTTGTATCCAAACACTCTATCAATAAATCAAAAATATTTATTAGCATAAATACGATAACGACGAAAGCATAAAGATTACAAAGTTATGAACAATACAGATTACAAAGTTATGAACAATACGTTATCGTCACTCAGAATAACCTCCATTCATTTACCACTCGGATGTAGCATGTGTCCATACACGCAATATCTTTATTGTAATCGAAGACTCAAACATTCCAGGGTGTGAAAGGGAAATAACTAATCGAGGCCTAACATTTTCAACAGGTGCATCGCGAATAGGGTAAGGAAGAAATTTACCATATTCAAGAAAACCACTCTCAGACTTGATAGGGGTTACAGGGCAAGCAAGACGAACATTGCTTGATTTTTTTGTATCGACCTCTGGTTCATAATCAGCATCTTTGTCGATATCAAAATCAGAAGTATAAGCATCACTATCAGAACTTTCATCAGCAGAGTCATCAGGACATCCATCACTAATTACCTCTTCATCAAGACCTTCAAAATCATCATCGTCATCTTCGTCATCGTCCACATCTTCATTATACTCAAAATCCCGATCCATATCATAATCATCATCACTGTCATCATCTCTGGATGAGGCTCCTGACGATGTATCCATGTCGACATCATCATCATCAGCAGTAACTATATTTTCCACTGAAGAATAAAGTTACATATAAGATACTAATGCAAAAATATTACATATACTCAAAAGATAATACAGTAAGCAATATTTCATTACCCTAGACAAATTGGTAGATCGTATTATATCCTCGATATTTATCCTTAGGACACTGGCAAGTCCCCTCCGGCAACAATTCCTAATAAAAATAATAATAATAATTATGTTTAGACAATAATAAGAGCATGCGAGTACCAGATTTAAAATTACAAATCAGTAATCAATTACCATAGTCAGAAAACGTATGCCTGCGAGGTACGTAGCATCGAGAAATATACAGAGAAAGAACCATTCCGTGAGACCAATGAAAGTTAGTTTTCCGAATGCATGCAAAACAGTCAATCCATGATGCGTTTTATAGTGCATATGAATTAGGGGGTCTTAAATATTTCAAATACACATGGGATAATAACTATAAATTACAATACCTATATCGTTTAATTCATATATATATATATCGTAATATACGGAAAGTATCCAGTTATTTTCTATAATATATCAAACTTTATGAAAAGGAATATCAATTTCGAGAAGTTTAACATTAGTATCTGATATAAATAGTAAAGCTTCCTATTATATAAATCTTTAGTTCATTTTAAAAACTATTAAAATAGCAAATGATATTAATATATTATATCGCGACTATGTATTTTTGGCAAGGATAATTTAGTCACTATTAACTTTAAGGAAACTCTAAGTATGTGCATACAAACCAAGAGGTCTTAAAAAGTAATATGGACCAAGAATAATACGAAACATGTCGTTTATGTTCATGATTATATGAATTAATTGAAAGCAAGGATGTCTTATAATAAAGTGCTTATCTAAAATATTGAATATATACCAAATGTTCAGATCAATATAACCATATTAGTCGACAAATAGCATGGTTTCACTAATCGTTCCAGAGTATGTATTTTATTTATAATATAGAGTTTTTCAAATTAACTATAATATTATGATTAATATAAAGATTAATCATTGTATATAACATCAAACCACCAATGAATAAATTAATCTCCATAACAAAGTCAGCAATTAAAACTCTTGATATATAACATTATAAATAATATTATTGCAGTAATTCTAAATGTTTGAACTTTAATAAGCTATGAGAAAGTGTTTATGCTGTATCCTCAGCGAATGAATTTCTAAACTCATGGACTTCTGTAAAAGGTGGATTGATAAAAACTTGTGTACAATTATACACTGTTGTTACAATCCAAACACCTGCGCATAATAGAACAAATATTTCAGTTACTCTTTAAACATTCAGTTGTAGTTAGTTTTTGAAACATCGTGTGCTGAGGATAACCTATACGAAATTCAATTCTCGTAAATCTGATGACATAAATAATGTTATCTCTATGGCTACTTCCAAACAAGAAAGAAACTCAGAAGCATAGTCTCCTGTTAAGCGACATGGTATATGACAATTCCTGTCAGCAAATAAATATTAGTGATTTTGTTATATCATATAACATATCAAAATTATATTTAGGAATACTTTTTGTAGGAGTGTACCTAGGGTTCACAAGATCAAAACATATAATTTTTGATTCCGAAATCATGAAGGAATCTTTACGCTGTAAAAAATTTCTGACGTTTATAATCCTCCCAATCAGATCTAAACAACATAATAAATATTATTAGATTCTATCAGACATAAGGACTACGAAACATGTGTTTATATATACATACCAACAGATAAATCTGGATCGAGATCTCCATTTTTAATATCCTCAAAACAAACAAAAGTGAAATAGCTCGTTGAGATATTATTGTATGTAATATAGCATTCCGTATGTTTAGTGAATTCGATAACAAACGGATGCAGTACAATTCGGAATGATCTTTTTGCTGGATTCAAAGCAAATTTTTTGATAATGATCCAATTACCCTCCAGTAGAGTATTAGCAAAGTTTTTGATATATGCATTATCAATGATTGCTTGAATTTTATCACCTTGTCCAAAAATATAAAATATATCAGGCGGAGAACGGTTGTGTATAAGAAGATTAATGTAAAAGTCATAAAAGTCAGCTTACATTTATATCAACTAATATGAGATTAAGAGACTCATTCACCCAGTATATATGATAAAACTTTCTTAATATCTTCACTTTAACATTCCAAACAAATTTCAAAGGATCCAGCTGTGAAACATTAATCATGAAAGAACTATATGCTCGATGTATAGAAGCAGAAAGAAGATAAGCCATTCTTCCAGATTGCTAAAGTGAAAACATTATATATAATACATAAATCTTGATAAATATCAGTTTTAACAAAAGTTAAATTTCCCTTTCTCAGACCGCCATAGTATTACATAATTTAGAATTACTTTATAAGTATAAATTCTCATAAAAAATACTAAACTTCATCTTGCATATATCAATAACACACACAATATATATTTATTTATATATTTCCTAAATAATGATTAAGAGTTATCATGAATATGCTATCATATCACTTATAGCCGACAGAATAATTTAAAATAATTATTTCAACTAAAACCTAGTAAGCATTAAGAATAAGACAAATGTCAAATTCCAAAACAAAATCACAGTAAACAACCGCCTAAAATTCAAAATCCTAAAATTCTCCACACAGTCCTGGTTATTGAGGAATACTGCAACAACGAAATACACAATAATTTATTAATAGATTTCATGGCATGTGTACGTAGCAAGACAATGTATAATTTACTTACACTGCACGTAAAACGTTGACTTCTGGAATTTTAGGATTCACAAATATCAGAGTAGGATATATAGATGTAACAACCAATCCACCTGAGCAGAAATCAAAGAAAACTATAATAAATAAAGTTATAATGCTATTTTTATTCTAAAAAATATTACAGTACATATGTAACCCACCGTCAAAGCTAACGACTACCGCCCATTGAATAACACATATGACATCAGCAGGAGGCCAACGCGACCAATCTCGATAAAAAACTTAGTGCCCGCGATCCAGAAAATTCACATCTAAGCAGCTTGTTCCTGAAACCAACAAATCAGTTTTCAAAATTATTAGATAGTAATGACACCAATAATACTAAATAGTGATGACACCATGAACACTAAATAACTACGTAGTTCGACCTGATATTCTGGAGATAAAAAGAGATAGATTCCAGATGAAATCTGTCGCTGCCATTTATGTCGAGACGATTACCACGACGAATTTGAACGTGAACAACTTTACCCATCAAATCTTGAATAATTTCAGAAGAATATAGTTAAATTAATAATAAAGAGAGTTAACAACATTATTAATTTAAATAATAATTTACCAATACTGACACAAACTAACCTACTAAGTGTTTAGGTTTATTGATGTGATTGTATATTCTTTCAAATTGAATAAACTCAAAATAATTGTTATCACACATACTCAAACTTGGATATACAGTAGTAGATGCATGCAAGATCATCTTATTAATATGGGATGTATAACCAAACTCACCATTGGTCTTTACAATGGCGAACCGATGTATACCAAACCAGCCCCAACAAAGATTCTACTTGCTAAATCATGACTTTCATCAGTGATCACAGAAACATGAATTTTTAATCCTTGCATCAATATCACAAATAATCATACTAACCATTCCATAAACATACTATATAATTAAACAATAGACGCAAAATACAAATTAAAGAAACCTGATCATCTGTAACAATTAACTCCAGTGTCTTGTGGATGGTACATATGCTTATTGACTGCCACCACTTACGAAGAACCTTCACAAACATAAATTGCGTGTAACTTACGGCATCACCGACTTTGTTAAAGTCAGTTATGTCTGTAACAACACATCCATTAGTCAAACAATTGCATTCATCAGAAGAGTAATGACACTCCACACAACCAACACAATCAACCAAAGACTGCACTATATATAATCAAAAATTCCATAAATTAATATTGTAAAGAGATATTGAGAGTACATACCTTTAACGGAGATAGATAAAGATTAGATATTTACACAATATGAAAAAGGGAAAAAAGCATGAGAATACCTATAGACTCCAACGTCAAAAAACATGAAGACGAATTAGACTCTGTTCGAGAGACCATTCTCTATCAATTTTAAGAACTCAATCCCAAAAACGTACAATCTAAAACTATTTAAGATTGAACTCCTTGTATTTATACAAACATTGAAAAGACATGTGAGCAATAATTTCACAAAATCCTAATACTGATATACTCTAATTTCTTATTTTGAAACTTATCATTAAAGTAACATTAACATTTTAACTTTTTTCGAAGATATTAGCTTTTTTTGAACAAATAAAAGACAAATGGACATTGTCATAAATTTTTGACATATATATTTTGATAGATATATTATTAATAACTGTTACATAAATTTTCTATTTTAAAAAATTTAAAGGACAAATATAAAGTTGAACAAAAGTCTGTTATCAAAATACCAAAATTAATATCTACCGTTAAACATAACTGCAACAATAACATACACTAAATGGTATCAAATACTTCATTGTAGACAACATTAACTGTCTTGCGCTGTGGTTTCTTATCCTTTCCCACTGCCAAAATCGTCAGACCTGACCTGGAGGTAACTCTCGAAATTGCCACATATAACTGGCCATGGCTAAAAACAGGCCTTGGAAGATATAACCCGACTTTTGAGAGCGTCTGACCTTGACTCTTGTTTATGGTCATAGCAAAGGCTAAAGCTATATGAAACTGTTTTCTTCTCATTCGAAAAGGAAATCTTGTTTCAGGCGGAGAGACAAACACCCTAGGAATTAAAATTTTCTCACCAATATTTCCACCGGTTATCACTTTGGCTTCAATCACATGGTTTGCCATTTGTGTAATTAGTAACCTTGTACCGTTGCATAAGCCATGCTTAGGATCAAGATTCCTTAGAAGCATTATTGGAGTACCTACTTTGAGCTTTAAACAGTGATTAGGAAGTCCCGATACCTTGACACTATTCAAAAACTCTTTGGTGTAAGTTGTAGAATCATCATCATCATCAGCAGTTCCTACAGATTGTATTTCAGGATCAGAAATATGATCATACTTTGCATCAGTTTTATCAATACTATCTGAGCTCAGATACACCTTCGCATCACCTATATAAAATGTAGAGGAAAACAACATTAGCCATTATTCTCATACTATATTTATACATATGACTAATGTGAATTATCATACCTGAAAGACACGAAAGCATATAGTCATTAACTATCTCAACATCTGAATTAGTCGGACTCAGGATTGCGCGATCCTGGAAGAACTTTGGATCTCGTTTGGAAGCAAAAGAATTTCCGTATACTTCTGTTCCGATAGACCTGATAGGGTTGATATATCATGGTTTTTATGGTTTTTAACCATGGTATAAGTTCTTTTTACTGAGTCTTTTTGGTCTTTTTAGAGTCCTAGTAGAGTCTTTGCAGGTTATGGCATGTCTGGAGCATAATTGGAGATATTGAAGCCTTTTGGAGCATAGTAAGATGAAGCCACGAAGTGTGCAACTTGGAAGGAGGATTTTGGCTTGGGTGACGCTCGTCACCCGTAGAGGAAGGAGTCGCGGCTGGTTTTCTAAAAGATGGAGAATTATTTGCAGAACTGGCCAAGAAGTTCCATTATTTGCAAGAATATCCCAGCTTGTGTTTTAGCTTGTATATATTAGGTTTTCTGCCATTGTTGGTTTTGATCTTAGATTTTGAGAATTCAGAGAGCTTTAGAGAGGATTTTATTCAGAGCTTTTGGGGAGACAGATCATGTACTCTTTTTGGAGAAGATTTCGAAACCCTTTATCTTTTATTCTATTTTTTCAGTGCAAATTTATTCAGCTATGCTTTGTGATTCCATGATCATGTCTGAGTAATTTGCTAGTTAAGTTAGGGCTTTTCAAATGTTGATGAAGAGTTTTTAGAATTGTTATATGTTAGGATTATCTTTTGGTTCTTCATCTTTGCTTGCTTAAAAATCGATTTCTTAGACACATCATCTAGAAATCCGAAATCATAGGTTGTTTAATAGATGTGAGAGCATTATTGATAACCTGATCTAGCATTAGATGAGCAAAACGACTTAGTGCAAAGAGATTTGGCTTAGGAGTTTTGTGAATAATTGAACTTGATCATTACTGCATGTTTAGGTTGTTAGGATTTGCAAAGAGATTTGAAACTCTGTAATTTAGACATAGTTAACTTTTGCAATGAGAATTGATTAGTTATATCTTCGCGATTCATGTTCAAGACGGTTCTTAATCATTTCTGATTTAATGCATTCTACATTCTTGGATTCAACCTGCGAATTGACCTGACTTAGCGCTTTTAGTTTTCTGAGTCTTAGATCAACTACAAATCGATTGCTTTCATAATTCGTAGTTACTTCGCATTACATTAACTATTTACTGCTTAGCTTAATCTGAATCTACAAATCATTAATGTAGTAAGCTCACTCCATTGGGATTCGATAACCTTTTATGCTCCAGCTGCTTTGTTGTGCACTTGCAGTAGTTAAATAATTGAGTAAAATCTGAGCCCTATCAATTTTTTGCTGCCGTTGCCAGGGAGGAATAGCTGCCTATCGATTTTTAGTATTAGGATTTTTTTTAAGTTTTAATTTTTATACTAACTTTCTGCTACTTTTCTTTGTGCTGGTTTCAGGTGTATGCCTAATCGCAGTACCAGAAGCAACAAAGAGAAGGAGCTTGTGACTTTGAGCATCGACGAACTTGCTAAGTTGGAGAGGACCATCAGGAAAACTAAAAAACAGTATACAATGGTTGCTCCACTGATCTTGGTTGAAGATGCAGATGGTCACTTGGTTGACAGAGAGGGAAACAAGAGGAATGAAGAAGGGCAGAGACTGGATCAAGATGGGAATGTCATAGTTGAACAGCTGGTTCAACAAGTGGCACAAGACGCTGGAGCTCCTGTTGCTGCTAACAACGCTGTTGGGCGTTTTGTTCAGAGGACTGTAGGGGATCACAACAGACCTGATCAGTTCAGAGCTGCAATCCGCCCTCCTGCTTTCCAGAGGAATGATTTTGAGCTCAAGCCTGCTTATTATCAGCTGGTGGGACAGCATCCATTCCATGGTTTACCTCATGAGCATCCCATGGGTCACATTTAGAGGTTTGAGGATTTAGATTCAAGTGTCAAAGCTAATGGAGTTAGCTATGACTTTCTGTTCTGCAAGCTTTTCCTTCACTTGGAGGAGATGCGGCATATTGGCTGAAGCAACTAGAGCCTGGTTCTCTAACCACTTGGGAGGACATTAATAATGCCTTTCTGAAAGATTTCTATGATGATGCTAGATCAGAGGACCTGAGGACGAAAATTGAATCATTCTCCCAAGGTCCTACTGAAGCTTTTAAAGTTTCTTGGCTGAGATTCAAGTCTTATCAAAGGGACTGTCCTCATCATGGTTTCAGCCAGGTACAGCTGCTTGGGATCTTCTTCAGAGGCATTGACTGGAAGTATCAGATGGCGCTGGATGCATCTAGCGTTGGAAACTTCAACACCAACAGACCAGAAGAAGCAATCAGATTGATTGAAAACTTGGCCTGCAGCAACAGCACCAAGAATGCAGATTTCCATAGGATGAAACAAGCTGGTTTGAATGATGGGAATCAGATTGCTGAATTCAAGGCTAAGCTGGACAGTATGCACACCCTCTTGGTAGGGTAGAAGTCAGTCCATTTTGCTGCAGAGGTAGAGACTTTCGAAAATCAAGAGGAGATTGAGCACGAAGATGTGAATTTCATCAATGCTGGAGGATCTCAGGGTCAAAGGTATGGGAATCAGCAGTGGAACAGAGGCTACAGGAACAATAATCAGAAGAGTACCTTCATAGAGAATCAGAGCTCGCCTAGTTACACACCCAAGCCTCAGTTCCAGAAGACAGAGTTCCAGAAACCTTACGAGAACAGCAGCAACTTCAACAGGAACTATGGCTCTTCTTCGTATCAAGCTGCACCTCCACAAGAGAACAAGATGGAAGCTATTCTGGAACAGATCCTAGAAGGACAGCAGAAGCTGACAGTGGACTTCAATGGTAAGAAGGATTCGCTCTATCAAGACTTGAATGGAAAAATTTAGAGTCTGAACTCTCATATGAGGAAGCTTGATGTTCAAGTTGCTCAAACTGCAGGAGTTGTTCAGAGGCAAGAGTGATTCCTTCCAGGAAGGACTGATGCTAATCCCAAACACCATGTGAATGTCATCACATTGAACAGTGGAAAGAACCTGCAACCAGTGTTGCAGAAGGATTTGAGTTTAAGAGATTTCCTTGGATTTGAAGAGTATGAATATGATGAAATATGTGCTGAAAAACCACGAGTGACGATCGTCACCCAGGAGGGGTGTCCCTCGTCACCCACTTTGCAAGACACCGATCCCTTTTCTCCACAAATTGGTGACGACCATCACCAGGTGGGTGATGCTCATCACCCACTTCGAGAGGATACTCGCGATTTCTCCAAAACGAGTGACGCTCGCCACCAGGAGGGTGACGCTCGTCACCCGTTACGACCAACTGCAGTTTTGACTGAGACTTCAAACAATGCTAAGGAAACGGTGTTTAAACGCAAGATACCCTATCCTAAGCATCCTAAGAAGTCTAAACAAGAGACTGAAGATGCTAAATGCAAGGCTATCATGGACAAGTTGGTCATAGAGATTCCATTGATTGATGCTGTGAGGATTACTTCTGTTATAAGGAGGTATGTGAAGAGGATAGTGACCAACAACTTGAGCTTAGAGGCTGGAGCAATGATGATCAACGAGCAGGTCAGTGCAGCGATTCAGAATAGAGTGCCAAAGAAGCTTTCAGACCCTGGGAGCTTTGTTTTAGACTGCACATACTTTTCTGACAGGTTTGAAAGATCATTGTGTGATATTGGTTCTAGTGTGAACCTTATGCCTCATTCTGTTGCCAGGAGCTTAGGGATGACCGAATTTAAGGCTACAAGGATATCTATTGTCCTAGCTGATAGATCAGTCAGAGTTCCTGAAGGTGTGATAGAGGACGTTCCTATCAAGTAGGAGATTGCATGATTCCTACAGATTTTGTGGTTCTAGAGTATGGAGAAGACCCCAAAGACCCTTTGATTCTTGGCAGACCTTTTCTGGCTACTGCATGAGCTATTATTGATGTCAGGAAAGGTAGAATAGAGCTGAATGTTGGTGATTTGGTGATGCAATTCGAAATGGACAAGCTGATGAAGAGGTCAACCATAGATGGACAGACTTTTTATGTGGATGTTCTTACCAACATTGCTGATCAGATCTTTTATGAGATGAGATCAGAAGAGCCCTTGGAGAGGGCGTTGACCACTTCTACAGCAGAGTAGGAGCATCTGGATGCAGCTGCTAGAGGCTACACAAAAATGATGGATGCTACTGCACATGTGATGCAACTGGTTTGCACAGGATGAGCTTTGTCACTTCATCTGCTAAAGCTACTGCAATGGGTGACTGGAATGCTGCAAAAGCACCAAAAGTTGAGCTTAAACAGCTCCCTGCAGGGCTAAGGTACGCATTCCTTGGAGAATACTCCCCTTATCCTGTTATTTTTAAGGTTTCATTGAACAATGCAGAGCTCACCCTTTTGCTAAGTAAGCTGCGCAGATTTCGCAAAGCTCTTGGCTATTCTCTTGATGATATTTCAGGGATTTCTCCAGACTTGTGCTTGCATAGGATACATTTGGAAGATGAATCAAAATCATCCGTGGAGCACCAGAGGAGAGTGAATCCGAATCTGCAGGATGTAGTCAAGAAAGAGATCATGAAGCTGCTGCAGCTGGGATCATCTATCCCATATCAGACAGTGCTTGGGTCAGTCCAGTGCACGTGGTCCCTAAGAAAGGAGATGTCACAGTGGTGAATAATGACAAGGATGAGCTGATTCCAACCAGAACTGTGACAATACAGAGGATGTGCATCGATTACAGGAAGCTGAATGCATCCACAAGGAAAGATCACTTCCCTTTACCTTTCATCGATCAGATGCTTGAGAGGCTGGCGAATCACAAGTATTACTGCTTCCTTGATGGCTATTCAGGCTTCTTTCAGATCTCCACCCATCCTGATGATCAGGAGAAGACCACCTTTACCTGTCCTTATTGCACCTTTGCATATCACAGAATGCCTTTTGGACTGTGTAATGCTCCTGCAACCATTCAGAGATGCATGATGTCGGTCTTCACTGACATGATTGAGAAGTTTATAGAGGTTTTCATGGATGACTTCTCAGTTTATGGGTCTTCCTTGAAGAGCTGTTTGGACAACTTGTGTGCAGCTTTGCAGAGATGTGAAGTGAAGCACTTGGTTCTGAATTGGGAGAAGTGTCATTTTATGGTACAAGATGGCATTATTCTTGGTCACAGAGTCTTTGGAGATGGCATAGTAGTGGATAGGGCGAAAATTGAAGTAATGACAGGTCTGCAAGCACCTGATTCAGTCAAAGCAGAGAGGAGTTTTCTAGGTCACGCTAGGTTCTACAGTCATCAAGGACTTCAGCAAGATTGCAAGACCTCTTACTGCTCTCCTCTGCAAAGATGTGAAGTTTGAATTTACAGAAGAATGCAAGTCTGCTTTTGAACAGATTAAACAAGCTTTGGTGACAGCTCCTGTTGTGCAGCCTCCAGATTGGGACTTGCCTTTTGAAGTGATGTGTGATGCCAGCGATTTTGCAGTAGGAGCAGTGTTGGGACAGAGAAAAGACAAGAAGCTACACGCCATCTACTATGCCAGTCGGACATTGGATGAAGCTTAGAGGAACTATGCAACAACTGAGAAGGACTTGTTGGCTGTAGTCTTTGCATTTGAGAAATTCAGACAGTATCTTGTTGGCTCCAAGGTCGTGGTCCATACTGACCATTCAGCACTGAAGTATCTGATGCAGAAAAAGGATGCAAAGCCTAGGTTGTTGAGATGGATTCTGCTTCTTCAAGAATTTGACATTGAAGTGAAAGACAAGAAAGGAGTTGAGAATGGAGTTGCTGATCATTTATCCAGGATTCATGTTGAAGATAATGTCCCAATAAATGGTTTCTTGCCTAAAGAGAACGTCTACTTGGTAGATACTAGATTGCAGGAAGAAAGTGTTGAAAACCTGCAGTTTTCTCGCAACTACAGGCAGTGACGAGCGACACCAGGAGGGTGACGTTCGTCACCAACTGAGCAGAATCGTGAAACAGTTTGGTCACGACCCCGGTGGCGCTCGTTACCAATGCTGGTGACGCTCGTCACCCATCTCAGACATTGGCAACGATTTGTGCAAGTTTGGGAACAGCCTTTCAAGAGCAAGTCTATGCTTTGAATGATCCAAAGAGGCTATGGTATGCTGATATTGCCAATTATCTTACTGTAGAGGATGAACCACATGATTTCAAGGGCTATGCTAAGAAGAAGTTTTTGAGAGAACTTAGGAGATTCTATTGGGATGAGCCATATCTTTAAAGACATTGTGCTGATGGGATTTATAGGAGATGCATAACAGAAGAAGAGGTCCAAAGACGTCATGTTTCACTGTCATGGCTTAGAGTATGCTGGACACTTTGCCACATTCAAAACAGTCTCCAAGGTTCTTCAAGCTGTTTTTGGTGACCTACTATGTTCAGGGACGCCCATGCATTCATTACAAGTTGTGATACTTGTCAAAGAAGAGGAAAGATCAGCAGAAGACATGAGACGCCACATAATTTCATTCTTGAGGTTGAAGTCTTTGACTGTTAGGGCATTGTCTTTATGGGCCTTTTTCCCTCATCATATGGGAACAAATACATTATGGTTGCTGTTGACATGTGTCTAAGTGGGTAGAGGCGTTGGCTTCTCCTACTAATGATGCTGCAGTAGTTTTGAAGTTGTTCAAGACCATTATTTTCTGCAGATTTGCTGTCCCGCGAATTGTTATCAGTGATAGTTGTTCTCACTTTGTTAACAAGGTCTTTGACAAGCTGCTGAAGAAGTATGGTGTACAGCACAGAGTATCCCCGCCTTATCATCCCCCGACTAGTGGACAAGTTGAGGTTTCCAACAGACAGATCAAGTAGATCCTGGAGAAGGCAGTTGGAAGACAAGGAAGGATTGGTCAGCAAAACTAGATGATGCATTGTGGGCTTACAGGACAGCATACAAAACGCATCTTGGGACTACACCATTCCATCTGCTCTATGGCAAGGCGTGCCATCTACCAGTGAAGCTAAAGTTCAAAGAAGAATGGGCTATCAAGAAGTTGGACTTCGATCTGAAGCCTGCTGCAGAGAGGCACTTGATTCAGCTCAATGAACTGGATGAAATCAGATATCTCCAAGTTATACAAGGAGAGGACAAAGGCATATCATGATAAGAAGATCATCTCCAGACATTTCGCGCCTAACGACCAGGTACTCCTTTACAACTCTCATTTACAGCTTTTTCCTGGTAAATTGCGTTCTCGTTGGTCAGGTACCTTCACTGTCAAAGAGGCTAGACCACATGGTGCCATTGTCCTGATTAACTCCAAAAGAAAGGATTTCACTGTCAATAGATAGAGGGTGAAACATTATTGGGCACAAGTCGAGATTCCAACAGGACACATTGTGTCTCTGGATGATGCACCAGCTGTCTAATGACATTAAACAAGCGCTTAGTGGGAGGCAACCCACTGGTAAGTTTTATTTTTCTCTACTTAGTTTATTTTTCGTGTTCATATTTTAATTTATTAGTTAGCTAAAAAAAATGACGGCCAAACAAAAAACGGATGACGCTCGTCACCATTATTGGTGACGCTCGTCACCCGTCCGAGGCAAAGGTACGATACTTAGTTCTCTCTTCTTCTTCCTCGCGACACACTTAAGAAATAACGAACACTTGATACAAAATTTCTCAAATTGATAACTTTTGATTTTTTAAACCAAATTGAGTGATTCAAAAGCCTAATCCGTGCGGATTTTGGCCCTCTTTCATAATATCAACTCGGTTTTCAAGATCTGCAAGGTATGTGTTCGGAATCTCTAATTTTTGGTCCGTCATAGGTTTGGTAAAATTTGATTTTTGACTTGATTAGCTTGATTTAACTGTTGAATCATGGTTAGTTAGGTTGCATTAGATGAATGATACCATCCATATGTGACTTTATCAGTTGATTTGCAAGTTTTTGAAATTTCGTGTTCATGAGGAAATTTGTAAAAATCTGGAATTTTTGGGTGATTTGGGTTGAACATGTGCTTGAATTGTGTTCCTGATAGTACTGTTGTTGATCGCCATAAGTTGTTTCACCTTGATTTATTAATTTTTCGAAATCTCGAAAATTGACTAATTTTAGTGATGTTCTTGGTTGATCTTTGGTTTGAATTTTTATATGCCTCGACATGAGAAGAGACAGCGACCGGCCTCGTCTTCGAGCACTGCATCAGGTTCAGCGCAGTCACACAGTAATTACCCAGTTTGCAGGCCTCCATGGCCAAAGCGAGAAGATCGGAACATCACTTCCGGAGTTGCTTGGGCAGAAACTCCGAAGCAGGAGGTGGCGCGCGATACCTGTGTGTTCTGTGACATACATGAGGACTGGGATGAGTATAACACGCTTTTCTACAATGCGTGGCAGGAGGTGAAGATCCTTCCCACCAGGTTTGCGGACATCACAGTGCTGCATAAGTTGGGCATTTAGGATGAGGTTTTGGAGACTCTCGAGAGGATCGGGATGGACACTATGGCATTACAGCAGTACGATGTGTACCTGGACCTGGTTCAACAGTTCCTCTCCACTGTTCGCTTGTACTACGCGAACGAGATGGTTAAGCGTGCGCAGGAAGCCATGTTGACTTTCCTGATCCGCGGGATTCACTACAGGATCAGTCTGATGGAGCTTTGCGGGATTTATGGTTTCTCTGACCACCCTACAGGCGTTCTCCTTCCATCGCAGTGGACCCACATGCAGACATTCTGGTCTAAGTTCGGGAATGGAGTCTACAAGAGCAAGACGAGTACGCAGACAGATGTTCAACATCCTGCTATCAGGGTATATTATGCGCCTTCTAGGCAACACCATCTTGTGCAAGTCTACACCAACCAATATGTGTATCAGTGAGTTGATTCTGCGTTACTACGGCTTTGCTGAGATGCTGGATGATGAGATTCCGATAGATAGCATGGTCCGCGCCAACTTTGGTGCTGTTTTCGATGAGCACTTGGTCTCTCTGAAGACCAAGCTATTCACCAGTCCGGGGGAGAATACTGAGAGCGTAGGCAGCCTCCTGACACCGATCTTCCAGCACTTTCAGATCGATGTCTCACCTTGCACCATTCGCACTGACAGAGCCCTCTTGGATGAGCAGCATATGCACAATGCTACTTGGCTCAACCCGCGATTTGTCTGGACATTCACTACCACTGCTGGAGAGTATGTTGGCATACAGTTGCTAAACATTGCACTCAGTATGATCCAGGGTGATAGACGCCAGCGGTGCTTTCTGCCAGATCCAAGTCTGCTGCGTCTTCTTCCACAACGTCCAGCTAGAGGTGCTACTGCTGGCGCTTCCACTTCCGCTGCTGCTACTGCTGGACCATCCAGACGCCAGACCACTGCACCCACTGCTTTCAGGCACCCTCCGCGACATGACTGCTTTTCAGAAGTATGTGATTGACAGCTTTGAGGGATTATGGGATGCTGTTGCTACACTCAGCAATTGTGGTTGTGTCCGCCCACACTACACTACTGAGCCTTGCGAGGATGAAGATTAGAGCCTCTACTATTTGGTTACTTGTTTCTGTTTCTCTTTTGTTTTATTTCTCTATAGTCATTTTTATGTTTTCTTTGAGTGAGTTGTCAGTTACTTTGATGATGTTTTGTGAGATTGTTGAACCAGGTTTCTATTGCTAAGTTTGGATGTTATTAAATGTGTGTTTGAGTGCTCTAATAGTCTGACTTTAGAGTACACATGATAACATAACGTTTATACACATCTGACTTGTCGATTATGGAATTTCAGACGTGGTGACGCTCGTCACCCGTCCCTTCGCGAGGTACCACATTTCTAACTTGGTTTTACACGATCACATGCTTCCTTTGAACCAACTCTTGGCTTAATAACACTGGAGACAGTGTTGTTTAAGTATGGGGGAGGTGGTTACTGATGTTGTGTGCTATGTGTCATATTTTTAGAGTCTTAAAATTTAGTCAAAAACCTGTTTTTATAGAGTCAAAATTTTGAAACTGTCAGTTTTTCTTGGAACTAACAACAGAACGTCTATGCTTATAAGAACCATTGCCACAGTAGTTGATTTCAAGTATTACTTAGTTGAAAGTCATAGGTAGATCAGTCTAGCAATGAAGGTTTAGGTTCTTAGAGAATCTGGAAAATTTGCTGATAGCTCCACCTTAATGAACTTTAAACTTCTTATTTTGGGGCTTAATTCTCATTGATCTTGATTCTCTCTTTCAACACTGACAAGTATGTTTAGATTCAGTCTCTCTTTGATCTTTCCTGATGCAGTTTTTAAGAGTTTGAGTCAAAAGAATGGTGCATTCATGACCCTGTCTCCTCACAAGGAACAACGGTAATGAACACACTCAAGAACATTTCTCCTCAAGAGGAACACAAGTATTGAGTAGCACCATATCTTAGACTATATAAAAGAAAACGAGAAAGAGTTGAAAATCAAAAAAAAATCAGAAAGGAAAAGATTTAGGGAAGAGAAAATAGGAGAGTTGTGTTGAGATTGCTTTATTCAGATGTTTAGGAAGGGAAATGAATCTATAAGTGATTGAGTTTATAAAACCTTGATGAGATATCACGCTTAGATAATAATAAGGAGTTAACAGTAGAGATTTCGGATTTTTTGAAGGAGCTTGAACTGGATTTGAGAGATTTTCTAAGCTTGTGATGATTATACTGAAATTTGATCTTGTGTTGACTCTGTGGTATGTGGATTCGAAAGTGTTGATCAATGTGGTGTTCCTGATGTTTAGCTGACTGTTTCTTGTTTTCAAACCTCGACCATATTCTCTGTCTGATGTTTGCTTAAGGGCAAGCAAAAGCTAAGTCTAGGGGAGTTGATATATCATGGCTTTTATGGTTTTTAACTATGGTATAAGTCCTTTTTACTGAGTCTTTTTGGTCTTTTTAGAGTCCTAGTAGAGTCTATGCAGGTTATGCCATGTCTAGAGCATAATTGGAGATATTGAAGCCTTTTAGAGAATTGCAAGATGAAGCCATGAAGTGTGCAACTCGGAAGGAGGATTTTGGCTTGGGTGACGCTCGTCACTCTTATGGGTGACGCTCGTCACCCGTAGAAGAAGGAGTCGCGGCTGGTTTTCTAAAAGATAGAGAATTATTTGCAGAATTGGCCCAGAAGTTATATTATTTGCAAGAATGCCCCAGCTCGTGTTTTAGCTTGTATATATTAGGTTTTCAGCTATTGTTGGTTATGATCTTAGATTTTGAGAACTCATAGAGCTTTAGAGAGGATATTATTCAAAGCTTTTGGGGAGACAGATCTTGTACTCTTTTTGGAGAAGATTTCAAACCTTTTTATGTTTTATTCTATTCTTTCAGTGCAATTTTATTCAGCTATGCTTTGTGATTCCATGATCATGTCTGAGTAATTTGCTAGTTAAGTTAGGGCTTTTCAAAGGCTGATGAAGAGTTTGTAGAATTGCTATATGTTAGGATTATCTTTTGGTTCTTCATCTCTGCTTGCTTAAAAATCGATTTTTTTGACACATCATCTAGAAATCCGAAAATCATAGGTTGTTTAATAGATGTGAGAGCATTATTGATAATCTGATCTAGCATTAGATGAGCAAAACGACTTAGTGCAAAGAGATTTGACTTAGGAATTTTGTGAACAATTGAACTTGATCATTACTGCATATTTAGGTTGTTAGTGTTTGCAAAGAGATTTGAAACTCTGTGATTTAGACATAGTTAACTTTGCAATGAGAATTGATTAGTTATATCTTCGCGATTCATGTTCAAGACGGTTCTTAATCATTTCTGATTTCATGCATTCTACATTCCCGGATTCAACCTGCTAATTGACCTCACTTAGCGCTTTTAGTTTTCTGAGTCTTAGATCAACCACAAATCGATTGATTTCATAATTCGTAGTTACTTCACATTACATTCACTATTTACTTCTTAGCTTAATCTGAATCTACAAATCGTTTGTGTAGTAAGCTCACTCCCTTGGGATTCGATAACCTTTTATGCTACAACTGCTTTGATGTGCACTCGAGTAGTTAAATAATTGGGTAAAACCTGAGCCCTATCAAGGATCATCAGACTCGGCTACTAATAGATCTTCGGAAATATCAATCTCAGACTCCCCATCACTATTCTTGTTTATATTTCCCTCACCAATATCTAGAATCCACTTCGAAAAAGCTGCAAGTTCCAGCATCTGCTCACTATTATCACCAGGAATGAGACGCATATTTCGAGCAAGTTTCAGCACTTTACAGAGAGGCCAAAGACGGGACGATGAATTTAGAGTCGCGAGGACAATCTCGACCCTTCCACCATTAGGAACAACAGGCAATATCTGCAAATTAGCTTTAATAGAGCAGGACGTATAGTCATTTACAACAATAGGTATGGCGAATCTCGAATGTGCTGCCCTTCCTCCTTGTAAAAGTAATGCTGTGATACCACTTGATGCTATATTGAGTACAATATGTTCATTTGATCGTAACGCAGATCCGAGTATACTCCATAGATAAGTCTTTCTGGTACCACCCGAACCATAAACAAAGTACATTCCTCCTAGATTATTATGAACTGCATTTAAAATTTCATCACAAATACACTTCTGCTCGGGAGTTATGGTTGACATCCACTCCTTGTATCTCTTAGCCAAAAAATCACGATCGTAACTCTTTTCGTCCTGAATAAGAGGATTCTTGCTTGAGTCAAGAGAAAGCTCATATGGAAAAGGTATTGGCTTGTAATTAGTCAATGAACTACCACTACTATGCAAAAGTTTCTCAATTTCAACCAACGTCAATTCGCGTAGCTGTTTCTTGTATAGAAAGAAATCTACAAAAATTAGCAAACAAAAATTTAGCATACATTAATTAAGTATTAGCTTATCTTATTTTTATCTTCGACAGCAAAAAAACAAACAATGAAGTACATGGGTTATGCTTTTTTCTCTCATAGTAAAAAAAAATCCTCCAAGAGAATATCACTCGTTGCATCCCACACACGCACATGTAACTCAATACTATGCGTAAGCAACAGTACGACAAATAAATGCTTTAAGTATTTACCAGATAACCAATAATAACCTTCAGTGATGGCATCAATGTACTCTTTAACGTCATCCAGCAATTTCAACTCATAACATGCATGCTTGAAGTCGTGACAGACTATACCATTAACTGTTTTTATCTCATCGAAATTTCTTGGACCCTTAACAACATTAAGCAGTATCCGCAAGTAATAAGCTTCACTAATGGCAGATTGAACAAAAGTAATTCTACCAATAGCAAAACCCCTCTTCCTCGGTTTCCACATACGGCTTCGCTGATCCCACACATATTTGGAAGGTATTTCAGAATATCTCAACTCTCTAGCAGAAGGATCTACTTTATTACGATCCATCCAAGCCATAAATTTGGTTTTACCGGTAAACTCACATGCCAACACCTCATCACCTGGATCATCCTCATTAAAATAACCTGTTGCTGAACAGGTAAATGAAAAGGAAGCTTCATTACTGCTGTTGTGCGAAAAGTAGTGGGGAAAGCTAATATCCGCCATGTAGACTCACAAGCTGAGATATACCTATTTGACACAATTTTAATAAACACTAATAATTAGTAGACCAAAATAATGGAACTAAACATATAAATATTACATCAATAAAACTATAAAGTACCTGCAGCTAAAATTCTTCTTAATCTCATCAACCTCATCCTTAGTTTCTATCGTTGCCCTAACATAATCAGATCTGCTGTTGATATACTTAAAAAGATACTTGACCGAGCGCGATTAGATTCACCATTCAACATTAATATGAGCCCGGTAATGTAACAACAACTCTTTGTTGTATGGCACAACATACCTATTATCACAATTAAATCCCTTCTTAGTAATGAACCTGCCATCATCACGTCTCTTATATTTGGGATAACCAACATCATCTATTCTTGTAACATCATAAAAGGGTTTAGGAAAATACTTAGTACCCCTCCCATCTACCATGCATACGATATTTTTATTATAGGCACCACATGGTCCATGAATCATTGACTCACCTACGATTTCATACAATACCGGCCCAAGAACCTTGTCAGGAATTTCAGCACTTATAATCTTGTCTATGTCCTCGCCAATTGGCAGTTTATTGTCTGGATGCATAAAAAGAACTATGTGTGCATGTGGAAGACCCCTCTTCTGAAATTCGATTGTGTATATAGCTGATCAAAAAGATAAAACCCATTAAGATTGCATACATAATCAATCGCTAAAACAATCTCGCCAACAAAGTAAAATAAGAATAAATACGATGACTTTATTATATCTGTACATAGATAGAATGCACACGTACCAGAATTAACAGCTCCTAATATGGATTTCTTATTCAGATGATACATGAGATCATCGAGTTTAATCTTGAAGACACGACAACATATATCCGGCCTATCTTCAGCAACTAAATTATGCCTCTCTAGGTGTCTTGTTATTTCAGGCCATTTAGGATTACAGGTAACAGTGATAAAAAGGTCAGGAAAACCATAATATCTGCATGTAGTCATAGCATCAAGGTAATGCTGTAACAAAAAACGTGAACCACCGGTAAACGATGAAGGTACGAAAATACGCCATCCCTGACCCGATAAATCCAAAACTCATTTATCAGACTTTTATTTTAACGAATAGTAACTCTCAGACCGAAGCTTCTGTTGGTTTAAAAAAACGTACTGAAGTCTATTAGTCTCAATCATGGAAAACTCATCCACCAGGAATTGCTGGTATAACTTACCACACATAAGGATAATAGGAGATTCGCCATATCTTTCTTGTATACGATATGCAAAAAACTCGTGCATTGTAATTGTTGTCCTTTTCCTACCGGAAGTATCAATGAATCCAATATCAATCCCCAATCTAAATCCATCCTCACCATAAGGAAACAACAAAGGATACTGCAGAGGCAAATAAGAAGGATTTAATTCACTAATCCATTTGAGTTCACCACTACTAGTCTCTAAAATAATATCACGGCCTTCAACATCAGGACAAAAATCATTAGGAACCAAGGCGGCGACATCATTGGCAGTTGGCGGATTATTAGTCTTTCCATCAGTTGATCTTGCAGAAGTTAAAACTAATTTCATATCTGGTACACGAGTACTGCTTGCAATTTTGTCACGAGCTATTCTGAACGCTTTAACCTGACAATTATGCCTATCTAACATACGCTGAATCATAATTACTACCGATTCTTGCAAACCACCCACCTTTCCCGTTTTTCTTTCATGTAAAAAAAAATTAGGATTGTTAGACATATTACCGAAAAGAGTAAATAAATTATTAAAAGGTGGGAGTAAGAAGCAATACCCATACGCAGCTATACGATTTCAGCTTCATTCTCTGTATCATGTATGTAAAGATGTATGAAAGCTGGGGCTTCACCTTCCTTGGGCAATATAGATCCTATAGAGTGATAATTCTCACAACATACTTTGAATAAATAAGGGCCTTTTCCGTTATTGACAGAATGATCAATTTTTCCACTGAGAGAAATAAATGAAAACGTCATGTTGTAAGCTCTAATGCTTTCACGAAAATGTTGTCTTAATTCATCTGTGTTATAAACCAAAGAGAGAAGCGTCTTAGGTGGGGTTCTAAAGAGAGGAAGGGTGACCTTTCCTTGACCGCAACATAACGAAAATAAAAGTGCACCCAAAACTGCACGTTTCTTGGTACGTTCCCCAGCCCGGGAAAACGACCAATTTCACCATGAACTAATACATTCCTGATTATTCATACATCAACTATGAAGCAATGCTGAAAACTACATGAACTATTGAAAAACAGCCAATTCCACCATAAACTAATACATTCCTGATTATTCATACATCAACTATGAAGCAATGCCGAAAACTACATGAACTATTGAAATGTTTCAATTTCCACTATAGCCTTTAGAATTATGTTTGAAACCAACAATACAAACGTCGTGAGTTTAGCTGTTAGCTGCTGATGACTGAACCAACACGTGGTTACTCAAACCGACGTCACTCAAAATACATAAAATCACGTCATTTTGCCTAATGTCGAGAATTAACCAAAAAAACTTTCTCTTCATCGTTTCTTTCTGGTTTGGGGGAAACTTTCACAATTTCAGATCTTAAAACCCTAGAAGCAATCAAATGATGTCAGTAGAGGTTGAGGAAGGAGAGGAGGAAAATTTCACAATTTCAGATCTTAGAATCCTAGAAGCAATCAAAGTTTTTGGTAAATTTCAGATCCTAGAAATTTTGTAGTGATCCTCATTGCTCCAGAGAAAGTTTTTGGTTAATATCAGATTTTAGAAATTTTTGCAGTGATCCTCGTTACTCCAAACATCATTCGATTGCTTCTAGGGTTTTAAGTTCTGATATTGTGAAAATTTCTCCCAAACCAGAAAAAAAACGATGAAGAGAAACTTGTTTTGGTTAATTCCGGACATAAGGTAAAACAATGTGGTTTTATATTTTTAACACTCAAATTAAAAAACGATGTCATTTTGAGTAACCACATGTCGGTCTGACTCTACAGTATTGTTGGTTTCGATCACAATTCCAAAGGTTATGGAGGAAATTCAAAAATTTCAATAGTTCATGTAGTTTTCGGCTTTGCTTCATAGTTGATGTATGAATAATTAGGAATTTATTAGTTCATGGTGGATTTGGCCATTTTTCAATAGTTCATGTAGTTTTCGGCATTGCTTCATAGTTGATGTATGAATAATCAGGAATGTATTAGTTTACGGCAGAATTGGCCATTGTTCCTCCCCAGCCCACAAATAAGCTCTACGATGCTCACATACGTACACAAGATTGCCATCATCGTAATAACCTAAGTGGCATAATATTATAATTCAGTAATTAGCTCTAAAAACAATCACAACAAAATATAACTCTCAACAGACAATGATAAACTTACCACTATCAAGCAATCCAGGCTCGACGATTTTGTTTATCCGAATAGGAATGTTTTGACGAATTATCTTATTATTCTTTCCTCGCTTCTTTACTTGCTTATTCCTACCATATGAATTATCATCCGAATCATCCTCATAGTAGTCATCTTTTTCTGGCTCAGATTTAGTAGCAACGTAGAATAAAAAATTCTCCACAATTTTTGGAGAGAGATCAGCGGCTACAAAGTAACAAAATATACAAAACAAAGACATAAAATCATAAACCATAGGCATTTCTATAGATAATAATCACAAAAACTAACCACTTACCCTCTGTTTGTTTCTTCTTTCTTTAAGTATTGCCATCCGCCTTTGCCTTGCCAGCTTAGAAGCCAATTTTCTCAAATTTCCATCATACTCATAATTTGTATGATGATATTGTGAAGTCGCATAGACAGTTTCAGCTGTTGCCACACAAGAAGGGGCATATCATTCTTGCCTTGTTACAAAAGCTAGAAAGTTTTCAAAATAAAAAATACAGATTAATCCTAAAATTTTTATAAACAGAGAACTAATATAATGATTAAACATATAGATAGTTCTAAAACATACGCTCTAGAGCCGATTGAAGTGGTATATAACTCTTTCGTCTCTCGGCAATAATTTTTGGTGGTATCTTTTCATAAGCAACGATATAGCAAACCACTTTTAAAGATAGGGTTGTATATTTACAAACATATATATATATATGCTTATATAAATGGATTGATTATTCTTATTGGATTTTTTCTTATAAATTTATCTCAGATATTTTCATCATTGATATATATTAGATAATAATAATCTAAACATATATATATATATATTTATGTATCATTATCCATCTATTATTTTATAAAATATATACATTATGATATACAACAAACAACTCAAAATTACAATAGAATCAGAGCATACAATATAAACGTTATATTAGTTCGATATATAAATATCAGTGTACGACTTATCAAAAGCATCAAAAACCTTAAAGTTCTATGAAAAAATGATATGTAATATTAAGCAACGAAATATTATCCAAAAATGCCTATTAGGAACATTATTATTTTAAGGAACCTTATAAAATAGTGGGCCATTTCAGTTATTAACATTCGCACTTTTGTGTGGTATATAATATTGCCTTACGTCATTCAAACCAGCAGCTATTGAATTACAACAGAATTTAAATATAATACTATACATTTTAATCATTTACTTGATAGAAAAAAATGAAAGTTAATAATAAACTTGAAATACAATATCATATATCACAAATACACACTTAGTATCACATTATTGTCGTTACGTTGGGACTGTACAAAAATAAAATAATAAAAATATAATTTAGTTTTCAAATTAATTATTATATAATTCCATAATAGAAACCCCTAATGCTTGTCGGCTTATCCTCAAATAGTCCGACCACCAAGGGCACCACGACTGCAGCATATTAAAATTAATACATTAGGAAATCAAAATCAGATCATGCAAAGCCTTAAACAGAAAGAAAATAATGTGATAGAAACACGCACATCTCCTGAAACTCACGAACATCATCGTCGAGAGGATTGAACATGAACTTGGAACATGGATAATGAGAACGCAAAACAACATCCTTATTATCGGCGCCTACTCCAGTTCAACATTGTGCAAGATGGAATACCTCTATAAAAATTTACACAATAATAATACTTTTCCTAACAAAAACCAAGAAAATTCTCACCTATACCATTGGATACCCTCTGGAATCTCAGAACACAAACTATTAATTCACAAAGATTTTGTTCGAATGCACGAACAAAATTCCTAGCAAATGTTCTCCTGGCAATGCAAGTGACCACACCCTCCTTCCAAAAATAATGAAGTTTTTTTTCAACTAAACAATAAAACACAACGAACACACGCTAATCCTAATTGTCAACAAAGAGCAACTTATAAAGAAATTACCTCGCATCACTGAGTTCGACACGAATAAAGCACAAGTCCTCTTCGTAGGCATCGTTGTTAATATCCTGAAGTGTTCCAATCTTTACAATGGTCCCCATAACATCTGAAATATTTCAATTTAACACACATGCAATCATCATAATATTCAATAAAATATATTCTGAAAAGCTATAACAAATGAAAAGAAAAAGAAAAAGTTCATACCGACTAAAGATCCAGGCTCAAATTCTCTAGTGTGAATATCAATCATTCGCCGACAGTTCAAAAATAGTCCAGGAGGACCGTCTTCAAATCTCCTAACTCTAGTTGAAGGACAAAACTGGATCTTTTGTTCGTAATCGGACAAAATCACAGATCCACACTCTCACTTCAATTCAAATCTACAACCCTCATACCAGGAACTCTGTCTAAAGTAGTTTTCAAAAACCAGTACTCTGTCTGGCCTGATAGTCGCCAAGATCTGGGTTTCCTAGTCAAAAACAATTTTCATAAAATTAAAAATTAGAGCAAGAAGATTTACATGCAAGGCGAACTGAATTCTCAGTTAAATTATGTAAATTATTATTTGATTATCACAAAGTATCAGCTCCAAGGTTCGCCCAAAGAAGTTTATATGCTTCCAAAAACTGAGAACCTTACCACAAACTGACTTTTCAATGTATCCAATTTGTAAACCAGAAAGAGAACTCATGGCGAATTGTAGGAAAGATACTTTCAAAAAAGGAAAGAGAAAAGAGTAAGACCGGTGGATAAAAAGAACCCTAGATAATAATATATATAAGATCTGAACAAGCACCAACAATTTTCTAGCAGTTTATTTCCTCATATAGGTACCGATACCCTTTCAGCTGCACATTCCTTGTCTTTATTATGATCGTCTCGAGACGAACTGGGCCCAATTCAGTGAATAGTTAATTAATTTAAACTCATTTGAATCAAACAGTGATAAATCCACTTCAGATAAAGAAGTAAAATTTCTAAATGGACCACAAGATATAATAATAACAGTTAGGATATATTCATTACATTGCTCTAATAACGGAGCTGAAAACAAATTGTCCAGAGTGACTGCAAAATAAATGCGACGAAGAAGGACATGCGTAACCAAGACAAGCTAGGGTTTTTTTAGTGTTCCAAATAGATAAGAAGCTGCCTACAAATGTCCATTATTTTAAAAATCATCAATTTTAGGATTTCAATATTTATCAAAATATATATTAGATTTACAAATGTTTAACAATTAGAACTCCCTATTTCCCCATCATTTACATATGCTCCACAACAATGATTCATAGAAATAGCAAATTTACATATCACAATACAGGAATTTTCACAATAGCAAGACTACGATCCTAAGCTAGCTAAAAAATATCTTCATAAACTACAATCAAATGTATTATTTATAAACAAACACAAAAATTCCAACTTATAAAAGTAATCTAATAATTAAACACAGTCTTACAATTAAATCTAATTCTATACGCAGACTATATAACATCTAGATAAGAAATTTAGCTTATGTTAAAGAGTCACACATAGGCATTCATTAAAGGACCAAATTGATTATTTACCATGATTTGATATGCACAAGTAAGTAAACTAAAACTTCAAACAAATACGACTACCTAATACTTAATTTAAGAGTTTAAAATTCTACAACAGTTCAAACCGGCTGAAAATAATAACCATCATAAAGAACAAAATAACAAATAACACAAATCCATAAAATAGTCATAAGACACCGGATAGTTTTGCCAATAACATCAATACGCAAAATATATAATTTAATACAGAGAAGTTGTGGAAGAGGCTAGCATCCATCCATATTGAGCACAGAATCATGCATAGAACTATCGGGGTGAATACTACTACGCACGAAGAGTCCTACGGCTGTAAGATATGAAATAAATTATCAGTATAACGATACTCGTTTATGCATCAATTTAAACAATAAAACAGTAAACATAAACTTACATATCACCAAACTCTCAGACATCATCATCAATAGGATCAAACATGAACTCAGAACACGGACTCTGAGACCGCAAAACAACCGATCTCGTGTCAACGCCTATTTCATATTATAAAATATCATAAGCTAGAAGCACTCTATAAAATAATATAACATATTAACACCATAATCAATTGATCGCCAACATAACACCAACAAATCACAGTATAAACTAAACACATTAATTATAACACAATAAATCATACTTTCTCCTTCGAATACCTGCCAGAACCTAAGTACACAAACAACCGCCTCATGGTTGTTTCGTTCATATTTACAAATGAATTCCCTAGCAAGAGCACCCGTTGCAATACACACGATCACACCTTCCCTACTAATATAACAAAACAATTACAAATTAAATATGAAACAACTAAAGTAAAAACTATATAAAGCATTAATTTTAAATATCGTGAGACAGCATAACCTGACATCACAAATCTTGAAACGAACATGACACAAATCATCCAAATGCGTCACTACTACTACACGAAAGCGTCCTCATCCTTAAAACTATTCTCATAACATCTGAAATTAAATTTACACAACAAACACGAAATTATTATAATTCTTGAACAAAAGATTAATCCGAGAAAATAATGAAATGTTATAAGAAATTACCGATTAAGGTCCCAGCATCGAATTTCCTAGTGCAAATGTCAATAAATCGACGACAATTGAGAAAAAGTCCAGGAAGACCATCCGTAAATCGCTTAATCCTTGTCGAGTGTCAAAACTGAATTATCTGACCGTAGAACGATATACTAACAGAATCAGTTTCGGGCTTCACATCAAACTTGCAAATATCATACCACAAACTATGCTCAAAGTAATTACTGAAGATGAGCCATTGATCAGGCATGATAGCTACCAAAATCTGAGTTCTCTAATGAAAAATCAAACATGCAAAGATCTAATCAAATAGATCCAGCAGCAAAAATTGTAAAAAAAAGAAGAATCTATATAAAATTGGTTACCTTATCATCACTAACAATGAGCTCCAAGGTAGGACCGAACGAATTGATCCGCTTCCAAAGACGAAGAACCTTTACACGGATTATTTAATCAGTGTACCCATTACGCAAATCGGAAATAGAACACATGACCGACGAAGATAATGCCATCGGACTGTTTGTTGCTTTGGCTGTGTTTGAGAACGGCGATGAGAAGCAAAGAAGTGGTTCTGAGCAGTCCTAATTACTAGGTTATAAGCGACAGGAAGAAAGAGATTAAGTCATCGAGAAAAGGATTTTTAAATTAGATTCTTATTAAAAGACACCCACTACAAGAAAACAGGTTATTTGCGTCGGAAGTATATGTCGCAAGCCCGTCGCAAAAGGACATTTGCGGCAAATTTGCAACGAAACAGAAAAGGTCGCAAATCCTTAGCCGTAAATCCAAAACGTCGCAAGCCCGTCGCAAATTTTGCGACGGAGAAAAGTCAACGCACATCCGTCGCAAACTTTGCGACGAAACGTTTCGTCGCAAGTAGTGCAACCGAGAAGAAATCTCGCAAACTCGTCGCAAAACATGTCTTCGCAAATTGGACGCAAAGATTGCGACTGAGTTGCGTGGAAGTTGCTGCCGGTATTTTGTACCTATTGCGACGGATTTGCGACATCATTTGCCAACATACAAACCGCATTATTGAGACGAGCCGTCGCAAAGCCGTTGCAAAATTATTAGAAGAGAAGTCGCAAAGCCGTCGTAAAATTATTAGAAGGGAAGTCGCAAAGCCGTCGCAAATTTATTAGCAGGAAGTCGCAAATCCATCGCAAATTTATTAGTTGTGCTGTCGCAATGTAGTCGCATTATTATTAGTATTATTAGTAAAAATTTTATATTATATTAAAAAATCAAATTAAAAATATTGTAAATACAAATAAAATTATAAATAAATAAAATATAATTAAAACTAAAATTAAAAATTTAAGTCATTACAAAAACAAATGTAAATAAAAGACATAAAAGCAAATAAACTACACATCCGACTCGGAAGGATTAGTCGAAGTACTTCCCATATTAGCTTTCAACTGAGGAAACTGTGGATCTTTCGCCGCCACGTAGTCGAAGAACATATCATAACTCTTCATCTTCTCAGATTGAGTCTCAAGCTTTTCAGATTGAAACTCAAGCTTCTGAGACTGAGTCTGAAGCTGACGAGCCTGATCCTCGATAATAGTCCTTATAGCCTCCGTGTCGGGGTGAGATGAAGAAGAAGCAAATACAGCTGAAGAATCGATCTGGGACTGCAAAGAACCGACTCCGAATATTCTTCCCTTTTTACGGGGAGCAACCTACAATATAAAATAAAATGTTAAAAAATAAATTTATATGTAAATTTATAAAATACGAAAATTAAAAAAAAAAACAATTACCTCAAAAAAGATCTTGTTCTTGTCAGCTACAGACACTTCGGCATGTGTACCCTCGAGATCATCCGGATCTGTCTGACTCATATCCGCCATCTTCGAAGTGACGTCTTTGTAGATCTTTTCCGAATATCTATCGACAAAAGATCCATCCGGCTTGCGTTTTGTCTCCTCGAGGACAGCTAGCAAATCCGGAATATCTATTCCGGTCCATGGAGACTAAAAAAATAATAAATATTATTATAAAAATTAAATAATATGCAATTAGATTGATAAAAAATAAATTCGAAGAAACTTACAATCTTTCGAGCGCGAGCAGTGAAAGACGTCTGACCAGAACGATGCTTAGAAATCCCATATCCGTCGGGATCACTGTATCGAGCCTTGCGGCAATTGCCACTCTTCTTCTCGTTTGCCGGATCTAACCAATACCAGACTAGACCCTCCCAGACTAGCGGATCTAGCCAATCAGGCCTCGCATCATCTCCTTCGAGCTTCCACTTCGCCTTCCACTGGTCAATGTGAGCTGTCATCCGTTTCCTGAGTTTCGCTTTGAACTCACCGTACACTCTTCCATTGATGCCCCATTCCCAATGATATTTTTGCTGCCAAAAATAAAAAATTTAATGTAAAACTTTAATTAGAATAAGTAAGAGTCAAAATAAAGTTTTAAAAAATTATATATAAAAAATCAGAACTTTATAACACTTACCGCATATTGCTCATACCACCTTTGAATAGTGGCCTCAGAAGTGAGAGTAACATTAGGAGTTGCACTTTTGAGATCTCTCAAAAATATCTCATGGATAGAAGTACCCAAGCAACTATCCGTAAACCTGCAAAAAAAATACATACATATTCCAACATGTTGTCGGTATTACCACAATCGTTATCTAACTTTGGCCCAAGTACATTGGGAAAAGATGCTTATGGTTTACCCAAATGAAGATAACATTTTATTTGTTCCAATCTAACCAACAAAAAATTGACATTAATTATTTTCAAAGATAAATTTAAATTAAGATGGAATAGTTATCTAAATATTCTAATTCTTAAATTTTTTATTACATAATATTAATAGGGTATAAGTTTATATGGCACATTTTCTAATAAGCATCAAAATATTATAATCATTATAAAGCAATATAGAATATATTTTTAGATCAGAACATAAAGAAACTATCCACCAAAGACAATACTATAAACTATAAGAACAATAATTCTAGAACAACAACTAATTGATGTACCCAAAGTAAATACAAAACATGTTCGAAGAATGAACGACATGTTTAGTAATTATAATCTATGGTTTTTCGAAGTCTCATAACCAATATCGATGCCAAATAAAAAACACACAAGAATAATTATATTTGTTTCAATATAAACATTAATTTTAATTTTAAACCAACAACAATTTCCTGAGTTTTTAAAACTATGCTCCTAAGAGATCGTAAATAATTATATTTGACAACTATAGATAAATAATATTCATATATTTATTGGAAATTTTCTCAATATTATAAGTCTTATAAATCATTAAATTACAAAAATCATAAAAACATATTCTCGAGATTGAGATTTCAAAGCAGACGATATAGCCTCTAATTATAACTGCAAGTTGCTTTATGTGGCATAATCCATGTTTGTGTTATGTACAAGTACCACAGTCCATAGATAATAAAAATATCAATGCTTGATATATAAGAAAAATCCAATACTTAACAAAACGACCACATTACAACTATAGGTTCTCATTTTCAATGATAGAATTGTGAAGATCATCAGCTTCTCGACAGCGAGGCTCCAGATAGATTTGCGAAACATCACAAATTGTCGAAGCTATGAACCACCATTATATCGTTCAATCCTCACTAACCGAACAACACATACAATAACATTATGGATGCATTTGCTTAGACTCGCAAGAAAGTTAGCAGATAGATCGCTCCTTAACAACACTGGTAAACGTACACTCCTGCAAAATACCATATACAATGTAAGACATGCCAACTACAAAATAAAATTAGATAAGTAATTAAAATGATAATTAACTATATCTAAAACAAAAATCTTTCATTCTGAAGTTCTAGATATATATCACCGAATCGGTTTCGATGATTTGTGAGACTATCAACATGATTCCCAGCACTTGCAATTTGCCCCATTACATCTATAAAAAAGGATAATCATGTAATATAGATGTAGAATAAAAATATGCAAAAAAGCAAACCTTCAGAGTTTTCAATCAAAAATTAAAAGTAAACATGCAAAGTAAAACAATGTCTCACCAATGCAGACTTTCGATTCACGTAGACCACCAATGATCGATTCCAAGGCAACGCAGGAGAAATAATAGGAATTGTCTCCCGAAGGCTGCTTAAGAAACACAGATCACCAGTAATCGACGTAAGGTCGAAATCCATGAGAACAATCCAATCACCTTCTACGATAGTTGCAATAAACAATTCTTTGTAAACTTCGTCCAACAATGCATGTATTCTATCACCCTAACCAAATAAGGTTTGAACAAAAACTTATCAGATATTAACAACAAAACCACCAAAAATAGACAAAATAAGAATATACAAAACTATCTTACCTTATCAGCAACTAATATCATATTACACACACTTTCACCTTCATAAAAAGTTGTGAAGATACGAAGAACTTTAACCCTAATATCAGTCACAGAATTCAAGGGTTCAAGATCTGGAACACCGAAAAGAGCCATGATTTGTGAGAAAAGAACAATATATCTCTTCTTTCAATCTCTCTCTCTCTCTCTCTCTATATATATATATATATATATTGAAATTGTTTTACATATATCATTTTAGCAAACAATCAAATAAAAAAGTAAATCTTCCATATATTTTAGATATGCTTACATTTATCTAGACTTAAATTGAATTAAATATGTTGGTACTTGTTTGCATAAAACAGGCTAATGTAATCTAGACTTAAATCAAATTAACTGGTACTTGTTTGCATAATACAGACTAATATATAATTAACCAACTATATAGTGAACAATAACTTATATAACTATACACGAATGAATTCCTTTATACTTCGAAACAATATAAGAACATGTTAGTATAACAATGGAATTCAGGGGTATCCTAAAATCAAGTGAAATCAAAAGTCAAAAGAAAAGATGATCATAGATAGATAACACACCATTACATAGAAGTTCATAGAGAAGACGACCGTACAAGGAAGTTTAACAATGGAATTCAGTTTCAGAAACAGACATCATCTGGGCCAAATTTCCCATAGTGACCAAATTATTCAACACTATCCTATTAATCCACTCGGGCTTATCGCGACCACGCGCCCATATCCTCTTCAACACATGCATCTGGTCTCGGAATAACGTCCTAGCCACCGAATTAAACTGCGTCCAAACCGTTGAAGTATGTTTTGGATCCCACGTGTATTTACGCTACAAAAAAGAAAAGATAAGAAGTTATAAGAGTATAGAACCATATTGGGGTTTTTGTTTTAGTGTGCTTTATATCAAAGATCGGTGCTTACCGCGAGGAGGAAAAACCATAGTGTCTTATAATGGACGGCAACCAAGCGGTACGTCGGCCACTCATGGTGCCAGTTGTGTTGAAGGATCTCTTCGATCGCGATATAGAGAAAGTGATTGAATTTGAACCACGTAACAGTGGTTTTGTCAATCCAGAAACCCGCACCAGGGTATAGAACGGGGAGATTCTCCTGATCAGCAGCGTTAAGGATCGCTTCAACATCTCTGAGAAACTGTCCTGTGATAGGAGGAACAACGTCCATGTCGAAAGGTTGTAACGGAGAGAATGAGATGGAATATAAGATTTAGGGAGAATCTGATATAAAGAGAAAAAAAGAGAAAGGAAGACGAAAGGTTGGATAGGATAACTTATGGTTTTGCGGTAAATTTACATTTCACGGCTGAGTTATAATACTTCACGGAAGATGAAAGGTTACCTAACCAAATAAGGTTTAAACAAAAACTTATCAGATATTAATAATAATTAATCAATTGCATAGTGAACAATGACTTATATAACTATACACGAACGAATTAGTTTATATTTCGAAACAATATATGAATATATTAGTACTCCCTCCATTTTTTATTAGATGATGTTTTAGAGTTTATTTTTTGTTCCAAAATATATGATGTTTTCAAGTTTCTATGCAAAAAGTAATTGTGTTTTTGTTGTTTTAACTGTTTTAATTTTGAATCTTCTTTTTCTATTGGTTGAACTGTTTTGGAATTGACAAAAGAATATGTTTTGTTTTGAAAAAATAAAAAATTAAATGATTTCTTAATCTGTGTGCACATCTCTAAAACATCATATAATAAAAAACGGAGGGAGTATATGATATAATTCTAAATTAGCTTATGATACAATTCTAAATAACTTAAAGTTTCTAATATTCAAATGTTAATCATAATTTATGGTCCTTGTAACTCTTATCGTATAAAACCATCTGAATAATTTTAATAGATAATAAACGATCAAACAATAACCATACTATAAAAATTATACTTATTCTGACTTGCAAAGTCATAAAAATTAATGAAGATAGAAAATCACCCCCAAACGAAATTACCCAAAACTTTAAAAACCAAAGCGAAAAACAAAAGTTCACATATTAATGTAAGCATCATTTATTATCCATTCTCTTCGGCGAGCTACTCTTAACCGCACTTCCAGTATCAGCCAAGCTTCGCTTGAGAGAAGCATCAGGTGTAGTCAACAAAGAATCACTCGAAGATTCTGTTGCACCAGAGTAAATTATCAGAGCCTACAACATTCATATATCTAAATTAATGAACCAGTTAATATGTAAATGCAATACTCTGACAAACGTAACTAAAACTCACCCGTGCATGAAATGCCTCATCAAACTTCGAAATTAAGTCATCATCATTTGAGAATCTCTCAACCACATAAGAAGAGGACTTCATAGTAATATGTTTTTCAGTTACAGAAATCTTGAAAAGTATGTCCTTTCCAATCAAATTTCTAATAGCAAATGACATCTTCGGATCATCCCCCTAACAAAACAGAAAAGCATGAGACCATAAAACATAAAAATATATATAAACCACAAACAAAGCACCTCCAAGTAAATACATACATCATCGACCTACTCATATATCTCCTATGTCGCCTTATCAAAAAATCTAACCGTCATCTTATCAAAGAAAGAAACCTTCGAAGGAGTTCTCTCTGAATCGGTCACATCGAGAACCAAAAAGTAACTAAGTATATAAGATAAAATGACTACGATTAGAACATTTAGATAACTACAATTGATACAAAATGAAAAGAAAAATATTCATCTAAAGTACCTTGCAACAACCGATGAAACGTCCGTATTACACTCATTAAACTTCCATAATGGCAATCCCTGACTATCCACCTTATCAGAGTAAGGAAAAACCTTCCTATTGCACCTCTTACAAGCAATATAATACCACTTGCCATTGTTACCAATAGAGACGATCCTAACCATAATAATACACTTTCCAACCTACACCAACATATGAATGATATCGCTAAATTAATCGACCAGCGACAAACAAAACCCTAAATAATAATATATTGAACACTACCTTAGTTAATTCGTGTATAGCTCTTAAAGACTTCCAAGCAGTCTTAACGAAGAAATCATCATACACAGGCAGAAGGACCTCCGTGGACTCAAAATCATTAGAAGGCTCCAGGCTAAATTTATCAGCAGACAGCCTAAAATAACACATAAAATTATTTGATACACGCAATCTAACAAAACACCAGGATACAAAGAATATACTAAAATAACATAATAGCCAAAATAAACATATCCATTAATGAAACTCTTCGCAAGAGTTGTGTTCGGATTAAAAAAAATATCAGTCGAGCTATAAGAGTTGGAGATACTAATCTCACTTACATTTAAAAACAGATTTTTATGAACTCATTCCAATAGGATATTATTTACTCAGCTACGCAGAAAATATTACATTAGACAAACCTCTATATTCTCTAATGCATGCAAGTCTAATGACACATACAACAACGGTGTCAGCATATGCAGCTACATAATCAGCCATCGTTGTAACGTAATCGTCCTATAAAGTGCACATCAAACGAAGATCACTACAGCCACATCATGAAAACAACCACGTATAAATAAGAATTGAAAAATAAAAAATATACAAACAAATCAAATTACCATACCTTGTATCACGAAGAGTAAGTTTAAGCCTCATGCTGATTTTTTCCCTAGGCCATAACCTGATCAACGGTCCCCAAACTAACGACTTGACCTATGACATCTACAAATATAAATATGTACTTAGTAATCATAAGAATACGTAATCAACATAATAATTGCTTTCAAAAACTTACCAATCAAGTATGACTTATCCAAATCGGTAGACAAAATCTCACCGAACGTCCTAAAATATTTCTCGGGGATGGTTTTCTGAAAATCATGACAATCACTCAGCTCGGTGGTGTCATAAAAATAAGTTTTATAAGGATGACGACTTGTCTGATAGTCACTCTTGTACTCGATGACATTGAATGTATCGACGATGTATACACTACCATAAACCAGTTTATCCTGAAATTTCTGGACACAGTTCTTATCAAGAGTAGCATGTATGCGCTCACCCTTGATAATTCTTTAGGAGTATTAATTGAACATATTTAAGAAGATGCAACACAGTAAAGCGACAAAATTTGATTAGAAAAAATCATAAAAAAACTCACATGTGGATCAACGAACACGACATCCATCAATTTCCCAGCTCTAACCCAAAGCTTGAGTACACAAACCTTTATCTTATAGCGATCAGTTTGTGGAGTCAAATCTTTTATGTTGACCAAAGACCAGGATTTCTCTTGAAAATAGACATTATCCAACCCGAATAATGGTAAGTCTCTTTGTAAATATCAACCTAATAATTTAGGGCTTTCTGTAAGCTCTTTAAACCAAAGTGAAATTTTTTGATCGTGTTTCTTTGTATTTTATAGCCAGAGCTGGAAGATATATAGGATATATATATTCAAAGGCCAACGACTCTAAACAATTATGTCATTATCACAAATTATTTCATAGCAAATAATAATCAAAAAGTTAAGTAATTGTGACCGACGTTAAGACTTATAGTATATTTTCCAAAACATTGTAAATATATAATATATATATATCTCAAAGATAGATATATAATATTTTGTTAAAAAATTGTTATTAATGGTAAACACGCACACAGTAACAACAATATCGGTAAGGATGAATATTGGAATAAATCTTTAAAATATATATAAGGCATGATACAGTATATTTTTCAATGCTTTACACAGCTATGCTATTATCCTAACATTCTGTTTGAAATAAATAGTCACCATTAATTATAACCGACATTATAACGTATGGTATATTTCCCTATATATTACATATATAAGACTGATATCCTTAATATAAATATATAACATTTTTAGAGAAATTCCAATAAAAGTAAAATTTATAAAGTAACAATTTCGATAAAGATAAAGATCTGAACAAATCTTAATATATATATATATATATATATATATAACACATGCTACAGAATATTATCGAAATTTTGCATGACACAAAATATTATTGAAGTCTTTATCGAATCCAAAATTCCATAAGCCATATTTCATGTTAACATTTATACGTTCTCACGATTATACATATATCCCTAAAATAAATATATAACGTTTCAAGAGAAATTCTGATAAGGATAAATATTTAAAAAGTAACAATTTTGATAAAGATAAAATTGGAACAAATCTTAACATATATATAACACATGTCACAGAATATTCTCGAAATCTTACATGACACAAGTATTCTTGAAGTTATATTGTAAATATCATTCCATACGCCAAAGTTCATGTTAACATTTACACTCTCCAACGATAATACTTTTACAGTCACATAAAAATTATGACGAAAATCCTAACAAATCAATACGATGGGTCTCATCTTTTTCAACCAAACACAATCATATAAGTTAAAAATAACACATAATCATACTGTATTAATTACGCGGTAAAATGATAATCGACAATGCATACATAATAAGACAGTAAATTAAAATCTTATATATTAGATACCAAAATAAAAACACCAGCCACATGCTACATAATAAAAAAAACATGTAACCCAAAATCCAACACAATCATAATATTTGTTAATTTGTATGAAAAGGTCGCTCAACTAATCCCTAACCAAAATAGACTCCAAGGGCTTCATCGAACGATGAGTATAAAACACCATTAATCGTTCTGATATCTTCGAAGCACGTCGGTCCTCTGACAACAGCTAAAAATGTTCTGAGGTAATAGAGCTCACCACATTCTGGTTTCACATAGGGAAGTCCTACCGCATTTCTCGTAGACCTACAACGACGCCGCGGTAGCCATTCCCTGATGTTCTTATGCCAAACAAACCAAATTGGGAATTCAGTATATAGAAGATGCCTCGACTCTGGATGGTGTTTGTTGTAGTCCATCCAACTCTGAAACTGAGACCTTTGAAAACAATCTCGAGGACCAGGCGGCAAAAGATCTTCCGAGAAAAATGATTTCCTGATTCCTCGGTAGATGAAAAGGCCAGAGAGTCATCCGAGTATCCTTACTGTATAAGACGAAAAAATCAAGATAATTTTATAAATAAGAGATAATTTCATATAACGACTAAATCCACAAAGAAACCAACGTCGCAGACCAACCTAAAACATAAACTGAGATATAACTATATAGTCAAAATAAATATATATAACCAAAACGAAAAAAAAGACAAAGCAATAAACAGCATCAACACAAAAAACAACGTATTAAACAAATCAAAATCAAATTTATAACAAAGCATTAGTTGTAATCAACATACGATGAATTCAAGTAGAAAGAAGTTTAAGCAGCAATACTTTTTATGCAAACCGAACTCACGACCATCAGCAGCCATAAGCCTGGAAGCTCTATAACCAAAACGAAACGATGAAACCTAACCAACTCTCCTCTCTTGCAAGCCACCTGCGACACAACGAAAACTCAAGAAGACAAAATCAGAACATACTGCATGAAACAAAAACAAAACCCTAAACTTTGACCTACACGTCAATAATAAATAAATAAACATAAGCAGTTGTTTAGATGGATGAGACATATGCAAGTATATATAGCTATTAAAATTCTAGGATTATCGTTTTGTAATATAATTTTGAGATGCAGCCGGCTTTTTAAAATGTCCATTGGATACCAATTTAAAGAAGCCTAACTGATACACCATATGAAAACCTGTATAAAGTTTAAATTAATATAATCGATTTTTAAATCCGGATCAAACCAACCTAATCGATTTAAAATCTGAAAATTTCCACCAAATGTAGAAGGAAAAGCTGTCGTGCGTTTTTGACTTTGCAATTAGATAAATGAAAAAATAAATATACAACTCATATGTTTTAAAAGGAGAGGGGGGGTCGTAGTTGAGACCTGTAAAATATTTATTATACATTTTAAACGTATATATTTTGTATATATATATAAAGAAATTATGAAATACTTTTTAATTTATTTCCAATTTTTGAAAAACTCGTTTGGTCTACACCGACTGCCTAATCAACGCTCAACTAATTTTTGAACAGAGATTTATTTTAAGAATTTATGTCTTTGTACTTTGACATGGATACCTTTTCAAATCTACTAAAATGCACTGTGATATTAAATTTATAATTTAAAATCATAATATTTAAATATAGATCCTAAAATCAAAGAACTAAAATATCGAATTTGAATATGAATTTTAAAATCATATAACTAATAATGATATATTTGATTTGGATTTCTAATTACATTAAAATAAAAAAATCAGTAATCCCAATAAATACAATAATAATCTACCTAATAAAACCTTTTCTGTAAGTTATGTTGAGCGAGTAATGTATTTGAACTAAAAATACGTCTCCATACATTCATATAATTTTTTTTTTTGCATGGACACGATTTTAATTTAGATAGGTTCTTGGGTCAACACAATTTACAAATTTGGCATATATATATTTGAAAAAAATGTTTTCCGTCACATGTCATACCTTCTGATCTAAACTTATCAATCAAACAATAAATATATCTTCTGAATCAAGACAAAGACAGAGAGAGAAATGGCGACGGAAACTGAAGTGATAGCTCCGGTGAGCAACGGAGGAGGAAGAGGATGTTGCAAGTCCGGTCCAGGTTACGCGACGCCACTCGCTGCTATGTCCGGTCCATCGGAAAAGCTCATCTACGTTACCGCCGTCTACGCTGGTACATATTTTACTTTATCTGTTTTGTTTATATGATTTGTAATCTATTTACAGAATCCAGATCGAACGTTTTCATATGTATTTTCAGATAGAATCTTTATTTTTTTTAAAGCTGATTAAACATCTTCAAATCTTAAGTAGGTCCTACGGAATCTCAAGGATTCAAGACCGAAACCACAATAGTCTTAAAATTTCTCTGTTTTTTTATTTCCGGATTAGATCCGTTATGGAGAAGGTTAATGAAACGAGTTTTACTATGTTTTTAAGTGAAAAATCTATGTGTTGATTGTGTGATGTATATATAATTGAACAAGAAATGAATGAAAAATCCTGAAGTATTCTAATACCTCTTAATCTATAATATAAAAGATGGTCAACTCTCTCCAGTTGAGTACCACCTCAACACATGAGAGAGTGACATCTGTCATTTTAATTTTTGTAATTAATAAATTATTATTATTATGTAATTAAAGTTAGACCAATTAATTATTTACTTTTTAAGTGTGTGCTATTTAAATATCTTTGTTTTGGTTTTTATATGTTTGATAAATGTATATTTTAATTTATTGTTAATGTAATGAAAACCTCACAAAATAATCAGAATAAAAATAAAATAAATTAAGATTTGCAGCGTGATATGTGACCGAAAAAGTAGTATTAGAAATGTTTAATTAGTCTGCGCCAAGAACAAATACGACCTGCTAAAAATAGTCGTCTCTACTTATATTGTGATTTGAAGAGTTTCTATAATTATTTTTTTGTTATATAGTACTTCTCTAAAATACACTATATCTATTTAATTTATTCTATATATACAACGCATAACATATTTCATATTTCATGATCAATAAACTATTTATTACATATATAGTCAATGTCTACATAATACGTACATACATATTGCATGTTTATTCAAATACACAACATCCTTAAGTAATATTTAAATATACGATAAAATAAATTTTAACTAAACTTTTTAATAAACTATATTATATAACAAAAATCTGCGCATCGCGCTGGTACTCATCTAGTATCTTTAAATCAGATTCCAGATAGAATCACAAACAGATAGACTCTGTTTTCATTATATTAAATTTTGACTCAAAATTAATTGGCAATGATTGTAATAAATCTAAATCAGACGTGTCTGATGTCTTTTAGACTGAAAAAGAATGCTGGAAAATCTTGGTTCTGCTGTATTCTGATACCTTTTGGTTTGTTTGAATTGGCTTCTAAGGAACGGGACGAGAGAAGCCGGATTACTTGGCTACAGTGGATGTGGATCCAAGCTCAGAAACATATTCAAGCGTCATTCACAGATTGCCAATGCCCTTTGTTGGTGATGAGCTTCATCACTCTGGTTGGAACTCTTGCAGCTCTTGTCACGGTGATGCTTCTGCGGATAGACGTTATCTCGTGTTACCATCACTTGTGTAAGACCCTTCACCCTTTCCCTTTTTATCTTACTACTGTGCAAGTTTCTTTCTCCATGATGACCAAATAGATTTTTGTTCTTTCTTGTCTGAATGAAGATCTGGTCGCATCTACGCGATTGACACAAAGGAAAACCCTAGGTCTCCGTCTTTGTATAAGTATGTAGATCCTAAAGAGATTGTTGAAAAGACTGGTTTAGCGTATCCACACACGGCTCATTGTCTTGCCTCTGGCGAAATCTTGGTGTCCTGTCTTGGGGACGAAGATGGAAACGCTGAGGGAAATGGGTTTCTCCTCCTTGACTCAGACTTTAACATCAAGAATAGGTATCTTATTGCACAAACAAATCATTCTGTTTCAGTTTCTTTATCACACTATTAGTCATACACCATTGCTGGTGATTGTCACTAGCTCTAAAAGTAAAAAAAAAAACTATAAAGTTTATCACATAGAGTGATAGCCAATGAAAGGGCATATGGCCGATGCAATAACTTGTGACAGAAGCATTACAATGGAACTGATGTTTATGGTTTTTGGTGGGGTGTCTCAGGTGGGAGAAACCAGGACAGAGTCCATTGTTTGGTTATGATTTCTGGTACCAACCTCGGCACAAGACGATGATCAGCTCATCTTGGGGAGCACCTAAAGCCTTTACCACAGGCTTCGACCTTCAGCATGTTGCTGATGGCTTGTACGGAAGTCATCTACATGTTTATAATTGGCCAGGAGGTGATATGAAACAGATTATTGATCTTGGAGAGACTGGCCTCTTACCTTTGGAGGTAACATAATCAAACTTCTCTTTATAAACGTGATCTGTGTTCTTTTAACTTATATCTGGTTGCAGATTAGGTTCTTGCATGATCCATCTAAAGATACAGGGTATGTTGGAAGTGCCTTGTCTAGTAACATGATCAGATTTTTCAAGAACAGTGATGAAACATGGAGCCATGAGGCAAGTGTAGTTTCTTGAATCTTCTTCTTTGCCTCATCATTTTTTATGATTTTCAAATATATGATTAATCTGCAATTCAAAATCATTTCTTTTCAGATAGTTATATCAGTTAAACCGTTGAAAGTAGAGAACTGGTTTCTTCCAGAAATGCCGGGGCTTATCACTGACTTCTTGATCTCCCTCGATGACCGGTTCATCTACTTTGTGAACTGGCTTCAAGGAGACATTCGTCAGTACAACATAGAGGACCCTAAGAACCCTGTCTTAACTGGACAAATTTGGGTCGGAGGATTACTACAAAAGGGCAGTCCTGTTAAAGCGGTTGGAGAAGATGGCAACACATTCCAATTCGATGTTCCTCTGATCAAGGTTTGTCCCCAAAATGTAATATTTTTTGAAATTCACATTTTCCATTGTATAAAACATGTTTCTTTTATGGTTACTTTAGGGGAAATCTCTACGCGGAGGACCTCAGATGATCCAGTTGAGTCTCGATGGAAAACGGTTGTATGCCACAAACTCGCTGTTTAGTGCATGGGACCGTCAGTTTTATCCTGAACTCATGGATAAAGGCTCACATATAATTCAGATTGATGTTGATACAGACAAAGGTGGTCTCACCATAAACCCTGATTTCTTTGTGGACTTTGGTGATGAACCTGATGGTCCTGCGCTTGCCCATGAGATGAGATATCCAGGCGGAGACTGTACTTCCGATATCTGGATTTGAGTTTGGCCCTTTAAAAGGAGTGAGCTAGATTTGACTCATTGTTGTAACTTGTGTTTTGAAGAGAGTAATGAATAAGAGTTGTGCTACTCTGCTGTGGCTAAATCCATGATAATGATAGAGGTTTCTACTTATATATTGTGTCATTGTCTTTTGAGTCTTGGGCATTGGACCATTGGCGTGTGGACTATGTGTGAATGTTCAAGAAAACCAGGAAAAAGAATGAAAAGGAAATAAATTGGTCTAATAAATTTTATATTTTAAAAAAGAAAAGAAAAACACTAATCCATAAATTTAAAATCTAATTTATTTATTATAATTTATAGATCTCACATAAAAATAACATTTTATGGAAGAAAAAAAAAGTTAAAGCTGATATCGAGCAGCTTGCCTAGTGTCTTCTGTTTTTGTTTTTTAAAACTTAGACTTGCAAAAAAAGGACGAAGAATACTAATTTTTTCTTTTATGTTTTTGTCCTGCGCTTGCTCATGAGATGGGATATCCGGGTGGAGACTGCACTTCTGATATCTGGATTTGAATTTAGCCTGTTTAAATTCAGTTTTATTAGTTGGTTGTGTGTGTTGTGGAGTTGAATAAATTAAAGGAAGTCATGTGAAGTCACTAGACAATTTATAATTGTTTGTACACTTGTACTCATTGCAGTTAATGATGCTTTATAATAAAAATTAGGTAATAATTCGTACCTTGTGTGGGATAAAATTATTATTATTTATTTAAATTTAGTATAATATTTGTGTATATATTTAATTATTTTTAACTCTTAAATAATAATTAAATATTATTATTTAAATAGTTTGTTACTCATCTAATATATCGAATGAATTATAAAAAAGTCACACTTTTATATTCTTAATTTGAAAAATAATAATTATATCTATAAATTATCTCTTACAATTTATAAAAGAAAAGAATAATTATTGACTCCAAAAACTTTTAATAAAAAAATATTATCTAAAATATAATAATAAGACATAATTGAATATATGATAAATAGTAAGTTGAGAGTATAATGTATACATAATAAAGTGAAATACTAAATTTAAGATGTAATATGATTAGAGTTTTGATGTGTCTTTGCTATGATTGATTAAATAAAAAATAATATGACAAATAAAATTTATTATAATTAGTATTTATAAAAATATTAATGTTTATCCATCTTATATATTATTTTTACTCCAAATAAGTTTTAAACATTGATGATTTATTAGACAAAAGTGTCACTATCGTTTCTACTCGAAATCTTTGAATATATATATATATCTAAATTAAATATTAAATTTGAATTAATATATTACTTATTTCTAAATTATATTAGTGAATGAACCATAAATTAAATTACTTATATTATTAACATATATCAAACATAATAAATTTCATTTTATTAAAAATTTTAATAAATTTTCAATTAGCTCATAATTATATTATATTAAATATTAAATATTATTTATTGTATACTAAATTTTGGAAAGAGTCTAAATTATGAGCTAATTGAGAATTTACTTTTGGAAAGAGTTAATTAACTCGAATTATAATTATTTACTTATAATGACTGTAATGAACTCAAATTACAATCAACTTTTATAAGGATTATAATGAACTCAAATTATAATGATTTATATTTATTTATTAATAATTTGAGTAATCTTTATTCAATTTTTAAAATTCAAATTATAATACATGTACAAAAAATAAATATTTTTTACTATATAGATGATGTGATAATTTATTTACTTTACAAAAGTAAGTTTAAATTAAAATAAGAAAAAAATAGATGTTTGGTAGAAAATATAATTAAATAATAATTAATATAATATATTTTTGGTAAGAAATAAAAGAAAGAGAATATCTTAATAAATTAAATGCTGAATTATAAAATGAAACATAACATATGTATGAACTTAAAATATATAATGACATATCATGTAATTAGTCTAGTAATCTAAATCTTTTTAAAACAATTAGCTGAAAATGAATGTGAGGTTGACACATCAGCATAATGACACCACTGTAAATACTTATAAAAATGAGGTTATTTTTAAAAAATACTTCTCAATTAATATATAAAGGATTTCAACATTTCCATTTAACACTCTATTCTAAAAAAACATATTTCCCTGATTTAAAAAAAAATAATTAATATTCAAATTTATGAGTTTGCAAGCCTAAAATTAGTCATTTAAGCTCAATAGTAGGTTTTATTTGTTGGAATTGTCGAGGAATCAAAAAAGAAAAGGGAAACGCATGCGTTGCTGAGGAAAAAAAAAGGAGAACAAAACAAAGAAAGAGAAAAAAAAATAAAGAAAAAAAAAAAGAGAAGAAGGAGTTGTGGTCCGATAAAGGTTTTTTTTTATCGATTTCCTGACTAATTATGAGGAACCACATGCTGATTTAGATATCGATGTAAAGCCTCATTTTTCTATAAAGTTCGAGTTCGTCTAGATCGGAGATAGTCCATATGACTGACTGTTTTCGTAAAGATTTAGATTGTATAAACCCTTTTTCAAAAAAAAAAAAAGATTTAGATTGTGGCTAAAATAATTTCGAACTAATATTATATGAAATGATATAATAATTTGGTAAGTAATGTGCCAAATTGAGATCAAACTCTTGTGTATTTTCAGATGTACATCGGTTTATATACAAACAATAGAACATAGTATATTCCTTAAAGAATAAACTCATATCTCTAAGTTTATCTCTACCATATATATCGTATAACAATATTATTTCGGATATATCCAAATCCTATTATTCCTCGTCAAGTTGGAGTATGGAGATTTCGAACTCCTAACTTGCCAAGTAAGTAATGAAACTGTTTGTCGCCAAGAGCCTTTGTGAAGATGTCTGCCATTTGCTCTGTAGTTTGGATGTGCTTTATTTGAATAATCTTTGCCGGAACACCATTTCACACATAATGACAATCCACTTCTATATGCTTTGTCCGTTCATGAAATATTGGGTTATTGGTGATATGTAAAGCTGCTTGATTATTACAGAAGAAAGAAACTGACGTCTTCGGAGGTATACCAAGTGTCGTTAGTAAGGAAATAACCCAGGTGAGTTCACTAAATGTCATCGCCATCGCCCTGTACTCTGCCTCAGCTGATGATCGAGACATTGTTTGTTGCTTCTTTGTTTTCCAAGAAACAATCGAACCTCCAAGCATGATGACATAACCCGTCAAAAACCGCCACGTAAGTGGACAAGAAGCCCAATCTGAATCACAGTATGTGGCAAGGGAAAGATCATCATCAGCACTGAGGAGAATGCCACGGCCAGGACAACCTTTGAGATATCTGACAACTCGCAAATCTGCATCCCAATGCCGTAAGAGAGGACTCTGCATAAATTGAGCGAGTGTGTGAACAGCATAGCTCAATTCGGGTCGAGTAATGACCAAGTAAATCAGCCGTCCAACAAGCCTTCTGTACTTTTCCGGATGTGGATAAAACTCGCCCTCATCCTTAGCGAGATTGTGATTCTGTTCAATCGGGAAATCAACAGGTTGAGCACCAAGTACGCCACATTCGGAGATGACATCAAGAGCATATTTTCGTTGACACAAATAAATTCTTTGTTTTCCTCGAGAGACCTCTATGCCCAGAAAATACTTCATCGGACCAAGATCCTTCATCTTAAAGCACTCACTCAAGTAGCTTTTAAATTTCGAAGTGAGCTTCGGATCACTCCCACGAATGACCAAGTCATCGACATAGACCAGAACATAGAGCACAGAACCAAGTGTAAGTAAACAATGAGTAATCCGCCTTATCCTGTCGAAAACCAAATTGCAACAAAGCATTCGACAGTTTTGCAAACCAGCATCGAGGTGCTTGATGCAAACCATACAATGATTCCTAAGGCGACACACCTGATTAGGAGCCATTGCCTTGTAACCAGGGGGAAGTTTCATGTATACCTCCTCCTCTAGATCACCATGGAGAAAAGCATTGTGAACATCCATTTGGTGGAGTTCCCATCTCTTTACTGCAGCCACCTTCATCAAGATAAGAACTGTTGTCATTTGGTGCGAAGGTTTCCATGAAATCCAAACCCTCTTTTAGGCGATTACCCAAAGCAACGAGCTTGGCCTTATAACGCTCAATCAAACCGTTAGCGTTATATTCGATTCGAAACACCTATTTTTAGTCCATCGCATGCTTTCCAGGAGGTATTGTCGTTATGTCCCAAATGTTCAGAATTTGCAGACCATCAACTTTAGAACCCATTGCATTGTTCCAACGGGATCGCGAGCGGCTTCCAGGTAAGTGCGCGGCTCATAATAAGCATCAACAGAGGCTAGAAATGCCTTGTGAGATGAAGAGAAACAGTCATAAGATACAAAATCGTTTAGAGGATAAAGGCACGTACCCGAAGACGTTTGATGTGAGCTGGAAGAGGCGCGATGGGGTTTATCATTTTGGCGAGCAGAGTAAGTGACATAAGGCTTGAGCAAAAATGATTTCTGATTAACACGATGTCCTTTACCCAGATTCTCGTTATGAGGAGGAGCTTGCTCATCATCAGCGGAGTCAGAATCGTCAACCACAGCAGGAGCTTGTGTAGCAGAATCAACAACTGCAAGAGCTGCATCAGCAGGATTTTGCGAGACCACCTCAGGAGAACCCGGAGGTTGTGCTTCTTCATCGGTATTATCATTTAGATGAACTCCCCCTGGCGCTGAAGCATCTGTAATTTCCTGTATTCTTTCATTGTCATCAAAAACTGCAATTGTAAATCTGGAGGCTGCAGGAGATGTTGGCGTTGAGGAACTATTTTCGCTGGTGAAAAAGGGAATATGTCTTCACGAAAAGCCACATCTCTGGAAACAAACTTCACACCTCTGTCCAAATCATACACGATCCAACCTCTCTTGCCTGATTCATACCCGAGAAAAACACAGGGAATGCTTCTCTCCTGGAATTTATCTTTATCTCGTTGAACCCGTCTTGCAAAACATAAGGAACCAAAAACACGATGCTGACTGTAATCAGGCAGTGAACCCGTCAAACATTCATATGGAGTTTTCCCGTCAAGCAATATCAAAGGGGTCTTGTTAATGAGATAAGTTGCAGCGAGAATACTCTCGCCCCAAAAGCAAATCGGCAAGTGATTTTGGAATAGCAATGCACGTGCAACATTTAGAATGTGACGGTGTTTGCGCTCCACTCGTCCATTTTGTTGAGGGGTTGCGACGTAGGAAGTCTGATGCACAATGCCACATCATTGAAATACGAACGAAGACATATGAACTCGGTACCATTGTCTGTTCTGACTGTCTTGACCTGCTTTTTGAATTGGCGAGAAACGAATGCTATGAATTGCTTAATTAGTTTTGGCACCTCTGTTTTTTCAAGAAGCAAGAAAGTCCAAATGGCCCGTGAATAATCATCCACAATCGTGAGAAAAAAGTAAGAGCCACAAGTAGACCGAGTTCTGTATGGACCCCAAAGATCAGAATGGATTAAAGAAAAAGGTGCCTCTGCTTTATTCAATCTTGTAGAAAATTGAGAACGAGTTTGTTTTGCACGGAGGCAAATATCACAAGATTTTTCCAAATCACTTAAGCTACTCCTAAAAACACCAACACCCGAGATAAAAGATAATACTTTGGACGACGGATGTCCCAACCTTCGATGCCACAAATCTCGACATTGCAACTTTGTAGCGCTTCCAGCCTTAATATCAATGACGCCCGTGTAATGATAAACTCCATCACGCTCTCTACCCGCATCAATCAAAGTCTTCGAAGTGAGGTCCTGAATCACACAAAAGCGTTTTGTAAATAAGACTAAACCAGCAAACTCACGTAAAAGTTGTGCGACAGAGACAAGGGTGATATCAAAATGCGGAGCTAGAAAGACATATTTCAAAATAATATTTCCGCCAAGATGCAATGTCCCATGACTAGTGGCCCAAGTTATACCACCATCAGGTAGTTTTATTGGACAAGGAGATATAAGAGCAATTTTCGTTAAAAGATCAGCATCACCAGTCATGTGGTGCGATGCCCCTGAGCTAATAATCACATCAAAACGACTCTGTTTTCTCATAATAAACAATATATCTCTCTTACCGGATAGCTTATCATCAGTACAGGATTTCTGAGAATTCATAAACTGCGCCAGAGACTTTCATTGATCTGCAGTGAAGTTTGGAATGCCAGGAAAATTCTCCTCTGCCTGTTGAACATGAGATGCTCTTGGCTGAGTTCCTCTTCCCCGACCACAAGTTCCACTGCTGTTACCATGGCCTCTGCCGCTCTTCTTGAGGATTTTTCATTCAACCAATATGGATATCCATGAAACTGAAAGCAATTCTCCACGTCATGTCATGAGTACACTTGAGCTGTTTATTTGTGTTTGAGCGAGCAGCTGACGCTACAGGTGTTGTTGAAGTAGAGAAAACCGCCGCCGTATTCCGCTCATCCACCGATCGAGTAGCGTTGAGATGGCGCTCCTCCTGGACAATTTGTGAATAGACACGATCAAGGGTGAGAACTGATTCTCGACTCAACAGATTTGAGCGAGATGTGCCAAAATGAGCACTGTCCAATCCCATGAGAAACTGATGTACCCGAATCTTCTCGCTCTGTTGTTCATATTTGACCATCACCAAATCCAGATTCGCCAAATCATCTGAGAGAACCTTTAAATTGCCAAAATAAGCCTCCATCGTGAGTCCATCTTGGCGACAAGCGGCGAGATCGGTGCGTAATTGATGGTCTATGGTGCCATCGCTTACTGAGAATCGATGCTTCAAGCCATCCCACATTAGTTTCCCACTTTCCACGAGCGAGACCGAGGGTTACAATTTCAGTTCGATACTGCTGTAAATCCAGCCTATGATTATTGAATTGACCATGTCCCACTTCTCAGCTTCCACCGAGTCTGAAAACGGTCGTTTCAACGATCCATCGAGAAAGCACACCTTCCTCTTTGTTCGGAGCGAGCTTTTCATGAGCTTCGCCCAACGCTCATAGTTATCACCATTCAAAAGAATAGGTGTTTGAGCTTGCTTCATGTTATCCGACGGATGCAAGTAGAAAGGAGAGATCCGTCACCACTAGAAGAATCTTTTGTAGTTTCACTAGTATTCGCCATCGAATAGTTTTAAGAGAAAAATAGAAGAGAAAAGAGAAACGAGAGAAAAAAAAAGAAAGAGTAAAAGTTACAGGAAGAATTATTTTGTTATATTTTCCTGCTCTGATACCACATCGGAAGTTGGGAGGGACTTTGACTTATATAAGGGATTTGGGCTAATCCACTAGATTCGTCACCACTAGAAGAATCTTTTGTAGTTTCACCAGTATTCGCCATCGAATAGTTTTAAGAGAAAAATAGAAGAGAAAAGAGAAACAAGAAAAAAAAACGAAAGAGTAAAAATCACAGGAAAAATTATTTTGTTATATACCACATCGGAAGTTGGAAGGGACCTTGACTAATATATAAGGGACTTGAGCCAATCCATTCATTGCCAATTGGTTTTGGGTTGGAAGCTCAAAAAACTTAACATAATGCAACATGTGTTACCTATGTAACTATGTGCTTCAAAGTTGTAATCCTGTTGGAAAATATTGATATCTAAGAGTGAGAAAAAATGATCATCGAGTTATATCATAAACTGATCACTTGGTCCGCTTTTAGATTAGTAATTCTCATACCAGCAGAAAAAAAAATTGCATTGGTTATCTTTAGTAAACTGTGGAATCATGGACATGACTGGCCCTTAGTTTAAGGTGGTCACAAGCCTAAAGAATCGTTAACATGACTAGCCGTTTGTTCCTCTATATGAATATATTTCGAAAAAGTTTTTGATAGAACGTAAAGACCAAAATATGTAATTTAGTGGTCTTTGTATACTTGTTTTGTCATTGTCCATATTCAAATCCGTAAATGCTTGTTAGTGAAGAAAAGAAAATGAGAAGGGTATGACTTCAACCCTGTGCCTCTACCAAAACACTACACCAAAAACCATCCAAATGAACTAATGAATCATATATACCATAACTATACAAATATTACACAAAAACTTAACCAATATAATGAATCCTTCAATTCACTAGCGGCAAAGCTTTGATGACACAAACCCTAATTTCTCTTCCTTGGCGAAATGCTTCTTAATTTTAAAACAATAATGTTTCTCACTTGCACAGAGGTTGAGGATATGGGGCATAAAGAGACAACTTCTTTTTGGGATTAAATTGTGGGAGTTTTGAGCATTTAGCCCATAATATCATCTAGTTCCCTGAGTCAGTGTTTAGATATTCCAATTTTAAAAAAATGATTTTCGGTTCTAGAAGACATTAAAAGAAGCAACCCATTAAAGCGTAAACTTGCTACTGTGTTAGATTCCTCTTACTTGATACGTACGTGTAACGTGTTGGTATACATTGTCATAAGTAGTTTCTTTTTTGCTCTACTGATAAAAGTGTTCCAATAAGAAGAATAGAGATTCAAACTTTTTACCAAAGAAAAAAACATTATAGGATACAAAAAACCGAGATGTATAAGTTTTACATTAACATATGACATAGAGAGATACAATGATCCGACATAAATATACACACTCGTAATCAATTAAGTAAAAGCAGTGTGTTAGGTGAAGTGCGGTCCCTCTAGTGCTGCTCCCACTAAATTTTCTCTTTTACAATTAGAAATAGTCCCAATGTGGCATTCCATGCTTATTTATTTACTCATTTAACCAAATAATTCGCCTTCACAGTTCTCACTCTCTTCTTCTCTCATCAAGACACTAACAAATGGAGACAAAGGTCTTCTTCACCATCAGCATCATCTTCTTCTACCTTCTCGCACACGTCACCTCCAAGGAATCATCATCATCATCGTCATCTCTATGTAATGGTTCGGTGACAGATTGCAGCAGCGAAGTGGAGACGGAGGAAATGACTGTCATAATGGAGTCATGGTCAAGCCAGAGATTGACGGCGGAACAGCAACAAAAGCTATCATACGGAACTTTGAGGAGGAATCAGCCTGCTTGTGATGGTGGTAACCGCGGCGAACCTTACACTAACAAATGTCTTCCTCCGCCGTCTAACCCTTACAGTCGAGGCTGCTCTAAGCATTACAAGTGCAGGAGTGACTCTTGACCCTTCACCATCATCATTATGATGACACTTTATGTTAGTGTAATTGTATACTCATATGTTGTTCTTTCTTTTTTCTTTGTTGGTGAATTTGAATTGTTTGGGTTTCAAACTTCAAGTATAATCTATGAACTCGGGACTTGGAGTTTCCTTTGCTAGATAAATAAAAAGTGTTTGGGTCCAAAACGAATTTTTTTACTAAGATTTTACTTTTCTATGTCAACTTTTTGACCCAGTCGACTCCAACTGCTACGCCTCTTATCTCAAATTTGATTGGAGTGACCATACCACAATCATCAGAGCCGATCAACATCAGCTCATTTTGCTAAGTTTAATCAGAGTTCGGTATTTTGGTCCGGTGAGAATCAACGGCAGAACAGAAGTCTTTTTGTTTAGTCAAAGAATTGTATCAAAGTACAAAACTAAACGATGACAAAGTTGATAATTCAACAGAATCTATAAAAGCTAAACATGGATGAAACTTATAGTTTCTACTCAAATTTCTCATTTTGATGACTGATGAGAACAACAAATCCACTAAACGCATGGTAGAGTTTCGTCTTACTTGTACGAAAGCTTCCATACCTCTCTCATATTGGAGGAACCATCTGTGACTTCAGAGACCAAGGATGAAGCAAGAACACCTGCAATGAAGTTAAATCGATTTAGACCATTCTTAGTAATCAACATTGTAGAGGATGAACAAAGGCAACACTTGCTTTACATATATCAGCGGTTTAGACCATTCTTACCGTCTTTCTTTATCATAGACAAGAACTGCCTTGTCCCGCCACCAACACCGAAATAATACTTCTTTGCAGCCATGTACACTGAACCATCAGGATACGCCAAGCACTGCAAAGAGAATCAAGAATCAAAAACCTCCAATGAATCTTTAAGAAAGCTAGTAAAAGTTTCTGCTAATCCAGGAGAAACAAAAAACTGTACCCTTTTAATCAGTTCATAGAGGCTTTTCTGAGCAGGGATCGAATATATTGTCTCAGCCATTAGAATGATGTCATAAACACCCTTCTTATCAGTCTCACCATCGTTAACTAGTGGAAGAAGCTGATGAACTTCACTCCACTCACCAGCAAAGAAGCGTACTTCTGTTTCACCTAGTGAGACAGGGGACGAGTTTTTGGACAGATTAGCATTAACATTCGGAATGGTGAGACATCGAAGGACCTCAGCATTGAAGTCCTGTAAATGAGTGGCATCTGCACCCTGAAAACCAAAACAATGCAGAAAGATCTAAGAACATGGTTTTGGCCACACAGAGTATAGAGCTTGGAAGAGTCATCTTACCTTGAGACACGCATAGATTCCTGGAAGTGCATGACCACATCCAAGCTGAAACCATAGATTAATTAACTTAGATGTGATTAAAATAATATAAACATGTGATACAGCCTATTTCAATGGATCATAACTCAGATCAAGAATCTCAACAACTCATTACATCGATATCATTCTGATAGCAAACTATATAGAGCATATACAACCTACTGTTGAACTTACCTCGAGAACCCGCTTCCCGGAAAATGAAACGTTCCCGGATTGTGTTACTTTTTCAAGAGCTTTGACAAGATCAATAGATCCTTCCCAAAGCTTAAGCCCACCTAGATCAAATCGAATACAGAGCAAGAAGATGAATTATCCAGGGATGAACATCACATAAACCATAACAAGAATCATCACTTACCTTCATATACTCCAGGAACTAAATCCGAATTAGGCAATCCAAAGACCTCCTTAGTGTTCACACGACCCTAAACCAAAGAAGAAACTGAATAACTCACTTTCATGAACAATCATCATCTTGCTGGACTAGCTTTAAGCTAATTCAAGTACGAAACTCGCTGTGATTCGCCTTTTTTAGGGGTTGATCAAATGATTACAATAGTGTCCTATGGGATTGAAGTTTTCTAGCATATGAGAGATCAAGCTCCATTCAATTTGTCCCTTTCTTCCTCAATTTTTTCGTAAAATTTCTCGGCAAATGAAAAAAAAACAGAAACTCACCTTCAAGAGAGTGACATCGCCGATAGTGACTTTATCTACAGCGAAATCAACCGAGAAAGAAGCCTACTGCGAAGAAATAGCCAGAAATCAAAAGAGGGAAAACATAAGGAAAAGTAGATGAAGTTGCAGAGAAAGTGAAAGCAACGATACCTCGGAGGATAATACTTCAACTGGAGGAGGCGATGGAGGAAGAGCTGGCTCTGGTGAATCGAAGAACCTTAACCCTAGACCAGAACCTTGAGAAGATTTATCGTTCGTAGAAGAGAAAAGCTGAAACGTCGGATTCGTAGCCATTGAGAAAGCTTCGGCGACAGCACTAGAGGCCAGAGCACAGAGGAAGCAATTAGAAACCCAACAAACCGGTTGGTATAACGCTCGATTTATAGGTTCAGTAAACCAATCATCTATCAACAAATTTAGAGTGTTTGAATTTCGGTTCGGTTTTGTTTAGATTTTTTGAACATTCGGTTTTTTTTATGGTTTATATATTTAACCTCTTTATACTCAAATAATTTGTTTTATATATAAAAACTCGAAAATAATAAAAATTCAATATAATAGACGATTAATTAAATTCATTTTTTAGTCAATTATATTCTTTATTAAAAGAATCGATTTTACACTGAATTTTTATTTTTCAATTTAAAAACAAATTTTGTTTTCCATATTTAGAAATATGATAATTTGATTTGGTTCACTATTAAAAATAAATATCGCCGTCATTTGGGTGTAACCAAGTCTAAATGGACATGTCCAATTGAACATGTACTTTTTGTAGACTAAAGAGGATCGCACCAAAAGAAGACTATGCCCAAAGATGACCACACTCAAAAAGAACCATGTTCAAATGGGATGTCGACAGTTGTCCGACAAACACAAACTTGCACGAATGTTTTTTTGGAATGTTTCAGCTTGTGAAGTTGTCACAGTAGTTGTAATGTTTCTTTGGTTCTTCTTATTAGTAAATAGATCTAAAGTCGTGAAACTGTATTCAAAGCATGTAAGTAACAGTCTTCGATCAAATACTGCAGCTATTGCCAGGATATCAATGTAATCTTTTTAATACTTATCAAACTTTAATTGCATCGTCTTTATTTGACACACGCCTACAAATTAATAACCGTGTATGCAGGGCCGGCTCAGAGGATATGCGGATTAAGCCAGCGCTTAGGGCCACCAATATTTTAGAAAAAATTAGGCTAAAAAATGGGTCACAAATTTTAAAAAAATCTAAAATATGAGCCACAAATTTAAAATGACCAAATAAAGTTTACATTTTCTTCTTTTATAGCTTTGGGCCACTATTTTAATTGGACCGGGCCTGCGTGTATGGTGATGGGATTGGACCGCTGGCTGTTCAACTCTCTCGGCTTGCAATCGATATATGGACTATGGAAGGAAGTGGATCGAGATGAGGATCAAACAAAGAGCCGTACAAATCTATTTGCAAGATCTAAAACGTGAGATGGAAAGAGTAATGGATCGATAGTCGCCACAAGGTTCTATGAGGGATAAACTTTGATAAGACAAATAACTCTTCAAGCAATGAATCGCACAAAGCTTAAAGAACAAGAGATTGGTACTTAGCCAAGAAGTTCGTTCTTTATTGATATGTTAAAAAGATACACGGCTGTGAGGAGACTTTATAAATAGTCCGAACAGCTTTGTCCTTCTAGAGGACTTGAAACATATTACAAAACCCTTAGGTTAAACTACTTGGCTAACAATACCTTAAAACGCAAAATGTAAATAAAATGTGGCCACCATGCCTTATACTAATGTTTAAATGAACTAAAAGCTGAATCAAACAACCAAAGAAGGAGTTTTATTAGTTGAATAAACCATATTGAAATAAGAACTCGGACTTACCTCGGTTTAGGTGGTTTAGGAGCATTTTCACTTAAGTAGTGTAATGCTAAATAAGGAAACTCCTTTGCTAGCATGAATCATTGGCCATCCGTGTGTATAAGCAATGCTTTTGATATGAGGACCGTTGATGGTGTTTAAACCGTCTTTTTGACTAGCTTGGAAGTCTTCTTGCTCGTTGGGAATGTTTTCCTTGTTTCGGGAGTCTTCTTGCTCGTTGGGGATGCCTTCCTCGTTTAGGCGTGCCCTCACCATAGCTGCTTCTTTGGCGATGCTCAGCTGGCTAAGTTGAGTAGTGACATCTTCTAAGTGTTGCGTAGTGATGAGAGTTTCCACAGCTCGGTTAAAGTGCTCAGCTAAGTCTTAAGTCCCTGATCTTGTTCTTGGAGCTTGCCTCATCGTTGGAACATCAGCTTCAGCCTCTTAGTTTGTATCATCCTCTCCCCCTTGGAAAGGTTCTGTCCTCATAACTGATACCCCTACATCAAACGGTAACAAGTCAGATACATTAAAAGTATTAGAAATGTTAAACTCACCTGGAAGCTCGATCTGATATGCGTTGTCATTGATCTTTTTGAGGACTTTGAACGGGCCATCTCCACGCGGTAAGAGCTTAGACTTCCTCTGAACTGGAAACCTCTCGGTTCTCATGTGCAGCCAAACCCAATCGCCAGGCTCAAAGGTAACTTCTCGGCGTCCCTGGTCAGCATTCTTCTTGTAATGCTCGTTCCTCTTCTCTATGTTCTCCTTGACCTTCTTGAACATAGTCTTCATCAGCTCGGCCTTACTAACTCCATCTTGACTCACTTGTTGCACCGGCGGTAAAGGAGTAAGGTCTAAAGGAGCAATGGGTCTAAAACCATAGACAATCTCAAAGGGTGAAAGCTTAGCAGCCGAGTGGGGTACTCTATTGTAAGCAAAATCAATGAAAGGTAAACAGTCTAGCCAATTCTTTAAATTTTTACCAACCGTAGCTCTTAAGAGGGTGGAGTGTACAGTTGACTGCTTCAGTCTGTCCATCGGTTTGTGGGTGGCAAGTTGTTGAGAATAGAAGCTTAGTTCCAAGCTTTCTCCAAACGGTTCTCCAAAAATGGCTCAAGAACTTGGTGTCTCGGTCAGAAACAATGGTTCTTGGAAGTCCATGAATCATCACCACCTCTTTAAAGAACAAATCAGCAATCTGAGTAGCATCATTAGTCTTGGCACATGGAATGAAATGCGCCATTTTAGAGAAACGGTCCACCACTACAAAGATTGAATCCTTGTTTCTGATCTTGGGTAAGCCTAAAACAAAATCCATAGAAATGTCTACCCATAGTAGGTCAGGTATAGGTAAAGGAATGTATGAACCGTGGGGATGCAACCTGGATTTTGCCTTTAAGCAAGTGATGCACTTGGAGCAGAACCTCTCAACGTCACGTCTAAGATGTGGCCAAAAGAAATGCTCCTTGACGATGCTAAGTGTTTTGTCCATCCCAAAGTGTCCCATGAGGCCTCCACCGTGTGCCTCCCTTATGATGAGTTCTCTGACTGAGCTTTGAGGTAAGCATAGCCGGAGGTCCTTGAATAGAAAGTCATCATGCCTGTAAAAAGAACCAAAAACTCCTCGGCTACATTGGTTATAAAGCTCTTTGAAGTCAGGATCCTCTCCATAGAGTAGCTTGAGATGCTCGAATCCCATGATCTTAGCCTCCATTGTTGATATGAGGGCATGTCTCCTTGATAAAGCATCCGCTACAACATTCTCCTTTCCCTTCTTGTATTTGATTACATAGGGAAATGTCTCTACAAACTCAAGCCATCTAGCATGCCTCTTTTTCAAAGTAGTTTGTCCTCTAAAGTACTTGAGGGTCTCATGATATGTATGAATAATAAACTCTTTAGATAAAAGGTAATGCTGCCAAGTTTCAAGAGACCTTACTAGAGCATATAGTTCTTTGTCATAGGTAGGGTAGTTAAGGGCGGCTCCATTGAGTTTCTCACTAAAGAAAGCCACGGGTTTCCCCCCTTGAGTAAGAACATCTCCAATTCCTGTTCCTGAAGCATCACATTCAACTTCAAACATTTGGTTAAAGTTAGGTAATGCCAAAACAGGCGCATGTGTAAGGCTATCCTTAAGCCTTTGAAACGCTAGCTCCTGCTCTTTGCCCCATGAGAATGCTACATTCTTCTTAATCACCGAGGTTAAGGGGGCGGAAATGGTGCTGAAATCTTTCACAAATCTCCTTTAGAAGCTGGCTAAGCCGTGGAAGCTCCGGACATGACCGATGGTGGAGGGAGTTGGCCATTCCTGAATCGCCTTAATCTTCTCCTCATCCACTTTAAGCCCCTGTGAACTTGCTACAAAGCCTAAAAACACTAACTGATCAGTGCAAAAGGTACATTTCTTTAAGTTTGCATATAAACCCTCTAACCTTAATGTTTCTAGCACCTGCTCAATGTGTTTGAGATGATCATCTAAGCTAGAGCTATAGATCAGAATGTCATCAAAATACACAACTACTGACTTACAGATGTATGATCGCAGTACATGATTCATAAGCCTCATGAATGTACTCGGTGCATTGATGAGACCGAAGGGCATGACTAACCACTCGTATAGCCCTCTCTTGGTCTTGAAGGCTGTTTTCCACTCGTCACCCTCTTTCATTCGGACTTGGTGGTAGCCACTCTTGATATCAACCTTTGAAAAGATTGTAGCTCCACTCAACTCATCTAACATATCGTCTACCCGGGGAATGGGGGTGCCTATACTTGATGGTGATGTTGTTTATAGCTCGGCAGTCCACACACATTCTCCATGACCCGTCCTTCTTCGGCACTAGTAGAACCGGTACAGCACAAGGGCTCAAACTCTCTCGTATGTAGCCTTTGGTCATAAGATCTTGAACTTGTGCTTCTAGCTCCTTTGCTTCTTCCGGGTTAACTCTATAAGCTGGCCGGTTGGGTAGAGGTGCGCCGGGTATAAGGTCTATCTGGTGCTCAATGCCTCGGATGGGTAGTAAACCGGCTGGTATCTCATCAGGGAAGACATCTTTGAACCTTTCCAAAAGCTCATTCATCTCGGCGGGTAAAGCATTCTCCTCTTGACCTAAAAACAACTCTTCTCTAAAGATCATGAGTAGCACCTGCGTTTTAGATTATAAAGCCTTTAAAACATTACTAGGAGTAACATAAAGGCTAGTTTTACTTACCTTAGCTCCCTTTTCCATAGACTTTTGGAGGTTAAAGACTTCTTAGGCTGTAAGTGGAGAAAGGTTATGCTTCTTCTTGTTGTGAGAGAAGCTGTAAAAGTTGGTGCGGCCATTGTGTATCGTCTCCTTGTCAAACTGCCATGGTCTACCGAGTAAAATGTGGCCGGCTTGCATGGGAAGTACATCACATAGAACTTGATCTTCATACTTGCCAATGCTGAATGGTACTAGTACTTGCTCTCCTATCTTTAGCTCAATCTCTTCATTCAACCATTTGAGTCGATAGGGCCTTGGGTGCTTTGTCTTCTTGAGACCTAGCTTATCTACAAGATACTTACTAGCCACGTTAGTACAAGAACCACCATCTATGATTAAGCTACATACCTTGGTGTTCACGGTACAACGTGTATGGAAGATGTTCTCTCTTTGAAAGGTTTCTGGATCAAACATGGTGCTGAGAACTCTCCGGGTCACTAGCAACTCCCCCTCGTCAAGAAAATCAGTCACCTCTTCCTCTGAATCATCAAGCTTGGCCTCGGCTTCATCTTGTGATTCATACTCGCCATCTTCTTTGAGTAACATCACTCGTTGATTTGGACATTCTCTCGCGTAATGGCCTCTCCCTTGGCACTTGAAGCATGTAACATCTCTAGCTCGCTGGTTTTGGGGTTTGCTTGGTTCGCCAATATCTGCTTTAGATGTCTCTACCACCGGCTTCTTGTACTTTGAAGCTGCTTCTGGTGCTTTGCCTTTATCAAAGGCCCTCGGTTGTGAACTCCAAGCGGGCTTAGCTCTAGCAGTAGAGGCTGATTTCCTCTTGACGTGCTGCTCGGCTTGTACAGCCAAGTGTAGGAGCTCATCAAGGTCTCGGTAAGTAGTCCTCTCCACCTTCCTTGCTATCCGATCGTGTAACCCATCAATGAATTGTGCCATGAGTGTTTCTTCCGTCTCGTTGGTCTCCAAACGATTCTTGAGTAGCTCGAACTCCTCAAAATACTCCTCAACAGATCTAGTGCCTTGTGTAAGCTTTCTGAACTTCTTCTGTAGCTCTCGGTGATAGTAGGAAGGAACATATCTCTTCCTCAAGTGATACCTCATATCCGCCCAAGTGGTGATTTGATCATGTCTATGCCTCCTCCTCTCCGAAACTTCTCTATCCCACCAGGAAAGAGCATTCTCGGTTAGCTGTGCAGCAGCTAGGGAGACCTTCTTGGCGTCGTTGTATTGGTAGTAATCAAAGATATACTCCATTCTTCTCTCCCAATCCATATATGCCTCGGGGTTGACTCTTCCAGTGAATGTGGGTGCAATAAGCTTGATATCCTTTCCTCCAAGCCATGGTTGATCATCTTCTCTGTCTCTCCCTCTCCTATGACGATCATGGTACCTCCTTTATCTCGGGTTAGGATCATCTTCCTCCAAACTCGGCATGTCATCGTCAGTTTCACTTTCTTCTTGTGGTACGGGAGTCCTCTCTCGGTTTCTAGGACCATTAGGGGCTCCAGCAGGGGGTGGTGCTGGCATTCGCTGCTCCAGTTGAGTCATCCTAGCACTGATGCTTTGAATGGACTCGAGCATCTGCCTCATAACGTCAGCTTGATCTGCTTCTCCCATAGTACACCTACAAAACTCTCAAAGAACAAGTGTTGAATGGGTTCTTAAGATATGCAACTAAATACGCCAACAATAGCTTATAGGCTATAGTTTTGATACTTAGCAATATTAAACCGTTCTACACAAGTAATAAAGCCACACAGTATGAATATGCAAGCAAGATGTAGTTGAAACACAAAAGACAAGCAATACTCGATATATGACTAGTATGGAAAGAGTTTTAAAACCGTATATGAGAAACAAAGCAACTTAACAATTTTAGTTTTTTTTTTTTTTGTAAAAATGAATCAAAATACGAGATATGCAATAATGAAAAACTTATTTTGGAGTTTTATGGTTTTTAAAACGAATCAAAACAGTTTAAACAGCAAAAACTTTTTATAGATTTTTTTTTGAAATGATGAATGAAAGAACTAGTGAAACAAACGAAACTAGAAATGAACAAAATGCAAAAGGGATAGAGTACACCTGTTTAGGGAGCCTTTCGGCTCTGATACCAGATGACACACGCCTACAAACTAGTAACCGTGTATGGTGATGTGATTGGGCTGCTGGCTGTTCAACTCTCTCGGCTTGCAATCGATGGATGGGCTATAGAAGGAAGTGGATCGAGATGGGGATCAAACAAAGAGCCGTACAACTCTATTTGCAAGATCTAAAATGTGAGATGGAAAGAGTAATGGATCGATAGTCGCCACAAGGTTCTATGAGGGATAAACCTTGATAAGACAAAGAACTCTTCAAGCAATGAATCGCACAAAGCTTTAGAGAACAAGAGATTGGTATTTAGCCAAGAAGTTCGTTCTTTATTGATATGATAAAAAGATACACGGCTGTGAGGGAACTTTATAAACAGTCCGAACAGCTTTGCCCTTCTAGGGGACTTGAAACAAATTACAAAACCCTTAGGTTAAACTACTTGGCTAATAATGCCTCAAAACGAAAATGTAAATAAAATGTGGCCAACATGCCTTATACTAATGTTTAAATGAACTAAAAGCTGAATCAAACAACCAAAGAAAGAGTTTTATTAGTTGAATAAACCATATTGAAATAAAAACTCGGACTTACCTCGGTTTAGGTGGTTTAGGAGCATTTTCACTTAAGTAGTATAATGCTAAATAAGGAAACTCTTTTGCTAGCATGAATTATTGGCCATCTGTGTGTATAAGCTATGCTTTTGATATGAGGACCGTTGATGATGTTTAAACCGTCTTCTTGACTAGCTTGGAAGTCTTCTTGCTCGTTGGAAATGTCTTCCATGTTTCGGGAGTTTTCTTGCTCGTTGGGGATGCCTTCCTCGTTTAGGTGTGCCCTCACTATAGCTGTTTCTTTGGCGATGCTCAGCTGGCTAAGTTGAGTAGTGACATCTTCTAAGTGTTGTGTAGTGATGAGAATCTCCACAGCTCGGTTAAAGTGCTCAGCTAAGTCATTAGTCTCTGATCTTGTTCTTGGAGCTTGCCTCATCGTTGGAATATCAGCTTCAGCCTCTAAGTTGTATCATTATCATTTCACAAATAGTAGGATCAACAGAATTCTCATGAGCTCTCAGATAACACTCAATCATCTATATTTGCATGAAATATAAGTTTGCTATAGGATAATATAACATTTTAACAACAACAAAAAAATATATGTTCAAATCAGCCTGATTGCTTTTCTAATTAAATTAAACACAATTAGTAGATAAAATTAACACATTTCTCATTTTTCTTTGCACTAATTTTGTAGAGTATTTAACCATCTCAGTCCCACATTATTGTCAAACCAAATTCAACGTACCAAACCTAATGCGCATAAGATACATCTATATTTAAATCACCATTTAAATTTTGCAACAATTGTATGCCTTGGATGTTCTCTTCGTTACATATCTCTTTATTGTATGTATGCGATGAAAGAATGTTACTTCCAACATTCTCAATAGCAACCACTTTGTCTTTGCCATACACCTAGATCAAAATCAATGAAAAGTTTGGGAATTGAACTATAAAGCAATATAATTCTTCCCAAAAATTAACACTTACAATGTTTAAAACACATTTGATATAGTGAAGCATTAACAATAACAATAATCACTTGGTTACGTTATCATTGATTGTTACATAGAGATGATCAATCCTGCATTTTATTTTTATCTTATTGATAAAAGTTTGCAACAAGCTAGTAATCATTTCGTAATGACTTTGAAAATTTTAAGAATATATGCATAGTATTTTGAAAGTTTTGAGTTTATAAATTAAATTGTTTAACATTCATATAACACAAGATTTAAATGGAATCATATAATTTTTAAAGACCAAACTTTTTGATAACAATAGATTTTGTATGTATTTTAAAAATCACCAAAACTAATAACAGTAGATTTTAATAAGAATGTCATGCATAAACTAATAAAAATAGATTTTAAAATTTTGAACAATCATTAAAAATCTATCTATCAATAACCCTTCTCTTCCTTAACTTTTTTTAAAACAAAAATTGATTTTATATTGGTTTTTTTGTTCAAACACAAATTTTGTTTTTTATATTTAAATAAACAGCAAACTCATTTAAATCATATATTATTAAATTTAGATTTTAGGCAAATAAATTCAAATTATTGATATAATACATACACCCTAGAAGGAGCCTACACTGCAAAACTAAAGGAAACCAACCAACAAAGTATCACCAGTGCTTACCACGAAAGAAGAGACAGATACGGTAGACCTTATGGGGAACGGCCATCTCAAAAACTACCTGAGGAGTCTAACCGAAGCTACTCTCGACGAGGAACCCACGGCTGGAGGAGACACGAACTGAGAGACGACCAAAACTACAGGGAGGAAAGGGCACCTGTAACCTCCAAACCATCCTACAACAGCTACACGGATGACCCGGGGCAAATCCCAACAAACGTAAGGGGCTCTACGCTAATGGCACACCACACCACCGAATACCAAGATGCTACAGTGCGCTATCAAAGAAAGGAAGGATCTGCCCATCAGAGAAACGTATGGCGACCAAAAACTACAACGGAAACCCAAACACAAGGAGATTCACACACCTCGAGAAACAGAGAGGTCACAGGTAGAAACCTTGAACTGGAAGCATTTAATGCGGTAGCCACGGAAGCCAACTCACAGCCAGCTGCGACGAGTGTCTACGAGGAACTCCAGGAAGTCACCATCCAGTATATTAACCGCAACGACCCTATTGAAAGTACGACACGGCGTCAGAGGGGCCACGAAAGCGGTTTAAATGGCATGGTAGAAGAAACAACAGCTTACCTAATCGCAGCGAGAGAGGCTCAACAGCAGACAGCACCATCTCCAGAAACAAACCCGGAATCAGTGTTACTCATCGCAGACACCACAGTGAGGGAGCCAAAAAGAAGAGGAAGACCCCCTAAGCCCCAAACTGCAGGTAGTCCCATGATTCTACAAGGAATTAGTTCACGCAAAAGAAAGATCCAACAAATCCAGAACTCACCCCAAGCCAGCAAAACCCAACGGAAGTCTAAGGTACGAGGGACCCCCACAATACGAAAGGGCACCAATTCGACTACATGACCATTTCGGATCCCACTACTACCTAGACCATCACCGCAGAGACTAGCAACACCGGGTGAACAAAACCTGAGTCCACACAATTCAACCCCGGAAACAACAAATCGCAACCCAGGCCTGGAAAGAAGCTCGGATTTTCGGGACCTGGAAGACACTCTTCCTTAAAGGTGGTGAGCTGGAATTGTTGTGGGTTGGGGAATCCCACGACAATCCGGCGTGTAAAGGAAATACACCGGACTTTCCTCCCGGATGTATTTTTCCTCATGGAAACAAAAAACCCCGAACCGTTCGTACTGCAGGAACTCTCTAGTTTAGGATACACTCACCACTCCCTGGTAGAGCCCCACAGCGTGAGAGGAGGAGGTCTGGCTCTGCTTTGGAACAGTGGACTCGACCTGGAGGTCCTCACGAGCTGTGATAACTACATCGACACAAAAATTTGTTACAAAAACAAAGCGTTCTTTGCTACCTTCACTTACGGAGAACCAGATAAAGCAAAGAGGGTAGCGGTGTGGACAAACCTCACAAACATAGCCCTAAACCGAGATGCCCCGTGGTTCCTCACCGGAGACTTCAACAAAATCATTGACAATTCAGAGAAAAAAGGAGGCCCTCCGAGAACGGAAGGCTCTTTTGGCGATTTTCGGGCTTTCCTCTCCCAATGCGACCTCTTTGACCTGCAACATACCGGAAACCAACTCTCTTGGAGGGGCACCCGTCATAGACACACGGTACTCTGCCGACTGGACAGATCACTCTCCAACAGCAGATGGGCAGAAGCGTTCCCCTCAGCTAGTTGTCAATACCTACGCTACGAGGGCTCAGACCACAGACCACTAATTTCCTTCTTGGACCACAGGGAACAAAAAAAGAGGAACCTCTTCAGATACGACAGAAGAATGAAAGACAATAAAGAAGTGGTGAAATTAATCGCAGAGGCATGGATGTCCTCACAAACAGCAACAGTCGAGGAACGAATCTCCTACTGCAGGAAAGCCATCTCCAGATGGAATAGAGAACATCATGTCAATTCCCAAAGACTCATTGAAGAGGAAAAAAAGGAACTGGAGAAAGCTATGAGCAGCACACACCTGGATGATAGACAGATTCAAGAGGCCAATCAAAATCTACAAAAAGCATACGAGAGGGAGGAAGCCTACTGGAAACAACGAAGCCGAATCCTGTGGCTCACCCTGGGAGAGAGAAACTCAGGATACTTCCACGCAATTACTCGGGGCAGAAGAGCTACAAATAAATTCTCAATATTAGAAGATGGAGAAGGGAAAGCTTACTTCGAGGAAAATGAGATTACACAGATTATCTGTGATTACTTCTCCAACATCTTCAGCTCAAAGGCAAAGAACTGCGTCGAGACTATCCATAAGGCAATCCACCCGATGGTCACAGATACGGATAACGCTAAACTGACCATCCTCCCATCACCAAAGGAGATCAGAAACGCTGTCTTCTCCATCCACCCGGACAAAGCGCCAGGCCCTGATGGCTTCTCTGCAAGCTTCTTTTAGTCCAACTGGAGAATTGTAGGCCCGAAGATAGTCTCAGAAGTACAGGGCTTCTTCTCATCCACAGGCTCACTGAGAAGCCTGAACCACACCCACGTCCGCCTAATCCCTAAGACAAGAAGTCCAAAGTCAGTTTCAGACTACAGACCCATTGCGCTGTGCAATGTATATTACAAGATATTCTCGAAGATTCTCACTAAGAGACTACAAGACCTGCTCCCTTCGTTAATATCAGAAAACCAATCAGCTTTCATACCTGGCAGGGCGATATCGGACAATATAATGATCACCCACGAGATGCTCCACTATCTGAAATGGTCGGGAGCCACCAAAAACTGCTCCATGGCCATCAAAACCGACATGAGCAAAGCGTACGACCGCCTGGAATGGTCTTTCATCAAACAAGTGTTACTCAGATATGGGTTTAACGATAAATGGGTCTCTTGGATCATGAATTGTATCACAACAGTGACGTACTCTTACCTGGTAAATGGCTCAGCACAAGGCATGGTGGTGCCCCAACGCGGAATCCGACAGGGCGACCCCCTCTCTCCATACATCTTCATCCTGTGCGGAGAGGTGCTCTCAGGCCTATGCAACAGCGCACAAATTAATGGCAAATTCCCAGGAATCCAAGTATCAAAGCACAGCCCGCGAATTAACCACCTGCTCTTTGCGGATGACACGATGTTTTTCTGCAAAACATCAATCAGGGGATGCGAAGAACTCAAAAACATCCTCAAACTGTATGAAGAGGCTTCCGGACAGATGATCAGTACCCAAAAATCTTCCATTACATTCTCCGGGAAGACTCCAACTGCAATAAAAGAGAGAGTTAAGAATTCGCTGAGAATCTACAAAGAAGGAGGACAAGAAAAGTATCTAGGATTGCCAGAACACTTTGGAAAGAAGAAGAAAGACCTTTTCACCTCGATAGTCGATAGGATACGGCAGAAAAGCCTCAGCTGGGCAACAAGGCAACTCTCGAGTGTGGGCAAATTGACACTATTGAAATCTGTCCTATCCACCATCCCAACATACACGATGACCTGCTTCAAGCTCCCGGTAAACCTCTGCAAACGTATACAAACAGCTTTAACTCGATTCTGGTGGGACAAAAAACAAGAGAAAAAGAACTTATGTTGGACAACATGGAATAAACTCACAAGATCAACGCGGGATGGGGGACTGGGTCTTCGAGACATCCAAGGCTTCAATGACGCCCTACTTGCTAAGCTGAGTTGGAGGATCTTACAGAAGCCAAACAGCTTAATGGCGAGGACACTAAAGGGTAAGTATTTCCACAGGGAGCACTTTCTGAGAATCCAGCTAAGTGCATCAGCTTCCCACGGCTGGCGGGGGATCCTCATTGGAAGGGACCTCCTACAAAACAGAATGGGCAAGGTCATCGGGAATGGACAAGACACGAAAGTATGGGAAGAGCCATGGCTATCCTTATCAAGCCCCCTGTCACCAATCGGACCAGCTACAGAGGCGACGAAAGATATGAGAGTCTCCGAGCTCATGGACCCGCTCACGCAAGAATGGAATAAACCTCTAATTGAAGCACACCTACCAGATTGGAAGCAGCACATCCTCACACTGAAGCAGAGCACTCAAAACGCTAAGGACGCCTATGTCTGGTTACCAACACGGGATGGCGAGTACTCTACAAAAACAGGCTACCATACGGCGATGGAGATAAAGACCCAAGGAAACCCTGCAACAAACCAACAGATTCAGCAAAACCCAACCAACTGGAACACGGAAATCTGATCTGAAAAGTGTTCACCGAAGATCAAAATGTTCCTTTGGAAGGTATCACAAGGGGCAATCGCAACAGGAGAAAACCTTACGAAAAGAGGAATTGAAACTAACAGAGCTTGCAAGAGATGCGACGAACCTGAAACAGCGGAACACCTCCTCCTACACTGCACCTTTGCAAGGACAGTATGGCAATTGGCCCCTTTCACGACAACGCTTGATGTTGACCACCTAACCACGTTCCTCGAAGGACTTCGCGCAGGGAAGAGACTGATCTGCCTCCCACCATCGGGGATCGGTAACGGACCCCTCTTTTCCTGGATCTGCTGGCAGATCTGGAATGCCCGAAACCTCTTCACCTTCGAAAATAGAGTCATCTCGGCCCAGGAAACTGTCTCCAGAGCGTTATCAACGGCGAGGGAGTGGCAGTGCGCAAACCAAGGCAAAACGATCACCATGATGGGACCTCCTCAAAATGAAACGACGGAATCGCAAAATCTCCCACCGGGCTTAACGGAGTGCTTCACAGATGCAGCGTAGAAGGCAAATCTACAACGAAGGGGACTCGGATGGCACTTCCAAGACCCCGACGGAGGACGGATCACCGACGGAAGGACAGAGGACTACATCAGGACCCCCCTCATAGCGGAAGCATCGGCCCTCCGAGCAGCGATGATACATGCAAAATCGCTCAATTTCGAACCGTCAGCTTCAAGACTGACTCCTCGGATCTTATCAGATCCATCACACAAGGGCTCCAGGTCAAGGAAACCTACAGGATCATCCAGGACATCAAAGCTCTTTCTTTATCTTTCGATTTCATCGCTTTCTCTCATATTCCGAGATCAGAAAATACTTTAGCCGATTCACTGGCTAAAGCTTCTCTCCTCTCGCCAGACTCTTAATGTAATCACACTTTTATTTTTTATTAATGATTTCAGATGCCCAAAAAAAAGATTGATTATTTGCGCTTTTCTAATTGTAGAGTATTTAACCATCCCACACTACAGTCAAACCAAATCCAATGTACCATACCAGATGCTTCAGTATCGTTGAAGTTGAACTTAACCAAAATTGTCGAACAACACTCAAAGATCACCTTTAGTTTTTCTTCTGTATCAAAATATATTTTAATTGTTTTTTTTTTCACTCTTAAAAAAACAAATTGCTTCTACACTGACAAATTCTCCCCTTTAGGCCAAATCTTGAGCTTCATATGGAGAAAAAGTATACTTATAATCATCTCTATCATCAAACCCTTCACTGCCATCTTTCCCTTGTCTCATCATCTCTCTCACTTCCTCAATCCTCTCTAACATTCCCTTCAAAGCAAGCTCAAATGCATCTTCATTCCCTTCTGAACCATAACTCGGATCAGCATAAACCACCTTCGGTATCAACCTTATCACCTCTTCTCTCAATCTCACCACTTCTTCCTCTGTAATCTCAAGCAACCTCTCCTTGATTTTGATATCCCACTTTTTCGCATCCTTAACCGGTAGATAAACCGAGTAACTCTTGTAGTTCTTAGGCAAATGCCACTTGTATTGAGCGTAAGCTGTCCCCGGATGGAAGAACACAGGAATGCAACCTGCCAATATCGAATCAAACATCGATCTTCTCGTGTAAGAATCTCCCGGCGGCTGAAGACAAAACACAGAGTTCCTAAACACCTTCATCACATTCACAGGGTTGTCACAATTCACTTTCCCATAGTTACAATCTAGCAAGTAGCATTGATCCTTTGAGTCCAAACATTCATCTATGATCTTCCCTCGAACCGAGTCTTTATACTCAGGTCTCGGAGCACCCGCAAAGGCGAAAAGATACTCGCGTTTTTGAGACCTCATTCGTTCTTGCCACTCCACAATCTCATCCAGAGACGAAGGATGGAAACATGTGGGGTAAGGAATAGCGTAATCGTTGTTCCAAGAACTCGATTCGATAGACATCATCGACATGTTCTGCGATTCGGGTAAGAACCTGAGCTTGCTTCCCCAATCTGATTCGTTATCAGTCTGTCTCCTGAAATCCCAAGCGATCCTTCCCGCAACCAAGAAATGGTCTCTCCCTGACATTCGACTCCACTCTCTCTGTTTCACAAGCCAATTTATCAGCTCGTGTGACGAAGAATCTCTCACGGAGATGTTGAAACCCCATAGATACCTGCTCATATCAAGACCTGCGTAAAAGGGCACGAAGATCGCAGAGGCTAGAGACGAATTATCTGTCAAGCAGCTGTATTTCTTCATCTTGTTGTGGAAAATCACTTCGAGCATGAACTGATTCGTATAGAACCAGTTCTGATTCAACAGCACATTCTCGGAATTCTGAATCTCAGGACCGAAACCAAAGTTGTCGAGGTAAGGACATATGTTATTCTCCGTTCCCCTAGTGATAAAACTACAATTCTCAAGCAAATCACTATTGAATCTACCGGGAAGATCGTGGAGATAGATATACCGACCGGAGCAAGAATCGGGAAGTGGGTCGTCGAGTAATCGAGAAAAGTTTTCGTCTTTGGTGAATTCACGAGAAATTGATTTCTGGGTCGCGTCGGGTAAAGGGAAAGCGGCTTCGTCTGTGTCGGCGTCGGTGCCGGAGAGAGCAGAGTAGTCGAAACAGAGGAGAACGAAACAGAGGAGAAAGAAGAGAGGGACAACGAACCAGACATTGTTATGGTTGTTGCTGCTGCGTAATTTCACGGAGATGGGTTTCTCCATTTGAGAATAATTCTTCGGTTTCATCAAATCGAAACACTGGAGATTTAATTTGGGCAAAAAAAAAATTGAGAGAAATGAGAAAAAATTTGTTGAGAAGTTAAAGGAAGTGGGTCACCATGAATTTTGGGGGAAGAGTTAGAGAGTTAGAGTGACATATGGATGTGTCGAGTGAAGCAAAGTGACCGTTTCGTTGTCGGCACAAATTAAAGAGTTTCAGTTTTCACATGGGGTCGGTCAACAAAGTAATACCCTAATAATAGTACTCTAATAATGGTAATAGGTAATTAAAAATTAAATATGAATGTTAAACCTTTATTATAATGATTTTTATTTATGATGAAAATTTCCTAGTATAAATCACTCAAAAACGCTTTAATGCAAACTATTTAAAGCTTACTTTTGCATAGGAAAAACACGTTTTTTGAATGAGTACACATTGCCCGTTGGCATATCTGATCGTGATTATGTAAACTGAATAAAAATAGAACAGGGAGAAAGAAAATAAATTGATCATTCTTAAGTTTTGCAAGAAAAACAAAATTGATATGAAATTGGTACAAATCTTTGTCGAATCATTATCGTTATTAAATAAAAATATTAACAAGAAAGAAAGGGCTGATTTATGATTGTGTTAACTGTGTTTTGTCATGACGTCTAAGTTTTAAAATCTGTTTTTAAGGAAAAAAATACATCAATTTTATAATTTGTTTGGTGATAAAATGGGATGACGATTTCCTCCCCAGCAACTATCATATAGCACTTAATATATACAAATATATAAAAGACTTTGAACCTTATTCCAATTCTATTTCGAAATAAAGTTTTAATTCTAATTCCACCTAGGTTTAGTTCAAAATCTATCTCAACACATTCAGTTAATCTTTTTTGACCGAATGATAAATCATCTGCAGCCGATACCAAACCAATGATAAACCGATTAAAGAAGTTAAACCCTTTATCCGATGTGAATCGAACCCAACTTTAACCAGATCCGTAAATTGACACCTTTAAAACATGTTAAACCACTCCCGAGTTCAAAAACACTAAGCTAAGAACCCTAAAAAAATCGAATTGGAGATATCGACTTGGGTGAGAATTTTTGGAAATTGAAGCAGGAAAAATTGCTATTGAGTGAGTGTAAGTGTATTATGTTCCTTAGATTTTCGTATTTTGCTTTGTTGAAAGCAAACTGAGAATGTCGATTGAACTTTAAAAGGTTGATTTTTGATTTTTTGTTTGTAGGTTTTGGTAAGGATGAGCAATGTCTCTGGAACTTCGAGTGGATCATCAACTATGCACCCAAGAGGTAGAGTGGTGGGTGTTCCAAAGAGATGGTGTGGGGAACAAATTTTGGCGTTGATTAAGAAATCAGAGAACAACCCATATCGGTGTTATTATCGGTGTTCTTATGCTGTAGCAAATAAGGTAAAATCGTTCTTGGGTGGATGAATCTTATTGTTTTAAAATCTCATTGTTTGAATCTCATTTTTTTGAATCTCATTATTTTAAAATGTCAATTTTCTAGCTTATGAATGATAACCATTCTTTCAAGTGGGTGGATGAAGCTTTGTTAAATAAGATAGAGGCATTGCAGAACAGATGTGCAAAACTTGAAGAATCGCTGAAAGAGATCGTGACAGGACATGTAGAGGCTGAGAAAAAAGTGTTTGAGAAGATCAAAATGAAGCTAGAGAAAGAGATTGTTGAGAGAGTGGAGGAAATGTTGGTGGAATCCAAAGAGAGTATGAAGAAAATGAGTGTTGGTGTAGTAATCGGTTGTATGATCTTGTTTGGTTTCATGAAATTATTAGGTTAAGTCTCTCTATCTCTTGTTAGAACATGGTGTCTCTTGTTAGAACTGGTTTCTCTTGTTTTAGTATGTTCAGTGTTAGTTTCTTGTATCTTGAAGCACTCTTCTTCCATCTATATTGTTCTTTGTTTGTTCTTGTTATGTATTTGACTTAAATTTAATAAAAGTCATGTTCTGCAAGCTACATGTAATTAAGACTAACAATTTGATAGTTTCATGTTCATTTTCCCTTCGAAATATTCATGTTCGTACATGAAAATGTCATAACCAAACTCATAAAAAAGAAACACAAGATTCAAATGCCCGAAAACAAAACAAAACCGAAAGAAAACAAAAAACCAGCTCCTGCTGTCTTTCTCTTTTATTATAAGTCGCAGATTCAAAAACCAGCTCCTGCACTTGTCCTCTTCTACTCTATAGTCGATCCTACTCCCTATGTTAAGACCATTTAAAACACCAAATAAACACCAGACAATTAAAAAAATTTCCAAGACTAGAACAAATGATCTGATAATCAAACACGGACACACAAATACACACACAACTCTAACCTCTAGCCTTGTGAAGGTTCACCTTGAGTGGGAAAATCTTGCGCCTGTAAAGAACAAAAATATAAGATCAAACTTCACACAGAATAAGATATTCTAACATAAATGAGTGTGAAAATGCCTCCTTCTTTTGAAACCGAGAGTTGTGATTAACTGTACCACAATTTTACAATGCATTATGTGTTTCAAAACCTTTGACTTCTTCTTCACGAGAGACTCATTTTTCCCTTTCTTCCTTTTGTTCTTCTTGATCTTTTTCTTCCCATCAAGCAGTTTTGGCTCAGGAGCTTCATGCACCGACTCTGATCCAACTGGCCAAAATCGTGCTCCTCGAACTGGTGTTATTCCCTCATCATATATCTTCCTCCACAAGGTTGTACGAAACCAATGGCACACAAAGTCTTCGGCCTCCAGCTTTTTATGTATTATCACACCATACCCATGCTCACAAGGGATTCCTGTGATATCCCATCTCATGCGACTACAACTTCTCTTCTCCAAGTTCACACGATAAGAACATCCTTCAAGATTGACCATTAGTGAATTAGTGCTTCGATACACCTTGCACTCTGAAGCTTTTTTTATGCTCATTTGCAAGAAATTCAGTGACATAAGGTGTACATATATCTTTGTGTGCAACAGCTTTGTTATTTCTGGCGGCAATACGCACCATTGCAAGTCTTCCAATGGTCTCCAACATTGGCACTAATGGTTTCTCCCTTGCGCAAACTATAGAGCTGTTGAAATTTTCAGTGGAGTTGTTTTCAACATCCTCACAATAGTTGCCTGGTTTCTGAAAAGCTCTACACAAACTCTTCGGGTTTGTCAGAACTACATCTGAATACACAGTCAAGTCATAGTTAAACAACCTATCAAGGTTTTCATTGTACTCTGCTTCATTGTAGCTCCATGCTAGATTCCAAATTAATAACTTCAGCATGTCGTTCTTTGCATGCTTAGCCTTGATATTTACATAGATGTGTCTCACACACATTCTATGCTCAATCTTTGGTAACTCTACCTTAACAGAATTGACCAATCCCTATAATAAAAACACACCAAAACACACCAAAACACAAACAAAAATTAAGGAACTCGGAGACATATCTTTTAACGATCACAAATAAAAAATCACAAACGAAAAGCACATATAATCTACTAACCTTTTGACGATCTGAAACCAATATATATCCTTCGCCATCTTCTAAACCCAAATCAATCTTGATCTTCTTCAAAAACCACAATCAATTAGGTATGTTTTCCACTTTCACAACATCCCATGCTATAGGATTGATAGCATTATCAGGATCTCAACCTAAAGCAACCAGCAATTGGCCATTTGCTTTTCCTCTTGAAAAACAGCAATCAAGT